>JANBXA010000730.1:51902500-52585000 GCA_030556225.1 Cricetiscus sungorus
ATTCATGGAAAGGGCAAAACAAATATAAAGCCCAAAGCAGAACAACACAGTTCTCCCAGCTTTGCAGACGCAGAGACAGGTGGATGCCTGGAACTAGCTGGCCAGTCAGCCTAGCCTGCTTGATGAGCTGTGAACAGGTGGGAGACTGAGTCTTGCATTATTTATTTATTTATTTTACATCCTCACCTCAGTTTTCACCTCCCTCCATTCCTTCTGGTCCCTCCTCCAACTTTCCTTCTCCCCCAGATCCACTCCTCCTCCCTTTCCCATCAGAAAAGAGCAGGCCTTCCAGGGATGTGAGCCCAACACGACATAACAAATTAGAATAACACTGGGCACAGCCCCTTGTATCAAGGTTGGACAAGGAAACCCAGTAGGAGGAAAAGGATCCCAAAAGCACGCAAGAGTCAGAGACATTTCCACTCCCACTGTAGGAGCCCCACGAAAACACCAAACTGAACGACCATAACATACATGCAGAGGGCCTAGGTCAGTCCCAAGCAGGCTCCATGGTAGCCGCTTCAGGCTCTGTGGACCCCTAAGAGTTCTGATTAGTTGAGTCTGTGGGCTGTGTTCTCATAGTGTCCTCAAACTCTCTGGCCCCTACAGTCCTTTCTCCCCTTTTCTGTGGGGTTCAACTGGCTCTACATAGTCTTTCTTTTTTCTCGCCCCGTTTGGTTCTAACCTAGGTCTGTAAGCTGCCCTGCCTCAGGTTTCTGGTCATCTGGGCGATGTATGGTGTGGGCTTGCTCTCATGGTGTGGGCCAGGCATTGGTTGGGCCACTCCCACTATTACCCCAGCACATTCAGCAAGCAGGACAGATTGTGGGTTGAAGGTTTTGTGGCTGGATTGATGTCCCATTCACACTGCTGGGAGTCTCACCTGGTTACAGAAGATAGCCACTTCAAGCCCCATGTCCTCCATTACTAGGAGTCTTCACCAAGGTCACTATCATAGTTTCCACTGCACTAGGTTCCTACCTGCTCCCCCAAGTGCCCTCAATTCTAGTCATCATTCTCAGTACTCTCTCTTTCAATTCCCCCTCATTTGATAACTTCTGTTCTCATCCCAGCCTGCCCTAAACCCACCTGGAAAATCCATTCTTTTCCCCTTCCCAGGGAGAGCCATGCATCCCCCCTTGAGTCTGTTTTGTTACTTAGCCTCTCTGGTCTGTGGATTGTAGCATAATTATCCTTTATTTAACAGCTAATATCCACTTACAAGTGAGTACATAGCACGTTTGTCTTTCTGGGTCTGGGTTACCTTACTCAGGATGATCTTTTCTAGTGCCATCCATTTGCCTGCAAATTTCATGATGTCATTGTTTTTAACAGCTGAGTAATACTTCATTGTGTAAATGTACCACATGTTCTTTATCCATTTTTTTTTTTTGCCTGAGGGACACCTCAGTTTATTTCTAGTTTTTGGATATTATGAATAAAGCTGCTTTGAACATAATTGAGCTAGCATCCTTGTGGTAGGATGAAGTGTCCTTTGGGTATATGCTCAGGATTGTTATGGCTGGGTCTTGAGTTAGATCTTTTACTAATCTTCTGAGAAACTGACATATTGATTTCCAAAGTAGCTGTCCAAGTTTAAACCCTCACCAGCAGTGGAGGACTGTCCCTCTTGCTCCAGACCACCCCCAGCATGAGGTGTTACTTGTGTTTTTGATCTTAGCCATTCTAACAGGTGTAAGACGGAATCTCAAAGTAGTTTTGCTTTGCATCTCCCTGATAGCTGAGGATGTTGAAAATTTCATTAAGTGTTTTTCAGCCATTTGAGATTCCTCTGTTGAGAATCCTCTGTTTAAATGCCAACCTCATTTTTAAATTGGATTATTTGTGTTTTTTATATCTAATTTCTTGAGTTTTTATGTATTTTTGATATTAGCCCTCTGTCAGATGTGGGGTTTCCCATTCTGCAGGCTGCTGTTTTGTCCCATTGAGGATGTCTTTTGCCTTACTGGAGCTGTTCAGTTTAATGAGATCCTATTTATTATTGATCTTAGTGCCTGCATGATTGGTGTTCTGTTCTGTTCAGGAAGTTGTCTTCTGTGCCACTGTGTTCAAAGCTATTCTTGACTTTCTTTTCTATCAGGTTCATAATCAGATATCTGTTGGTGAGGTCCCTGATCCACTTGAACTTGAGTTTTGTGTCAGATATGGATCTATTTGCCTTTTTCCACATGTTGACACCCTGTCAGATCATTTGTTGAAGATGCTTTCTTTTTCCCATTGTATATTTCTGGGTATATACATACATACATACATACATACATACATACATACATACATACATGTTGTGTTTTTGATCTTAGCCATTCTAACAGGTGTAAGACGGAATCTCAAAGTAGTTTTGCTTTGCATCTCCCTGATAGCTAAGGATGTTGAAAATTTCATTAAGTGTTTTTCAGCCATTTGAGATTCCTCTGTTGAGAATCTTCTGTTTAATATCCTCTGTATATATATGTATATACACACACATATATATACATACATATATATATACAATATATATATGTATGTATATATGTATATATATATGTATATATATACACATACCCACCCATAGGTGTGTGAATTTACCTCTTGGTTTTCAGTTATATTCTATGGACAAAAACTTCTCTGTTTTATGCCAATACCATGATGTTTTTATTAATATAAATCTGTAGTTAGCTTGAAATCAAGGATGGTGATACTTCTGGATGTTCTTTTATTGTACAGGGTTGTTTTTAGCAATGTTGGGTTTTTGTTTTTCCATAAGAAGTTGAGTATTGTCCTTTCACAGTCTGTAAAAACATGTGTTGGACTTTTGATGGGGTATTGCATTGAATCTGTAGATTGCTTTTGGTAAAATGGTAAAATTTGGATTATGTTAATCCTACTGATCCATGAGCATGGGAGAATTGAAGTTATTGTTGTTTTAGTCTTTCACTTGCTTGGTTAGAGTTTTTCCCAAGATGCTTTACATTATTTATGGCTGTTGTGAAGGATGTTATTTCCCTGATTTCCATGTGTTTGTAGGTTTTCTGTTTCTGTTGTTGAAACCCAGCTTTTATCTGTGATGGTCTGATAGTATATAGGGGCTTTCTAAATTTCCTTGTATCTGTTAAGATTTCTTTGTGACTGAGTATGTGGACAATTTTGGAGAAAGTTCCATGAGGTGCTGAGAAGAAGGTTCATTCTTTAGAGTCTGGCTGAAATGTAGATAACTGTCAGGTCCATTTGGTTCATAATACCTATTATCTCTAGTTTTTGTCTGGGTATCCTGTCCATTGATCAGAGAGGGGTACTAAAGTCTCCCACTATCAGTTTGTTAGGGCCAATGTGTGATTTAACCTTTAGTAATGTTTCCTTTATAAACAAAGATGCCCTTGCATTTGGGGCATAGATGTGAAGAATTGAAAGATCATCTTGGTGGATTTTTCCTTTGATGAGTATGAAGTGTCCTTCCCTATCTCTTTTCATTAATTTTGGTATGAAGTCTATTTTGTTGGATATTAGAATGGCTACAACAGCTGCATGTTGGGTCTGTTTACTTGGAATACCTTTTTCTAACACCTTTATTGAGGTGTGCTTCTTGTATGCAGCAGAAGTATGGATCCTGTTTTCATATCCGTTCTGTTAGCCTGTGTCTTTTTATTGGGCAATCTACTTTGTTGATATTGAGAGGTACTAATGACTAATGATAGTTAATTCATGTTATTTTGTTGTTAGTGTTTGTTTTTGTTTTTTGTGTGTGTGTGTGTGTGTGTGTGTGTGTGTGTGTGTGTGTGTGCGCGCATACATGTGCACATGCTCCCCTTCTTTTGGTTTTGCTGGTATGAGATTATTTATTTCCTTTGTCTTCATGGGTGTGGTTAACCTCCTTACATTGGATGGTTAACCTCCTTACATTGGAATTTTTCTTCTAATACCTTCTGTGGGCTGGATTTGTGGATAGATATTGTTTAAATTTGATTTTGTCATAGAGCATCTTGTTTTCTTGGAATAGTAATCTGGGCTGGCATCTGTGGTCTCTTTAAATCTGCAGTACATCTGTCCAGGCCCTTCTGGCTCTCAGAGTCTCCATTGAGAAGTCAGATATAATTCTAATATGTCTGCCTTCATATGTTACCTTTTTAATATTTTTTCCTTGTTCTGCATGTTTAGTGTTTTGATTATTATGTGGTGAGTGGACATTTCTTTCTGGTCCAGTCTATTTGGTGTTCTTCAAGATCCTTGTGCCTTTATAGGTAAGTCCTTCTCTAGGTAAGGAAGTTTTCTTCTATGATTTTGTTAAACATATTTTCTGTGCCCTTGATCTGGGATATTTTCTTCTATTTATATTATTCTTAGGTTTGATCTTTGAACAGTGTCCCAGATTTCCTGGATGTTTTGTATTAGGAGATTTTTATGTTTACTATTTTCTTTGACTGATGTAGCTATTTCTCTATCTATCTATCTATCTATCTATCTATCTATCTATCTATCTACCTACCTACCTATCTGTATCTGTATCTATCTATGTATCTGTATTTATCTATGATTTCTCTATCATATCTTCAATGCCTGAGATTCTTTCTTCCATCTGTTGTATTCTGTTGAAGATACTTGCATCTGTAGTTCCTGTTCACTTACCTAAATTTGCCATTTCCAGAATTCCCTCAGTTTGTGTTATCTTTATTGCTTCAATTTCCATTTTCAGGTCTTAAACAGTTTTATTCACTTCTTTCAACTGTTTGTACTTTCTTGGTTTTTTAAAGGTATGTATTCATTTCCTCCAATATTTTGTCTTTTCCTTGTTGCTTTAAGGGACTTAATCATTTTCTCTTTAAGAATCTCTGTCCTCTGGGTTTATTATAAGTTTAGGTGCTGATTTCTGAGTTTGTCTTTGTTGGATGGGTGTTTGTCCTTTGGTTTCTGTTTTCTCTCTGGTCTTGCCACTGGGGTGGCCTTTGATTGACTTGAAGATCTCAACCTAAGTTGGGGGCTGGACTTTTTATGGCTGGATTGGCCTCTGGTCCAGTCAGGGGTCCTCCACAGGAGTATGGAGCCAGGATAAGGTGATGGGGAGGGGTGGAGTGATTGGGGGTAGGCTGGGCAGGCACTGAGTGGAGCCAGTGCTCAGTGAGGTAGACTACCTGAGATTATGGTGGCCTGTGTGACTACTGGTCAACCAAGGAGTCTCCACCTGACCTGGGAGACAGGATATTGTGACAGAGTGGGTGGGAACTGAGAGTGGGGATGGTTTGCAGGGAGCTGCCTATCTGGAATTCTAGAGGACAGCGAGACCTCTGATGAACCAGGGTACCTCCACTGGAGTTGGGGGCCAGGATGTGGTGACAAGGAAGAGAAGGCCAGTTGGGGATAGGCTGGATGGGCACTGAGGGAGTGTTGGTGGTCTGAGGGCTGGGTGCTTACCTGGAGTTCTGGCTGCCACTGTGTCCTCTGGTAGGGCAGGAGGCTTCTGCCAGAGTTGTGGACTGTGATATGGTGATGATGAGAGTGGAAAACTCTTGAGAAACACCGTAGAGTTCTGCTTGGCTACACTCACACATGCACACACACACACACACACACACACACACACACACACACACACACACACGAGAAAGAGAGAGAATATGAAGATGAAATAAAGCACAACCATAAATCAATACTATTGCTGCTTGCAGCATAGAGATAATCCAAACTAATATTGTGAATGAAGAAATAAAGGCTCAGAGATGTGAAATGATTCACAGAAAGCCATAAAGCCAAGCCCTAGCAGCACCAGGGACAGCAGACTAGACTTTGACCTTCCTCATGGTGCCACACCACTGCTCTGCAGCTCCTTGGGTAGAGGTTGGCTCGCTGGAGAGAGCCCCTCCCTATAACTATGGTAGCCAATGTTCAGGATTTTACTGAGATCCAAGAACCCATTCCAATGACTCTACACAGATTTCAGTTTACCTGACAAGCCATGCCAGTCGTGCTACCACACTCATGGCCTTTCTTACACTCTGAACATCTCCCTTTGATAGCATGTAAAGAGGTTTGCTATACTGGAGTCTTCCCTGATGTCATTTAGAAGACGGTGATGCCTCGGTATACAACATCAGGCAACATAGCCTACACCTGCATCCAAAATTACTGAGTAAGTTGTCTTGATCATCATTTCAGGTTTGCTGAAAATGACCTTAAATTCTCTCTAGGATAGCTTTGGAAACTGGGAACAATAACATGTTGGGGGAGATGATGGCTCAGGAGTTAAGAGCACTAGTTGTTTTTTTACAGATGACCCAAGTTTGGTTCCTAGAACCCATGTTTTGTATTTTACAACCACATGTAACTACAGCCCCAGGGGATCTAATGCCCTTTTACAGTCTCTGAGGATATTGCATGTGTCTGGTGCATATTCAGACAAACAAGAAAATATGCATAAGTAAATATATACATAAATAGAAATTTAAAACTTTTTTATAAAGAGGTTTTGAAGGAATTAGTAAAATAATTCATAGCATATTACACTGAAATGTCACTTAAAATTTCGGTAGTTTTAATGAGTCCTTTGGCTTTCTCTGGGACCTGGTTAGTGCATATTTAAAATGATAAAACTTTTAATCCAGTTTGCCAGTGAGCACCCCAGCACTGGCCTTCTGAACGAAGAGAGAGACCTTCCTTTTTCACATACTCACACTTCATGCCATTGCTTGGCCAAAGCATGAGTACGTGATGTAAAAAGACCCAGGCGATGGTATAGCTTTCTTTAGCAAATAAAATAAAATAAAATAAAAATGAATCACTTTGAAGTAGTAGCAAATGTGGTAAACATGATAAATATATTTCCAGTTCTTTCCAATAAGGGTTAACTGGTACAAAGCTAGAAGATTAGACAAACGAGACAACTGCTTGCAAACTTTGGACAGGGAGTAAAGTAGGACTATGACAATGACTTCTTGGAGGACAGACATATGGGACTCATGCCTCCCTTGATGCCATAATGACTGTGGAGCTTTGAAAGAGAATGGCCCACATAGGCTCTTAGATTCTAATGCTTGGCCATGCCATCCCAGAGTGACACTGATTGAAAGGATTAAGAGGTACAGCCTTGTTGGAGGAAGTGTGTCACTATAGGTGGGCTTTGAGGTTTCAAAAGCCCAAACCTGGCCCAGTGTCTTTCTCTTCTCTGCCTACAGATCAAGATGATAATAGACTAAATTTCTGAAACTGAAAACAAGGCCCAATTAATGCCTTTATAAATAATTGCCTTTGTTATAGTGCCTCTTCACAGCAATAGAACACAGACCCAGACAGTGACTGACTAGAGGCAACTTCCAGCCTGGATTGTTAGTAAATAGATGGGGATTGGGTGAAAGAGAAGAGGGGAGGAGTGAAGAGAAGGGTGGAGAAGGAAAGGGAAG
Organism: Cricetiscus sungorus; assembly: GCA_030556225.1. Lineage (NCBI taxonomy): Eukaryota > Metazoa > Chordata > Mammalia > Rodentia > Cricetidae > Cricetiscus > Cricetiscus sungorus. Next base: position 51,909,889 of record JANBXA010000730.1, read on the forward strand.
TAAGAGACTGATTGCAATCAATCAAGCTACATGGAAAGGTCACTCAAACCTTTGCTGATACTGACCTGAACATGTGTGTGGTGAAAACTGTGAGTCAGAAAGTCTGGGAAATGTCCACTTTCCCGTAAGTTATAGATGACAGACTCATGCACCAGGCACTGGGAGGGCATTGAGAGGGAATTTGTTCCTAATGAACTTAAATTAACCCTGAAACAAAAGTTCTTTTGGACCTAGTCTACCAAAAGCAAACCTTGAAGGATCAAATTGCCTTCAAGTAACTTAACGGCCTGTTAGAATGAAGACCATTATTTAACAACCAAGACCCTCCCCACCCCAGATAAAGGAAAACAAAGAACAAATCCAGTGTCTATTACCAGTGTCTATGAGCCATGGTGATGAAGTCACATCAGTCAGTGCAGAAGACACTGGGTGTTACAGAAATCATGGAGTCAGAGAAAAAGACCATGAGGCAGTCCTTGCAATAGGAGAAAACTGCCAGCAATCTTTCTTTGTGCTGTAAGTGTGGAATAATCAAAATCTGACCAAATTCCCCCAGTGGAAATTGATATTACATCACGACTAATGACAATTATTGTCATGTCATTTATTGTAGCAAATGCTGAGATGACATATCAACAGAAGAATTGATGCATTCATAAGAGATATTTAATATCTAGAAATAGGTCATCTAGGAAAAAATAGGAAATGTTAGTCATATGATACTGAGGAAAAAACCACATACCCTACACTATCAACACTTCATACAGAGCATGGGAGCCAAATATGCCAGATGACATGGAGGCTTGCTAGATCCTCAGATGCTACTCCTGGGGACCTGAGACCCCAGCTGCTGTGTTAGTTGGTGACCAATCACAGCTGTAGTCTTCTCATAAGAGTCCAGTATCTATAGGAGATTATGTCACCAGTCTCCCAGGATGGAGTGTGCTATCAAGTGTGCTGATGTCACTCAGTCCTTTTGATCAAGATGAAACTCATATTTTAAAGGTTCCTGAAGATCCCAGGTTGAGGTTGGATTTTAGCTGAGTCCACTTCTGACTGCTTTTCTGGGTCCTGATTCCACATTCCTTTAGAGGTTCTGCCTTAGCAACCTCATTGAATCATTTGAAAAAAAAATAAATAAAAAAAATAAAAAAAACCACCTTCTTAGTCATCTTGGAGGCAACCTGAGCTAAGGAAGCTGATGCCAGGCCTGATCTGGGAATTGCCTTCACTAAGGGTGATGGGATTCTGACGTTTGTCCACATTGAGACTTGAGACCTAGTGAGCAAGAACTAGCAATGCTGTGGACCTTTGCAGAGGAATTGCATGTCAGTGTTGAGCATAATCCCAAAGACTGGAATCCCAAAGGTTGAAATGCTAAGAACCCCAGTTCCCACAGAAAAGAGATGAAAAGCCTGATCGAGGGAGGAGAGTAATGCTTTTCTGTTGTATCCAAAATATCTGCACCATGTTAGGCAGGGTGAATTACCTGGCGACTAGGAAAATCACTATTGGGTGTGCTGTGAAGACTTTTCTCCAGGAAATCTATGTGTCTATTTGACTCAAGTAAGTGGAGAACACACACCTTCAATGTGGCAAACCCACTCTACTCTCCCAGAGATTGTAGAGACTATGCATACTGGAGGTGAATTGATTTCCCTAAGCACTGGAAGGCCTGCTAGCATCACATCTTCTAATTCTTGGGTGTCATAATTCAAGGCTCACCTACCAGCTTCTGGACTCTAGTGTTTAGACCAGAACCACCTTGACTGGGTCCTGAGGCTTTCAACATTGACTCATCATTACATCATGGTGTCCCTGGTACTGAGGACTTTAGATATGTACTTACCCACACCTTTGCACCATCAGTACCCAAAGGCCACTGAGTAGCATGTTGTATGCAGGTCAAAGTCTTGGAACTGGCTGGTGAGACAGCTCAGTGTGTCTGGGGTGACTGCCAACAAGCCAGATGATCTGAATTTGATTCCTAGGATCCTCATGGTAGAAGGAGAGATCAATCCCTACAGTTTGTCTTCTAACCTCCACACACATACTATGGCATATGCATGCTCCCAGATAAATAAGTGCAACAAAATGACCAATCTGCTTTTTGAAAAAATGTTGAAATTTCTTTTATAAATGAGAGATGCTTGTTGGCATATTTTGAAGAAAGATTATTATTTCCCGAGATTTCTGCTTACTGGGCAGCTCTATGTAAAAGAGTCAAATTTTAAAGTCAGTCTTATTAAAAATCTTAGGTTGTCCAATGTGGTAATTTAGATGGTCAGTTACAAACCTAGGTGCACACAATTACTAACCACATTAATATGTGTTCATTTGACTAGGTTTTAAAGAAATTGTGTGTGTGTGTGTGGTATGATGGTGTGTGTGTGTGTGCATGTGTGTGTGTGTGGTGTGGTGGTATGTGTGTGTATGTGTGTGGTGGTGTGTGTGTGTGCATGTGTGTATGTTTGTGTGTGGTGTATGTGTGTGTGTGTGATGTATATGTGTGTGTGGTGTATATGTGTGTATGGTAGATATGTGTGTGTGGTGTGTATGTGTATATGGTCTGTGTGTGTGTGTGCATGTGTGTATGTTTGTGTGTGGTGTATGTGTGTGTGTGTGATGTATATGTGTGTGTGGTGTATATGTGTGTATGGTAGATATGTGTGTGTGGTGTGTATGTGTATATGGTCTGTGTGTGTGTGTGTGTGTGTGTGTGTGTGTGGTGTATGTACATGTGTGTTTGCATGTGTGTATCTGTGTGTCTAACTATGTGTGTGTGGATTTGTGACTACAAGTGTCCAAGGAATCTAGAAGAAGCCCGAGATCCCCTGGAGTGAGTTACAGGTGGCTGGGAGTCATCCAAGGTGGGTGCTGGGAACTCCAGTCTTCTGCAAGACCGAAGCATGCTTCTCACTGCTAAGCCAACTCTCTAGCCTCTCTTGCTTCCTGACCTACTGCCTTGGTCAAGAGTGCTTATACTTGCGATGTGTTGCTGCTTTCCAGTTTATTTTTTAAATGCCTTGTAGATATATTCAACTTGTAGCCTATGGGCCTTGTAAAGCCAAGAATGATTATGAAAGCAGTCCAACATAAACCTGTAAGTTTATTTTTTAAAATATGAGATACTTTTGCAATGTTCTTTCTAATTTAATTGTATATTTCAGGTGTAAACTTTGTAGATTCCAATATCATGTCTTAATGTCAAAAGGTCACATACACCTGAAACTGTTTTATTATGTTTTTTAATATTTCTTTTGAACACCCTTACCTCTTTAAAAAGAACAAAAATATATTTTAGCAAGTTCTTAAACTGTTATTTTTCAAAATAACATTTTTAGAAATTTGATTTTGGGGAATCATAAGCCTTTTGGGATTTCAGCATTTGGGAGTACAGTAAAAACCTATGTGTCAGAGGATGGGGAAAATATCCAAGTAAAATTCAAGGCTATAATCTTGGTGAGTTTCTGGAGGTGCAGTGGTACAGGGAATGCTGAGGGACTTTCAAGAGTGCAGACCTCGTTAAACAACCTAGAAGGAGCCTCTGCACCTGTGGCCCTTTGGGATTTTAAAGGCAGCACACTCTCCATTTGTGATTGCTTCTTCAAGTCAGTGGCACTGTGAATTAAAAGCCTTTTAGTTTTGAGTGGGGCCCAGGACAAAGGAAGGGTCGGATAGGTCAGAGTTCTAGGTGAAAGTCACTGTCACTTGAGGCATAGCATTAGCAGATCCTTGATGTTAAAGACAGGAGAACGTTGTTTTAGAGTTTCTGTGTCTCCATAGAGGAACCACAGCAGGGTACCTGAGGAAATCTGCAGCAAAACCATGCGACCCTACACATTTAACTGTTCTGTTTTTAGGAGATAGCACTTGATTGCTGCTGGGCTTAGAAAAGACTGAACACACAACAAGGGACACAGGATCACCATGCAACACAAACTGCTAGTCATGAAATTGACGCTTAGTGGGTCATAGTAGTAGAAGTGATGGGAGATGTTACTCTGTAAATATGTTTCTCATACTGGTTAATGAATAAAGCTCTGTTGGGCCAATGGGAAAGCAAGATAGGCGGGGCTAGGAGACAAGGGAGAAAGAGGAAGTAGTTAGGAGGAGTCAACATGGAGAGCCCGAAAAGGTAGCAAGCCAGCGCCGCTCTCCGGTAAGGTGAGCCACGTGGAAATACTTAGAATAGTAGTAATGGGTTAATAATTAAGACAGAGCCAGCCCATAAACAATGATAGTAACTGGCCAACAAGATTGTATCAAATACAGAGTCTCAGCATGTTATTGGGAGCTGGCGTGGTGGTGGGACCAGACTGGTGGCAGGTGGGCTGGTGGAAAACATACACACTACAGTAGAAGCATGGAAGACAGCAGTGCTAAGTGTGATTTGAACCGGGGCAGGGGGTGGGGGGGTTGAGGGGAGGCTGGCTCAAGAGGTTCCAGAGGATTAGGATATTAATATGTTATCTAAAGATCATTCTTGTGATATTTTGGTGAAGAATATGGCTGCTTTTTGCCCTTGTCTGAAAAGTCTGCCTATTGCTAAAGTGAAGAGTTTGTTGACAGAGGAAATCTCAAAACAGCCTACAACTTTGTCATGTGGTTATTGGTGGTAACTATAAGGAAAATGTATAATGAAAGGGAGCAAGCTGAGCAGGGTAAATTACAAAATGTAAAATTTAAGGAGAAAAGTAGCTTCAGGGTTGGATGGAGGTAAATCAAGGAGATGAACAGATTCAGAAATGGAATAAAGGGAGTGGTGACCTCAGAGCAAGATCCCACCCAGCTAAGCTTCTAGTTTGTAAGAAGGAATTGAAGAAACACTTAGAGCCAGCTGTGGTGCCGCACACCTGTAATCCCAGCACTGGGAAGGCAGAGGCTGGCAGATCTCTGGGTTTGAGGCCAGCCTGGTCTACAGAGCAAGTTGAAGGCAGCCAAGCTTAGGCAGTGAAGGAAACCACCAAAAATATGCCTCTGCGACTAAGGAAAGCCACTGAGGCTAGGCGTGTGTCAGGGGTGTCCCTGAATGGAGGCCTACCGAGGTCATTGTGTGAAGAAGCTGTGAAGTTGAAGTCTGGATTGCCTTGGAGACCCCAAGATGTTGGAGATGCCAGAGCTGTGGGATACCTGCTGGGGAAAGTTGTTAACAGGAAGGGGAACCTGTCCCAGAGAAAGAAGTGTGTTGCAGTCAACAAAGCTGAAGGGTGTTGGAGATCTGAAGAACATTTTGACATCAGACATGGAGATATAGAGATTTGAGTTTGCCCAGATGGTTTTCAGTCTTACTTAGGTCCAGTATTTTCTCCATATGCTCCATTCCCTATGTTTTGGAATAGTAATGTATATCCTGTGTATATATGTTGGAAGTATAAGATCTGTTTTATTTTTAGGGGACTACAGTTAATATTGCATGAATCTCAGAAGAGACTTTGAACTTTGGACTTTTAAATAAGTTCAAAGTGTGAGATTACTATAGACCATGGGGACATGTGAAGTTGGACTGAATGGGCATTTTTGCATTATAATATGGCTACAAGCTTTTGGGGGACAGGAAATGGAATGTGGTGGTTTAAAATAAATGGCTCCCAAAGGGTGTGGCACTATTAGGAGGTCAGGCTTTGTTCAAATAGGTGTGGCCTTATTGGAGGAAGTGTGTCACTGTGGAGGTGGGCTTTGAGGTCTCATGTTTTCTCAAGCCATGCTCAGTGAAACAGTTCCACTTCCTGCTGCCTTTGTAAGGACTCTCAGCTCCAGCACCATGTCTGCCTATATGATAACTTGCTTCCCATCACAACAAATATGGGCTAAACCTCTGGACTGTAAGCAAGTCACCAAATTAACTGCTTTCCTTTATAAGAATTGTGTGGTCCTGGTATCTTGTCACAGAAATAGACACTAAGACAACTGTGCCACTCATCTTCAACTAGAAACGGTATTTGAGTGATTTGAGCACAACAGTATTCCAAAGGAAAAATAAGTCACGTGAAAAAGTGGCCCAAATTTCTAGAATCTTCACTCCTTTCTCTTTCTCCCAGCATGCACCTGTGGGACATTCTTACAGTCAGCTGACAGAAGAAAGAAGAATCAGGCCTGGTTTCATGTATGATCTGACAACATGTATGCAGGCACTGCCCGAGAGTTGGCTGCTTCATGGTTGTTACCCTCTGTGGGTCACCAGTTATAATGATTGTTGTGCCCAAATTCTGAACTCCAAAATCTCCAAGAGACCCATTCCGATGCAAAAGCAAAGAGAGTCTTTTATTGTTTAATGAGTTAACTGCCCTTGGTCAGTTCATCATGGGGGTTGGAGTGAGAAGGAGAAATCACGAGGCAGGGGATTTATTGGGGTATGCAAGGGGAGTGTCTAGGGGTATGCAACAGTCTCAGGATTGGTGTGCTTCCAGGTTTGGATGACCTATCCTGTGTTGATTGGTCAACTGGTTGTTATGGCCTGCAGGCCCTCCCTGGGTAGTTGCTATGCTCTGCACTTCCCTGTTAAGCTGGTTTTATGGCAAAGCATGTCCAGAGCCCACCAGATAACTTCTGACTGGTTCCTTGCCATATGGAGGGTATCTGACATCCTAGTGACTAGGAGGTTGGGCAAGGTTAGGCAAGCACATGTTGCTGAGTCAGGGCCTTTTGTCTTGCTGGGTCTGTTCTGCAGCCTGTCATGGCTGCTAAAGCAGAGGGCTGGGTGAGGGTCTGGTCCCTTCAATAATCAGTGTTAATTATCAATTTGCCAAACTCCAGAATCACCTGGGGCACAGGCACTCTGGGCATGCCTGTGGGGAATTATATTAACAATATTATTAAGGAGGGAAGATCTTCCTTCCACTGCGATGTCACCATTTCCCAACTGGGCTCTTCGTTTATATACACAGAGAAAGGGTGTTCACAGTCCCCCCTCTATATTTCCAGATTGGATGTGACAAACTGCCTCAGACTGTAACTTGAACTAAAGTAAGTCCCTTCTATCTCATGTTGCTTTTGTCGTGGTGTTTTTTTCATCTAACAAACAAAGAAACTAAGATGCCTGCAGGATCACCTCGAAGGGACCCTGCTTCAAGGCTGCTTCCTTGGTTGGAAGAAGAAATGACTGGGATGCATGATTGTATACTGACTTGTGGGCTGTAACCAAAGGTTGGAGGGATAATCAAATATTTGGAAGAAACATGGATGGAGAACTATTAACAAAGAAATTTAGGGCAATAGAGGGTGTGGGAATCCCTCATTTATAGCCAGTTCATCAGAAGAGCAAGTGACCCATTGACTAATCAAAGTCAGAAAGTTTAAAAATAAAAGCAATTACTTTCCTTGAGGTTTTAGGATTGCTTATCTGAAGACACAGGTTCAGCTAGCACTAAAGCAGTGTTCTAATAAAGGTAAGCAAAGTAGAAACTTACACAGACAAGAAGCCAGTGTAGTAGTACATGCCTTTAGTCCCAACACTGAAGCAGAGACAGGTGGATCACTGAACTTGAGGCCAGCCTTATCCACAAAGCAAATTCCAAGACATCCAGAGCTACACAAGAAACTTTTCCTCAAACAAACAAACAAACAAACAAAATGAGTTTGTTAAGGACAAAGTATTTATAGTTGTTGCAGGAGGAACCTCTATAGAACTTGGAAAAGAAAGTAAAGGTTTTCTTTAATTAAGAGTAGTTTTATCAGAACTGATTTGCAGTACATTCAGTTGCTATCATCCCAGTAATATTTACTGGAAAAGAGATAATTCTGGAGTAATATGTCACTCAGTAGACTACTAAAAATCAATAGGAACTGTCCTGAATATTATTTTAACTGGGCAAAGATATGGTACATTTGTTTATGCTTCAGAATATTACTTTAACTATGTAAAGGTGTATTGCATTTGCTTGTCTCTGCCTTTATTTAATTATGTAAAGACATACTGCATTTTTTTCACCTTGCATGCCTAAGGCACTTGATTGGTCTAATAAAAAGCTGAATGACTAATAGCTAGACAGGAGAGGGATAGATGAGGCTGGTGGGCAGAGAGAATAAACAGCAAGCAGAATCTATAGATGAGAATAAGGAGAAGAGAACAAGGTAGAAAGAGAGGGAAACGTCCAGGCCAGAAACCAGGCAGCTGCCAGCCAGCCAGCCGTGGAGACAGCAGGAAAGTAAGACATACAGAAAGAAAGAAAAGTTAAAAATTCCCAAGGTAAAGTGTAGATAAAAGAACACAGATTAGAATAAGAGCTAAGATAAGGGAGAACATTCATAACTAATAGTAAGTCTCTGTGACATGATTTGGGAGCTGGTTGGTAGGCCTGAAAGAAAGTCTGCTACAAGGAATGCAGTGAGATGAACAGGTAAGAGGCCACCTGCCCTCAGAACATCCCTACTCTCTAGGTTCAGATACCAAAGACCCATTCCAATGACACCCCTTCACACCCCACCACCCACCCACACTGCCAAGCCCAGGCCACATCCCCACCTCCAACAGATATCTTCTGCTGAGCTATAGACAAACCACACCAGTCTGAAGAACAGATAGATGAACTCAGACAGAGACTCTGTACTGGACCATAGGCCACTCTAGCCATCAGAACTCCAGAGAGGTGGCCCACCTGTGGACCTCCTCCACTCTCTCAGTGCATCCCCCCACTGTCCTCAATCTCCATTCCCCTTCTCATCATCTTATTCCACCCCCAAACTTGCAGACCATCCTGCTGGACCAAAGGACACAATAACCACCAGAAGTTCAGGCCACAGCTTGGATGAAGACTCTGCTATAATAGAGCTCACAGCAACTGCCAGAAATCCAGACCACAAAGACCAGAAGACTAACAATGAAACAGAAACCAAGGAGCAAAACACCCATCCAACAATGACAAATTCAGAAATCTGCACATGTCACCCAGCACAAAATTCAAGTCCAAGTGGATCAAAGACCCCAATGTAAAACCAGATACACTGAACATAATTGAAGAGAAAGTGGGGGAATAGCTTTGAATACACCAGCACAGGAGACAACTTTCTTAACAGAACACTTACAGTGCAGGCACTAAGATAGACAATAAATGGACTTCATGAAACAGAAAGCTTCTGTAAGGCAAAGGACACTGTCAACAGGACAAAGTAGCAGCCTACAGAGTTGGAAAACCAACATCTGACAAAGGGCTAATGTGTAAAATATATAATGAACTAAAAAAACTAGACATCAATAAACCAATTAAAAATAGGGTACAGATCTAAATAGAGGACTCTCAACAGAGTAATCTCAAATGACTGAAAACCAGCAAAATGTTCAACATTCTTAGCCATCAGGGAAATGCAAAGCAAAACTACTTTCAGATTCCATCTTACACTTCTAAGAATGGCTAAGATAAAAACACAAGTGACTGCTCATGTTGGGATAGGGTGTGGGTGTGGAGCAAGAAGAGCACTCCTCCATTGCTGATGGGAGTATAAACTTGTACAGCTAATTTAGGAATCGATCTTTTGGTTTCTTAGAAAACTGGGAATCCATCTACCTCAAGACCCAGCTATTCCACCAAGCATACAACCAAAGGATGCTCTACTATACCACAAGGACACTTGCTCAACTATGGCCAATGCAGCTTTATTCATAATAGTCAGAAACTGGAAACAACCTCGATATGCCTCAACCAAAGAATGGATAAAGAAAACATGGTCCATTTACACAATGGAGTATTACTCAGCTGTTAAAACAATGACATCATAAATTTTTCAGGCAAATGGAAGGACCTCGAAAACATCATTCTGAGTGAGATAACCCAGACCCAGAAAGACAAACTTGGTATGTACTAACTTATAAGTGGATATTAGCTATAACGTAGTGGACAATCATGCTACAATCCACAGACCACAGAGGTGAAGTAACAAGGAGGGTTCAAAGGTTCTAAGAAGGGGAAATAGAATAAATTCTGAGATTGGACTTGGGGGTGGTGAGTGGGGATGGGAACAGGAGGGACCCGGTGGGAGGGTGGAAGAAGAGAGTACTGGGAGAGAATTCTGGAATTGGGGGCATTTGAGGACAAAGTAGAAAGCTAATGCCATGGAAACTTCCTGGAATCTACAAGAGTGACCCTAGTGAAGCCTCCTAGTAATGGGTGATTGGAGCTTGAAACAGCCATCTTCTGTCACCACACAAGGCTTCCACTGGAAGACCAACTCAGCCATGAAACCTTAGACCTACAAATTGTGCTGAGTTAAATGTGGTGCAGAGCTTGTGGGAGTCTGCAACCAATAAGTGGTCCATCTTGAGACCCATGTCATGAGAGAAAAGCCACTCCTCTGGACCAGAGATCTAGGACCAAGCAGCCTGGCAAAGTCAACGAAATGATTCCTACAGACAGTCTGCTATACTCCTAGACTGGAGCTTAGTCCAACCATCATCAGAGAGGCTTCACCTAGCACCTGGTAAGCGCAGATGCAGAGACCCACAGCCAAACATTAGGCAGAGCTGGGAGAATCCAGTAGAGGAGGGAGAGGAAGGATTGTAGAAGCCAGAGGATATGGCCACAAAATCAACTAAAGCAGGACTCATAGGGTCCCACAGAGTCTGAAATGTCAATCAGGGAGCCTGTACCGGTCTGACTTAGGTCCTCTGCATATATGTTATGGTTGTGTAGCTTGGTATTCTTGTGGGACACAGTGACAATGGGGGGCACGTGTCTGGCTTTTTTGTTTGTTTGTTTTACTATTTTTTAGATCCTTTTTCTTCTATTGGGTTGCCTCGGCCAGACATAATGTGAGGTAGGAGCCTAGTCTTATTGTAAGTTGTTAGGCCATATTTGGCTACTATCCTTGGGAGCCTGCTCTTTTCTGAAGGGAAACTGAGGAGTAGCTGATCTGGGGATCTGGGGAATAAGGAAGGTGGTGGTGGGGAACTGGGAAAAGGGGAAGGAGGGGAAACTGTAGTCAGGATGTAATATATGAGAGAAGAATAAACAAACAAACAAATGGGAACAAACTACTAATATGTATAGTAATAAGAATGAATCTTACATCTTGAGTGACAGAAGTCAGAGAAGGGTCAGAGTTGAACTGAGCACTGGGTTTCAACTGGAAAAGGGTGGAATCTGGACACAAGTGGAGAGGGTGGGAACTGGTCATGAGTGGAGAGAGTGGGAACTGTACATCAGTGGGAAGGGTGGAAACTGGACATGGTGCAGGCATTAATTCCAGTTTGGATGAGTTTTTTGAGCAAGGTGTGTATATGCACTTGGGTGAGTCCATGTGCATTCATATGTCTGTACATGTATGTGCCTTTGTATAGCTACAAGTATATCATGAACCTTCTTTGTTTACAAAGTGTATCAACAGGTGCCAAGGATTTTACACAAAATTCTCCCCAAATTCCATTGCTCCCAAGACTTTGGTTCATTAAACCAATCCCAAAGAAGATCCAGTGTGGGCAGATAACATGGACCACACTACCAGGAAGGTGTCTCCTTAGACACCACAGCTTGAATCCTTACCCTATCAAACAGAGAAGGCAATCGCTGCAGGTAATTGCTGCAGAATTTCCTTTACTCAGTTTGCTTATGTCCCCATTCATGTCATTTAAGAGGTTGCCTGGCCATCTGAGGCCATGCGATCCCTTTTGGAGGCTTTTCCTCTGGACAAGTGAACTGCAGGTGGTCCCCTGTGTGGTCAGGGCTGACCTTCAGATGGGACAGCTGCAGAAAGTCTTCTCCTAGGGAAAACGTTAGGAGCACTTCCAGTGCACATGGTGAAAGGCAGTCTCCCAGTCTTGGTCAGTTCAGCAGAAAGTCAGTTTTGCTATGGTTTCACAGGGAATATGTGGAAGATTCAGGCCTAGAATGACTAACGTTGAAGCAGCCTTTGGATAGCCATCTGAGTTCCCAACATGCTGCAGCACATTCCAAACCACCTTCAGTTCTTCCAGGGTTCCAATGACATTAAACCCTTGGCCTGGTGTGTGTGTGTGTGTGTGTGTGTGTGTGTGTGTGTGTGTGTGTGTGTTGGTATTTTGCTTGCATGTATGTCTATGTGAAGGTGTTGAACCACATGGAACTGTGATTACAGCTGACAGTTGCCATGTGGGTGCTAGGAACTGAACCAAGGTCTTCTGGAAGAGGAGCCAGCACTCTTAACTCCTGAACCATCTCTCCAGCCCCATACTTAGTCTGATCCTAAGTCTTGTAGGAAAGAAAGGAAAGGGGGGGTAGCAGGCAGAAAGACAGAAGATACACTCAATTGGATATAATGAAAGTAATCCATCATCTACATTGCTTACAGACTCTCTCTAGCCATAAGAAATTGTGTGTCAAGAGGGCTCTGGTCCTGGCTCTGATGGTTTGCATCCTGTTTCAAATGTGCTGGCAGTTTAGATTTTTTCTCACCAGGAGGTCCATTGCAAGACAATGAGTTCATACTCAGTAGCTGAGCCTGGTGACTCATGTTGGACTCGGACAGGTGAGTCCTGAAAGGGCTGTGTTACCAGGGAGTGGCATGATGGGCAGGAAAACAGCTGGTTTTCTGAGCAAGCAGAGTTAGCTGGCCCCTGAGCAGGCTGCTCTGAGTCTGAGTATGGTCTAGCTGAATGATCTTTGGTTTTGTATTTGGAAAACTATAAGATTTTCATTTGTTCAAATTAATGGATACTTAACAAATATTTATTGCATTTCTTTTGGGGGGTGGTGGTTTTGAGACAGGGTTTCTCTGTGTAGCCTTGGCTGTCTTGGAGCTCAGAGATCAGCCGGCCTTTATTTCCCAAGTGTTGAGATTAAAGGCATGCATATGCCAACACCACCCAGCATTTTTTAACCTTTTTTTTTTTTTTTTTTTTTTTAAAAAAGGGAAATTGGGGCTGGTAGATAAGATGGCTTAGTGGTTAAGAACATTTGCTGCTTCTACACAGGACAATAACTGGGTTGCTAGTGTTCCTGTTGGGTGAATCACATTTGACTATAACTCCAGCCCGGGGATCCTCTATCTCTGCCCCACCCCACTCTCCAATCCTGCTGCCAGCTTACAGATGCATGCCACAGTGCCTGCCCTCCACCCCCATGACAGGTTTACTGATGCATGCCACAATACGTGGCCTCTTTACTTGTGTCCAGAGGATCCAGGCCAGGTCTTCATGCTTGTGCAAATGTTCCTAACTAATCTATCTCCCCTTGCTCGAGTTCTTCTCTTTAAGGACAGCTTATTTAATACATTGTCAACTCATCAACTTTGAAATCACAGCAACATGGCCAAAACTATTACATTCACATTTTCCTCATAGTACACATCACATCCTTCTTGACCTTATGACCTCTAGAATAAGAATAGGATATTTATAATATAAACTGAAACAAGACAGCAGAGTCACCTTCATCTGACCTTAGCTGGGAATGTTCTTACCAGGTGACTCATCATTGCTAGCACTTTGTCCCATCCAATAATAATCAGGAAGGTACCTCAGCATTAACTTGGAGCTAAAATGCACACTAAGTGTGTATTAATGAAGAGCCACTGACTATGTGTGCACACTTGAGTTCACACTCTGAGAAAGCCTCCCTCCTACTCATTCTTTCAGACTGCCATGGGGGTGGCTAGTTGTCATGGTAATATCCTGATCGCCTGAACTTGACTGGCTGTAGGATAACCTGGGAGAGAAACCTCTGGACTGGGTGTGTCTGGGAGGGAATTCTTAGATTATGTTAGTTGATGTTGGAGGACCCATCTGAATGTGTATGGGCTGGGATTCAAGACTATATAATAGGGAGGGAGGGTGGGAAGGAGGGAGGGAAGGAGTTGAACATCAGTGTTCATTCTTCTGTTTCCTGGCTTCAGCACATGCCTTTTACTGCCTCATACTCCTGTGGTCCAGACTTCTGCAGCCTGATGGGCTGTAGTCTCTAGTTTTTGCTGTAGCAATGAGGACAACTAGCTAAAACACTGGTCTACTGACTTACATTTTAGTGGCCTTTGGGGAAATCACTTGACCATTTTCATACTTCTTAATTTATTGGCAAAATTTCTTAGTTCAAGTCTTTTCCCCTACTGAAATGTAAATCTCTCTAGGAGACATGTCTGCTTAAGACGTCATCAACACTCAGTGAATGGATGAATCAGAGAACTCTGCATGTTAGGGGGCATATGTGGGCTGTGGGGGGGATTTAGATTCAAACTTCCTCTATGAGTACTAGCCATTTTGTCTCTATACCTCTTCAGGCATCTAACCACCTTCTACTTTTTTTCTGTCACCTCTGCTGCGTCCCCACCTCCAGCCACCAGCTCTAGTGCTCACTTCAGGCCTCTCTATGAAATAACTCTCATAAATTCAAAATTAGAACATAGAACGGAATGCATATTGCTTGCCAAGCCTCCGCCTTCGTGCTGTTACCCAGATAAAGGTGAACCCACACTAGAATCTAATCTTACTCTCCTTAGCAATTCTGTTCTTTTCTCTACATCTAGTAAACACACACATAAAGTTAACCCTTTGTGTTCAACACCACTCTAGTCCTACCCATCTACTCTATCTCTCAGACCTTATCTACTGATCCATCAGCATTGTCTCATCTCTCTACCCTCTCACTCAGCCTATGTTTGGATGAAATCATTGTCCTAAACTCATGCCACCCAGGTCCAGTAAGTGGTTAGAATTTCCCATTATACAATACTTTAAGGACCTCTCTGTGCTGTTTAGGGGCCTCTACAATCTCCCTTAACTGACTTCCTCGTTACTCCTCCCACAGACTCTCCTGCCAATCATATGTTATCATAAAATACAGGCCAGCATGAGTGATTTGAGAACATCAAATCAAGACATTTATTCTAATAAAGAATACATACTGGGGGCTGGTTAAGAGTGTACTATTAGTGCACAGAACCCAAGATAGGTTCTCAGTGCCCATGTCGGGTGCTCACAACCACCTGCATCTCCAGCTCAGGGGATCCAATGCCATCTCTCTCCTCAGGCACCAACACACATACACACTAGAAAACTTTATTAAAAAAACGAGTCGGCTTACAGTGATAGGACACTCAGCGTGTTCTCTATGGTTTTGAAAGAGCCTTGGCTCTTCAGCTGTTAATTCTCCTTCCCAATTATTTCCTTCCTCTGGCACCACATTTTTCTCTGAGAAGCATCCACTATTTCCCCAGCCTCCTTACTCATTTGTTTTTAAAGATAGGGCCTCATGTAGCTCAGGCTAGCTCCTAACTAGAATATGAAGCTGAGGATAACCTTGAACTTCATTCTCATCTCTGTCTTTCAAGTGCTTCCAGTCACACCTGGCCTATGATGTTCTGGAGACTGACCCCAGGTCATTGTGAATGCTAAGCAAGTGCTCTAACACCTGAGATGCACTTCCTTCACTTTTATTTATTTCCCAATTACTTCGCAGTGCATCTACACATCTGCCCAGGTCCACACCAAACGCTTGTGCTCACTACAGAGAGTTTAACTGTGCTCAAGGCATGAAGGGATGTAAGGAGATGTTTTGATGGGTAAAAAGCTATTGAATTTGGATCTCCAGAACCAATGTAACAGCTGGGGACGATGGCATGTATCTGTAAGCTCAGAGCAGTCGGGTGGAGACAGATCTTGCCAGGCTATCTGAAATGGTGAGCTCCTGATTCACAGAGTCCCTGTATAAATAATAGAGGAAGACACTTCAGCTGACATTGACTACTGGCCTCAACATCACATGCACAGGTGAGCACACCTACACATACATGTATACATACACAGGCACAGGTGAGCACACCTGTATACACATGTCCACATGCACTTGCACAGGTGAGCACACATGTACACATACACATGTAGAGTTGAGTACACCTGCACACATATGTGCACATACACAACACATTTTTGAATTGACCATATAGCAGTTTTAGTCTTCTTTCCCATTTTTCTTCATTCTTTTCTCATATATTACACCCAGACTGCCTTTCCTCTCCCTCCTCATCTCCTAGTCCTCACCTCCACCTCTTCCCTCTCCCAGATCCACTCCTCCTTCATCTCCATTCAAAAAAGAGCAGGCCCACAAGAGATATCAACCAAACACAGCATAACAAGTTACAGTAAGACTGGGCACCTGCCCTCATATCAAGACTGGACTAGGTAACCCATTAGGAGGAAAAGGGTCTCAAGAGTAGTAAAAAAAATAAGTCAGAACCCCCCCACAAGCCACTGGCCACTGTTAGGTGTCCCACAAGAACACAAAGCTACCCAAATGCAGGTTCCCTGATTGTCACTTCAGTCTCTGTGAGCCCCTATAATCCCTGCTTAGCTGATTCTGTGGGCAATGTTGTTATGGTGTCCTTGACCCCTCCAGCTTCTACAATCCTTCCTCCCCCTCTTCCTAGGACTCTACCTAATGTTTGGCTGTGGGTCTCTGCATCTGCTCCCATCAGTTTCTGGATGAAGCCTATCTGGTGACAATTACGCAAGGCTCTCCGGTGCATGAGTATAGCAGAATATCAATATCATTAGGAATCGTTTCATTGACTTTTTTTTTTCTTTTTGCTGGTAGTGATGGCACATGCCAGTTGAATTTGCTGAAAGAGGTAGAGGCAAGAGGATCGTGAGTTTGAGGCTAGCCTGAGCTACACAATAAAAATTTTAAAATAAGAAGTATGTGTATGTGTTCCTCTCCTTGGTACCAATTCTACAATTTCTTTTTCGGTCTTGTATAGTAAATACTATTTCTGCCCCAACTTCATTCTCAAAGCAAACATTTCATGTACTACCACCATTTGAACATGGAGTAACATGTATGACTCCCTATACAAGGAACCTTGAAGTGGATGAGTACAGAAAGCAAACGGCGTGCTAGCTCGCATTCACTGCTGACTACTGACTACTGACTCAGTGTGACCAGCTCCTTCACACTGGTGACACATTGACTCCCTGCATTGTTGGGCCTTGTGCCTTGAATAGCAAACAGAAACAAACCCTTTTCCCTTAAATTGTTCTGATGAGAGTATTTTATCACAACAACAAAAAAGAAACAAAGACAGGACCAAATAGCAAAGTTTGCACAGCTGCTTTAAGGAGCTTTAAGGGCCCAGATGGCTTTAGTGCAGAATTCTATCAGACTTTAAAGAAAAGTTAACTCCAATACACTTTAAAATATCACACATTATAGAAGCAGAAGGAACATTGCCCAACTCATTTTACAAGGCCACAGTTACCCTGATACCCAAACTACATAAAGACCCAACAAAAAAAAGAGAATTGAGACAAATTTCCCTTATTAACATAAATGCAAAATTTCTTACAAACTGAATCCAAGAACACATCAAAAAGATCATCCACCATGATAATGTAGTCTTCATCCCAGAAGTGCAAGGATAGTTCAACATATGAAAAGCTATAAATGGAAACTACCATATAAAAAAACTGAAAGACAAAAAAAAATAAATAAATCACACAGTCATTTCATTAGATTCAGAAAAAGCCTTTGACAAAATTCAACATCCCTTCACAATGAAAGCCCCATAGAGATTAAGGATACAAGGGGCAAACTTAAATATAATA
Organism: Cricetiscus sungorus; assembly: GCA_030556225.1. Classification (NCBI taxonomy): domain Eukaryota; kingdom Metazoa; phylum Chordata; class Mammalia; order Rodentia; family Cricetidae; genus Cricetiscus; species Cricetiscus sungorus. The sequence continues at coordinate 51,927,389 of JANBXA010000730.1, forward strand.
AAGGCAGTTTGCAGCAAACTCATAGTGAACACCAACTTAAATGGAGAGAAATTCAAAGAAATTCTAGTAAAATCAGGAACAAGGCCAGGCTGTCCACACTCTACATAACTATTTAATACTGTACTTGATGTTTTATCTAAAGAAATAAGTTAACCAAAGGAGATCAAGGGGATACAAATAAGAAAGGAAGATGTCAAAGTATGTTTATTTGAAGACACATGGTATTCTATATGTGACTCGAAAGATCCCACCAGGAAACTCCTACAACTGATAAACATTTTCAGTAAAGTAGCTGGATACAAAATTAAGTCTCAAAAATCAGTAGCTTTCCTATTTAAAAAAAAAAATGACTATTTGTACTGAGAAATCAGAGGATCAACACCTTCTCAAAATAGTCTTAAATAATATCAAATATCTTGGTGTAACTCTAACCAAGCAAGGGAAAGACTTGTGTGATGAAAAAATTAAGATATTGAAGAAACAAACTGAAATACTTCTCATGCTGGTGATCAGCAGGATTAATATAGTAAAAATGGCCACCTCACCACATGCAAACTAAAGATTCAAGGCAATCCCCTTCAAAATTCTTCACAGATCTTGAAAGGATAATTTTCAGCTTCATATGGAAACACACACACACACACACACACACACACACACACACACACACACACACACCCCAGGATAGCTAAAAAAAAATCCTGAATAATAAAAGATCTGCTGAGGGTATCACATCCTCAACCTCAAGTTGTACAACCGATTTACAGTAATAAAAAGCACATGGTACTGGCACAAAACAAATACATTTGGCCAATGGAATCAAATTGAAGACTGTGACATAAATCCACACCTATGGAACACATGAATATGTGTGTGTGTGTGTGTGTGTGTGTGTGTGTGCGTATGTATGTATGTATATGTATGTATATGAAATGAACACTGGAAAACAGCATCTTCAACAAATAGTACTATGGTACTGGTCAATCTGGATGGCTACATGTAAAAGAATCCAAATAGATCTAAAGCCCTGAACTCACTGGCACAGGAAAGGACTTTCTGAACAGAACTAAGATCAATATTTAATAAATGGGATCTCATGAAACTGAGAAGTTTCTGCACAGCAAAGGACACTGTCATCTGGGGAGAAAAAACTATCCTTTAGAATAGGCAAAGATTTTTACCAACTACGTGACCAATAAAGGGTTAATATCTAAAAAAAAAAATAACAACTAGATATCAAGAAAATAACTCAATTAAAAAAATAGGGTACAGATCTAAACAAAATTTTCAAAAGAGGAAACTCAAATGGCTGAGAAACACTTAAGGAAATGTTCAACGTCCTTAGCCATCAAAGAAATGCACATTGAAACTATGAGACTCCATCTTACACCTGTCAAAATGGCAAAGATGAAACACACCAGCGACAGCTTGTGCTAGTGAGGATGAAGCAGCACGAAGGAGGCATCCCTGCATTGCTGGTGGGAGTGCAAACTTGAACAACCGCTATGGAAATCAGTGTGGTGGTTCCCCAGGAAGATGGAAATCAGGCTACCTCCAGATCCAGCTAAACCACTTGGGCATACACACAAAGGACATTTCATCTTACCATAGACACACTTGCTCAACCATGTTCATTACTTCTCCATTCTTAATAGCCAGAAACATGAAACAAAGATGTCCCTCAACAGAATAGAAAATGTGTTTATCACATTAAAAATAAAATCATATTTTAAAAATGAATTCATGTAATTTAAAGGTAAATGGATGGAACTAGAAAAAATTCATCCTGAGTATCTCAGACCAGGAAAGACAAATATGAAATGTGTTCATTTTAATGTGACTATTAGCTATTAGGTCAATGATAACCAATCACTGGCTATAATCCATGGAACCACAGAGATTAGGTATTGAGTAATAGACTAGGGATGGGCATATAGATTTCTCTGGGAAAGGGTAATAGAATGGATAGCTATGGATGGTTTGGGGGTACTGAAATGGGAGGATCAAGTGGGGAGGGGGACGAGAGAGGAAATATGGGGAGAGACAGCTAAAATTAAGGGTCGTTTGAAGGCTAGTGTGGAACCTAATACAGTAGAAGCTCTCTAACACATATACATTTATGAAGGTAATCTAAATAAAATCATCAATAATAGGGAGGATAGAGCTCCAACTGGACATCTCTTTTCACAAAATGAAGGTTCTAGTACCAGGATTGTGTTACATCTAATTGAGTTGTTAACTAAAGGGGTCCTTTAGGAACCCCCAAACAGCCCAGGCTATTTCCAAGACTACAGGCTGCTCTTTGCAAACTAGCAAGGCTCTATTGCTAAAGAAAACAACTACACAACTCATTGGACATGGATAAATCAAGCTGGTGCCTACATAGAGCCTTCACCCTTGAGTTCTAACTTCTATGGTATAATGCAGTACACAAACCTAACTACAAACCCTTTGCTCTACAGTGGTGACCTATCTACAAGATATGCTAGGACAATGGTGACATAAAGCTTATAGGAGTAACCAACCAATATCTGATTTAACTTAAGTCCTTTCCTTACAGGTCCTTTGCACATTTATTACAGCCTCTAGTTTAGTGTCTTGGGATTCCTGAGTGTGTGGATGCATAAGTCTCTGTCTTTATCTGTTTCTTGTGCTCTTTTCCTTGTTTGTTTTGTCCTATTATGATGTTTTAATTCTTGTTTTATCTTATTTTACTATTATTCCTTGGAACTCTGTTTATTTTCTAATGAGAAAGAGAAGGTCTGTGGATCTGGGTGTGAGGGGAGGGGGAGGAGGATCTGAGAGGGGGAACTGTAATCAGGAAATGTCATGTGAGAAAAAAAAACTATTACAATAAAAGAAAAAATTCTGAAAGAATTAATAAATCTAAAACTTAAAAATAAAATAAAGCAAATTATGAAAACACAGAAAGAACAAGGTGTCCTTGAAGGACACTTTTTTTTTTTTTTGGCAGCACCCAGTGTTATCTCACTGGCAGGGCCTGAGGTGGGGAGGAGCATCATAATTAGGCCTGCCATTAATATTCATGCCCTGACTCCACTTCCATCAACTGCCTTGATAACCTTACAATGGGGTTCACTGCAGGTCTCGTTAGTCTAGCGCTTCCAAAATGAAACTGCTTCATCAAAATGTGGACTTTCTTGATGAGATGCCTCTGGCTACATCACGTGTGCTCTCATGGAGTTGAAGGCACATTTTTATTCCATTTTAATTTCTTTTTCTTTTTTCTTCTCACCCTTAGGGTGAGATAACAGATTTTATTAGCTGGGCTCAGGGGCTTGTCTCCCTCAAAGCTGGAAACTCTTCTTCAAGCACAGCCAAGGCCCTTCCTTTGTGAGCATGCCAGCTACAGATGCTCAAACAGGCAGGTGCGGATGGTTCAAGGCGGGCTGCCTGAAGAAAGCTTGTGAGCAAATCCTGCTAGACAAGGCCATGGCAGCAGAACAGAAAATTGATGTTCATAGCCTGCAGATAGTTCTACAATTCTAAACACTGACCAATGCATAGAACTTAGCCCTCCATTTTGTTTTGTCTTGCTTGCTTGCTGATTTAGGATGCCTGAGCTGGAAAGAGGCTACCATCGTATAGTCTTCATTCCACCTAAAAAGACTGTTTACAAATTAGTGATAAGGCATTTGTTGCTGGAATGTGAACGTTCATATGCAGTGTCTCAGTCCTCAAACACACACACACACACACACACACACACACCAAGGATGTACATGAGGAGTTGTAGATTGATAGCACAAAATACATCACAAAATGTCTTTCTTTAGATTCCAATGAAAAGCTTTAATCTGGTTATGCTCCTACACTTCTATTTCTTTCACTTTATCAGAACTTGCTTTCTCGACCAACAAAAAACATGTTTGTGACAGCATTACTTCAGATTGTGAGTTAGGGACTCTGAAAGAAGTCACATTACTTTGCTGAAGCAAGATACAAATTCTAGTCTTGGATTTCTTTTGACTAGCTGTGAGACTTACATGGGAAACTGCCCTGAAAGTATTATAGTGATAGCTGGAACCAAGCCTGGTGTCCTGTGGGAAATTCTTCCTAACTGGACAGCTGTGGTACTTCAGGCTCAGAATCTCAGCATGTAGGGTCTGACACAGGAGAATTGCCATGAGGCCACCCTGGTCCACACAGGGAGGATAAGGTCAGTTAGAGGAAGGTCCTGTCTCAAAAGTCACAAGTCTTGGGCTGGATGGCTGGATGGATGAGAGTGTGTTCCAAGTTCTATTCTGAGAAACACTATAAGACTCACAACTATCACAACTCCAGCTCCAGGGCATCTGATAACTCTAACCTAACACCCCACACACATATGCACATAGACACATATGCACATATACATATGCACATAGACACTTATGCACATATACATATGCACATAGACACATAAGCACATGGACACATTTGAACATCTCCTTACACAGACACAGATATTCACATCATTAAAAATAAAAATCTTTTAAATATAAAACCCTTTCTGATTTAAAGAAATATATACTATATAGTTTATCTGCATAATTTCATCACCATCAATTTGGGAGCCTTGCTGTCCTCCCCATCTTCAGCTCGACTGGGTAAGTGGCCAGGGCAAATCTATGAATATATCTTTGCGTGCACTGAAAAGCATGGGAACATGACTGCGTAGAGTGCATTAAGGTTAAAATGTTCTAGAACAAGAGCTTCTGGCCCTTTGATTAATAGACGTCTTTATTAAGAAAATTCACTTGCTGTTTGGAAAGAGAGCAAGACAGAGAGAGGCAGTTTGTGCCAACAGGCAGCTAGCGTGGCCGTGTGTGGTAATTAATTTTAAGTGGTTTATATTGGCAGATCAAAGGAGCAACCTAAACACAGCAGATAGGATCCTAGCCCGGGTGAAACTAGAGTGGGCTGAAACCAGCCTAACAAGCCAGATAGAAAGAAATTAGAGAAGAAGACTCAGAACAAATGGGAGGGAGACCAGAAATCCTTAGGGCTTTTTGGTTCATGTAGGTAGGCCTACCTTACACAGGAAAATACTTGCTTTGTTCTCAGAATTTTAAAATATGCATATTTGCAACAAAAGCTTGAGTTAGCCTTCAGTAGGACTTCAGTAAAGTGTACAATTAAATTTAGCAACACTAATCTTTGTATTTCACTGACTTCTTGCTGTATGATTGAATTTACCACCTCATACAGTCTTCAAAGTGTTTCTATTCGGTGACAGTAGTGGGTGCGGTTGTTATGGTCACATATTCTGCTTACTCACTATTGTTTAATGAACCACTGCACGCAGAGCTTTGAACGATGAGTTGCTATCGCTCATGGACTTCAGGTAACTTGGCTTAGATGAGAAGTCCTCTTTCAAAGTTTCAGTTATTGGTTATGCAAAATGGCCAGAACTAGAGATATCTGGTAACTATCAGTACCTGGTGTCTACATAGCTGTTCATTCATGTCTGTCTTCTTAGCTGAGCTTGACCCAGCATCTGAGCCCTGTCTTGGTAACTTTCTTCTCTCCAGGTCTTCACAGGCCATTCTGAGTTTCCTCAATATGAATGTGAACTGTTCCCCCGCAGGTTCCTTTGTTTGAATGTGTGGTCCCCAGAGAGGGGCATGATTTTGAAGGTTGTTGGAACATTTAGGAAGTGGAGCCTTATTGACAGAATTGGTTACTGGGGGTGAGCCATTATGTTTCACAGCCAGAAACCCTTCCTGTCTGCTCTCTGCCTCCTGATCCATTTAGGTATGAGCACACTGCCATGTCACAGCTGTGAGCATTTCCTGTCACCATGCATTCTCTACCACAATGGACTAGATCTTCAAATCATGATTCAAATTAATCCTCTTCCCCTCAACTTCCTGTCGGGCAGTTAGTTAGTCCTGGAGGTGCCACAGCGATCTCAGAATAGTGGGGTGTCTTATCTGCCAGCTTTATTCCCCACAGAAAATGATCTGAGGGACCAAGGGACAGAGTCTCCTCTAACCAGACCTCAGGAGTCAGACTCACCTTTCCCAATTCTCTTTTAAATTCTAAGACAAGGTTATTGGAGTATAGAAGAAAAGCAGCCCAGGGCAGGTGAGCTGCAGATCTCAGCAGCTGCCTGGAGGAAGAAAATGAAAGAGTGGAAGAAGAAGGCCTTCCTGTTTCAGTGACCAGTGTAGAGGTCTGCCTCAAGGCAGCACAGCCTCATGACATGGCCTGGGATTTTGGAGAAAGAGGAAGTAAGCCCAAGTTATCAGAGAAAGCAAAGGAAGGTTCTGGGCAGCATCAGAAAGGGACAGAAAACGAGGAAGGCTGCATTGCACCTTTATGAGCCCTGACTGAATCTTTGGGTCAGAAGTTAACTAGAGGGCCAGGACCAAAGAGGAGATCTGATGCACAGATGTAGGTTTTAGGAGGTGTGGTTCACTGAAGGATGCTTGTCTTAGTTGGTTTCTATTGCTATGAAGAAACTCTATGACCAAAACAACTCAGGGAGGAAAGGCTTACACTTTCACATCACCAACCGACCATCACTGAAGGAGGTCAGGACAGGAACTCAGACAGGGCAGGAACCTGAAGGCAGGAGCTGATGCAGAGGCCATGGAGAGTGCTGCTTACTGGCTTGCTTACAGAAGCAAGCTGTTTTCTTACAGAACCCAGGACCACCACCAAACCAGGACCCACAATGGGCTGAGCCCTCCCCATTGATCACTAAGAAAATGCCCTATAGCTGGATCTCATGAAGGCCCTCTCCTCTTTGTGACTCTAGCTTGAGTCAAGTTGAAACTAGTAAACACAATGGTCTTTTAAGTCTAGTAGTGTGTGTGTGTGTGTGTGTGTGTGTGTGTGTGTGTGTATAGAATAACAAGCAAAAATATAGTACAAATGAAGAAATGAATGCTTTTCAAAGTCATGTGTCCAAAGTCAAACACCTCAAAGGTAGTGAAGATATAATTCCTGTATGCTATTCTTGACTATGAAGCAAAATTACAGAAAATAAATCAATTTACAAAATAATACTTTAATAAGTGTCATACAAAAGCGAGAGAGGGTGTTGCATAAGAAAATAGAAACAAAATAGGAACTCAACCTGAGATTCAGCACCAAATGAATGAAGAAAAATAAAAGAATTAAGAAAGAAAAGGACATGACAGCTCCTATGCAAGGTGGAGGAGAAGGGTTATTGTGGATGGAAGGGAGAACATAGCCAGTAGCAGAGGCATCTGGGAAAGTTCAGAGTGGGCATGACCCTGAGCCCGGTCATGTGAAAAGAGGAGGGGAGGGCAACAGGGAGAGAGGGGGAAAGAGAGGAACTTGGAGATCAGGAGGCCCAAAAGAGGGCAGGGTAACCAAAATGGCTTGATTATACAGGGAAAAGCTGTTACAGAACAGTCCTTTATACTATGTGAAGATGTATCACTGTGATTGATTTACTGAAAAGCTGAACAGTCAACAACAGGACTTCTGGGGCAGAGAGGATGCTAGGGAGAGGGATGAAGAAGCCAGACAGATGCAGAATGAGTCAGACATACAAAATGGGATAGAGGTAAAAGCCATGTGGTAGAACGTAGATCAATAGAAATATTGGTTAATTTGAGTTATAAGAGCTATTTAGGAACAAGCTTAAGCTATAGGCCAAGCTTTCATAGTTAATAATAAGACTCCTTGTCATGATTTGGGTGTTGGCAGGAGATACAGAAAATTCCACCTACAAAAAGCCTCTGGGGGAAGGGTAGCTCAGTCCCCAGACTGGAGAAGTTTATGGTAGGGGTGGGTATATGCCAGTCGTAACAGGTAGGGAAGAGAGAATCTGGTGGCCATGGCCAGTGCCCACTCTGGTATGTCACTGGGCACCTCAGCCATTTGTCTCAGGTTTGAGACCTCTAAAATGCCCAGAAAGCTGAACTTTAGAATCAACAACATTGGGCTTGGAGTTAGAAGTTCAGATTTGAGTCCTTCTGCAGCTCTGGTCAACTCATTTAATCTCCTCTAGACTCAGTTTCCTCAAAGAGAATAATAAAAAACAAAATAAGTGACGTGAGCTTGTTCTTGTTAGTCATGGAGTATTACCTACATCGGGGGCTTCAGCTGAGAAGACATCACTTACCAATAAGAGGTGAGATGACTTAAGACTTGATGGGTATAAGCCAAGAGGGCATCAAAAGTGAGCTCGGCCATCCATCCCTGAGGTGTTGTTCCACACACCTTGTAGCATGTTGTTTCCGCCAGCCCGCCAGCCTGGGCCCACAGCCGCGCCAGCCCCAAATAACACTCAGAGACTCTGTATTTGATACAATCCTGTTGGCCAGTTACCATTACTGTTTATGGGCTAGCGCTGCCTTAATTATTAACCCATTTCTACTTATCTAAGTATTTCCACGTGGTGGTCTTATGGGGAGCCGCGCAGCAGGCTTCCTGCTCCTTCCCCGGGCTACATCTTGACTCCACCCACTACTTCCTCTTCCTCCTCCTAGTCTCCTAGCCCCACCTATCTAGTTTTCTATTGGCCACAGGGCTTTATTAACAGTATGAGAAACATATATACAGAATCACATCTCCCATCAACACCTCATGGAGCTTTTTCCAGCCCTCTCTTGCTGACACTATGTACCACTCTGAGGAAAATACTACTTTCACGGGATGGCAACACTCTTCTGTTAAGGACTAAGTAGTGCATGAGCATTCAAGCAAAATCTTAAAGCTCACTCCTTATATATTTTTTCTTCCCTTGACTTTGGAACGCTCAGTGTGGATAGATGTGCTGAAAAAGCTACAGGGGCAGCTCTAGTGAACCACAGTTCTAGTCTGACTTCACAGTCAGATGAACTGGAGTGGGAGTCCAGTAGCGCAGTCCTGCAGGTAGAGATGGACAGTGCAGTCAGGTCCTGTGCTGGGCTGAGCTGAAGCCAAGGAGAGAGCGCAGAAACTACAGATTCCAGTTCAGACCCACAAGGCTTCCTGGGGAACAGGGAGTGTGGTAAAAGAAGGGTAAATAAAGATCTGATTTGATCATTTTCTCCTTTCTTCCTGGCACCCTTTACAGGTGGCATAGGGAAGAATAAGGTGTACACTGGAAGGGACAAGGAACCTTTGGACTCTGCAGCCTTGTGAAAGCCAACTTGTTTTCCTGCAGGTGGTAAACACAAGCTAACTCTTGATGTAATCTGTGAGTAGTACTGTTTCTCAGCTCTCTCTTCAAGGATCCATTCTATTCCTTTTCCATGGAAGCATCAATAAGTTAATATTACCTGTTAATATTACACATGTAGTGTTTTTAGACTTTAAAAAATGTTAAATACCAAATTCAGTGGCTTTTTATATATTCATAAAGTTATAATCATTATCACTGTCTTTATGGCATTTTATCACACACAAATGAAACCCTTTAGCTGTCACTCCCCACATCCAGGGCCCTGATCCTCAGCAACCACTAATTTACTTCATGTCTCCATGGATTTGCCTATTCTTGATGTTGTATACAAACAAAATTGTGTATTAAGTGGGGTTTTCCATCTTTTTTCATTTAGTATGGCATTTTCAAGATTCATTCATGTTCCAAGCTATGTCAGGACTCCTCTCATTTATATTGAAAAATAACATCTTATTTGTCAGTGTTGGTGTTGATCCATACACCAACTCAGACATTTGAACTGCTTTAGTCTTGGAAATATTTTTCAGAAAATATTTCTATGAACATTGGTGTAAGAGTCTTTGTGTGGTTATATGTTGCCAATTGTCTTGACTATATAGTGTGATGGCTAATTTTTGACAGTCACTTTGATGTGATTTAGAATCACCTAGAAGACAATGCCTCTGGGAGTGTCTGTGAAGATATTCACAGTGGCAATTAACTGAGCGGAATATGGCACCATCCCATATGCTGGGGTCCCAGACTGAAGAAGAAAGAAAAAGTGAATGGAGCATTAGGACCGATTTCTGTTTCCTGACTCTGAACATAATTAGACCAGCTGCTTCCCATCCCTGCCCCATACCTTTCCCACCAAGATGGACTACAATCCCAAAACAGGAGCCCAAACAAACCTAACTCTAACTTGTGTTTATCATGGATTTTGACACAGTAACAGTAAGAGCAACTGATATGGAAAAGTGGCCCCAAGACTGCATTGTTGCTATCATTAACCTATCCGTGTTGTTCCTGGGCCTTTGGAACTGATTTATAGGAGGACTGTGGAGGCCAGAGAAGCTCCAGTATGCTGGAATGAGAGTCTGATGGTCACTCTGGTGGCAGTGTGGAAGACCATAAGGCTGGGAGAAATACAAAGAATGGAGGTCCCACTCATGAGGTTTGAGAGAAGAGCAAGGGCTCTATCAGGAACTGGGCTAGGCCTATTTGTGCTATTTTCTGGCAAATAATATTGTTTTGTTTTGCCCATGCCCTGGGAACTTCACTGAGGCTGAATTCAAGAGAAATGTTTAGAGGAGGAAATTCTGGATGGGAGAGCATTTAGCCTATGTGTGTGGTCTCTGTTCACTGCTCTGACCCAGGCCCACAGTGAGACAGAGCAGCAAGTGGGCTAAAAGATGAGAAGTGGCCTGGTTGGAACACGAAGACTAAAAGGTTGGACACAAAGCTGATATACCAGCAGCCCTAACTGTGTAAGGTATTGGCCCATTAAACAGAAACAGCACATTCTTCACTGATACAATAGGGAAGTTCCTCCAAAACGAGACCTTATTCACTAATTATTAAAAGTGCTAATTTGTAATTTATGAAAATGCAAACTTATTTGAAAGAAGACATCCTGAGTTGAAAATACTAAAGGGGTTCTCTGCTCGAGAACAGCTTCCTAGGAAGTGTTTCATCAGTTTAGCTGCTTGGGCACATGGAAGCCACTACAGCTGAAGGTCCACCTTGGGATAGTGGTAGAATTTGGTGATAATATTCACACGGTGTAGGTTTTATAGGTTGCAAAATGCACGTTATAGGGTCTTTAGAAAGCTTATGAAGTAACACAGTGGGGGGCATGGTCAGATTTCCCGCAATGAGGCTATGGTGGTTTGAAATTGATATGGTTGAATATTTGGTCCTTAGCTGGTGGAAGAAACTGGGACCTTGTTGGAGGAGGTGTGTATCTGGTGTGAACTTTGAACTTTTAAAGGACTTTCTCCATGCCCATTGTTCTCACTCTGCCTCTTAGCTGTGGGTCAAGATAGGAGCTGTCAGCTGTTCCTGCCACCATCCCCTCATTTCATCATCTAGAGTTCTAACCCTCCCCCCAAAACTGCAACCCAATTAAATGCTTTTTTTATAAGCTGCCTTAGACAGTGGTGGTATTTTGTCACAGCAATAGAAAAGAAGCTAAGATAGAGACTCCTGGGTGCCATTGCTTGAAATTATGCAATGGAAACCCAAGTTACAATGGAGATCCAAGGAGGTTCAGTTTTTATATTTAATCTATATTACAACTGGTATTTATCCCCTTCCTCTCCTGGGTGCTCCATTTTGATTCCTCTATCTCCTAAGTAAATTTCCCCCTTAAGAAGTAAAGAATATTTATTTGTACAAGGATAAGGTATATGGACAGATGGAAATGAATAATTGTAGAGAACCTGTCAAGCCTTGAGTGAACATGTGTTGTAGACATAGGCACATTCATGTATGTCAAGGGCTTCAGTGCCTTAGAGTCATGGGAAATGGCAAAGCCCGGGATCAGGGAAATGGCAAAGTCTTTGTTCTATGTGCTAATGTTGATAGTGTGTGCAAACAATATCTAGTGTAGCCTCCCCAAGATGTCTAGGGCCTGCTCCCCTGTAGAGACTCTTCCTGTGACATACCATAATCCCCATCTCCTTGATTCAATTATATGCAATAACCCCACATCCCCATTCAACTACATGTAACAAACACACCAGCTCCTGGGGTGCTGAGGTTATTCCACCTGAGATCCCACTCCGTCCAATCACAGATTTCCTGTGTGCCTGTGAATCAAGCATTTGTTCACTTTCTTGTCACTTCAATCGTATCAAGTACCTGGAGCCATGGTGGACATGGCAAATACTTAGCCTTTTAGGGGAGGGCAATTAACTCTAAATGTACCTTCTATTTTATCCTAGTTTCCTTCCTAGCTACTATGACAAAACACCTTAACAAAAAAATTCTAAGAGAGAAAGTGTAAGCATTTTGATGGCTCAGATGGGATGGACTGGGGCTCTGGTGCTCGGGAGTGTTACAGCTCGGATGGAATGGTATTCTGGAAATCAGGAGCCAAGGAATTCCATAGGTCACAGTAAGCATAGCAGCTTACAGCCCTTCTTCAGGTAAAGGTTTCCTCAGTGTAACAGCTGTGCTCCCGCAAGAGAGGGTTTCCCGGTGTAGTTATAGTTCCGCTACAGTCTTCCAGAGAGCTGAGCATAACAACTTCCCTTGCCAGGGGAAAAGTGTTACAGCCCTGCTCAGCTCCGCCCAGGATGGTCTCTGCTCCAGTAAAGGAAGGTTTCACCCAAACCTCATTCAAGAGATTTATTGGGAGGGAAGAATCCAGGAGAGTGGCTGCTCACTGCCAGGGTGGCAGAGGACAGCGGGGCAGTCAGAAGCTGATCAGAAACAGGGTGTATATAGGGCTTCTTAGCAGAGTTTTTCCAGGAGGATTTCCAGGGTGGGGATTGATCAGATTTCATTCCCTGAGCTCAAAATGGCTAGATCTCCTGCTCAGGTGTTACTGCAGGTTTTTCCTACCCGCCCGCCAGTGCCATCCTGCTTGCTGCCAGTCTGGGCCCACAGCTGCACCAGCCCCAAATAACACTCAGAGACTCTGTATTTGATACAATCCTGTTGGCCAATTATCATTATTGTTTATGGGCTAGCTCTGTCTTAATTATTAACCCATTTCTACTTATCTAAGTATTTCCACGTGGTCGTCTTATCAGGGAGCCTCGGCAGGCGTCTTCCTTTGTCCCTGATCTCCATCTTGACTCCTCCTTCCCACTTCCTCTTTCCTCCTTGTCTCCTAGCCCCGCCTATCTTGCTATTTCATTGGCCACAGTGCTTTATTAACCAGTATGAGAAACATATATACAGAATAACATCTCCCATCATCTCCTCTTTTCTGTCTAAAGTAAAAGAAGGGGTTTAACATTTCCCATCACTCAGGGATTGGTTAGGGTCAGATTTGGCTCTGGTTTCAGGGCCAAAGTGTGTTTCTTTCACTGGTCCTTTTTTGCTTTTGGGCTCTAATTTTAGGACCAGGGTATATTTCTTTCACTGGCTCTGATTCCAGGGGCAAAGTGTGTTTCTTTGGCACTGATTTCAGGGTCAGGGTGCATTTCTTTGGTTCTTGTTACAGGACCAAAGTGTGTTTCCTTGGCTCTGCTCAGGGTGTGTTCCTTTAGTTGGCCCCTTTCCCCTTACAGAAAGAGTTTATTTGAACTTACAATTCCAGGTTAGAGTCTGTCATTGCAGAGAGGTCAAGGCAACAGGAACTTGAAGAAGCTGTTCCCTTCTACAGTCAAGAGAGAGTGAATGCATACATTCCTATGTTCAGTTTACTTTTCCTATGTTTATATTCCATGATCCAAACCTTTGGTGCATGCTGAGAAGGTGGGTGGAAGAGAGGGAGTCTACAGTGTTGCATCTTCCTAACTCTGCCTGCTTTTCTGAGCAAATTTTCATTTTCTTCATTCTATCTCTCTTCCACACATTTCCTTAACATGCAGGGTTTTACTTTTTCTCTAGCATACCGTTCTCCACATGTCACCACTTCTTTGCCAGAGATAATGGGTTTACAATGGGTTAAAGAGACTGGCATTGAGGTTGGTGCTCAGCTATATTGCGCACCCCATGTGTTTTCGCGGACAGGTTACATTTAGCTTTTCTGAGTTTCTGATCATATGTGAAGCAGCAATGACCCTTTTAAGGCAGAAACAGCCTATGTTGGCTACAACTTATAAGAAGAATATGAAAACAGGCAGGTTGGGAGACAAAGTCTTCTCGAATGTTAGAACAGCAGAGGTTTGGCTTATCCCACAATGGTCAAAGGAGACAAGACAGAACACACTGCTTCTATTTCTCTGCAATTGGCCAGTTCTCAACACTTCCTGTTCACAGTTTAGATGCAAAAATAGTGTATCCTCTTCTTTCCTTCCTTAGAGAGCAGCTTTTAAATCACAGCCTACATGTCAACATGTGAGACTCAATAGGACCTCGCATTAGTAAGTCAAACTAGTGTGTATCCATTGCTAAGGGTTCAATTGCATCCCCTAAAAAGAAGCGCATCCAAGTCCTGAACCTTGAAGCCTATGAGCATGATATCACACTGGATAGGGCAGCTTCCAAATCCAGGTGATGGTATCTATATAAAAGGAAGAAGAGGATTAGACACATCCTGGGAGAGGTGGGGATGGGGACTGGGGCGAGGCAGCTAGAAGTCAGTATGCCAACAGTGGCCAGCAACCACAAGAGGCCAGAAATGGGTCTGCTGAAACTTGAATGTCAGGCTTCAGGCCACTAGAATGCTAGAATGTGACAGAATAAAGTCCTGTTGTGAGCCACCATGTGTGTGGTAATTAGTTATGACAATCCTTGGAAACTTAGATACCTGCAAATGGCTTTGATTTTTCTCCAGGGTGCCCAGGGTTTGCTCTTAGCCCTCCCTTCACATCTCGAGCATGCATTTTCAAGCAGTGCTTCAAAGGGATGAGATTTAGTCTTTATGGGAGCAAAGAAGGGACAAAATAGGATAAGCAGGAGTTAAGGATAAACAAAAGAAATGAGAGCCAAGGGCCAACCAGGTCAGCAACTGTGGGCACCAGCAGGGTGACAGCTGGCAGCTTGGCCGGACCCTGCTTCCAGCTGAGTTGAGCTAGGTGGGACTGACATTCTCAGCTGCCGCATGAGACAGGTGTCCTAAAATCAGCCTGCCTTGGACAGTTGGAAAGGTCACCCAAGGTCAGGGCAAAGCCAAGGCTGTAAGTACCCATATCAGGGTCTTGCAGGCATTTGATCACTCCTTCCATCCTGCCTCACCAGGGCTCTGCATTTGCTTTTGCTTGCTGATGGTCAGATGGAATTTCTTGAAAAGCATGGTTCATTGTAAATTCCTCATTTCAATCTGTAACCAGATTGTCACTCAGGCATTAGAAATATCCCATCTAGCTCCCTCTGCCCCACAATCTGTTCCCACTAGAAAGTGAGGCTCCCCTATAGCCCTGTTGAGGTAAACAGGAATACGGACATTTCACTGACAATTCAGAGTACAGGGGAACAGGGTTTCTGTGGTTTGGAGCAGCCATTGCTATTCCCTCAACCTTCAATGAGGGAGAGAAAACCATGTACCACTTGCAGTTTTAGCTACGACTTCAACCTATACATTGCTAGTAGCTGATTCTAAAGTGTTCTTCCAGAATCATCCTTGAAGTCCCTCTCTGCATGGGACTCCAAACAAAGCCTTTTGGACTTTAGAAGTTGAGACCCTCCAGATGTGGATAAAGGGATAGGAAATGGCCAGTAGGAAGGAGTGTAGAGGAAGGCTCTAGTATACAGACTCGTGAGGCCTGTGACAGTCCACTTTCTCTCTCACACAGAAATCACAGTCAACACATAGTCAGCATTCACAGACAGCTTCTGGCAATCCATCCCACCCTCTTACTTCACCCACTCCCCTTCACTTGACCTCTACTGTCAAAGCGTTTGTAAGATAGGATCTCCCTATGTTCTGAAGGTATAATCCCATTTCAAATTTAATGAATAATTTCCAGGCACTTGGTAGGCATTTCCAAATTACTTTTCTGAAATAATGCATGACCAGTGTAGGAATGTGACCACATTGTCTCTGTTTTCGGTGTTGAGTATTGCTATTCCCGGGTTTCTGGAGAGGGTCATTATTTTTTTTAAGTACTATAGTAATCATTGAAGTGTTTAACATACTCCAATTTATCTCTCCTTGAAGACTTAATAGATTTAAACTGATTTCTCCTCCAGAGCTAGTTTTGACCATAAGATTTGCTTTAGCAGGGAAATCTGAAGAGTTAAGAGTCAAGCCATGACTTTCTACATTTCAAATTCTATGTCTATATGATCAAAAAGGAATCAAGATGAATTTTATAAAGAGAAGTTCAATATTGGACTGAAAACAGCATTGAGAATTCACCATGGAGAGCTGAGCAGCAGGAACACTAAGAGTCTTCACTGTAGCACCAACACTACTCAGTTCCCATCCCAACTCTGTGAGGCCCGGTCTGTTTTTCCTGGATTTAACCTGATACCTACAGAAGTGTAAAAGCAAAAAGCTATGGTGTCCTGAGAGGTCAACAGGAAAGCACATGACAAACTCTGGCATGACCATAAGAGGTCATGACATTTGGGGCTGGGTTTGGATTAATTGTCTTGGAGAGGATTTTGAGGTTATACTTGGTCGTTAAACTTCATTGGTTACTTCTTGTGACTTTAAGTACTTAAAGGAGAAACTTTAGCCTCAATTGACCCTCCCCACGAAAAGTGGGATTCTATCTAGAACTGTTAAGTTATGAATTAGACAAAGAAAATTTAAACATTCTGCTCAAAAACTGCCTCAAGTACATTTAGGATGATTATGATGAATTGACTTACAAAAACCTTCAAAAGACTCTTTGGAGCCTAATTCTTAAATTGTTATTTTACCACTATGTGATCACTATTGGTCTATTCCTAAGATGCTTTCTGTTGCCATTGTGACACTCTAGTACATGGCTTATCCATTGTTTTTATTCACCCCAAACTACCGCTGTCTCTATGTTATGTCAAAGGGTGGTTGATAACAGAATTTATTATTATAAAGGCATCCCAAGTTTCCCTATAAAAAAAGGATAGATTTTTTATTATCCAGGGATCCTGAGCGACAGTGATGACCAGAGTTTTTGACCAAATCACACTTGGAAAAAGCCTGAACATCATTGAAACTCATACTCAGTTGTTATTGCAGCATCACTGATACTAGCCTGACTGATGCAATTCTGTGTGTTTGTGTGTATGTGACAACTAGGTAAAAGATTAATCAATATTATTTTACTTTTGGAAAACATAAGTTAGTATCAACTGTAAGTGATTCTAAAACCATGCCTTGATGATCAATGACTTTCCGATTTGAAAATAAATTCACAATTAATTTTTATAAGCAAAGTCAAGTAAGGAACTTATTTGTCTTGTGTGATGGCTCACTTCAATTTTCAACTTGACACAACCTAGAATCATATGGTAATGGAGACTCAGGAGAGATTGCTTACATTGGGTTAGCCTATGGGCATATCTGTAGGAGACTAAGTTAACCGATATAGAAAAATCCAGTCCAGTGGGCTGTACTGTTCCCTAGTAAGTCCTGAACTGTGTATGAGTTGAGAAATCAGGGGAGCATGCAAGTAGTCATGGATGCATTCCTTCATCTCAGCTATTGACTATGGATGTAATATCGCCCACTGAAGTTCCTGCCTTAACTTCCTTGAGATGACGGACTGTAACTGGAATTGTAAGCCAAAAACAAAACAAAACAAAAAACTTTCTCTCACAACAGAGATGAAACTAAAGTAACTTAACAGGAGTAAGGTAAACCATGGGTTTTGTGAAAGTACTACTAGAGATACAGAAAAAGAGTCAGCCAGCACTGAGAGTTGATGTAGTATCCATTTCTATTTCTCTCCATTACTCTCCCATTCTTATGATCCCTGTCTCCATTGCTCTGTGGCCTGCCTGCTGCTGTTGTGGTGTAGCCAGCATACCCCTGTGCTGTCCTTATGAAGGAAGGTTTTGAGAAATATCACAGAAGACATCTTCTGGCAACTAATCTTGCTTCTGCCAAGGAATAGAGTGTTACCTGTTTGGATCCCAAGCAATAAGTTACTTTTCTTTTCAAAAGAAAGAGACTAAATTATCTTTCCCAAGAGCATAGGAGCAAGAACACACCCAGGAGGTATAGATCAGGTGGAGCCACAGTGGCAGGAAAGAAGAAGTTACACATGTAGCAAACAGGCTCCGGGCTCATCTCAGGGTTTCTGTGCAGACCAGAAATGAAAGGACTCAAGGATGTCAGAGGAACAAATCTCAGCACTAGGCCTAGGATCTGGAGTCGGAATCCAAAGAGAATCCACAGAGCTTCAACAGTGCAAAAGAGGGAAAGCATTCTTAAAAATAGTGACAGAAATTCCAGTGTGTAGAGAGAAGGGACTCTTGAAGCCCCAGCCCTTACTAAAGAGCCTTTGGAAGTTGATGGCTACTGGGGGAGAGGGAGTCACTTCACTTCAGAGGTATGGCCCCT
Source organism: Cricetiscus sungorus (assembly GCA_030556225.1). Lineage (NCBI taxonomy): Eukaryota > Metazoa > Chordata > Mammalia > Rodentia > Cricetidae > Cricetiscus > Cricetiscus sungorus. The sequence goes on from JANBXA010000730.1 coordinate 51,945,628, forward strand.
AGAAGGCTGTATGTGATCCAGATGCCCCTATACCCATGCACATACTGGGGCCACTAACTGGACTGCATTACAAATAAAAAGCACATGACCTTGAAAGGAGGTGGTGATAGTATGGGGGTTCTGGGAGGAGTTGGAGAGGGAAGTGTGAAGAGTATATGATCAATATACACTATATGTGTATATATATATATATATACACATATATGTACTTCTCACAGTAAATAAAAAAATATGAAATTATGACATGTCTCTTTCTAGAACCGCACTCTCTGTTGTTAGATATATGCATGTGCATATATTCCATATGAGTTCAATCATTCTCAAAAGTTGTTTCTCTGTCTTGAACATTTCCAAGTTTCGGAAATATTATGGGTATTGTTCTATAAAAATCTAAAGACAATTGGACTGGTAGATTCTTCATGTCAGTGTTGCAGTCAAAATTTTGGTGTCGACAAGGGGTAGTGGCACACACCTTTAGTCCTAGCACTTGGGAGGCAGAAGCAGGCAGATCACTGTGAGTTCGAGGCTAGCCTGGTCTAAAAAGTGAGTTCTAAGATACACAGAGAAACCCTGTCTCAAAAGAAACAAACATTAAAAAAAATCTAGTCTCATGATGGGATAGCATAGCTGTGTATGTACCATGTCCATGTACACATGTCTCTGCTAAGCCATGCACTGGGAAGTTGTATTGCAGTGGAGGAAAAGAGCTGTGATTGTAGCTTGAGTGCTTTGTTCTTTCTGTGGAAGTATTTATAGGGCCTTGATGCCATTAATATAGAAAAATAATCAAATGCTAAACAAATTATTAGAAAATTTATAAATAGAAATAAATTTTAGATCTAAATTTCAAAATCTGAATATACACAATTTTTACAGGAGAGAATTGTAGGAAGAACTTTTGTGCCCATATTTTTAGAAGATTTTATTTTAAAGCCATTTTTAATGAGCATAAAAGATAATTTTTAGATTTTAAGAATCAAAGCATCAATTGGGCTTTGAGTATAGCTCAACAATAGAACACTTATCTAGTAACCATGCAGGTAGGTTTGATCCCTAGCACTGGGGGAAAAAAAAAACAAGAAGAAAAAATAAGATCACAAGAGAACTTGTTTGCTAGGTTTTATATAGTCACAGAACATCTATTAGATAGTGTGAGGCATATAAAGGAAAAAGAGACCACAGCTCTACTCTAGAGAATACACTGAAAATATCCAGCAAACATGGAAAGTTCTCCTCATGTGTCTTTGAGAAACAGGACCCGTACCTATGCTCCTGGGGTTGACTTTTAAAGGTTGTGCCTTAGCAATGATCTTTAAGATTTGTTGAGTATTATTACATGAGAATTTACATGTCACCTTTACTTAACTTTGTCAAGTCAGGTGGGGTAGACTCTTGTATGATGGGTATGACTTAATCCCCCTCCCCAGTGTTCATATTCTCATGTGGCCTCCTCCCATACGGACTCTGACCCTTGCCTTTTGATTTTGCTTGGCTTACTGAAACACTAGAAAACATGATATAAGCAGAGGTTGGATAAAGGCTGGGGCATTACATTTGCCTTCCTAAGACCATGTTACTACCACTTAAAGAACACAAGCTAAGTTGCTAGCTGAGAGGACAGGAGATGCTCTGTAGAATAAGAGGACATCTGAGACTTCCCTGCCAAGCTCGAGGTGAAAGCTGTTGAGTGACAGATGCAGACAAAGCTGGTTGAAGAAATCCCAGCTTACAGAATACTAAAACAGTAAATAAATCATTGTGGTTTGAAGCAGCATTGTGTCCTGCCAGATAACTACCAAATAATTACACAGAGACTTATTATTAATTATAAATGCTCAACCTATAGCTTAGGCTTGTTTTTAGCTAGCTCTAACCCCATTTTTATTCATCTATTTGCTGACCCCTGGCTCATTTACCTCATGTACATACCTCCCATCCTGCTTGCTCTGCATCTCATAGCATCTCCTCAGGATCCGGTCCTTCTTCTCAGTGTTCTCTTAGTCTGGTTCTCTTGCTTGACTTTACCCTGTCTAGCTATAGGCCAGCCAAGTTCTTTATTAAACCAGTCACAGTGATATATATTCATCAGTGTAAAGGAATATTCTACAGCAGCACACTGTGGGGTGGTTTGCAATAGAGCAGCAGACATCTGAACTATGAGAAACACAATTTAAAATATCAAGATATGCTAACTGGACTCAGGTGTACTTGTGACTTTTCTTTGGGCCACCAACCAGCTCCCAATAAAGACACAAAGACTTATTAATTATGGATGCTCTGCCTTAGTGTAGGCTTGCCCACTTGCTCTTTTAACTTAATTTGACCATTTTCTGTTCATCTATATTTTGCCTCGGTGCTTTTTTCATTCTATATGTCCTACTTTCCTGTTTCCTTTGTGTTTGTCTATCTGGCCTCCAGTGTCTCCATTTGTTTCTCTTTCTTTCTTCCCTGAGCCTAAATTCCTCCTACCTACTCTCCCTGCCTACCAGTTCCACCTATACTTCCTCCCTTGCTATTGGCTGTTCAGCTTTTTAGTAGACCAATCAGGTCCCTTAGGCAAGCAATGTAAAACAACATATCTTTACTAAATTAAACAAATGCAACACATCTTTACACAGTTAAATAGATATTTCACAGCATAAAAAATGCAACACATCTTTACATAGTTAAATAAATATTCTGCAACAGTCAGGTATTTTAAATACATTCTCAAGCTATTTTACTAAGATTATAGTTCCAAATATACCCCCCCAAAGCTCCTTGGTATTTTCCCTGTAGGTTCCCCTACATTCCATATCTGAATGTTTCCTTGGCCTACCCATGGCTTCAAATAAAACTCTTAAACCCTCTTCCTCAACTTGCAACTCCTCTCTCTGAGTCTCCCACCTCAGTCCCTGGCACGAGCACCCTTGTTATTGCATAGGCCATAAATCGGGTGTTAGCACCTACTTTTCCTCTTTACTCACATTTTCTAGCCAATCCTCCAGCAAATGCTGTCGGCAGTCATGTCAGAATACACATCAGAATCTGATCCCTGATGTTCACTATGTCTTCTTGGTAACCAGGGCTCCAGCTAGGAGGAAAAACTGCTGTAGTAGTATCTGGTCCTAGATGCCAGGAGGAGAGGGAAAGGGGAAGGAATGGTACCAGAGAAGACAGAGGGAAGATAAAACATCTCTTGAAGAAACCCTGCCCTGCATCCTGTCTTATCTTGAGAAAATGAGGCTGGGGTCAGTCCGAAAGAGAGGCCAGGCAACTGTCTCTCCTCTTCCTTTGTAGAAACTGTACTCATCTCAAAAATAGTGCAGTGTGGGTGTCTGTGCAGCACAACCCCTGCAATCAGCTCAGAGACAAGGAAGATTCCAATCGGAGGTGACAAAGGTCTTGAGCAGGCACAGCCACTTTCTCTGTACTTTGAAGCATTTCCCTGGGGGTTTTAATGGTTTCTTCCTCAAGAGAGGAGATCTGGACAGGGGAAGGTTAATTGACTAAAGGAGGCCATGACTTCCAATACAGAATGTTCTTTACAAAAAGAAAAGAAAAGCACCAGGATGTGTGAACTCAATAAATAATTCATTGGACTGCCTATTCATAGACTAATAGGAAAATATTGGAGTAGGCCTGCATGCCAATCAGTCTGTGGCTAGTTAAACAAACACCCTGCACACATCACTTGTAAAACCCAGATTAATGCACTAATTGTATGGCTTACCCAGGAAAAGTATAATGTCTGCTAACTTCACTTTAGAGACTATTAAAATCTCATGGCCTTGAAAAGGTTGCCTGACTGACATCTTGTAGGCCAGATCCAGGGCTGAGCAGACATGTCCCCTGCCAGTGAGTGTACAATAGCCAAACACTCAAGTGTCACTGACTACTTTCATGTTTGTATCCCTTACAGAGGAACACAGAAAGCTATGGTCAGCTTGGGCCTCCAGGAATCCTCCAGACTTCAGCAGGGACACCCCCCCCAGCATTGGAGGCCAGAATGAGCTTCTGCCAGCATCCCAAATTCAGCTCCAGCAACTCTCCTCAACACTAAGTCCTTTCTCCATATTTTGTAGGATTTGAAATGCAAATGGGGCATTGACAAGGATATAGTCCTAGTCCGTCTAGGAATTGTGTTGAAAGATTCAAATGCCTTTCTTTTCCCTCGTGGTCCTCACAACAGCCACTATCTTTGGTAAGAGCTCCTAAAAGGAAGCCTCCAGAAGCAAATAACCTCTTTGGATTTTGACAGACCCTCATGGAGGGACATTATGAGAAGGATCTTGGCTGTGCTTTTGAAATTCATCAAGTTTGTTAAAGGGGTGACACTGTGAATGGGTTTCGGATCCAAGGAACAACTAAACAATTCAGCAAAGCACAGGCTGTGACTCCAGACCAGGCGCTGGACCAGAAGGAAGGTAGGAGCGAGCTGGACCTGACAATGGTCAGGAAATAAGGGTTCATCAGTGCTCATTGCTGCTGTGATCAGATCACTGTGGCAGGAAGTTAATTTGGGGAACCTATGAAGGGTAATAAGAAACTGTTAATTCATTTTTCTAACATTATAATCTTAAGAATTACTTGAAAATAATGTTGGAAATAGAAAAAGAGGAAAGCGTGAAAAGAAAACACAAGTCTTGCTGTCCACTGGAAATTTTGGATCCTGAGGGGTGACCATATTCAGAAAGATTGTTTTCTTATAGCAGTCGAGGATAGCTTTAGAGTCTGTCTGTGGAGTGTCTGATCCAGAAGATCAATTTCTCTCATGCATGAATGGCTGTTGGAGTCAGAAGGAAATGTAGAGCAGCTTTGAGAGAACAGAGGGGATCTTGAGGAAAGGCACCGGACACACAGAAAGGTGTGGGAATTGTGTGTCACACTTACTGTTAGAAAACTGATGTTAGGACCTGGGCATCGCTTCTAGAAGAGGGCACATCAAGGTGGAACTCAAACCAGGACTCTATAGTGGGAACTGCCCACTGTTCATGTGACTTGACCCACTTGCTGGTCATGTGATTTGATCTACTTCCCAGAGATTTGCTTCGAAAGGCAGAGCGCAGTCACTCATTCATTCACTTAGCAGATATTTTTATTAGGAGCTCTCAATGCCATGCACTGCTTGAAGGACTAAAGAGACAACATATTTCAAAAGCATGGTCTTCACCTCAAGGACAGACCTGGGTACTGTACCAGCCTCCACTACCTGTGACCCTAATGACAGACCTGGATACTGTGCCAGCTCCACCATGAGTGACCCACATGACCTTGGATACATCTCACTACTTCTTGAAACCTTGATTTTGCTCTTCCATCCACAACAGAGAGAAGACAAAATTTTTCAAAAGCTGTTTTATTAAATAAGGATCAACATCTAAACTCTTAGCATATGCCTGACATGAAGTAGTCAGTAAATATTACTGGTATTCTTTTCTCTTTAGTCTGACAACTATTTCAGCTATACTTGCTTGTGGAGATACCCAGGCATACACAGAAATTCTGTAGACAATTTCCAAACACATTGAAAACTCACATTTAGAAAGGTTGGCTTTTCCAGCAGAGTAATTTTCCATTTCCCACTCCATTTCTTTGTTATTTTCAAAAGTAGATAAACAATAAAAAGAAGGGCAAGGAAGGCTTAGAAAATTGGTGTTGAGAGAGGAATTCAAATGGGAGTTGTACTATGCAGAATATCTGATCAGTTTTATCTAGATTCAAATGAGTCTATTTGTGGAGGCAGGACATAATTTGAATGTTGCTTTAGCCAACCCTTGATTCTTTCCACAAATGGGAAGAATAATACATAACTGCTGAACCCTCTAGTGCCTCAAGGTTCCAGCACTTCCTTCTTTGGTACAGTATTCTGTCTGATCTTTGTCCTCTTTAGACATTGCTCATTGGCTGCTTCCCAAGCAGGGGCAGGTGGAAACCCTCTTTTCTCCCACAACACGCATTAAGAGGGCTTTAAACAAAGGATTTCTTCACAAACTGTATGTTAAATAAGTTCATTTTGCCTAGGTAAAGCCCAGTGGCATTGAGAAACAATCTTGAGTCATTCAAAACTTGATCTTGCCATATACAAGTGGTCAAAGTTTATATGGGAAAGAAGTTCACCATTTTAATCATCAGGGAACTGTAAATCAAAACTGTTGTGAGTTACCATTATGCCTGAGTCAGAATACCTTTACCAAAGAGGCAAAAATAATAAGGTTGATGAGGATGCAGAGAGATGAGACATCCTGTATATTGTTGGCTGGAAAGTAAACAAGTAAACTATTATGGAAAAGGAGTATGAAAATTTCTCAATCAAAATTAGCATATGATTCAGCAATTCCAGTCACAGTATGACCACAGCACTCCTCACAATAGCTGAGGTATGGAGTCAGATGAATGGATACAGAATATGGGATCTGTACACACAATGTAATATCATTCTGCCACAGGAATAATGAAATGCTGTTGGCTGCAGTAGTGTGGATGGCACTGGAGACAGGGTGAAGTGAAAAGCTATGCACAGAAAGTGCAGCTCAGCATATCAGCACTCACATGTGGAAACAACAGCTTGTTTCACAGCAGTAAAGAGAATAGCAACAGTCATACAGCTGTGAAAGTGTGAGGGAGAGGAGACAGAGCCGGTCAGACAAGCGTCACCAAGCTACAGTAAGAGAGGTGATGTGTTCTAGACTTCCAACCTATACTAAGAAGACTCTAGTCAACTGTAAAGTACTCTATGTATTTTATGTTTAATTCTGTATTTATGTAGAGTGTGGAGGGGGAGGGTGTTGCAAGCATGCAGAGACACTCTTGTGTCAAGGTTATAGGACAATTTTTCAGAAATCAATTTTCTCCTTTCACCAGGGACTTCCAGGCCCTGAGCTCAGATGGTCAGGTTTGGTGCCAAGAGACCCATGAGCCATTTCATCAGCCCTCATATTTTTATATATTTCATATAGACCTTGAAAGTTGGAGTTCAACAGTTCCAGTACAGAAGCAGATGTTCAGAAGATACACCTAATCGCCTTGCCGGGATCATTGCCTACTGTATACATGGACCATATCATCCATGGCATTTTATTCCATAAGCATGCACAACTACCATGTCGATTACCACAAGTTGAAAAATTCTGTCTTCAAGTAGCTTGTTGAGACTTAAGGGAACATTACATAAATGGGTTTCACATACGTCCTGTGAAAAAAATTGCAATGAGAGGTGGAGAAATTTTAGGGTCAACTCTCATAATCTCCACTAGAAGAATGGTAGTAAGTAAATTCAATTGTGGCTCTATTTGTCTGGATATCTGGTAGCAGAATTAATGGAACATTTGGTGTATATGTTTTCATAATCCTTAATAAACACACAGTTGCATATTTTTAAGTGTCCAGATGATTATGTGGGACAACTGGTGTTAAGTCATGCTATAGGTATTACATAATCATGTTGCAGAATAATGAAAGAAAGCTTGTAAAGACATAAGCAACACAAGACAAGAAGCAGATACATGAGGGGGTGGCCTAGGGAGGCAGAAATAGAAATCAGATGAAAAAGAGGTAGGACAGACATCCCCAGATCATGCTATTAGAAAGATATTCAAAATTTGGCTCTGAGCTGCCTTGTAGTTCATGTGCTCATGCATGAGCACACACACACATGAACACACATGCATGCTCTCATGCATGCGCGCACATACACACGTACTAGTGCATGCCACGTACATAGAAGAAAGAAATGAGGAAAGGGAGGGAGTAAAGGATAAATGAAAAAGGGGGCACACAAATTCTCTACGTCAATTACCATCAGAGAGGCAAGTTTCTCTGGAAAGGGCAAAGTCGAGGAAGGTGATTTCTCAGTTACCTGGCAGTACCTATTCTGTGGCTTGATGAGTCAGTGTTCACTGATCATGCTGCAGCTCTAAGGGTGGTGAACTGATAAGGCCTCAAGTCAATGCTGAGTGCAGAGAGAATGGAACACATAGAGGGTACAGATACATGCTCTCATGGTAGGTGCTCAGAACACTGCTGTCAACATCAGTCCTCTACTCAAAATTTCCCTTAATCCCTCCACTTCTGCCCTCCAGCCATAGCCCCTCACCCCTATCACAAACCTTTATTTACCAATGTTAGGTTGTTTGCTTACATACAAGCCTTTTAGTTAACTAGACAGAAACTACAACAGGTCTAGTCTTAACAGAACCCCAAGGAATTTGTTTGTGGTTCTCTGTGTGTCTGACATTAGTCAGTCTGCAGAAGAAAGATGGGCTGAGGTGTGAGACATGGAGGTGAAATGGGGAATGGAAACTTCTTTTGGCAGTCAGGGCACCACCACTAGAACTCAATTTCCAAAGGCCTGCATCCTTATACTCCTCTACCTAAACCTGACTCCAAAGCAGGTTGCCTCCCACGTTCCATCCCACTATTAGGTAATAAGCAAGTAGGTAACTTCTATTTCCTTGAATTGTGTAGAATTAACATAGTAAATAAACAAATTTATTCATCACAAAGAATGTTCTACTGCTAAACACTTGAACATGGAAGTGATTCAGTCACATCGTTCCATTACACATAGACAGTAGGAACTGAAGTGTGTGTGTGTGTGTGTGTGTGTGTGTATGTGTGTGTGTGTGTGTGTGTGAGCAGCCACACCCAAGTTAAAGATTCTACAAGGCCAAAAGACTGGACTTTGTGACCGAGAGTGTTAGAATGTTACAGACCAGAGGCAGATTATCTTGGGCTATTTTTAATCACTTTGAAAATCACTCACTGTCTACCCCTATGTCTGACCTAACATACTATCAAAATCTTGAAAAATGTATTCTTTTGGTTTACTCTACATGTCTTCTACATCATGTATCTTGATCCATTCATTTCCCTATCCTTTTGCATCTTCCCTCTGCTCCTGTACCCACCCCCCAAATAAAACAAAATTTAAGAAAAAAATGGGGGGGGGATTAAAAAATCTCATCATGGAAGTTGCTCTGTGACAAGTGTATTCTTAAGAAGCCACTAGCTTCTCCCAACCCAAAGGCTGAGAATGTCATCAGACAGCATCTAAGACTGAGATGTCCATAGTTTACTGTCAAAAGCAACTTGGGGAGGAAGGGCTTATTCTCTCACACAGTTCCACACCACAGCCTCTCACCAAAGGAACTCAGGGCAGGAACTCAAGGTAAGAGCCTGGAGTGAGGAGTTGATGAGAGGCCATGTAAGAGTGTTGCTTACTGAATCGCTCCTCATGGCTTGCTCAGCCTGCTTTCCTAAGCAACTCCAGACCATCTGGTCAGGGGTAGTACTGCCCCCAGTAAGCTGGACCCTTCCTATACTTGCCTACAGGCCAATTTGATGGGCATTTCCTCTTCCCATATAACTCTAGCTTATGTTGACAGAAAACGCCAAGCAGGCCCACTGCCTACTTGATGCTCCCACCAAGTTCTTTAATAAATGCCTTGAGACATTGGAGAGTCACTAAGAACACATACTGTTCTTCCAGAGGACCACAGTTAGTTCCCAGAGCCCATGCATCAGTAACTGCATCTCCATAGGGGATCTGATGCCTCTGGCTTCTAAGGGCACCGGTACTCACATGCACATACCCTTTTCCCTCCCCATACACATATAATTAAAATAAAATAATTTATAAATGCCTTTATTTGTTACTTCCTTTGTTCTGTCACTATAAAAAATTTCATAAAACTGTTTCTACATTGAACATTAGGGCAGCTTGAATCCATGTTTCCTGGCTATGGTACTCATATATTTCTCCAGAATAAACTGTTTTGAGGCAAGCTGTGTTTTGGGGTTGACAACAACTGCTCATGCCTAACTCTATTTTAAGAGAATACAGTCCCAGACTTTTTCTTCCCTTATAACATTGGATTGGGCTCACTGCACAGAAAAGGAGACAGTGGCCTGGTAAGGGCATTCATTGGTCTGAAAGTCAAACAGGCCCAGATCAAATCCTCCTCTGTCAAGTAATTCAACCTCCTGCCTTCCCAGTGTTGCTCTCCTCTGAAATGCAACCAGAAGGCTTCCCTGTTGAACACAGGGAATATATCAAGATTAGCATTGACACTAAATGCTGGAATTCCTACAGGATTTGAGACCTCTCAAAGTAGCAGGCACTCTCTAGTGAAGGTCATTAACCCATCCATCCAGCAGTCCACTTACAGCTTTGATTTAATTTTCCTGCTCTGTGCCAGGTCTAGGTAGCAGCTGCCCAGTCAAGGCAGGCAGACATGAGAATCCATGATGCAAAACAAGCTTTTTCTGAAAGCCTTCCTCCTCAGGCCTCACACCGTGTCTCCAGAGAAGCTGATACAAGGCTCCTGGTTCAGTATTCTCCAAGCACTTGGACATTCAGAACACTGGGAAGTGGGTAAGGCACTGACCTTCTCCAGCAAAGGGGGACCCTGGAAGCATCACAGTCTGAGTGGCTGTCTTATCACCTCAATTCTGGATCACAGAGGCAGATGTACCCTTCTATCCTCAGTTCACCATAGTGCAGCTCAATACTGGTGCATCACCCACCCTGTCTTTCATATCCTGCCCTGTGGAACTCCAAGGCTCTTGCCTTTGAGGCCTAGGATGGCTGGCCCAACTACTTCCTGAGAGGACTGGTTCTGTTCTGGCCACCCAAACTATGCATATTTGTTTCTAATACCTGGGAAAATTATGAAAACTCAAAGACAAAATGTCCTGCAAATCACCCTATCTAGATACTTGAGACCAGCTGAGCCTCAGCTGTCTTGTAGGTAACACCCATGCATTCTTTACCTACTGAGGCCAAACAGAGTGTCATGCCATGTCATAGTGTATACATTTTCACCTTAAAATACCTTATGAACATTTTCTCCATGCCATCATGCATTTCTTTTCATTCTGTTTGGGGTTCTTCCTTGCCCAGACCTATGAAGAAGGCAAGAAGCTGGGAATTATGGCTCCCACCGACTAAGAAATGATTGAGTCTTCACCTGGATAGTCTGCATACTTCATCTTAGCCTCAAAGGCTTACAACTTCCAGCAAAGTAGGAAAAAAAGAGTGTTGGAATCTAAGAAGACAGGCTGTCTGTGTTGCCCAGGTTCAATCAAGCTCACACATGTATAATCTTTATGAGGACAGTGATATGACAAAGGACATGACAATCTTTTTAATGACCATCAAGGGTGTCCACACATACTGGTGATTATTCATGAGAAAGGAATATTGTGGGCTCCAGTAAAATTGTGGCCATTTGTGGTGATATCTTGCTTGTAGAAATAAAGCTGGTCTGAAGATCAGAGAATGAAACTTTACATTAGCTAACCATAGTGGTCAGGAGGTCTGTACAGACAGACAGGAAGTGAGATAGCTGGGTGGAAACAGGAAGTGAGATGGCTTGGCAGAGACAGGAAGTGAGATGGCTGGGTAGAAACAGGAAGTGAGATGGCTGGGCGGAGAGAGGATATAAGCAGGAAGAAACAGGAACTCTCGCTCTTTTCTGCTGGGAAGCTAATGAGGTAAAGGTTGCTTTGGTTTGCTCCTCCTCTCTGATCTCTCAGCATTTCCCTCTATATCTGAGTTTGGTTTCTCTTATTTATACCAATTAAGAACTCCATTAAGAACAGCCATTTCCCACCACTGTCCCCAGTTGGCACAAGTCACTGAAGCAAGACTTTACAGAGGACGCTGCTGGTGGCTTGTGGGATTTGAACTGCAATCTCTTCCGAGCCTTGACACCTTTGCAGTCTGTTGACTTGGATTGTGGCTGTGAAGGGGTGGATCAAGGAAGGCCAATCTATTTGTTTAGCTTTCTAATCACTTCCAAATAAGCACCACAATGTTATTTGTAGGGGAGATCATTCTTATGCAAATCAAAAATAGTAGGAAGGGTGCTAGACATAGCTTAGTGGTATGGCTCATGCTTAACATGTGCAAGGCCTAGGTTCAGTGCACAACTTCGTCCTGAAGAGTATGATATATTTTGACACTAACTGGAGTTTTCTTTTATTGCATTCATCACTAAACCCATGTTTGATTTTCTTGATTTCATTTTGTTTCCTTTTCCTCTCTGACTATATTAAATTACATAAAATTTTTATTATTTTAGATCCTAATACTTTAAGATTTATTATTACTAGAAGGTTAAAATTTTTCTAATTTCTTTTTTTTTTTAGTCTATAGGAGATTAAAAAACAAACAATGTAAACAAAGATAAGACAATCAATTAACATTACCCAAAGAAAATGGGAGTAACTGTATGTCATCTATGTCTATGGCACACACCACATGCAACTATGTTGAAAATAGTTTCACATGTCACATTTTTTTTCACAAAATACTTTAGTGAGATTTGTTGCACAAGATTTAAAATCCAAAGACTGCCTGAATATGACATCCTAAGTAAGGCACTGAACCCCTCGGTGAAAAAAAATGCATCACTGTGCATGAGAATCAAGTAAGGAAGTGAAAATATAAGCGAACTGGACACATGACATGCAAATGTATAGTCAAAAGAGACTAACACACTTTTTTCATTTTTAAAATTTATTATTTGAGAATTTCATATATATGTACAATGAATTTTTATACTATCCCCCCACTTTCCTCCTCTGGCTCTCTCTGGATCTCCCCATTATGTGCCCCTTTCAAGTTAATATTCTGTGTTTGTGTGTGTGTGTGTGTGTGTGTGTGTGTGTGTGTGTGTGTCTCCCTCTCTGTCCAGTTAGCATTGCCTGCATGTGCATGGGTATGGAACCATCCACCAGAACATGGAGAACTTGTTAGGGCCATGTCCTTAGGTACCATGAGCTGTCACTAGCTCCTCAGTGAGGTAAAGCTTCATAAAGCCCTTCACTCATCCACACTGGGGTTTGGACTGACTTGAACTTGTCCAGGTCTTGCAAAGGTAACCAGAATTGCTATGAAGTTATGAGTGCAACAGCCATGGCCTGTTCAGAAGACCGCATTTCACGATACCAGTCCCCATCTTCTGGCGCTTACATTCTGTCTGATTGCTCCTCCATGATGTTCCCTGATTGTTTGGATGAGGAAGTTGATATAGCTTCCTCATTGAAGGCTGTAGGACATTAAAAAAAATGCAAATTCATTTGAAAGAAGAGTGTTTGAAGTAGGCGTGACTCTCTGGTGCAGTCTGTTTAAGTTGACCATAGAGTTTTTACCAAGTTTAGCTGCATAAATTTTCAGAGGCCGCTGCAATGTACCCTCATCCAAAGAGGAAAGGGCACATCTTGAGTTGACAGAAAAATTAGCATGGTGCCTTTCTCACAGGTATTTATAATATAAGAGTTCAGATGCATGAAGGCTTGTATCAAGGATGCAGAAGAGTCCAATGATGCCATATAACATGTAGCAGGGCTCAGATCCCTGCATTGAGGCTCTGTGGGACCTTGTATATGGTATATGGACATATGGCAGGGTTCTAAGGCCCTGTGGAAACTTATCTATGGAGCTGTGAGTTGCAGCAGAATATAGGATGCTGATGATACCAAGACTGTCTACCAAGGATTGTTACAGGTATCAGGTTTACTCAGCTGCACCAAAAGCCTATGTGTGCTGTGTTGCAGGCATCAAGGCTGTAGGGTCAGGGGAACCAAGCCTGTTAGAAGGCAGGTGATGCTATAGATTCTGGACCTAAAGCTACCAGTTTTAGTGCTGTCCCTCTTCAGTTTTGTGTTCCTATGGTTTGGTTTGTTCTTGCTTGCCTCCCAGTCCTCCTGTTCAAATGTGAATGTTTACTCTGTGCCACTGTATATTGGCAGTAAATTACTTTTAATGTGACTACAGTTAATGGCATGAGGATTCTGAGAGTTAGAGTATGTGTGTCCTGCACTATGAGACGGTCAAGCCTGCGGGTCCATGAGTGCTATGTTACTGTTTGGGTCTTATATGTCCTCTGCAGGCTCATTTGGACATTTGGGAGGTTATGGAACCTTTGGGCAGATACAGGCCACCAGGTGTTAGCTTTTGACACTGACAGCCCAGCTCACTTCTGAGGCAGTTCACTGATTACTAAAATTCGAAGAAGCTGCCTCCCTCCACCACCTTGTGGTTGACAGAGCTCTCCCAGCAGCCACACCGTCCAACCATGAGGGACCCCTCTGAATCCATGAGCCAAACCCTTGAGCCTCTCCTTCCTTAAGTTGTTTCTGTCCAGCGTTCCAGTCATGTGATGAGAGAAGTGAGGTGACTAACACAGTCATAGGTTATGATGGTGAGTATGGGGAAAGTGGTTTGAACACATGGTCACATAATGTTAAGTAGGCCACCACAGTTAAAACTACAGTCTTCCTTGATTTTGGATTTAAAAAAAAAAATGATGTTATGTTGATGGGTGAAAAGTAATCTCTTACCCGAAAACAATAATACTCATTACTTTATACATATATTTAAAACATTAGGTTTATAGTGGGAAAATAGCAAAAAGGATTCTTCAAGATAAATTGCTTCCAACTTTTGGGTCACTTAATGCTGAGTTTATTCACTTAGCCATTTTTCACTACGGAGATTTTGATCAATATGCATTTCCATGGAGGCTGAGGCAGGAAATACTTGTGATCAGACAGCTTATTTATTTTAGACACCTCTCAGAAACAGAATAGCAAAAGCTAGAAAACTGTAAAAGAAATTACCTTCCCCTACAAGAAGCTGCCATTGGCTGGTGTTTCGGGAGAGCTAAGGACACCAAAACCTCATCAGAAGTTAAGTGTCTCCCTGGTATAGGCACTGTTCATTGTGTCCCCAAGGAGCCGTACCTCTAGCTGTTTCCAGGGATTTAACCAGGGGACTGTGGGGGCCCATACTGTGGACTAGGGGTCCAGACTGAGCAAGAAGAAAGCAAGTGGAGGTACACTGGCACTCTGTCACTCTGCTCCCAACGGCAGTGGCAGTGTGACACACACCTTGAGCTTCTGGTCCTGCAGTGTCGACCATAATGGACCGAAATCCCTGTAAAACCAAGAGCCCAAACAAGCCCTTCTTTCTTGAATCTCCTTCCATCGGGGATTTCATACAGCAATGTCAAAGGTGCCTAGCACAGGCTTCCTCGGGATCAGCATTCAATACATTCTCTTTCTTTACCCTGCAGTTCTTGGTTCAAGAATACAGCTGAATGGCCTCCCATGGCTACAGAAAAAGCCCCAAAGCAACTGTGTCTTCATAACATAGAGGAATACATGCTTCTTTAACATAGAACACACGATTACATTGGAAAGCAGGTTGGCAGTTTGCTAACAAATTAAATTTACAGTTCCCATACAACCCAACAGTAGGGAGACTGGAAATGTATCATTAAATGAAAACTTAACTGCACTATAGCACCATTACTCATAACACATCTCCAATCTTCAGCTATGAATGTGTAAACAAAATGCAACACACCTGCCTGGCAGAATTATCTGGCCTCACAAGGGCAGGAGAGACTCAGCAGGTCAGCAAGCCTGAAGCCTTGTAAAGTCATCTGCAGTGGCATCGTTGTGGTCTGTTACCCCAGCACAGTCACAGAGAGTGAGTGAGATGTAGGGACAGGAGAATCCCCTGCAAGTTCACATGCTAGCTAGCCCTGAGCACATGGCACAGAAGAAATGATATGAGAGATTCTGCCTTAAAAACAAGGAAGAAGAGAACTGGGTTCTGAAACTTGTTCTCTGACCTCCATACATGGCGCTGTGTGGCAGATGCAGGTGTGTGCTCACACATGGACACACATCGACACACACAGACACACTAACTAAAATACAATAAAGTTACATTTTCTAAAGATAACGCAGTGCTCAGACATGTGACCAGACACAAGGACCTTGAAAACAGCATACTACATGAAAGAAGCCAATCACAAAAGTTCACATATTCAGTTTACAGGAAATGTCCAACACAGGTACATCTATAGCTTTATGTATAAAGGCTCAGTGATGTGGAGAAGTCGATTAGCGGCTGCCTGAGGCTAACAGTAGGAGTGGGTTTTAGGGCAAGGCATCTCTGCATCCAACATTTCGAACTTTAGAATTTTAATCAAGTACTTTAAGTTGATTTAAATTCTCTTAGCTGCACAACTGAGGAATAATAATAAGGCAAACCCACTGTGGCGATTAAATTGAACAACAGAAATAAGGCTGCAGGCACAGAGCACATACTTAGAAAAAGGCGGGTTTTGCTACTGCCCTGCCTGTGGTTATCACTGCAGAGAGAGAACGCTGGGTGACAAGAAGGACACGGGGTACAAAGGCTCAAGCAGCAGAGAGTGGGCACAGATTCTGGCTGCAGCAACCATGCCTTTATCTGTAATTTGATTATTATAAATCACAGAGGTCTACTTTAATTAAATTCCAACTGTCAATATAGAAAAGTACGTGTTTGGGGAAAGCACAATGAAAACGGAAATGTGCGTGAAGAACAGAGAAGCATATAAGGATGGTCTCTGAAGCAATGCAGAGAGGCAGCAGCAGCAGCCCAGCCTGGGAATTAGGAATTACATGCTGAAGTTTCGCTGGCATTCTTCCCACAAACTTCCACAAACATGCTCATGTAATCCACTTGATCTCACGTTAAGAGCTGGCTTTGTCCTGATTTAAAGGGTGGGCCGTTTCGTGGTTTAATAAGGATCAGGAGAAACAAATAGGCCGAATAAATGTTTATTCAGGGAGAAATAACTCACAACATAGACAGATGAACACCAGCAGGTTGCTGGTCCCAAGGACGCCTCCGGATGCTCTCCTGTCCCCATGCTGCAAACAAGAGAGTGAGTGCTCCCAGGCTCTTCCTCAGACCTAGTTCCTCTAGGGCGTGGTCAGTGCCAGAGATGCAGACAAAGTGAATATCTCACTACAGAGCGGTAGATCTCAAAGTGGCTTAGTGGGTAATTTGCTTGCCATGCAAGCAAGAATGAGGACCTGAATTCAGATGCCTGGAATCCATAGGTAGGGTGCACCTATAATTCCAGCATTCCATGTTGAGATGAGAAATGGCAACAGGATAATTCCCAGACACTCCTGGGTCAGGTAGCCTGAGATACACTGCAGTGAAAAACAAAAGACCTTGTCCCAAATGTGGCAGAAGGGCAACACTGACACCCCAGCTTTTCAGTTTCCACATCCATACCATAACATTTACATGTGTGATTGCACCCCTAAACTGCCAACATGTGCTTGTACATACACACATAGTAAAAAATAAATAACAATGTAGAGTTGAAGGATGTGTATCAGTGGCAGAGTGCTCACCTAGCGTCTGTGAAGCCTGGGTTCGATCCTCCGTGCGTGGGTGGAGGCAGAGGCACACACTGTGTGTGGTGAGAGTTGGAAAGCAGGAAGAAATTGAGAAATGGATACTAGAGAATGTGACAAAGAATAAGATAGAGATAAGCAGGACCAAGCATCAGTACCCAGCGGAGCCCAGCGGAGCAGCCCAGAGGAGAGGCCCAGCAGTATGGAGAACTAAGGGTATGACTCACAAGAAAAGGTTACATTGTACTGGAAGCCTGAGAGGTCCTTAGTCTAGAACAGCTGTTCTCAACCTCCCTAATGCTACAACCCTTTAATGTTGTGGTGACCCCAGCAATAACAATATTTTCTCTTTTCTCTTTTCTTTCTTTTCTTTTCTTTCTTTTTTCTTTTTTTTTCTTTTTTTTTTTTTTGCAGTGAAGTTTTTTTTCAGATTTTATTACTCAGTATATTTCTCTTTTTTGTTTTTTATGATAATATTTTTTATTTAAATTTGAAACAAACTTGTTTTCCCTGTCAATCCAAGTTCCCTCACCCTCCCCTCCTCCCCTGACCCCACCCACCAACACCCATCCCATCCCCTTTCTGCTCCTCAGGGAGGGTAAGGCCTTCCATGGGGATCTTCAAACTTTGCCATATCATTTGTAGCATGGCCTGGGCCCTTCCTCCCCTCTTCACCTCCCCCCCCCCCCATGTGTCTAGGCTGAGAGAGTATCCCTGGGCTCCCAAAGTCCATTCCTATACTAGGGATAAATACTGATCCATTACCAGAGGCCCCATAGACTGCCGAGGCCTCCTAACTAACACCCACATTCAGGGGGTCCATGAGCTCCCACTTGTCCAGGTCACCTGTTTCTGTGGGTTTCCCCAGCCTGGTCTTGACCCCTTTGCTCATCACTCCTCCCTACAACTGTATTCCAGGAGTTCAGCTCAGTGCTTAGCTGTGGGTGTCTGCTTCTGCTTCCATCAGCTACTATGAAGGCTATAGAATGGCATATAAGGTAGTCATCAATCTCATTATTGGGGAAGGGCATTTAAGGTAGCCTCTGCACTGTGCTTAGATTGTTAGTTGGGGTCATCCTTGTAGATCTCTGGACATTTCTCTAGTGCAGTGCCAAATTTCTTTTTAAACCTATAATTGGTCCCTCTAATATGGTATCTCTTTTCTTGCTCTCCTCTATTCTTTCCCTGACTCAATCTTCATTTGCTCCCTCATGCCCTCCTCTTCCCTCCTCTTCTCCCTTTCTCTTTGTCCTAACTCCCTCTCCCATCCCCCCATGCTCCCAATTTGTTCTGGAGATCTTAACCCTTTCTGCTTTTTCAGGGGACCATGTATGTCTCTCTTAGGGTCCTCCTTGTTTCTTAGCTTTTCTGGTGGTGTGGACTGTAGGCTGATAATCCTTTGCTCTATGTCTAAAAGCCATACATGAATGACCACATACCATGTTTGTTTTTTTGTTTGTTTGTTGTTTTTTTGTGACTGGCTTATCAGGTTACCTCACTCAGGATGGTTTCTTATAGTTCCATCCATTTGCCTGAGAATATCAAGATTACATTGTTTTTTTTTTTTCTTTTTTTCCTGCTGAGTAGTACTCCATTGTGTAGATATACCACATTTTCTCCATCCATTCTTCAGTTGAGGGGCATTTAGGTTGCTTCCAGGTTCTGGTTATTACAAATAATGCTGCTGTGAACATAGTTGAACAGATGTTCTTGTTGTATGAATGTACAACAAGTTTTGGATATATGCCTAAGGGTGAAATTACTGGGTCTTGAGGTAGACTAATTTCTATTTTCCTGAGGAACTGCCATACTGATTTCCAAAGTGGCTGTACGAGTTTGCACTCCCACCAGCAGTGTGTCCCTTTCTCCACATCCCCTCCAGCATAAACTGTCTTTGGAGTTTTTTATTTTAGTCATTCTGACAGGAGTAAGATGGTATCTCAGAGTTGTTTTGACTTGCGTTTCCCTGATGGATATTGAGCACTGTCTTAAGTGTCTTTCAGCCATTTTAGATTTCTTCAATTGAGAATTCTCTATTTAGCTCTGTACCCCTCTTTTTAATTAGATTATTTGGTGTTTTGGTAACTAGCTTCTTGAGTTCTTTGTATATTTTAGAGATCAGCCCTTTGTCACACGTGGAGTTGGTGAATATCTTCTCCCATTCTGTGGGCTGCCATTTTGCCTTGTTGACTATGTCCTTTGCCTTACAGAAGCTTTTCAATTTCAGGAGGTCCCATGTATTAATTGTCGATCTCAGTGCCTGGTACTGGTGTTTTGTTCAGGAAGTGGTCTCCTGTACCAATTCATTGAAGGGTACCTACCACTTTCTCTTCTAAAAGGTTAGGTATGACTGAATTTATTTTGAGGATTTTGATCCATTTGGACCAAATGTGCATGGTGATAGATATAGATCTATCTGCATCAGTGTTCATAAGGGATATTGATCTGTAGTTCCCTTTCTTAGTTATGTCTTTGTGTGGCTTGGTTTCCAAGGTAATTGTAACCATGTAAAAAGAGTTTGGCAATGATCCTTCTGATTCTATTGTGTGGAACACTTTGAGGAGTATTGGTAGTAGCTGTTCCTTGAATTTTTGGTAGAATTCTGCACTGAAACCATCTGGCCCTGGGCTTTTTTGGTTTAGAGACTTTTGATGACTGCCTCTATTTCATTAAGAGTTATAGGTACATTTAAATTGCTTATCTGTTCTTGATTTAATTTTGGTAAGTGATATCTATCCAGAAAATTGTTCATCCATTAAATTTTCAAATTTTGTGGAGTACAGGTTTTCAAAGTACGACCTTAAGATTCTCTGGATTTCCTCAGTGTCTGTTGTTATGTCCCCCTTTTCATTTCTGATTTTGTTAATTTGCACGTTCTGTCTTTGTGACTTTTGGTTAATTTGGATAAAGGTTTGTCTATCTTGCTGATTTTCTTATAGAACCAACTCTTTGTTACGTTGATTCTTTGTATTGTTTTCCGAGTTTTTATCTTATTGATTTCAGACATCAGATTGATTATTTCCTGGTGTCTACTCCTCTGGGGTGAGTTTGCTTCTTTTTTGTTCTAGAGCTTTCAGTTGTGCTGTTAATTCTTTAGAGTGACTATTCTCCAGTTTCTTCCTGTGAACACTAATGCTATGAATTTTCCTCGTAGCACTGCTTTCAAAATGTCCCACAAGTTTGGGTATGTTTTGTTTTCATTCTCATTGAATTCTAGGAAGTCTTTAATTTCTTTCTTTATTTCTCCCTTGACCCAGGAATAGAACAATTGCACATTGTTCAATATTCATAAGTTTGTAGGGTTTCTGCAATTTGTGTTGTTGTTGAGTTCTAACTTTAAAGCATGGCAGTCTGATAAGATACAGGGTGCTATTCTATTTTCTTTTGTACCTATTGAGGTTTGCTATATTGAAAGTATGTGAAGTATGTATTCAATTTTAGAGAAGGTTCTATGTGGAGCTAAGAAGAAGATACATTCTTTTGTGTTTGGATGGCATGTTCTATCAATGTCTGTTAAACCCAATTGGGTCATAACTTCTGTTAGTTCCTTTCTTTCTTTGTTAGGTTTCTTGTCTGGTGGACCTGTCTGTTGAGAGTGGGGTGTTGAAATCTCCCACTATAAGTGTGTGAGGTTTTATGTACAATTTGAGTTTCATTAATGTTTCATTTACATATGTGGGTGCCTTTGTATTTGGGGCACCGATGTTCAGATCTGAGACTTCATCTTGATGGATTTCTCCTGTGATGAATAAGAAATGACCTTCTTAATCTCTTCTGATTGATTTTAGCTTAAAGTCAAATTTGTTAGATATTAGGATTGCTACACCCACTTTTTTCTTGGGCCCATTTATTGGAAGATCTTTTCCCAACCCTTAACTCTGAGGTAACATCTGTCCTTGAAGTTGAGGTTTATTTCTTGTATGCAGCAGAAGAATCGATTCTGCCTTCATATCCATTCTGTTAACCTGTGTCTTTTTATAGTCGAGTTAAGACCATTAATATCGAGGGATATTAATGACCATTGATTGTTAATTCTTGTTTGTTTTGAATTTGGTGGGTGGTGGTATTGTATGTGGATTTCTCCCCGTTTTTCTTTTGGCTGTTGGTAAAGTGGGATTATCCATTGCCTATGTTTTTGTGGGTGTAGTTAACTTCCTTGGGTTGGAATTTTCCTTCCAGGACTTTCTGTAGGGCTTGATTAGTTAATATATATTGTTTAAATCTGGTTTTGTCGTGGAATACCTTGCTTTCTCCATCTATAGTGATTGAAAGCTTTGCTGGCTCTTTGGTCTCTTAGTGTTGGTAGAGTTTCCATGGTGAAGTCAGATGTAATTCTGATAGGTTTGCCTTTATATGTTACTTGACTTTTTCGTTTGGTGATCTTAATATTCTTTCTTTATTCTGTGTGTTTGGTGTTTTGATTATTATGTGGTGAGGGTACTTTTTTGTGGTCCACTCTATGTGATGTTCTAGAAGTTTCTTGTACTTTCGTTGGCATGTCTTTCTTTAGGTTGGGAAAGCTTTCTTCTATGATTTTGTTAAATATATTTTCTGTACCTTTGAGTTGAGTTTCTTCCCTTTCTTCTATACCTAACAGTTCACCTATTAGTCTTAGGTTTGGCCTTTTCACAGTGTCCCATATTTCTTAAATATTTTGTGTCAGGGATTTGCTGGACTTGAGATTTTCTTTGGTTGATGAATCTATTTCTCCTAGTGTATGTTCAGCACCTGAGATTCTCTCTTCCATCTCTTGTATTTTGTTAGTTATGCTTGTACCTTGATCATTTGCCTAGTTTTTCTATTTCCAGTATTCCCTCAGACTGTGGCTTTTTGTTGTTGTTGTTGTTGTTGTTGTTGTTGTTTGTCTGTCTCTATTTCAGCTTTCAAGCCTTGCACTGTTAGAATTGTTTCTTGCAAGTTTTGGTTTGTCTTTCCCTCTATTTCTTGAATTTTTTTTGTTCGATTTTTCTTCCATTTCTTTAAAGGATTTTCTCATTACCTCTTTTAGGGTCTCTATCATCATCATAAAGTTGTTTTTAGGGTTGTTTTCTTCTGCTTTATCTGCGTTGGGATGTTCAGGTCTTGCCGGTGTGGAGTCCTTAGACTCTGGGGGCATCAAATTGATCTTTCTGCTGTTGACTGTGTTCTTATACTGTTGGCTGTGACCTGGTCCCACAGCTGTACCAGCCCCAAATAACACACAGAGATGCTGTATTAGCTGTTACTAATTTCTTATCAGCTAGCTCTGTCTTAAATATCAACCCATTTCTATCAATCTAAGTATTTCCACGTGGTCTTATCTTACCAAAAAAAAGGGGCCAGCGTCTACCCTGTTGGTCCTACATCTTGAAACTCCTCCCTACTACTTCCTGCATCCTCCTTTCTCCTGGGCCCACCTATCTTTATCTTGCTTTCCTATTAGCCAACAGTGCTTTATTCATTAACCAATATGAGAAGCATATTTACAGAATGACATCTCCCATCAGTTGTCTACCCATCCTTTCTTCCAGTGCGTACCAGTAGGATCTCTCCCTCTCCTGGTGGGTATAGGACCAAGGTTCTTTTCTGGTGAGTGCAAGCAGGTTCAATACTCTGATGGCTCTATTTCCATTGGGTGGTGAGGATTCCTCCTTTTGTTGAAGGTCAACACTGGGTATCTTTTGGTTTTTTGCTATTGTTGTTTTGTTTTAATTAGGGTCTTTTATAGAATATGGAGCTCACAGATTGGTCAGGCTGGATGGCCAATAAACTCCATGGATACATTCTCTACCACCCCTACCCCCACCACCACCACCACCACTGAGTTTACAGATGTACTCCCACTGCACCAGGATTTTAGAAGGATTTACTTTTCAACATGTAAATTGGACTGACCTCAAACTCACAGAAATCAGCCCAGCAAAGTTAGATGTGTTTGGGGGGAAGAAGAAGGATATTGGGGATTGAAGGCGGGGTTCACCAGACCCAAGATAACTGCTGCAGCCTTCCTGCTCCAGAAGATGCAGTCTTTGTCATTCCAATGCTCTTCCCTAGGCAAGAGAGAGCATGCTTGCCACTCTCTGCCTTAAAGGAGTCACCATGTCCCAAACAAAAACCAAACTAAAAGGGTGTGGCCACTACTACAAGTTCACTGGCAAGGTGAGATGCCACTATAGGGGATCTTAACATAGATCTTCCCATTGTGCAGCACACATTACCAACTGCAGCCTAGCCCTTGCCATAGAGATATTTGCCAAAGCTTGTTATACAGTGATTAATGTGAGTATTCCTGGATGAACAATGCCAACAGTTCACACATCTATTTCCTATGTATTCTCTATTTTTTTATTATTATTATGTGTGCTTGAGTATGTCTGTGTAGGGTGACTATGCACTCCCGCACAGTGGGGTTTTCCTTGGAAGCCAGAAGAGGGTATTAGATCTCCTGCAGCTGTAGTTATTGGCAATTGTGAGCTGCCTTCCTGGGAACCAAACTTGGGTCTTCTGCAAGTACAGTAAGTGCTCTTAACCATTGAGCTGTCTCTCCAGCGCCCTGTGCACTTTTTGTCCTCCACAAAAAAAATGCCAATATTATTAGTCAACTGTGCAAGTGTGGAAAGTGTACAACAGAGTTAAATCAATGGTTTTCAGATATTTTGCAGCTTAGAAAATTATTAGTAAGAAGTCATGTGTACAAAACAGATAAGGACCAAGGGACGGATTCTTTCAGGCATACACAGCTGGGACAGCCACTCCTAGGAAGTGCCCTGATGCAGCTAGAAGAACACCATTGTCATCTGAGGGGAAAAGCATGGGTTATAGAGTGAGACAAGCCTGATTCTGAAGCCAGATCAAATGTTCATACGCTAACTATGAATAAACTGAATATTTCTTTAGCTGCGCTATTTCACCTAGTTTTCAGTTTCCAAATTTCTAAGGCGAGAACTATAATTTTGTAGGATTCCATGAACTATAAATTACTAATGTAAACCTTTGTCTCCCTAAAAAGCTAGGTGATTTTCAAAACTACTGAAAGATGCTTGGAGCCAAGGCTGAGGCTTTTCCCACGACATCATGTGACAACAGATTAACTTCCCTGTCATGTCCTTGGGGCTTGGCGACACACAATATTCTCTTCTAAAGAAACAAGGGGCATGCAGATCCTGCTAACAGTGGCCTCCTTGAGTACAGCAGAGTGAGGAAGTACCACGTGCTCCAAATCCAGGTCCTAGACCTTCAGATGGGCCTCAAGAACTCTGTGTACAAAAGCAGTAAGTGTGCGGATGTGCATTTTCTCTAGTGACAGGGTCAGTAGTGTTCAAATGATCAAAGCATCTGGGGCAGAGTGCAGAACCATCAATTGAGCACTTGCTTTGATCATCATGGAGTTTTACTTTCCTTTCACAAAAGAGCCCAAGGGGCTGTTGAGGTGGCTTGCTCCTAGAGACCTGGTCCTCAGAACTCACATAAAAGTGGAAGGTAAAACAGCTCCACACAGCTGTCTTCTGGCATCCACACACACACCGTGGCAGGTACACTCCTCACACACACATTCTGTAAGCACACCCAGTAACACTAAATAAAGAATAGGAGCTGTGTAAGAATATCTTGAGTTGGTTTGGAAAGAGTCAAGGCTTGCCTGTCATTCTGTTCTTCCCTCCACACCCTTCCCTTGCTTTTCCTCGTCCCTCTCTTCCTTCATTTCTCCTCTCTCTTTACCTTTTCCCACTCTCCTTGCCCCCTCTCCCTCCTGTGTGTGTGTGTGTGTGTGTGTGTGTGTGTGTGTGTGTGTGTGTCTGTCTGTCTGTCTGTCTATCTATCTATCTATCTATCTATCTATCTATCTATCTATCTATCTACCTATCTATCTCCTTCCCTTCCCTCAGGTTCTTGTTATGTGATACAGACTTGTCCTAACTTTATAATTCTCCTGCCTCCGCTTCCTGTATGCTAGGATTACTGGCATGTACTACTAGGTCTTCCCAGGGTCATACAGTCTCTACCTGGGAAAAAGCAATGCTCCCTAAATTTTATTATGCTTATGAATAATCTGACTATAGCAAGTAAATAAAATATGGCTGTCCATTAGATAGTACTAAGAATAACCCATGTTTGTTTTGTTAGGTGCTAGTAAAGTGGAATTTTCTACCAATTTAATTATGACTAGAAGAAAAATTTTTACTGTCACAAACATTGGGTACAGTGCAAGGAAAAAGTCTGTTCAAAAATTCATTGTTCTATTTTATTCATAAAGGTGGCTGGATTAATGCCCAAGAGAGAATGGGAACTAAAGGAGGCCTAAAGTTCACTGACCTGAGACTGGTAGGCAAGTGGACAGTCGGTAGCTGCTTTGCTGAATAACCCTTAATTTAATTTTCCTCAGGAAAGTGCTGGGATTTCCCGTCATGGTGCTAATATCTCTGTAGAAGGTAGCTCTGAATACGACACACACACACACAACCACACACACACACACACACACACACACACACACACACACACACACACACACAAATGCTCTCTCTGAGCTGGTTTAGTATCACATTTCCTCCTAAGTGTGACATTGGTGTTGTGGTTTTCCTGCCCCTCCTATGTTACACTTCCAGACCACTAAAAAGTTACGAAGATATGGCCCAGCTTCCTACATGCCCTGGCATTGGTTATTCCCCTCATCACTGTGACAAAATACCTGATGAAGGCAACTTAAAGAAGATAAGACTTAACAGGGCTAACAGTTTCAGAGTACAGACTTTCATGCAGAGGAAGGCCTGGTTACAGGAGCTTGAGGCATCTGGTCACATTTCACATGCAGTCAGGAAGCAGAGAGATGAAAGCTGTTGCTGAGCTCATATGCTTTCTTCCCCTCTCCCTCTCCATCTCCCTCCATCTCTCCCTCTCTATCTCTTCTTCCTCTCTCCTCCCCCTCTCCCCTCCCTCTCTCCTCACTCCCCCCTCCAAGGTCAGTCTTCTCTGCTAAGTCACATCCCTCTGGAAATGTCCTCAAGAATATGCCCAGTGGTGTGTCTCCTAGGAGATTCTAAATGGAGTCAAGTTGACTGTGATGAGCACCATAGCTCTGGAGCCAGACTCTCCTCCTGTGAATATGTTATATTATTCTGGGACAGTTGCCACAGTGTGTGTCACTGCTAACTGACTTACATGTTTTACACAGATTCTAATAGTACTATGTTCATTGTAACAAACTGGAGCAGCAAGACATCGACACCACCATCCCCATGATGCTGCCTTTGGTCACTGGTTAAGACAGTGCCTATTGTTTGCTAGGCATCTTTGCTGTAAAGCCACTACCTCCCCCTTTCCAAACTCTGATTTGGAAGTTCTTCGCCCAGCACAGCCCTCATTCAAGTCTCTCTTCTTATATTGAGATACATAGTGAAATATTTATAGGTGAAATGATATGATGTCAAAGATTGGTCTTCAAGTAGTCGGCCAAGAAAATAAAAGCATGCGTGGGGTGGGAACATGATGAAAACTAAGCCTGGTACCGTGCTGCTGGTTGATGAAGCTGGTGATGCCAAAGGGAAGCTGGATATACTTTCTACTTTGTCATGCTTGAAATTTTTCAAACAAGAGTTTTGTCTTGATTTGTAAATCTTCAAGTACGTTTCTTCTCCAATTGCAGAGGACTTAAAGCTGGACTTTAAAGTGTGATGCTACTCAGACCGTAGCACATATTCATCAGAAGACAAAGCAATTGCTAAGTGTGGTTGAAGAGGATAGCTTGAATGAGCCATGCCATATGTTTGGGAGATTTAACAAGACAGTGCTCTATGCAATGTCCTTATGACCAGTCAGCCCTCACCCTTCCCCCACCCCCACCACCATAACAACCTGTGAGCAGAGGGTACTGAGATTCAACCTACTAATGTCCCACATTCCTAGTGATGCTTAACGATGAGCTCTCACACAGCCCAACTGCTGAGAAACTAAACAAATTGGGCCTTGCTTATCAGAAGTGCTGTTAAATATTTAGGAACAAGGAAGGAGAAACCTGGGCAATTACTTGTTGAAAGGTGAAGATTCTGGAAACTTGCTTGCCAATATTCTGTGAATCAGTTTGTTCAAGCCTTGATCCCTCTTACGATGGAAATGCTCTATGTTTAGAAGTACTGCGCGAATGAGAAGAGCAGAGAGTATATCAATGATTTGAATTCAGTTTATGTTTTGATGAATGGATATACACATATGCATGAATTTGCAGTTCTTTTTTAAAGTTTTTTGTTTCTTTGATATTCAGATATTTGAGACAAAGTTACATACATTCCAACTTCACACTTTTTTTGTTTGTGTGTGTCCATGATCACACATGTATATATGTCTGCTTTTGCGTAGGAGAATATGCGTGCTAGTGGTTGTGCATGTGTGTGTGTATGGCAACCCAAGGTTGCCATCAATTGGGTGTCTTACAATTATTCTCCACAATTATTCTCCATCTTAGATATTGAGACAAGGTCTTTTACTTAAACCTGGAGCTCGTTGATTTGGCTTGACTAGTTAGGCAGCTTGTTCTGGGAATCCTGCCTCTGCCTCTCCTACTGGGGTTACATGTGGATCAATCTGGATTTTACAGAGGTGCTGAGAAATTGAATGCTGGTCCCCATGCTTCCAAGCTTACAATGAACAATACCCCAGCCTTGAATTTATAGGGTTTTTTGTTTGTTTGTTTGTTTGTTTTTTGTTTTTTGAGAATGAATGAAAAAGATGAATCTAGAACTCATTTGTCTTTGTCTCCTGTAGCCCAGGCAGGCTTCAAACTTGCAATGTAGCTGATAATGGCCTTAAACATTGGGTCCTGTAAATGTTGGAATTACAGGTGTGCCACACTACGTCTGGTATATGTGGCACTTGCTATGGAATCCCAACATTGCACACTTTAGGCAAGTACTCTATTCACCATTGAGCTACATCTCCATTCCAACAACTGATTTTATTAGCAATTTTTGCATAAGTTTAGCCAGGGGATTTTGGATTAAACAATTAATTGTACAAAATAGCAAATTTAATACTGCAACATTTAGAAAACTCAAGACTTACTCTAAGTGTATCAGCTTCAAAGCAAGTAGTTTTTTTCTGCCTTTATTGGCTACTTCACTAAACTCATAATTTATAGTTCACTTTTTAATGAACACCACTTTTATCTAAGTGCTTACTACTAGAGGCATTTTGACATTGCAAGCATTAGATAAGACACTAGCGAAACAGAGCTAAATCCAAGAAATACCTTTGTAGTCAACAGTTCCACAGCAGAAAAGAAAACTAAGTACTACAATATAATTATTCCAGGGCTTGGAAAAAGAGTTCTCCCATGTCGGCCTTAAAACCCATGCATGCACCCTCTGGCAAGACTTTGATGAATTTTGAGACTTTCGTCTTCTGCCTTCTTTGGCATATTGATCAGAATAATTCCTCTTTGTTCCCTGGCTTCATTGGCTTAAAGAGCCCACTCTGCCAAACTTCCTGCTGGGCTCTATTTTTGCCACTCACTCCCACACTGGAGCCACAATGGCAAAACAACTCAACTTGGCACCCCGAGGCAACCCACACATTAAGTGAAATATGGCCAGTTGCGTATCCCAGTTTCCTTACGATAAAAAGCACAACACAAGTAGAGATGATTTTCAGTGTCTGGGGCACAATATGGTAATGTAAAAGTAGCAGTAGATGGGGAATCTGGTCAGAAACAATAGTGATAAATACAGCCTTGCTTTTGAAGTACCCCCACCCCCAAAACCTCAGGCCTCAAAGCCTTTTCCTATGTGAGCTCCCGGCACTGAGCCCTACCCCACAATGTCTCTGGACCTTGATTTTCCTGCATGTAAAACCCTTGGCTATCACCAAGGTCCCTTTCAGCTTTATACGTCTAATTGACATGAAGTCATATCTAATATATGACTTATATATAATTTAATGCCAGGGTCCAGCTGGGCTTCCCATCCCATGCCCAGATCTGGATACCCTGTGGAATTGTACCATTGCTAACATGTGAATATGGAATGAAAACAAAATAATTTTCTGTGTATGGTGAAGAAGGAAAAACTTGAGTGTAAAATTAAACAGGTAATGGTTCTATAACAGTTATGGCATGGGGGTGGGCTTCAAGGCAGCAGGAAACACAACTCTGTGAGCTTTTGATATAGCCTGGACAGGCCCAGTGGTGAGAATTAATTTATTTTTCGACATTTGTTTTAGAGCATGTTTGGTCAATATCCAGACATGTGCGGAATGCTTACTATCTTATGTTAGGTCCTAGGAACGCTGGGAAAGGAGCAGGATGAAAACTCCATCACTTGGTTAGATCACAAGTGAACTGAAAACTTCCTTAGAGCTTAAGAAGATTAAATAATGGCAATGAGATCATAAACAACTAAATGTCCTAATAAATATTGAAGGATTCCAGCTGCATATTAAAATTTCTATGCATATTGGTTGTTAGGAAATTCTCAGGGAATGAAAACAGAAAATGACATTTTGAAAGTGCTTGCCAAATTCCTAGTAAAAATAGTATTCTGTATTTAGAAAAAGTGTAATACTGGTATTTTCGATGAAGTGTTGTGTATATCTTTGGGTTTCATAGTACCAGATCATTAAGAAAATTGCTCCAAACTCAATAAATAAAAAGAGATGTATTCACAGACCGCTATCTTTCCCAATGGCAAGAGCCTTTTTTTTTAAAAAAAAATATGTATCTATCTACTGTCTATCTATAATTCACTTATCTATCATCTATTATCTAACATATCTATCCTTTGCCTATCTATAGTCTACTGTTCTACTGTTTTTATCTACCATCTACTTCAAATCTATCTATCATCTTTGAGGAAACAAAAAAGGAAAGAAACAAAACAACCACATTATTTCTCTATTCTAAAATTTAGCCACAGGCAAGTGCATCTTAGGGAGCATGTTTTTCTTGCCTGGGATCAGAGTATCTAGTACACAGTATACCAAACTTCAGGCTCTAAAACACTGTGGGTGCCTGCCAGCACATGACGGAGAAGAGGAAGTGTGAGAGGTCAAAGCAATTGGAAAATAATGCAGAATCCTCCCAGTGGCTCCTTGAGAAGCAGAAAAGATTGTAGTAACAGCAGAGAGGGACAGAAGCAAGCATGGATCAAATGCTAGGACAGTAAGTGACTGGGCCTTTCATGTTTAAAAGAAGTGCTGGTCAAGGTAATGACAAATGTCCATTAGATTTCTGGCACTAAGTTTCTGTGCACCAGCCAAAGCCAATCTCATAAAAAAGGTCGAAGAATTGTGGATTCTATACTTACATAGCTCTGCCACATGTATGGAAATGTGGTCTGAAAATGTGGTGTATGTTATTGATGCGTTTTGGAGAGGGGCTATCCAACTTTATGGCTTAGTGAAATCTCTCAGTCTAGTCTGGGAGAGTTAAAAACCATGTGTGTTCTTCGTTTTCGTGTGTGTGTGTGTGTGTGTGTGTGTGTGTGTGTGTGTGTGTGTGTGTGTGTGTGCGCCTGTGCTTGATATCAATGTCTGGTGTCTTCCTTGATTGTGGTTCCCCTTATCTTTTGAGACAGGATCTCCTAATGAATCCAAAGATCCTCGGCTGGCTAGGCTTCCTGTCTTCAGCTGCCCAGGGCTGCCACTCCTGTTTTTTCATGGATGCTGGAAATTGAACTCTGGTCCTCATACAACCGTGGGAGTCATTTTACCTACTGACCTAATCTCCCCAGTCCCCACATACAGTGTTTGCCTTTTAAGAAGGAAGTTTATTAACTGTGCCGTGGCTGGTTGTGGATCTTTGTGTTCATCACCATCTACTGCAAATAGAACTTCTCTGATGAGGATTGAGAATTGTAGCAATGTACAGTGTAACAATAAGTCACTAGAAAAAAAAAAAAAACAATAAGTCACTAGGAGTTGGTTTACTTCTATGCCATTTAGCAGATGTTTTTTTTTTCCCCTAAAGCCAATGACTGGAGTAGCCACAGGTTCTAGGTCTGATAAAGGATCCAGGTGTAGATTTCACATTGTGGAACTAAACTTAGATCATTATTCTTGTGATATTTATGGCACGATTGCACCAGGAGGCATGTCTTGCCAGACCAGTTATCACTGTAGTACTCAAGGTTCACCTGGGGAACAATGATGATTACTTTTCTTGCCCAGTAGCGTGCATGGGTCCACAACCAGCCAAGGTACAGAGAACATGAGACTATGAAACATTTAGCCCTAAGTGGGATATGTAGATCACACTGTCTTCTTCAAAGGGTTACGGATCACGATGCAAGAGGGGGCAGAAAGAGTGTGAGCGTCAGAGCTGGTGGGTTACTACAAGTAGACTGTTCTCTGGACACAGCAGAGAAGCAGCATGCATGAAGTCAAAATATTTGTGACAGCGTGCACAAGACCTGTGCAAGCTCAGACAAAGAAAAATCCTAACATGAAGCACGGGTATGGGAACGAATCTCATCCCTACCTGAGGTGCTGTTGGCAATTTATAGCTCTTGGGAGCAGAGTCCATTTTCTTTGAGAGTGTTACCCCAGGTTGTCAACCACATTTCAGTGGAAGGCCACACATCCAAGAATATACAGGCAGCACTAATTGGACATAATGAGTTTTGTTTGTTTGTTTTTAAACACAAAATAGAGTAGAAAGGAAAGGGAGAATCTGAGGAGACCAAGGGAGGGGGTGACTGTGATCAAAACACATTGTAAAAAATCCTCTAATGACCAATAAAAATGAGGGAGAAATGATAAAATGAAAATTTAAATAGGCATCCTTATTTTAATATACTTGCACTTACACTTGCTATATCAAGCATTGGTTGCAAGAAATCCCTAACTCTGGCTAATGAAAGCAAAAAGAAAGGCTTCTTTTTATTTTATTTTATTTTTTATGTAATTTTCTAAATTTAAATTTAAGGTAGCCTCTTCGAGACACAAAGCAACAATGAAGCTTGAAGAACGTGGTGGGTTCTGCTTCGCTGGAGTACCACAGTACTGACTTCTGTATGCCATGGTCCCATCAATGAGACAAAACACTCCTTCAGTTGGCAGTGGGATTATGCATCCTCCTTCTCATACCGGGTGGATATGTGACAGTGGTGACATTCAGGTCACACAACCTGATTCAGGCATAAGAAAGAATACAGTCTCTCCTGGTTCTTCAAATGCCTTTATACTGCAGCTACTGTGTCTTGGAGATCCCTGACATTCCCTAGTAACAGATCCACCCGCAGAGGAAATGGACTTATTTCTGACTGGTTAACCTGCCTGATACCCTACTTCAAATCTGGAAGTGACCAAGCCATATTAGGCCCTCCAGCTCTGATGCTCTGAAGGACAAATGAAGTGTCCCCTCCTATCCTTGCCCAGGTTGTAGGTTAATCTTCACTGTCAGCTCACCTAGCTTTAGAATCACCTAGGAGACACATTCCCTAGAAGGGTGTTTCTAGAGCTGTTTAACTGAGGGTATAAGTAAGGCACACCCTCAACATGGGTGCCACCATTCCGTGGGCCGGGGTCCCAGCTTGTACATAGTCTAATCACACCCTCAACCCTCTTGCCGACATTCATTCCCTGCTGTGATAGACTGCACCCTCAAACTATAGGCCAAAAATAAATGTATATTTTGGCTGTTCTTGTTAGGTATTTTATCATAAGGACAAGAAAAGGAAGTAACACGTGCCTTGATGGAATAATTGTCATTATTTTAAGTCTCTAATTTTTGAGGTGGTTTGCTCTATAATGATACATAGCTAGGACAGAAAAGCATGCCTGGGCAGGAGCAAGAAACAAGGCTTCCTGTTCTGAGGGGATGGAGGCTCTTCCCAGGATGCACGTGATGTGTGGGTGGCACCAGGACAATAAAGTCCAGTCACTTCAGTTTGTTGCATTTCTTAAATTCAGTGATGGATTACCCACTCTCAGCATCTGATACCTCCTCAGCCTTTGACTACCAATGAAATGTTGAGTAACAGCCCCAATGTATCTGCCGACAAGGCAAAGGAGGCATTTGCCTTAAGGATACGTGAATGAAGAAAGTGTATTGGATTTATAATCTGAGCTGTAACAGAGCCCTTCAAACGTAGTGGCTTTTAGCAACACAGCCATTGTTTGTTTCTCATTTCTGTGACAAAATATTTCACAAAAGCAGCATCAAGAAGGGAGGATTTACTTTGGCTTACGGTTTGAGGGTATACCAAACAGGATGGAGAAAGAGGCGGCACAGCTGGTCACATCATGTCTGCCATCAGGAATTGGAGGCACGTGAGTACCAGCTTTCAGCTGGCTTTCTCCAAGTGTCTTCTCTGTTTTTCAGGGTAGAGTTCATTTGTTCAAATTTGGTTTGGCTGTGAGCAGGACCACATTTGTTTCTGCTTCTTTGGGGAACTTGGTTCTTCTCTCCTTCTCAGCTTGAGGGCTCACATATTCCTGGGCCCCCTCTTCCTGCACGTTTAAAGCCAGGTAAAATTACCTAGTTTCTTTGTGTGTCAATCTTCCCACATCTCTCATTTCCACACTAAAGGAAGGTCCTGACTGCTTTGGGTCCATTCTGATAAAGTAGGAGCATCCCCCACATCAAATTTGGGGACTTATTCACACGTGTGTGACTCTCAGATAACATAATCACTGGTGGCAGGGACAGAATGTGGACAATGTGAGGACTACTGTCCTGCCTACCTAGTAGAAAAATATAGAATGGGTGCTCTGGAGATTTGACTACCTAAAAACATTGGAAGCATCTACAGTACACATTCTGCTTTATGTTTTTATTTTATCCTTTTATGAAACTTACAGGGTAAACTTGGCCTGTTTTTTACATCAAAATAGATTGCCCATAAACATTCAATTTATACTTATGTATATGGTAACTATTGCAGACAGTATGCACCATCAGCATGTATTTCTGTGTGTAGGGATGATACTATTTATAATCTCAGGACAAGTCAAGTCTTACTGTGCTTTCTTTCTCTTTTACTATTGTATTATCATTGTCTGTAGTTTTTCTTTTTAAGGCTTGAATCAGCAATGATGAGGGATTAAAAGGTTTGGGAGATCTTGTCCCTTTGGGAGGGCAGAGGGAGTTAGGAGAAAGAGAAGGGGAGAAGAGGAGGGGAGAGGAGGGCATGAGGGAGCCGGAAGATTGAGTCAGGGAAAGAATAGAGGAGAACAAGAAAAGAGATACCATAATAGAGGGAGCCATTATAGGTTTAAAGAGAAATCTGGCACTAGGGATATGTGCAGAGATCTACAAGCATGACCTCAGCTAACAATCTCTAAGCAATAGTGAATTCAGAGGCTACCTTAAATGCCCTTCCCCTATAATGAGACTGATAACTATCTTATATGCCATTCTATAGCCTTCATCTAGTAGCTGATGGAAGCTGAAGCAGACACCCACAGCTACACAATGAACTGAACTCCTGGAATTTAGTTACAGACTGGGAGAAGTGATGAGCAAAGGGGTCAAGACCAGGCTAGAGAAACCTATAGAAACTGTTGACCTGAACAAGGGGGAGCTAATGGACCCCAGTCTGATAGCTAGGAAACCAGCATAGGATCAACCCAAACCCCCTGAATATGGGTGTTAGTTAAAAGGACTAGGCAGTCTATGGGGTCTCTGGTAGTAGATCAGTATTTATCCCTAGTATAGGAATGGACTTTGGGATAATCTCTCAGCCTAGACACATGGGAGAGGGCCTAGGCCATGCTGCAAATGATGGACAGACTTTGAAGATCCTTCATGGAAGGCCTCACCTTCCCTGGGGAGCAGAAAGGGGATGGGATGGCGATTGGGAAGGGAATAGGGGAGGGTGAGGGAACTGGGATTGACATGTAAAACAATCTTGTTGCAAATTTAAATTAAACAAAATAGGTTTGGGTTGACAAGATGCCTCAGTGGTTAAAAGTCCTTGCCACCAAACCCCCTGATCCTGAGTTTAATCCCCAGGTCCCACATGGTAGAGGAGAGGACCAAATACTGCAGGCTGCCTTCTGACCTCTACATGTGCACTGCGACTCACATATATACACATACACATAAGTGGCACATGTAATTAAAAAAATTAAATTTTTTGAATTTTATTTTCTACAACAGAAAAGACTTTGCTGCAAATAACTAAACCAGCTAACATGTTTTAAAAACAAGAACAATATTATCCATAAAAGAAATTCAGACAAGTTGTTCCAGTTGGGTGACCTGAGTGGCTCTGTGATATGGGTAAGCCTAGTGCCTTGTTCTTCATTTGTTTGTTTTCTCAAGCTCTGTCCTGGTAGAAAAAAAAAGACTTCTGTAGATTCAATGATTATATCTCCATACAACCCTGTCAGAAGATAACATAGTAGTTCTCTTTTGGTGCCTA
Organism: Cricetiscus sungorus; assembly: GCA_030556225.1. Lineage (NCBI taxonomy): Eukaryota > Metazoa > Chordata > Mammalia > Rodentia > Cricetidae > Cricetiscus > Cricetiscus sungorus. The sequence goes on from JANBXA010000730.1 coordinate 51,981,156, forward strand.
GCAAATCAAATCTCTCCAAACAACACGTTTTCTCTCTTATGTTTTTGGTGTGTCTGGGGTTTGGGAGCAAGCTGGTTGGCTGGCTACAGCTCAGGGTCTTTCTTGAGACTGGCCATGAGAATGAGCTGCCAGTGGCAATACCATAGGCCTTGACTGAGATTGGAGAATCCAGTTCTAGATGATCCATCCACAGGGCCAGCAAAGTGTCTGAGTGTGCAGGGTATGGAGGCCAGCTTCCTCTAGAGCAGTGTTGCTCAATGAAGGTGATCTCTGTTCATCGGGGAACACTTTACTTTTTTGATTCTCACACTTGCAAAGGGACCATTGATGTTTATTGGGTAGGATGTGGGATTCTGTTGATTCTCCTGCACTGTTCAGGAGAGCCTCCTCCAACAAAACATAATACCAGACCCTAAATATCAGCAGAGCTAAAGCTCAGAAACTGTGTTTTAGAACAAGTGATTTGAGAATGGGCTAAAAGTTGGACATATCATTTTCCTTAGTTTTGGATGGCTTCTGTGATCTGTGTTGGAAAGACTTATGGGAAGGTGTGAATACTAGGAGGCTGGGAGCACTGGGAGCCATCTTGGGATGGTTACATCTCAGCAAGTTTCTCTTGAGCATCAATATTCTTCCATTGTTTTCTCCCACATCTTCTCTTTTCATTTTAACTTTTTAAAAAAAGATTTATTTATTTTTATTTTATGTATGTAGATGCTTTACCTGCATGCATGTAAAACCACATGCTGTACCACAAGCATGCCTGGTGTCTCCAAGGGGAGAAAAGGACATTGGATCCCTTGGAACTGCAGTTACAGATTGTTCTTAGTTGTCACGTGGATACTGGGAATCCAACCCAAGTCCTCTGGAAGAACAATCAGTGCTCTAAAGTTCTGACGAATTCTTCAGACCCTTGCAATGATTTTCAAAGAGAGAAAAAAATGTTCTTATAACTCCCCATAACTAACTTCTCATTAGTCAGTGTTCTGGGATAAGCATAAGTTTAGACCAACCATAATGAGGGAGAATAGTCTTTCTAGGTTGAGCTTAGTTTACTCTCTCTTTGGAGCTGGGAAGAGCCTATACTTGTAAACACAGCAAGAGTAAACTTTTAAAGTCAGCTGACAGTAATGTAGGAGGGGAACAGTTTTGAGTGGGCAACGAGCTGTCTGGACTAGGTTAGCTCAGTGGTGGAGTACTTACCTAGGATGTGTGATGCTCCAGGTTTCTCTATGAGCCAGTGTCTTAGTTTCCTTCTGTTGCTGTGATAAAAGACCCTGGAAACAAGCAATTTAGGGGAGAAGTGGTTTGTTTTAACTCTCAGTTCTAGAGTACAGTCCATCAGTATAAAGAAGCCACAGTAGTAAGGGCTCAAAGCAGCTGGACACATCACATTAATAGTTAAAAGTAGATAGAAATGAATGCCACCATGTTTACTTATGTTTAAGTCCCTCTCTACACTTACAAAATTCAGAATTCCCTGTCACCATTAGCAGGCTGGATCTTTCTACATTTATTAAGGAAATTAAAAAAAAAAAATGTTCCCACAGGCCACAGGCATGTCTAAAGATCAAACTGATTAGGCACCTATTGTTGAGTCTCTCTCTCTCTCTCTCTCTCTCTCTCTCTCTCTCTCTCTCTCTCTCTCTCTCACTCACACACACACACACACACACACACACACACACACACACACTTACACATGTGCTATTTTTCTTATTTTTTGTTCTCCTTGGTGGAACATATTTTTTTTTAACAATAATTTTAAGGATGACCATTTTCCTAGTTAATTTCAGCTATAAACTTGACACAGCCCAGAGTGAATCTGAGGGAATCTAACTGAGGGATAGCCTGGATCACATTGGGCTGTAGGCATATCTGTAGGGTGTGTGTGTGTGTGTGTGTGTGTGTGTGTGTGTGTGTGTGTGTGCACGCGCTTGGTTGGTGTGAGAGGGCCCAGGCCACTGTGAGTGGCACCGTTCATAGGCAGTTGACCTGGGCTGTATAAGAAAGTTAAGTGAGCAAGCCAGAAGAAGCAAGGCAGTTAGCAGCATTCCTCCATGGTTTCTGCTTGACGTCCCTTAGTTATGGACTGTTATCTGGAATTATAAAATGAAATAAACCCTTCCCTCCCCAGATTGCTTTTGGTCATGGTGTTTTTCACAGTAAGGGAAAGGCACACTGGAATAGTTAGCCCTCTGAATCTTTTTCCATTTCCTGAAAATGTCCATCGCTGTTTTCTGCTCTCAGTCAAGTGTTAGTAGAGTTAGGAAGAGCATTCCAGTTTAAAGCATCTCCCTTTCTGTTCTTCTGTTAGTCTCATGTAAAATAAACATGCTAATAATATTCGCTACTCTGTCAGGCAATAGAATGAAATAGGTAAACACATGAATGTTTTCTTGGTCCATTTTGACTGCTAAAATGAAATGCCTCAGAGTAGGTGATTTTAGATACAACAGAAATGTATTGCTTATGTTAAGAGGATAGAAAGTCCAAGACCAAGGCACCAGCCCTTGGGTCTGTTAAACTGCTCCTAGGAGAGGAGGCCTCTGTGTCCTCAAGGGTACTGCTGTCATCTACAAGGGCCCTGCCTCTATGTTCTCATCCCTTCCCAAGGGCACAGCCTCTTCATACCATCACTGTTGAGCACATTCATCAACATTTAATACTAAGGGGTCCATAGATATTCAGACCACAACAAGTGCTTAGAGGACTACACATAATTTATTATACTGATGTTAAAATTATTACCTTAACTCACACAATTTAAGAACTATCTGCTTAAACTACTATATTTTTATCTCTTTAAATATATTCTTTAAAATCTTGTTTATGTGCTTGTGAAGGGCAATGTCAACATTGAATGCATTTCTCAATCACTCTCTACCTTACTTTTAGAGACAGGATCTCTCACTGATCCTGGTATTTGCTGATCCAGGGACCCTCGTGACTCCACTTTCCCAGCACCGGGACTACAGGCATGTGCTACAGCAGGCCTTTTTCATGTGGGTACTGAGATTCATATTCACGTTCTCATGTTCATGCAGCAACCACTTTACCGGTTACGCCACCTTCCTAGGACTCATAAAACATGACTAAATAATCCTCTCACTAATTTTGAAAAAATATTATGTTTTATGAATGCAAGTCTCAGATTATGCCTCCAGGGATTTAAAATGCACATTATAAGATTTCTTTGGAGTATTGTCATCTGGGGTCTTGATTCAGTTTGCAGATTGAAGGCAGTGTCTCTAGTAATAGCTTCCTGTGAACCACTGCTGACGGGGTGGTTGTCCGTGGATGCACGTCTGTGTGTTCAGAGCTCTCATCTGCTTATCTATGGTGTCATTCTGATTGTTTGCGTCGCTGAGTGTGGTAGACAAAGAACAGGACAGGGCTTGGGAGACACAGCAGATTGGGGGTAGGTTTCCATGTTCCTATTTCTCCCAGTAACTGGGGACCAGCACCCGGGTACTAGCTTTCGTTTCTGTCTCTTCTAGCAGTTATACTCAGCATTGAAGCCAAGGGAGGGGTGTCTGTTGCTGAGTCTCTATCATTATGTTTCTAAACTAATCTTCTGTTGACTGCCCACAAGCTTGTTTATCTCTGTGAGGCGAGGGCTTGGTGTGACCCAGGCATTCGGGGGCTCGTACTGCTTTTTCAGGGAATTATCTACATACAATGAATCAATGAATCGATGGTATCCCTTGGTTACTCACCACAATAATCACGCCTGCTCATGTAGCCTCAGTCTGCCCAGGTCTCACCCAGACAGTTTGCTGTTCCCCAGTCATCCACTCTTGCTGACTTAGGCCATCTAGGCAGTACTCTGGATAAGCGGCCAGTTGATATTTCTTGTTTTAGTACCTTTAATGCATGTTTAAAAATATTTTTCTGAGCTTGACATGGTGGCTCAGCACTTTTGAGGATCAAGAGTTCAAGGTCATCTTTGGCTGTGTAGTGAGTTAGGAGCAAGCCTGGGCCTAGCTACATCTGCAACCCTGTACATGTTTTATCTATGATTTCCACATTGTGATTTGAGTTAGCACATAGGGTTGTTATTAAACATGGAACATAACAGGGAGAAGATGCCCTCCTTTGGCTTCATTCTTTGGAAAATACTTTTAAGATTCAAGAATATTTCAAATATGTAAACATACCAAGAATAATATAATGAATGCCAGTAACTAGCAATTTTTTTTTTAACAATCCCAAACACCTAACACTATTTGCTCCAGTTTTTAAAAAACAAAGCAAACCCTGTCGCTATCACCCTGCTTCTTTGCCTCCCACCATTTCCTCTCTTCCTCCTCACTGGCCAGTTGGCGTGTGCCCTTCCTGCCTGTGCCTATTGTTATTACACACTTACTCCACAGATAAACAGCAGACAGGTGTGCTTTCCTGGCTCTTAACATGGGCTGAATGGACCCCACTCCTTCAGATCCCATCACAAGTAAAATGCCACCCTGGTCAAATCCTGAATGCCTGTGCTTCTTGTTATACCCCCCTTTCCTATCAATTATTGTCATGTATCTAAAATAATCTTAGTTGCTGGCCTCTTGTTCCATGTTTCTTGTCTGCCTTTCTGAGACTGGGCATTCATATTACCCGGGGTGATCTGGAAGAAACTCTGAGTCTGGAGGAAGTAATAGTCAACCAAAATGTAATGGTAGAGTTTTTGTTCATTTCCATTGTATTTATTTGAATGATTTCCTTTCTATAAGAGCAGGCATGCCTAGTTTTGCGGGGTCGTCACAGAACAGACTGCTTGGGCGTGGGTTAAGCCAATACAAAGTCTTTATTAGCCAGTCAGTGTCTACACAGAGTGTTCAAGATCCCAGTGCAGCCTGAGCCTTTCTCAGGGTGAACTTTTAAACACACACACACACACACACACACACACACACACACACACACACACACCCCCAAAAACCATGCCCTGAATTGACATACTTCACTTAACAAGAACAGTTAGCCAGAAGCAGAGCTACAGAAGCCAAAAAGCAAGGTTAGTCCATTTAGAGACTTTCCCATAACTGTGGACTTTGATGGATTAGGCCTTTATTTTAGTTTTAGCAGGTGGTGCTGTCTGCTTTCTGAGTCTCACAGCCTGAATGGCACTTCCATCATGGGGTGGGGACCTACTAAAGTCTAGGCCCCTGTTATATCTAGACTTCTTTTTTACAATAGTGACTTATCCTTTCTTTTAAATTAGGCAAAAGGGAAAAAAAAGGCTGTTGCTAGGAGCACAGATAGCATGCAGGCAGAAAGAAGTCAGGGCATTTATGCTGGAACAGCTGAGCACCTGGCCTAAAGAACAGAGTTTAATGTATCTTGATAGGGCATGCAAAGCTCTGCTTGACCCCTCTCTCCTGGTCCCAAGATGCATCACTCTTCACCTGCAGCTGCTTCCTCCCCACACCTTCTCTTACAACCTAGGGTGCACTTGCTGAAGCCTCTTTGAGGCTATTTACTGTAGCCAGCACTCCTGTGAAGCCTGGCTCTCAGGCTTCCTCTCTGGCTCAGAAGCAGGGCCTAATACACAGCACTGTGTACTTCTCTGGACCAATTCTACACCCAAAGGAGAATTTTGTGCCGGTTATTAGAGTCAGGGGGGAAAGGTCATTTGATGATCTCTCACATAACTGTACTATTTTCCATGGGGAAAAGTGTTTAGCTCACTTTTTCAAGTTTGAAGTTTTAAAAATCACCCTGCTTATGAATCTCAATACGGAATCTGAAGTTACTTTCTTTCACCTGGAGGTGTGTCAGCCCGATGCCTCGATGATGAAGGGTAAGAATAAAAAGATGACACACGAGGGGAAAACAGCAGTGGTGGGGAAAGATGACTTTTATGCCGTTCCTTCACAGTACCTTAAGGTTCAGCACTCATTACATATGCGTCATTGGGGAATTCAAAATCAAGTAGAGCCCTTCAAATATTTTAAAACATTAAAAAAAAATACTCAGCATATAGGCTTTAGAGGCACAGCTCCCAGGCCACTGCAGACATTTCTATGCTGTGGGAAGAGAATTCCAGTGTCATTGTTCGTTCTACAGGGCATTTGATTCACCAGAGTGAGCCCGGGCCCAAACACTCAGGCAAACACTAACTGCTTTAGCATGTGCTCATTCATTCATTCATTCATTCATTCATTCATTCATTCATTTAGCTAATATATTCCGAAGTTCATATTTAGTTTACATGTCATGATTTAAGAAGTAGCAGCAGTCCAGGTGTTGGTGTACACTTGTAATCTAAGCTCTCGAGAGGTGTTTGCAGGAGGATGAGTTCAAGGCTTAGCTCCACAATGAATTAGAAGTCACTCTAAAGTACATGAGGTCCTGTCTCATAACCAAATCAAACTAATCGACCAGTAAGATAAATAAAAGGAGCCTATCCCCCCACCCCAAAGAAAAGAAAAGGTAAAGTGAAAACCAAAACCCACAATGCACTTGGCTCTTGCCTTCGATGCAAAAGGACACACTAGTTCTTGATGGGTTGAGGGAAATGGCGAGCGTTCAGTGTAATGTTTTCTTCAAACGTATTTTGCGTGGCCAAACTAGGAGAGAGAAAGGTCTGGGAAAGTGATTTCACATTTTTGATAACAGAAAGCCCTCTTACCACTGCAAACACCCAGCGTTTGCATTAAAAGAAGAAGTCAACTCGCTAAGGAAACTTTCTCCATCAATCCTGGTAGGTCACCAGGGAATAGCTGCAGAGAAGTAAACGCTGGCTTTGGCGGCTGTGTCGCCCAATTAATGTCGTTCTGGGAGTCACCTGAAGCCTTCCAGCTACTGCACCCAAGGAGGAAGCTTCGCTTTCAATTCGGTCATTTCCATGGGGAATTGTGGCACACGCCGGTCCTGGGTGTGGCGATGTCGAGACAGAGCTCACATCTCCAGGCTTTTCACCTTCTGGCCAATCCACCCAGCTGAGAGAACTAGGGATGATCAGGGCCTGCCTTCCTGCAACTCGGGGACCGCGAACGACCGCGACCCGGTGGCCACTGCCCAGCACCAAAGGCAGGCTGCGCGCTCCGCGTGTGTGAGCTTCTCCCCAACCCGCTCTGAGTGGGGAGGCGGATCCCCTTCCCTGCGCACAAGTCCTTATATGCACTGGTTGCACCGGCCCGCCTTTACTCCAGCCCCACAAATAACTAATGGGGAGGCAGGACGCTGCTGTCTTTTCCCGCTGCCTCTCCTCACCACCCTTTTCACCATTAGAGCATCTGAACCCAGTCAAGAAAACCCAAGGATGCGATCGAAGGGCCATTTTGGTGCATTGCACAAATTGGACGCATTAAAAAAAAAAAAAAAATAGCCACAGCGAGGGGCAAGATCAGGTCTTCCGATTCAGCACTATAAACCGGCAAAAGCTGGGGCGGAAAGGGTGCGCGCCCCTCCCCCACCCAGGCTAGTGCAGAGGGACCCGGTCAGGAAGCGCGGCCTCTCCCCAGTCGGAGACCACGCCTCCTCCCCCCCCCCCACTCCTCCCAGGAAGCGGTGATAGACAGTTCTGTGTGGTTCTCCACCCCCAACCCCCAGCTGAGTGGAGGAGTTGATATGTCTCATTATAACAGCCAATGCAGCCGCCATCCACGCACAAGCAAAGAAGCATGTCCCATTTAAATACACCCACGCAGCCCCAGCGCCCTTAGCCGATCAGGGCGCGCAGCCCACACGCACCGCGGCTCCGGGCTTGGAGATCCGCGCAGGTCGGGCTCCGGGATCCCGCGGATCGACACTCTCCGAAGATCGGGATCGCACTCTGGTTGGGGCCCGGGTGGGCGGGGGAGGCTGGGCCCCGGGCCTCTCTGGCGGATAGCCGCATGAGGACGCGAGCAACATAGACCAGGGTGGAATTGCCAAGGCAGACGCTTCAGGCTGGTTTTGGTCCATTTCTCCCGCGAAGAGTCGACATGGCGAGCGACTCCCCAGCCCGCAGCCTGGATGAAATCGATCTCTCCGCCCTGAGGGTGAGCAGAACGTGTTTTGTGTTTTTTTGTTTGTTTGTTTGATTTTTGTTTTCCTCCCTTTATTTTCAGTAGTCTGGGGTTGGGAGAGAGAACGTTTCCTGTCTTCCTGTCCTGATTCCGGGGCAGCGTTTGGGGTTCTAGGCTGAGCCTCTACCCTATAGCAGGGGATGGGCTGCCCTTGTGCTCCTAGACTGTTCCCGAGGTTCTGCAAGGAAGCTGGTGGAGCTTGTGTCAGTTTCATCTTCGATCGGTGTAAAAGAATTACATGGAAGGCGTGTGTGTGTGTGTGTGTGTGTGTGTGTGTGTGTGTGTGTGTGTGTGTGTGTGTGTGTGTGTGCACCCGAGCAACTGTCTCGTGCCAAGGCGCGAGACCCGACTATTCTTGTTGCAAAAAAGAATCTTCTCAAGAATAAAGGCACTGGCCTCTCAGGTTTGCCAGCTACCTGCAAGATGCCAACGTGAGTCTAGCTGTCTCCACCAGCCGACCCTGTCGCTTCCAATGGGGGCAGTAATTGCTGTTTCCGGGCTGTTCTGGTAGATGGCAACTGACCCCTCCCGGGTTCTGCTTCTGGTGCGGGGGCTCAGGCTCAGCTCTTCCCTCAACGCCAGGGTGCACTCACCTTTATCTGGTTTGAACTCAGTCCTGCCTAAGCCTTTCTAACTCGGTGACTGTGACCTTTCAGTTTTATGGCTGAACTTCAGCAGGTGAAAGGGACGCCTTAACAGCTTCTCCCCACCACACCGAAACTCCCTGGAGAGACTGTGTGTGCGTGGTGTGTGTGTGTGTGTGTGTGTGTGTGTGTGTGTGTGTGTGTGTGTGTGTGTGTGTGTTTCCCCGGTCTGTGACCAGTCCTTTGTAGACACCTTCCCTTCCCCCAGCTCTGCCGTTTTGCCTTTACCTTCTCTCGAGACACCTCAGACGTCGTTCCATTGTATTGAATAAGACTTTAGTGATCTAGAATCCATTTTGCTGTTGTTTGGAGATCATACTGCCAGGAATCCCATTGCAGCCTCGACGCTTCCCTACCCCCACCCCTAATCCCAGCACACTCCTTAGGGGAAGGGAGCCCAGCGTTCTTGCCATTTTAATTAGATGCTGCCTGCCAGGAAGGGGTAAGGAGGGGTGGCGGCGGTGGCAGCAGCAGGGATCTGAGAAAGATTGGACACCAATCTCAGTACGACTAGTTTCTTCCTCTCCTGAACTAAAAATAAAGAGCAAATGCATAAGCTTGATGCCAGGAGGGTAGGTGAGACTGAAGGGATGGTGGCTCACGTCATTGACTGTCAGTATAGGAAGTGGAGTGGTCACGTTATTAGATTGATGCTAGATCTTGGGGCCATTTACCTATGTCTCAGAAGCTTTTCCTGCAGTTACCTCTTTCTCTACCTATTATTTAAACAAGGTAGCTACCTGTCTGATCGCAGTGCTACTTTTTCTTCAGGCTCAGAGCCTCTTTCCTGCCCACACCTTGAATCCTTGGCCCTTTCCTTATCTTTTGGTCCAGAAAGGTGAGGATTCAGAGAGGCAGGCTGAGGACTGACTGACTGACTGCCTGCCCTTTGAAACGGGCTGCCCTGATAGTGGGGCAGCTAAAGCTCATTCATGCATGATTACAGTTCATTCCTCTAGTGCCCAAGGGCCACATCCACAGCCAGTGGTCAGCAGAGTGTGGGGGTGGGAAGCAGAGTGGGTGCTATGGACAAGTGCATGTGTGGCTCCTCTTACCCACCATGTTCTCTCTTGCTCCATGTCTGACTGGGAGTTGCTGAGGGTGAGTTAATCAGGTGGACCAGTGGCCCAGACTTGGGGAAGGAGGAGTGGCTAAGAGGTAGCAGCTTGAACAATGAGCCAGGCTTGTGATTTAGCTGAACCAGAATCTTAGCATCATTCTCCCTGACATGATTTTATGTGTGTGTGTGTGGGGGGGGTGCATATGGCTCCTGTGAGCCAAATATTCTGAGATGCCAAGTGTAGAACCTGTCATCAGGGCGACTAGATTCTCAGTCAGGGAGGCCTGTGCCCTGCAATCTGTTTTTGAAACAGATACCTTTGCATGATTCGCTGGGATAGCTCTTTGTCACCCAGGAAGCTTAATGGATCTTCTGCCTGCCCTGGGGTATGCAAAGAGCTAAGGCAACAGCTACTCCCCATGCCTGGGAGCTGCTGGCTGGGAGACTTCTGCAAATGGGCAGACAGCTGTACTCAGCAGGCCTTGGAGCTTCAGGCAGTCTTGTGGTGGGTGAGGCATGCAGGTTTGTCTCCCAGGGCTAGTGGCTGGGCCACACACATCAGAGTGGACATGCTGGCTGGCTCCCCAGATTTGGAGATGTTGGTTCCTAAGCCTGCTAGAACCTGTAAGGGAACACCTCCTGAGGAAAAGCCTGACCCTGAAATTCAGACAAGGTCAGCGAGTCAGCCTGCCAGCCCCTCCATGTTCCTGTGGCTCTTCAATGTATACAATCAATGCTCTTTGTAAACCCTGGGCTTGGTGCTTTAAAAGCAGCTCTTGTCTGGAGAGGCCTTTCTCCTTCTGGTTTTGGGGGCTCATTGTTCTCAGCCACTGATCCCAGACTGGTCCCAGCTAAAATTTCCCCAAATAGAAACAAAGCATAATTCAAACCAGAACAACCAGCATCAGTCCCTATCATTTAAATCATGCAAGATTTGGGTGTTTGGTTTGGTTTTGTGTGTGTGAAATGAAGTGGGGTCTGTCATTAGAAAACAGATCATCAGAATTTAATTTATTGAGTCCTCATCTCAGAGTTCATGAAGCTCAACTCAGTCTTGGGTGTTGGGTAGGGGATGGTTTCACAGACAAAAAAAAAGCTAGACAAGAGCTATAGGACCCAGACCCTTCCTCTCATATATTATTTGGGAGACTGAAGCCCAGAGAAGTACAACCTGTTGTCCAAGGTCACACAGCCAAAGGGGAGATAAAGTAGCTAGAGGAGAGACTCTGAGGGTCCCAACTCCTCAGTCTCCCCTCTAACACATACCATTGGTAGCTGAAAAGGATATCAACGAAGTGTTTTCTCCTTGAGGGGGAAAAGGCCAAGAGAAATCATTTGACCAGGGTCAAGGAGTTTCGTTTTCTTCTTGAAAGTGGAAAACCCACTAGAAGCAGAGAACTTATCAATGCAAATGACCAGGGCTATTAGGCACCTTTGGCATTCATCTTGTCTAGTCTTCTTTCAGTCCCTTCTTTGCAGGCAAATGGCAATCTAAGTCATGCAGGACAGATGGTTGTCCTGCACGGACGGATAGCCTCTCTCAGTAACCCGTCTCCAGCTGAACATGTCCCCAGGGGTCCTTCCAGACATGCTCATTATTCAGAAGCCTCTGTGTGTGTGTGTGTGTGTGTGTGTGTGTGTGTGTGTGTGTAGTTTCTGGTGTCCATAAATGCTTTGTACAATCACAGTAGATGCAGATAGTACATATAGTATTATGGACAGAAGCTCTGTCTGTGTGGGTATATGAAGATGTGTGTACACGTACAGAAACTACTGCAAACAATCCCCTTATTCAGACCTGGGCTTGAGTCACACCTGCTTCCGACATCCCTGTATTAGAAGATGAAAATTTGTCCACCATGATGCTCTGTGACCTATGAGGTGAGCTCAGCCCAGAAAGCTTTTTGAAGATTATCATGTTTCCCAACTGGAACACATTGGCTCTCCTCAGCTTGGCCCATGGTGTCAGGCATTCAAGGTGAGGATACTCACCCTGGTCTTTCAGGTTGGGGAAGACATACTTTTCTATTTGAACACAATCAGATGACTTACACCTACCAGCTCCCATGTCTCTCTGGCCTAGCCATCCTCATTCCTCCTCTCCAACCCCCAGCCCATATATATGTGTAGTATAAGCTTATGTAAGTTGATGCCTGAATGTGTACAGGTGTGTGCATGTGACTGTGGAGGTCAGGGGTCAAGGTCAGGTGACATGCTCTATTTCTCTGTACATGTTTTTAAATTAAATTTAGTGTGTGTGTGTGTGTGTGTGTGTGTGTGTGTATGTTGCCTTCATGTATGACTGCGCACCATGTGCCTGCTGGGAGCCTGCAGAGGCCAAAAGTGGATGTCAGATACCCTGGAACTGGAGTTACACATGGTTGTGAGTTGCCATATGGGAACAGAACCCAGGTCCTCTGTCAGAGCACTCATCTCTCTAGGCCCTTTCTACTCTCACTAAACCTGGAGCCTACTGATTGAGCAAGACTAGGTTGCCACTAAGCCCCAGGAAGCTTCCTGTTTCCACCCCACCCACATATCTGTCACTGCCACAGACAGCCTTTTTTGTGTGGCTGTTGGGTTTCCAAACTCAGGTTCTCATGCTCTTATGGCAAGCCCTTGACCAACTGAGCCCCAACCATTTCTTTCTCCATCAAAACCCAGGCCGGGAAATTAACCTCATTTGCAAAGCTTGCATGACTCTCCTGACTGCAGTCTTCATGCATGTGCTACAAGGGGTGTGAGGTTTTCTTTTTGCCTTCTCACAGGAGGTTTGTTAAGGGCCATAGAGTCATTTGAATTTAGATGCCTCATTAGTTAAATGAATGCCTAGGTGAGTGAATGAATGAATGAACGTGTGAGAATATGCATGAATGAAGTCTTGGGTGAATGAAGTGGAATGGTCACAAGCTTCTGGATTCTATGTACATATCCTACAAGTTCTGTGATTTGGGGCATGCCAATTAAGTGTCAGCATCATGAAGATAGAACGACAACAGCTTTTCTTTATCACCCTGAATTCTAAAATCAAATACTTTATGGCAGAGCATTTTAATAATAAGGCATCATACATATATGTCATTGACAGAATTTTATGGGAAACTCAAGCCCCCCAACATTGATCTCAGTGATTGGACCCGGTAGAAAATGCTGCAGGATGTCTTTTGTTTGGCTTTGTTTTTGGAGACAGGTTATTAAGATCCAGCCTAGGATGGTGTGAGACCATTACTCAGTAGTCTAGACTGGCCTTAACTGTGAATACTGGTGCCTTAGCCTCATGAGTGCTGAGATTACAGGTGTGTGCCACCCTGTCTGGTTTAGAAGGTGCATCTTTTGAGGTATATGCATATTGTGTCCATGCCTGTGGAGGCCAGAGGTTGAAAACAGGTTTCTTCTTCAACTATTTTTCATTGAAGGTGGCTCTTTTCAACAGCCTTGAAATAGACTAGCTCATATGCTCATGTATCCTTGCCCGCTTTTCTCAGGTCCCCAGTTGATCTTGGCTGTAGGATAGACATCCATTCTACAGGACAAAGGACGCCCAAAAGCCTTTTAATGATCACTCTTTCTAGGCTAGTGTCGGTCATCAGCCTTATTTGTGAAAACACTTTCTCTTTCTTTTTCACTCTTCTGTATGAATGACCCATTATTCAAATGCAAACACCTTTACCACGTCATGCATTTTCATAGTTCTTCTTTATCAGAGGGATGGAATGGAGTGGGCACTTAAAAAATGACACAATAGTAGCCCAGTGCTTAAAACCTGGTCAGGGGTCTCTTGGGTCTTAAGGAATTCTTGACACATTATTAATTCATTACCCCAGAGCACTTAATTAAATTTGGTATGAAATAGGATTTTCATAAAGTTACATGGATTGAGAACAGTATCTTAAGATGGCAGGGGCACAGCAACTTCCCTCTAGATTAGTTTGTTGTTCTTCCAATACTTTGAAAGGTATTTTCTTTGCAACAACATGGCCTCCTAATAAGATAGGATGCAACAAAGGCTAGAGAGATGGCTCTGCGGTTAAGACTACTGGCTGCTCTTTCAGAGTATCTAAGTTCAATTCCCAACAGGACCACACACAGCTGTCTGTAACTCCAGTTCCAGAGGACCTGACACCCTCACACACATACATGCAGGCAAAACTCTAATGAACTTTTTTTTTAAGGTGGGATGCAGGAATAGTTAGCAGAGCATCGTTGAAATAGGCATAAGCAGTTTTAGTATTCATTATTAATCAGGGTAATCTTTAATACAAAGTGTAATAGAAATCTTGGTTTGCTGTTTGCATAATTATCTACTTAGGAGCTCATGGGATATTTCATTGATGAAGACATTTCAGATACTTTCCCTTCATCAAGTATCCCAGCAACCTACCCGCTTTGCCCCCTTACTTTATCTATAATGACTCCTTGGCAAGATCCGTGACAAGGTCCACCTTTTATGTCTCCATCCCAGCCTTCCCTGATCAGCTTCTTAATGGCAGTCATATCTGTCCTTTAAAGCACATTTTCTTTCAGGTCATTTCTTTTAATAGGTCTTCCTTGACTTCCTAGTCTATGGACCAAAGTCTACACTTCAGCAAGGTTCTGAACAAGTCGCCACTCAGCTGGCTTTACCACCATGCTCTTTCATTTTAATGGCCAGCTTCCTATGGATACAAAGAACAATTCTTTCACACAGTGGATACTCTTTAGGGCATACCTACCTTATTGCCCTTCTTGGTATCTACTTCCCCAATAACAAACATATTGGGGCTATAGTTTCCAAACCATTGTCCTTGTTTTCTCTTGAGTACAAGTTCTCTCTGCCACTTTCAGATATGAGCTCATGCCTCTCTCCTAATACTCAGGGTGAGCCTTCATAGATTACACACACTAGACTTTGACAAGCATCCTGAGAGCAGAGTATCTGTTGGAATCCCCTCCAGGGTCATTCACACAGCAAAGAAATAAGCACCATATTGACAAATATACATGGACAGTCTTTATAGAGGGTCTGGAGGTAGCGCTGCCTACAGAAGATATAGAAACTCCAGAAAAGCAGTCCCATGCTGGCCACAGCACAGTCTCAGGGAACATGTATTCAGTTATGCTCTGTAGGTGGCAATGACTCGAGGGGATGCCTTTTATGGAGGGAACACATCCATTGGATGCCCGTTATATACAGTGCAATTTCAGAAACAGTAATCAGGAGAAATACAATGCCAAGTCCTGTGTAGGAGAGTCCTTGTTTCTAGAATGTCTTATTGTGAAAATTGCTTCAATTTTCTCTAAATCTAAAGGGTGGTGTGTGTGTGTGTGTGTGTGTACACTTGTGTGCTCATGCTCACACCAAGGTGTTCTCAGTTTTTTTCTTTTTAATATCCTTGTGATGTTTAGAACATCTATTTTTATTGAAAAATAATAACAGGCAGGAAGGGTTATATTTCTGGGAATCCTCTGGAAGATGACCTTGAATTTTTATCCTGACAGAGGTATCAATGGGTGGAAGGGAGTTGGAGATGGTGGGAGGTCTGTCCTGGTTGGTTTTTTGTTGGCTTGACACAAATCTAGATATATATGGGAGGAGGAAATCTTTGGTGAGAAAACGCCTCCATAAGATTCCTTCTAGGCAAGTCTTGATTTAAATTGATGTGAGAGTCCCCAGCTCACTGGGGGCAGTGACACACTTGGGCAGGTGGTCCTGGATGATATAAGAAAGCAGGCTAGCAAGCCTGGGGAGCAAGCCAGTGTGCAGGGTTCTTCATGGCTTTCTTCTTCAAGCACTCACTGCCTTGGCTTCCCTCAATGAACTCAGGGTGTGTATGTGAAGAAAGCCCTTTCTTCCCAATGCTGCTTTTTGTCATGGTCCTCATCATAGCAATAGAAAGAAAAGTAGGACAGACTCATGGTGTCATGTGGAACATCCTTGTGACATGGCAATGACCTGTTCCACATAAAGCAATCTCAGTGGACAAGACAAAAGCAACAGTCTTTGATGATGTAGTCTTGTCTGTAATTCAAGTTAGCCCTGGTCAGTGAGGAAGGGCACTACCTGGAGTCATGTTGCCACCAGAGACAAGCATCACCAAGTGACCTCCAGAGGCTGCCTACCACAGATGTTTTCTTTGATGCATTGTTTATTCAGGTTGTGAGAGCAATGTACTGCCTAATGGGCAGGTCTTTGCTACATGTCTCTAAGTCACCCCACCCTTTGAGTATTTAACCAAGGCTTTTCTTGTCTTTAAAACAATTATGAAATATTTAGAATTTAAGAAACATATGTATACCTCACTAGATCTGAAGTTTTGCTTTTAAAAGAGATCTTCCCATATGCATTCTTTCTGGTGTTTAGAACATTGCCCGACACATGGCACACGATAACTACTCAGTAAGTAAATATTAGTCCAATTTATGAAGTTAATTATTTTATGTATAAAGGATCATATTTATTCGTGTTGCCTCACATATCCAAAAAATGTGTGCCAGTTTGTGATAAAGGCAGAACACAGAATAGTCACTGAATAATTGAACAAAGAAAGGATGAAATGAAAATCCAAAGGTGATTGTGTTTGGATATCTAACTGTTTACACATCTGCCTATCTATCTAGTGTTTAGTGATGCAGCTTACCTCTTTTGTAAGCAGGCACTGGAGCTCAGAGAAATCCCATCCCTTGTAGGATGAAGCGCCAAATGCAGAACTGGGGTACTGTTTTTCCAAGTCACTCAACTGATTTGTTAACATCCAGGCCATCTTAGAGAATCTGTTTTTCCTACAGAACAAAAATAAACTTGCCAAAGTGTGGCTACAAAGATGCTGGCAAAGTTGCTTTGATATAGAAATAAACATTCCTAATTGTTAAACGTTCAGATCTACGTAACTGTGGGGTGGAGGAAAGCACAGCTAAGTTAAGTTAACAATATAGGTAAGTAACCAGTGGTGCTGGCTTACTGGCCAGGAGGCTAAGACAGAACAAGCTTGAGCCCAGTCTGGACACATCACAGACACTCTATCTTGAAAGTAAAGAAGTTCAGGACCTGGGGGCGGGCATGTAGCTTAGCAGTCATGGGCTTTTTCATTGTGAGCAAGGCTCTGGACTCTGTCTCCCTCACTGCATAATCGAGAAAGCAACTCATTAGATGAGAGACGTCTAATGTTTGTATGCCAAAAAAGTCTAACTTTGAGTTTGAAATATGTGTAGGAGCCATGCCCATGTGTGAGCAGGATGGCTCAGGGATTCCGGTGTCTAAAAAGGCAGACTAAATGTGAGCAAAGACTGCTGGATCGTTAAAAATTTCTTTCAAGAAACAAAGCCTTCTCTTCATTTCATTATTAAAGCAACTTATAGTCATTACCGAAAATTTTGTAACAATGAACAAGCAAAAAAAAAAAAAAAAAAAAGGTTCCATTGTTCTCATGATAACCACTGATATACTTTGATATACAGATTAGTAATTTTTCCTAAATAAATAGCTTTAAAAATTAAGATTATATTTTATGTATTCGCTGTAACCTGTTATGTAAACTCAATAGTCATCAGAGCCTCATGGTATAGGCCTGTAATCTCATCTGTGTGGAAGGCTGGGGCAGTGTGATTGGCAATTCAAAGTCTGCCTAAGCTACAAAGTGAGTTCAAGGCCAGCATAAGCAGTTTGGAAAGAGACTGTGTTTAAAAAAAAAAAAAAAAAAAAAAAAAAAATGAAATGATAGCTGAGGTTACAGTGTATTGGTAGTTGGGCAAGGCACTCAATTCCTTACTTGAAAACAAGCCAGCAAGCAAACAAACTTAGTAATCAAGCTTTCCCTGGGCTATTTATTGATGATTGTCTTTGAGATGTTTAAAAAAATACCAACCTTCCTTTCTTGTGGTGGTTTGAATGAGGATGGCCCGCATAGGCTCATAGGGAGTGGCATTATTAGTAGGTGTGGCCTTGTTGGAGGAAGTGTGTAACTGGAGATAGGCTTTGGGGTTTCAGATGCTCAAGCCAGGCCCAGTGTCTCTCTTTCTTCCTGCTGTCTGCCTGTTAAGATGTAAAACTCTCAACTCCTCCTACACTGTGCTTGCTTGTGTGCTGCCTTGTTTCCTGCCTAGATGATAAACTTCTGAAACTGTAAACCAACCCAATTAAATGTCTTCCTTTGTAAGAGTTGCCTGGTCATGGTGTCTCTTCACAGCAATAAAAACTCCAACTAAGACATTACTATAGGGTATTTTAAAGTTACATAAAATTGACAGAATCCTGGCATATTAGTACTTGGAAAATAGTTGGGCAGTTCCTCAAATTGTTAAATTATGGAATTATGATTTCACTCAACAATCCACTTCTAGTATATACCCAAACATAAGTTCATACTGTGTATGGATCTTTAATGTAGCTCCAAGAAGGAAATTAATCTATCAGTTAATGAATAAGTAATATGCAGTGCATAGTTTTTACTGTCAGCTTGACTCAACCCAGAGTCATCAGGGAAGAAGGGACTTAAATTGAAGGACTTCCCAGATCAGATCAGCTTCTGCACATTCCTGCCTTGATTGAAGATTGATATGAGAGGGCCTTCTATGGGCACTGCGGGCAGTGCAATCCCTAGACCATAGGTCTGAATTGTGTAAGAAAGTATGAGCCAGTGAGTAGGCCAATACAGCATTTTCACATGGATTCTGGTAGAGTTTCTGTCTAGCAACTAGCATCCCTCAGTAATGGACCATGACCTGGAACTTTTAGTCTAATAAACTATCTTTCCCCTTTTGAATATGGGCGGTCACAGCAACAGAGAGCAAAGAGGAACACCATATGATGGAATAGCCTTCAGTGATAAAGAAAGTGCTGATTTGTGGTACCCTATGGATGAACATCAGCCTAGTAAAAGAAGCCATACCATCTGTTGTATGACTGAATTTCTGAGAAATTCCAGACTAGGAAAACCCTTGGAGAAATAAAGTGATTTAATGATTGCTGGAGATGATGGGCAGAGGGAGTGACTGCCAATGGTCTAAATGGTCTCATTCTTATTGTCTATCTAAATATAGTACAAGTCACCTGTCTGTATCAAGAGAGTGACTTTTATACAGTTTGAATTAAATCTCAACAACACTGTTGTTATTAAGGAAACACACACACAAAGTTGCTAAGTATCTCTATGTTTAACAGTTATTTCTCATGAGCAATCTTGTTTCCACAAAGCTCCTAATCATCTTACATATGATTTTGAAACATACCAATTCATTTATAAAGATTTCAGTACTCATCTTAAAAATTCATATCTAGAGTTGTTATCATGACTAAAATATTTAATATGGTAATAGACTTTTAGTCAATGTTTAATTTTCTAATCTTATTTTTAGGCTAGAATTTTATTATAAAGATGTATCATAATATCTAGTTCCTGTAAGTTTGAGGGTATTTCAAGCTTTTCAACCCTTATAGTGTTTCAATAAGCATCTTTATAAATAAATTTTTCTGTGCATCCCTTTCCATAGAATAATTTCTTGGAAGTGTAATTTAGAGTAAAAAGTAGGAAAGTTCTCAACATTGCTAATTTCCTATGACATATGTGGTATCATTTGCAAACAAATATGAAAATCATAGAAAAATCAATTAATTTACTAAGGGAAAGTCATAGAGCTGCTAAAAAGGTGGTGACCAGGGGCCTCAAAGCCACTTCCCCATTGGGATCCACATGGCTGTCATTTTATGGATAACCTTAGTCATGAGGTCAGAACTAGTTGAAGAACTTGGAATTCTGCTTCAGTGTCAGGAACAAGTTCTGATAATCTTAGCAGTGCTGTTCAAAATTATTTTTCAAGGATTTCTTCCTTATCATACTGTTATTTTAATGGACCAACATCAACTTAGAAGGCAAATCTAATCACAGAGCTTATGTGCTTTTAGGATTATTACCACGAACCCTGAGCAATGAGTAAAGGGGATGTTTACAGCAAATCTGACATTATTTTTGGAAAGTCGCTCTAGCAAGTTTGTTTTAGGTGATTTGTGATATGATACTTAGTTTTGTCATTTTTAGGAATTGGAGGATGCTGTGACTGGGGTCAGGAATTGTAGAACGCTGCATCTAGGGGTTTGACATAAGATCACAAGTGAACCAGAAGCCAGCAGAGAGCAGAGGCTGTTCTCAGGATATTATCTGACAGACAGTTACTAAAAATCTTTGATTATAACATATTTTTATAAGAACTTAGATATTTTGAGATTACCGTGTAGGGTTTAGAATACAGTTTAGGTGAAGAATTTGTCCTAGGGTTTGATCATTACCACTGCAAGGAAAAAAAGGTTACAAGGAGAAAAGTAAAAGGCAGAGAGAGAGAGAGAGAGAGAGAGAGAGAGAGAGAGAGAGAGAGAGAGAGAGAGAGAGAGAGAGAAAGCACTTGCATTCTGGAGTATACCCAGATACTTTACCTGGTTTATAAGTAAGAAACTATTAAACTTGAAACAGCTCTATGGCTGTCAGTCTTATGGGGGCCAATTGCTTTAATTTACTAGATTTTATGGGCCAACCCTCACCTTAAAATGCCTACAAATTATTTAAGCCCAGGGTAAAATGCAGAGCTTCACATGGACATGGTTTCATCATTTTTACCTCTAGGTATTTTTGAGCTGCCTGTAATCAAGTTATAGCAGGAAAGTGGGTGGGATAGGTTGTAAGCAGTAATTGCAAGGTATATTTAAACAATAATAATAATATTTAGCATTTGTGGGGTACTTTATATCTTCAAAGTAGTCACAAACATTATCCAATTAAACATCCTCTCTGATTATAATCTGGATAGAAAATGCAGTTAAATCCAGAACAGAGCCATGAGAAATGTATACATTTGGAAGATGATGCTAATTGTACTTTGGAAACCAATGCAGCACTAGGCAGTTAGAGAGTGCGGTGTTTTGGAATGGTAAGTTAAGCCTGACGGTGGCATTGGCACATACTTGCACTTCGATGTCCTTGCTTGACCCAGCTGATTAGAGTGATCTGTTCATGTCAAGACTCATGTCAGCTATGACACTGGTCCTCACAGATCTGAAACATAAACACAGATTTAAAAATGAGTTTCTTAATTCTAATGTGTGCCCTGGCCCAAGATCAAGCTGCTATAGTAAGTTAAGTGAAGTAGAGAAGGGCAGGGAGGCATGACTGTGCCCTGTGGCTTAGTGATTTCTATCTGGGGATCATAGAAGAGATGACACAGTAGGATGCACCATAAACAAATGCATCCAAGAAGTGAAACATCTCTAATGTCTCCAGTCTGACCATGTTAAATGCTTCTCACTGTTTAGGCCACAGGTCTGAGTTTTGTCTCCTTATGAGTATAGCTTCATGTTTGGTGAATTTGATAGTGATCAGAATGAGAACTCATGCAGCTTACCCAGTAGGAAGTGGAGAACTTAGCAGTGGTGAATTCTCTGTAAATGTTACCCTGCGCCTTATAATTTCCCCTTCCTCTCTTTTAATTGTAGTACATGTGTGCGTGCGTGCGTGCGTGTGTGCGTGCAGTGTGTGTGTGTGTGTGTGTGTGTATTCATGCATGTGGACTTGTATGAGGGAGTATGTGTACATGTATGTGGAGGGTATCTTCCCACCTTATAATTTGTGAAGGATTTCTCACTGATCCTCAAGCTTAGGTTCAGCTAGATGGGCTGATAAGTGAGTGCCACTAGATATCCACATGCCCCCATCTTCCCAATTTGCATGCTACCAGGCCTGGCATTTTACTGGGAATTGAACTGAGATGCTCATTCTAGAAGAACAGGCACCTTACTGACTGAGCCATTTCCCTGACAATGTTATTTTGATTGGTAAGTTTATTCAAGACAGAAAAACCCTAGCCTCTCATGGTTAAAAAGATGTAACCTTTGGGTGTCAATCTCTTCATAGAAATAAGGATTTAATTTAAAGCCCCAGTAGGTGTTGACATTTGCCTGAAAGCCAGAGAATAAGTTTTTTTAAAAAAAATCCTGGGCTGGCAATATAGCTCAGTAAGTAAAGGCACTTGTGACTAAGCTGGCCTGAGTTCAGTGGCGAACAGAGAGAATTGATTCTTGAAAGCTGTCCTCTACATCTATGTGTACTTGCATGTGCACATGTACACATACTCACACATACACACAAAATCAATCAACCATCAACCAGTGTTTTGAAAAGGAAATCAATATTTACATGTTTTTAGCCCCACTTCCATTTGCAGATTGTGATGGTTGTTAATTGTCAACTTGACCCAATCTAGAGTCACCTGTGAAAGGAATCTCCATTAGGGATTATGTAGACCAGGTGGCCTGGGAATGTCTGTGGGGGATTATTTTAACTAAACTAACAGAAGTGGTAAGAAACACTTGCTGTGTGTGGCATCATCCTGTAGGCAGAGGATTCTGGACCATATAAGAGAGGAGAGTGGAGGAGGACAGCAGATATGCACTCTTTGTTCTCAGCTCCTGATTGTGGATGCTGTTTGACCAACACCCTCACGCTCCTGGGCTCTGACTTCCCTGCTATAAAGGACTATAGCCTGCAACTGAGCTAAAATAAAGCCTTTCTTCCCTGAGTTAGTTTCGTCGTCGTCTCCTTCTTCTTCTCCTTCTCCTCCTCCTCGTCCTCCTCCTCGTCCTCCTCCTCGTCCTCCTCCTCGTCCTCCTCCTCGTCCTCCTCCTCGTCCTCCTCCTCGTCCTCCTCCTCACGTCCTCCTCCTCCTCCTTCTCCTCCTCATCCGTCTCCTTCTCTTTCTCCTTCTTCTTTTTCTTTTTTGGTGGAAATGGGGTTTGAACCTAGGGCCTTGCACATGCTAGTCAAGCATTTTACTACTGCACTACATCTCCAGGTTCAGGGTATTTTTCTCACACCAGTTGTAAAAAACTAAGGCAGTGCCCAAATTATTACTGCTTTGTTTGTTTGTTTTTGTTTTGACCTGGGGAACAGAATGTATTTGTAGAAAGCTAAAGGATTTCCTTATTGAGAAAACCCAGTGAATTTTATTGTAACAAGCCATAAACATTTCCCCCATAGCCACAGAAATGTCCCATGTTGTTATTCTGTCTCCAGCTGTTAGATAAGCAAACTGGTTATGTTGCACGTCTGTTTATCTGGAGGGAATTTGATGTCAATGATGGATGTCAAAGAAAATGTATGTACAGTTTGACAGTGAATATGTATCCAAATTGCATTTCACACACTGCTAGGGAAGTTGCTTTTGAAAGGGCCAGTTGATGACCTTCTCTTAGAACATGTTCTTAAAAGGGAAAACAGACGGTTTGACATGAGAATAAAATCTTGCAGTGTGGTGGTTGCACACACCTGTAATCCCTGTACCTGGGGGGCAGAGGCGGGCAGATCTCTGTGAATCTGATGCCAGTCTGGTCTATAGAGTGAGTTCCAGGACAGGCTACATGGCTAGAGAGGAAACCCTTTGTCCAAAAACCAAACAAACAACCAAACAAACAACCAAACAAGCAAATAAAATCTTGTTAAAGATGATTATGTTTTCTTTCTTCCCAAGTATTGGTCACTTGGGGGAGAGGTCCAACTTTCTTAGATATTGGAGTGTCAGGAAGTTAGTTGCTCTACTATTTTTTGTCAAGGAAGACTATTAGCTGCTCTCAAGGAGGCTAGCACATCAGTCCTCTAACATATCCAGATGGGAACACAGGAGGGGAAGTTCTCTTCCAGTGACAGAGACTTCACTGGGACTCAATCCTCAGTTAGCATGGGGCTTCCATGCAGTGCTCTCTGCTCTTGGAATTGGTCAATTCTGGTACTTGTGCTGTCTAGAAATAGCTCATACCATACCAACAGTGTCCAGTGTAGAGCAGATCACATTTTCAAAGGGCAAAAATGGCCAGAGATGCTACAGTGCCAAACTTCAACTACTACAAGGCAGTATCTCTACTATTTCTAAAATCTGTCCACCGGGTTAGGTTTTGTAACTTAGTTGGTGGAGTACCTGCCTAGTTTTGCCACAGTGCCAAACTACAACTTAGGCAGTATCTCTACTATTTCTAAAATCTGCCCACCGGGCTAGGTTTTGTAACTCATTTGGTGGAGTACCTGCCTAGTTTGCACAGAGTTCTTGGTTAGATTCCCAGTACCATGCAGATCTGCTATGGTTATGCACACCTTCCATCCCAGCTCCTGGAGGAACATGG
Source organism: Cricetiscus sungorus (assembly GCA_030556225.1). Lineage (NCBI taxonomy): Eukaryota > Metazoa > Chordata > Mammalia > Rodentia > Cricetidae > Cricetiscus > Cricetiscus sungorus. The sequence continues at coordinate 52,004,997 of JANBXA010000730.1, forward strand.
TGGAGGAACCAGGTTATCCTCAGCTACATAGGAAGTTCAAGGCCAGCCTTATCTACATGAGACCTGTTTCAAAACAGAAACAACAGAAATATCTGCCTAATAGCTTCATTTTTTTCCCTTTGTTTGTTTGCTTTTTATTATATCCGACTAGCTACCTAACAGTGATGTCATAGGTCTTGTCTAAGGAAATTCTGCATTTGAAACTGCTTCAAAGCCATTTGCAGAGTTGGAGAGTGTTTTGATTTTGGGAGCTCAGCAGCTTTCCACTTGAATTCTGAAGACTCAGTCGGGGCACAACACTCTGGGTGTCAGGAACCTGATGGTTCTGGTCCTGGGGCCTGGGGTTTTTCAAAGTGAAAACCAAGCATTTTCTCTTCCCAATATGCTCAGTCCTCTCTTATCTGACACCGGACCTAGATCAGGCAGGGAGAACTCCATTTTCTTTCTGGGCAGACAAAAAGAACTCTGTGCTGTCTGCTTGGTCTCCGTACCCAGGTGCTGCCTGGGACAGGCATGATCCAGGTGTATTCAACCTGTCTCCTAAGATGGTTACAAATTTGGCTTAACAAAATCACAAGCTTACTTATGGAGGGCCGGAAAATGGGAAGGAGTAGCAAGCACAAGGAGAAGTGGGGTGTATCCCTGGTAGTCCAAGGAAGCTGTTGCAGACTGTAGCAGCCACTGTGGTCCAGAACCCTTGAGAAATGAGGGAGGCTCCTAGGCTCAAGGTGTTTAACAGCTAGACAGGAGTTGGGTATGAGCTTGGTGTCAAGGACCACTGTGACTTTTCCTCCAGGCTGGCATAGTTTTGAACAGTACAAACAGACATGGAGCTGTCTGCATGGTATGGGGATACTGGAAATGCAGGGGGAATTTGGCCCTTACTTGAGGGTGGTTAGAAGGCAGAAGATTCATCAAACTAGCAGGACGTCAGGGTCTGCCTGTGCAGGGTGCTGATGGAGGGTCTGGCAGGCAGGTGCTCTAATCAAAGGGACTCAATCCTTAGTTAGCATGGGGCTTCCATGCAGTGCTCTCTGCTCTTGGAATTGGTCAACAGCTTTGCAGTTCTTAGATCAAAGGAACACATGACTGCACTCAAATTGATCTATAATGATTTATATTGTAAATATAATATAAATGCTTATATTACAATAATAATAACTTATCAGCTGCTTTATTATATATAACTTATATTTGTTATTATTATATTCCACATTATAAAGGTTACAGATATTTTATACCATTTGCTATGTGACCAGCATTGGACTAACCATTTTAGTAGTCTTATTGCAGGGACATTTTGTAGTGGTGTACTATTCTAATTTTATAGGTATAGCAACAGATATTTCCAAAATGATAGACCCTTGTTTTGAACCGAGGTTGGGAAGATTTTTAAAGCCTACTAAATGCAACTATAAAATGAAAACGCAGTGTTACTGTTATACTCAACTTTCAAATTACATAGCGGAGTCTACCTTTTAGTGGTAGAACTAAGGTGTGCACTCCAGGGAAGTGTGTTCTTGGTTTAGAAGGGATTTGGGACCATGGAATTTTGATTTGGAGCTGAAATAGGTTGGGATTGAGCCTGGAACATGAGGCCAAAATAGTGACCTCTACAAGGGAGCAGCTGGGATGTAGTCGAAGAAGCTTGTCACTTAGACTCCCTTGTGTTAACAGCTCAGCTGCAGTTAGCCCTCAATCTGATCCCCTGGGTAATATTAGATTCTGCTGTTTGTCTTGCTCTGTTTATACTCTGTGTTACAAAAATGTTCTCATTTTAGAATCATTTGACTGCATAGCCATTAGTGCCTTTAACAATGAGATACCAAAGGGCAGGGTTAGTGTATGTTGACATTTGTGTGTCCCATCATTTGCTCAGGACACAGTTTACTGCAGGGAACTTCTCATGTCATCCCAGGTGGATTCTTCATTCTCTCAAGTACCAAGTGGAGGGGGCACTGTTGGAAAGTGTTATGTGTTCTTAAGGTTTAACAGGAAGGATTGTGATCTCATAAAACCAGACCTTAACATAGTGTGGGGGACTCCTGAGAAATAGAAGACCCCTGTCCCAGTCAGCACTCAACATCATCTTGGCACTGTAGAAATATCTTAGGCCTTTGGATGTCAATGAGAAGAAACAGAAAGGGTACTCTAGTGGTGAATTGGCTATTTCTGTTTTTTTCTTCAGATTTCATGGTAGTTTATTAACATAGCATACATACTATAAACCGAAGTGAGCTTCATAAGGGAGATGGGTAGAGGGTTGCATGGGACAAGATGCTGTGAATGAGGAAGTTGTGTTCATTGGATACTCCAAGACCTTGTCTGTGGTTCAGTGTTTCCAGAACCCAGCAAGAATGGGAAGATGGCCCTGTGACTCCCTCAGGGTGGACGTAGTAGCTGGCCAATTAGCTAGTCTCAAACAGTGACTTCCTTTGTGTTGTCATCAGCACGCACCGTAGGCACCCAGACTTTTACTAAAGGAAGTCATCTGGAACTTTCTAAAGCAGTGATTCTCAGCCTTCCTAATGCTGCAACCATTTTTTTTTTTTGTGTGTGTGTTGTGCTGACCACAACCATAAAATTATTTTGTTGCTATTTCACAACTGTAATTTTGCTACTGTTGTGAACTGTAATGCAAATATCTGTGTTTTTCAATGGTCTTAGGCGACCACTGTAAAAGGCTCATTTGACCACTCCTCTAAAGTATGCTTCTTAGAAGTCTGTGAAAGGGATAGATGGTGTTTCTCTAACTCAGGCCCTCACATAGAAGTTCAAAGATGGGGCTGATGTGTAAGGAGATGGCTCAGAGGTTTCAGATACAGTTAGTAATGTGGTTCAAAAGAGCACTAGCTCACCGTCACCTCCTGGCTATTGGGGGAGATAGGCCTGTTTGAGGCTGGTGAAGCCCACCCTGTTGTTGGCTGTGTGCACAGAGCTGCAGAGTCAGAATGTTGCAGTGACAGTTGCAGATTTTAGCTATGAAACACGTTTCAGGGGCTAATGTAAAAGCCCCTTTCCTCTGTCTACGATGACACTTGTGTATTTCTTTAACTTTTAGCTTGTGGGCTTTGGTAGGCTTCACAGAGTGTACAACTTTCTGTGGTCTCCCTAAGAGACAAGGTTGAGCTGTTTAGTATCATTCCTGGGACAGGGCTGGGTGGTAGAAGCTTTTGTGATATGTCTTCAGAATACCATTTAGTGTAGAAATCTATTATGCCTTACATGTTTTACATCAAGTCCCCATTGTTAAGCTTCCTCCTTTTAAAATGTAGAGAGAGAGGTCTGTGTTTCACATTAATCAGCTGTGACTTTAATAGACTGTGGCTTCATTGGATAGAATCATTGAAATCAAACATATTAAGGCAACTCTTCTGTTCTCAGGTATTAATGAATAGAGATTTCACTATAAACATGGGATTAATAGAATCTAAGCTTTTATATGCTTTAGAGCAGCAATAAAAGGAGTGGGAACTGGCATGGATGTGGCTATCCTTATTTCATCATCTTAAGAGACTTGAGATTACCGGCAATCTTTGATCCTTCCCTGATGAGCGCTGTGGGGGCTCAGGTAAGAATCAAAACAGGAAGGTTGAGGTCCACACAGACTTCCACCGAGGATTCGTGCAGAAACAGATCATCTTCAACCTGATGCCAGGCCTTTCAAAGCCAGGAATATAAATGACTAATGATGGCACTGGCATTGGCTGGGGTACTCCAGATGACAGCTTGCCAGTGAATTCAGCTAGACTTTTTCCTTCCCTCCCCTTCCCTTCCCTTCCCTTCCCTTCCCTTCCCTTCCCTTCCCTTCCCTTCCCTTCCCTTCCCTTCCCTTCCCTTCCCTTCCCTCCCCTCCCCTCCCCTCTCCTCCCTTCCCCTCCCTCCCTCCCTCCCACCCTCCCTCCCTCTTTCTTTCTTCAATTCCACAGAGTCACCTACAGGAGAGGTGGGCATGAGATAATTTGGGCTTATTTGTGAACTTGTAGCTGATCTCACTTCCTTTAAGAGGCCTATGTTTTGGAATGTTTTAGAGGGTCCATCAAAGTGATGGATCTTCATATGGGTGTTACACTTTACTGGCTTTACAGTCTGCATCTACTTTTGTAAAATCTCTTGGCTTTTTTTATACCCATGTGATTGAGCTAGTAATAGCTGTAGCCGTAACGCTACTTCAGGAATTAAAAACCTATGTTAGAGGACATTGTTTGAATAATGCAAGTGTATATTAAATGTTCAATACATTCAATGCCAGTATTGCTTTTTTAAAAAAAAATTTAAAATTTTTGAGAACTTTGTTCATGGACACTATATCTATATTGTGTCCACATCAAACTCTAAATTTCATGGTGTCTTCCTTAATTATTATTTTACATGTATGTACATACATATGTGTATTGAGTCTATTTAGCATATAAAGTATACATGTCCAGGACTGACTGCTTGGCATTAGCAACCTATGTAGGAGATTGTCCCTGGAGGAAATGGACTCTCCCTCTTGTAACAGCCATTAACTACATGCAGCTCTTTGTGCGAGAGTGAGACCTATGGAATTTCCACTCCTCATACTGGCATTTCAACTATAATCATTGTCCTGAGCATACAGGCAACTATATTGTTGAGATGTCATGGGAGCACTTTCCTTGTCATGCCTAGGGGTCATTAGCAATAGATGCGCAGCTCCTTTGTCTCTAGAAATCATCCTGCCCCCTCTTCTGTGGTGTTCCCAGAGCCTTGGCTGTAGGCCTTGTGCTGCATCCTATAGTCTCTTATACTCTGCTTTTGGCCAGTTATGGGTCTCCATACTGGTCTTCATCTGTTGCACAAAGAAGCGTCTTTGATGGGGAGGGGGGGGCTACATTCATCAGCCTGAGCCAGCCTACAGGACATATGTCCCTGGCTAAGCCTGGAGGTTGGGGGTCTGTACAGGCTGGCGAAAGTTAGGAGGATTCACCAGATGGGGCTGGTTCACAGTCACCTAATACCCCCTTTTCAAAAAGATCTGTTTGTTTAGTGTATTTGTGTGTGTACATATGAAGCATGCCACACAGCACACATGTGAAGTCATAGGACAGTTTATAGAGTCAGTTCTCTCTATCCACCTGAAGCCTGCATAGACACCTCAGGTTGCTAGGCATGGCAGCAGTTTGCTGAACTGTCTCTTCAGTCCCTAATCCTTTTACTGAGCTCAGAATTTCCTTTCAGTATTTACTCTTCCAACATGTGGGGATGGAGGGAGGGGAGGTTCCCTTTGAGGGGGAGCCCTCCCAGGAGGGAGAAAATAGAGGAAACCATGACAATCATAAGGATTTTTTTATTCTGTCGATGAGGGTTGTAAACATGTGTCTTAATTAGTTTCTATTGCTGTGACAAACACCATGACCAAAAGAAACCTGGGGAGGGAAGGGTTATAGACCCTGTGTCACAGTCTGTTAATGAAGAAAGCCAGGGCAGGAACTCAAGGCAAGAACCTGCAGTTAGAAACTTAAGATGAAACCATGGAGGAACAATGCTTACTGTCTTGCTCCCCAAGGCTTGCCCAACATGCTTTGTTATATACCCTAGGACACCTGCCTCGGGGTGGAACTGCTCCAGAGAGCTGGATCCTCCTACATCAGTCACTAATCATCACTAATCAAGAAAATGCACCACAGATTTTTTCAGGCTTATCTAAGGGAGGCAATTCCTCAATGGAGATTCCCAAATATGCCTAGATTCATGACAAAACCAACCAGACAGCAAATCATGTGATGTAAGCTAAAATTATCTATCTATCTATCTATCTATCTATCTATCTATCTATCTATCATTTGTTTGTTTTTTGAAACAGGGTTTCTCTGTATAGCTTTGGCTGTCCTGAACCTTGCTCTGTAGAACAGGTTGGCCTTGAACTCTTAAGAGATACATCTGTGTCTGCCTCCAGGTGTTGGGATTTAATGAGTGTACTACCACCACCCAATAATACAGAGAACTGGAGGAGCCTGAGTAGATGCTCTTGAGAAAATTTCCCTCACTTTTACACATGAACTTCTGAAAAGAGACTCCAAGCTTGGATGAAGGTCGTCTATAAAAAACAGATACTTTGCTGTGATTTGTTGCAGCTGGCTGAAAGAAAACCCAGGACAGGTGCTGTGTTGGTCGGCTTTACCTTACTATGACAGAATCTGGGACTCTGTTGAAGGGGCACATCATAGCAAGAGAACACAGGAAGCAAACTATTTATAGTGTGAGTCAGGAAGCAGAGTGGCTGAGAGATTGGGGTCTTCTTCCTTTGCCAGGGGCAAACGTCAAAAAACCTCCTCTACACTTACTTTCCAAAGATTCCCCAAGCCCTTAATCATGCTTCTTGGGGGAGCAAACCTTCACATGGACCTTTGGGACATCCAAATAAACCCAATCATGTTCCTCAGCTGTTGACCAGCTAACCCAATGGACTCTGAGACTGAGCCAACTCCAGCGTCCTGTTCTATGTTACAGTGTTCACTGTTTACACTCTCTTCATTGTGCTTTCTATCACATGCAGTTGCAATAAAGAATTATTAATATAAACCTAGCCAACCATCAAAAGGAGAGCATATGTAGGGGAGTATATATTAAGTAATCCAGAACAATATTATGAATGAATGAAAACTTTTCCATTGAAAATATGGCTTGCTACAAAATAAATATATTCAAATCAATATCATTTTTGAGGTGGGAACTTGAATAACAAAAAATTCTGTAAAAAATCTTTAGGCCCTATATGAAATAAAGAATTAAAATTTGTCAAGAGACGTAAAGGAGACCTGAATACATGCAGGTATCATATGCTCCGTAACAGAAAACACAGTAATGCAACATGTGTGCTCTTCCCAGTACTATAGGGATACATGAAAGCAGCAGGTAGGAACCAATTTGGGACCTGACAAAAGGACTTTAACTTTCATCTGTAAGGATAATCAGGTAAGGATGTCACCAGTTGTGGTGCTGAACGCTTGTAACCCCAGCATTTGGAAGATGAGGCAGGAGGATCAAGAGTTCAAGGTGACTACATAACAAATATGAATTTCTTCTCCTTTATTTTCCCCTGCACAACTGCTTTAACAAATCCAGTCTGAATATATACACCAACCTGTAGAGCAGAATTGAGTGAGAATTCATTTCTTAACACGGTCTCATGCTTCTCCAGAACATCCCAGACATCGTTACTTTGCCTGCTATCGGTTTAATGTTATATGCCCCTTGAAAAAGCATATAGTTTTAAATTAAATTGTAGAGATGTTGGACTGGATCATAGCTTAGTAGCAGAGTACTTGCCTTGAATGTATGAGATTCTGTGTTTGATTCCAGCAGTGTCTCCCATTATCTTTTATGGGTTTTTATTACTGTGAAGAGACACAATGACCATGGCAACTCTTATAAAGGAAAACATTTAACTGAGGTGGTAGCTTATAGTTTCAGAGGTCCAGTGCATTGTGATCATGGTGGGGAGCATGGCACCGTGCAGACAGGCGTAGAGCTGGAGGGGCAGTTGAGAGTCCTACATATTGCAGGCAACAGGAAGTCCACTCGACTCTGGGTAGTGGGTGTCCTGAGCATAGGAGCCCTAAAAGCCCATCCCTACAGTAACACATTTCCTCCAACAAGGACACACCCACTTCAACAAAGCCACAAGTCCTAATAGTGCCACTCCCTGTGAACTTATGGGGACCTATTACATTCAAAGTACCACACCCACCAAACTCCAAGCACACAAAAACAGAAGTAAAATGAGGATAGTAAATAGAGCACATACACTGTTTTTCCCGGGTGTTTTTGGCTATTTGCATTAAATTGATGTTACACAAAGTCCTTCATTTCCTTCGTTATTCAGATCTCTGAGGGGTTTTGTCTGTTTGTTTTGTTTTTTAACTTAGCTAGAATTCATCTCTAAACCGATTTTGTTTTGTGGTAATGTTTTATATATGTGATTATATGGATTTAAAAGGCAATATTTGAAATGACTTTTTTTTTTGAATACAGATATAATTTCCTTTTAGCTGTTTAGAAATCAGCCCATTTGTGTCCCCGAGGCCTAGGATTTGTGTCTTAGCCGCTAGTGTTCTTATTTTTAGCTTCATTCCTGTGCTGACTTTCTTGTTGAATAGCTGCCTATTGAGTCCTTCTCCGTGGACTGCATGCTCCCTACGCATTGTACTTAGTTTTTTTGTTTGTTTTTAAGTTTCTAGTCCTACCTTAGACTTTTCTCCATCTCCTTTGCTTCCATCTCAAGGAGGCCATCCCTTTTCATAAACTCCTTGAGAATGGTGGGGAAGGACATTTGAAAAGATGCCTTTTATTATAAATATGTAATTACTGAGGGGGGAGGAAAGAGGGGTAGTATGGAGGTCAGAGGTCAACCTGTGGCAGTCAGTCTCTCTCTGATCTCTGTGGATCTAAGGAATAATGATTTCACTCTTGTCATGGTTGTGTGGATTGAATGAATGACATTAAAAAAAAAGGACAACAAAAATTATCTTAGAGATGGAAATAAGCTGTAATACTATGCTTACATATGGAAATGTGTCCTTTGTTATTTTAAGATTTTTAAAGTCAATATGTGAAAATACCAGGTACTATAAAAAAACAATAAACAGTGTCAAAGCTATATAAACCTCTGCTTTGAGGGGGCACTGTTTACTTTTTGGCGTGCTTATCTCATCTCTCTATTTGTTACACAAAACAACTATATTAAAAGAAGTCCTTGTATGAAACCTTAGTCATTTTGTCAGCAAAATGCCAAAATTTAAGTTTAGAGTAATTACTACTGTGTTCTGCCAGTAGTAGGTGAGAGGGACAAGAGAGACAAGAAATAATAATTCCAATACATTTCTGGCCTGCCATTCCTTCTCTTCTTGAGATCATGTATTTATTTGGGGTTTTTGGTTGACTTTTTCTTAACTACAGTAGTTGAAAGAGGCTTAATGAACAGAGCAGACCTGTTGTCAGCCTCTGTGGCTGTAACAAATATCTGAATAACTTGGTTTAAAGTGCGAGGGTTTGCCTTGACTGCCAGAGTGGCAGATTCTGCCTCTGATTTACTGACCTTCGTTGCTGTGGAGTACATGATGAGACAACACATCCTGGCAAAGGGCATGGGAGGACCAGTTCACTCACCTGAATGACTAGCACTGGAAGAGATGGAGGAAGTGACTGGGGTCCCTTGAAAGGCACAGTTCCAATGACCTCTCACCTGGCTGTGTCTTTCAAAGGCTTCACCACCTCCCAAGGTTTGAAGTCCTGGGCCTCTAAGAACTACTCAAGATCCAAACCATGACAGTGGCTGTATTAAGTAAATGTGGAACTGTAGAACCTGTCTTTACTGAAGTCTATGGAGCATGACTTCAGCCTGCCTGGGTTCTGCTTCCCATTTAAACTTAAGTTCTAGTCTCTTTGGAAGTGTGTTTTTTTGTTTGTTTGTTTGTGTTTGTTTTTGCTGCCTCCTTTTGTATTGATCATTTACACACTGCCTGAAAACTTTACAACTATTTTTCTGATGTTGATATCTGAAGAAGAGTCTCACCTACTTTAAATAGTAGTAAATTATTTATGATTAATAATAATGATTTGTTTACTTAGTGCTTACTTACATGGTCTTTTGATTAAAGCAATGTTAATTTATTTTGTGAACTCCTGATAAAAACAATAGTGTTTTTATTTAGTGTAATGACTTTTTGCTTTGTTTTTCAAAAACAAATGCTTGGAGATAAAATTCGCTTGGTATTTATTGTGATGAAATTGCTGGAAACGGCATTTGCATAACCGGTTCTCCAAAGAATAGCTATGTCATAGATAGTGGAATCGGTATTGTGCACCTTGTGTGTCTGGCAAGATAAAGCTTGTACAGCAGGGATTTCTAAGTTAGTGTAAGCATGGGTTAGCCTCACCTGGACAGATTCTGAAGTCATCAATAGGTTTAGTGTGGGGGCCAAGACCATGCATTTTCACAAAACATTGCTGCCACTCTGGTCTTGGGCCATGGTTTTAGGATCACTGTTGTGGGTCACACAGGGATAAGGACAGTGAATTCTGGGGTGTGCAGGGGAGGAAAGCTGCACCTTGAGGTGAGTGTATGGACACTTCCTAGGAAAGGTGGGGTTTTAAAAGCTAGACTTTGACCTGTGGGTAGGAAAGAAAAGAAGACTTGGAGGAGTAAACAACCAGAGGGAACTGTGTGACAAGGGTGTGGAGAGGTAGCTGCCTAAGGCCTGTTGGAGGAACAGCAAGACCCTAGGAAATGGTGCTTTTGCCTGAAGGAGAAGATAAGACAGGACAGGATGGTAGACACTGGATCTCTGAAGGGCACCCATGTTCTCAGTAGTTGGGTGTTGTGGGGTCAGGAGGTAGTTCTATTTATAGAGGTTTTTGAGGAACCTCCTGACTGGTTTCCATGCATAGCTATCATACTCTTCCTGTGAGGGTCATTTGAGTAAAGCAGTTTGCTGGGAGGGACAATGAAGATGAGCACATAGCTTAGACTTGGTGCATTTGCCAGGAGGGTCACAGATGTGGGGCTTGTATTTGTGGCTGTCACACAGGTGACAACCAAAGGCAGAAGTACAATGGATGACAGACCGACTGTCCAGTTGATCTGTTCACTGAGCTGGGTTCTATTTCAGACAGCCATAGAGAACTCAGTGTAGAGTCCTGGCAGTGCAGCCTGGAGGTAGAAAGGGAGTTCAAAGGATAGAAGAACGCCCAAGAGAAGAGAAGGAAAAGGAAAAAACAGGGAAAATAAAGACAAACTCTGGAAGGAAGGATTGAAGTCAGTTGATGTATTGGCTCTTATCAGGAGGAGAGTTTTGAGGAAGGAAATATTTCTGTAGAGCTATATCAAGCCTGCAGCAGACTAGCAGCACTGGAGGGGTGGTTAGAAGGCTCCACTTGCCCTGCAGGACGCTGCCTGGAGGGAGGGGTGGGGTGGGCCTGGTCCTTGAGGAAGCAAAGGCCATTGGTCACACACCAGTCCTGCAGGAAAGCAGTGTCTGGTTGTAGAGCGATTAGGGCATTAGCTATGGTGGGCCCATTTTTATTCTGAAAGTGGGCAGGGCCTTTGGTACTGACTGACAGGGACAGGAAGCTGTGACAGGCCAGATAAGGCTCCACCCTGCTGCCTTGCTCTCTCCATCGAAGAGCTTCTCTTTGTAGTTCCTCAATGCTAAATCCTTGGGAGCTGTTTGGGGCTCCGTTTGTTTTGTGCTCTGATCATTAGATCTAGCACCAAATCCTGGCGGCACCACATTACTTTGAAAAATCGACTTAGGATCCAACTGTTTTCACTGCTATCAGCCAGCCACTGTCTTCATCCCCAATTATTGGCCCTAGACTTCCTGCTGGTCCTTCTCCAGCAGAGTCTGGAGTGATCTTAATAAGCTTAAGTTAAGTTATACAATTGATACAGTTCTATAAAATCTACCAGGGATTCCCTTTATTCAGTTGTTAATGTACTTTTACCACTGAGCTACCACACAGGACCTCAGTGCTGAATTCCTTACCAGTGAGTAATAAGGCCTCATCAAGTCAGGTCCAACCTATCGCCCCTATTCAACAGCACACGCCACCCTCATTCCTCAGGCCCTGGAGGTGCTTCTCTAGCCTTTCCCAGAATGCTCTTCTGCAAACATGTACATGGTTTCTCACCTCTGGAGAATCTTTGTTATCTGTTTTAGAGGGCCTCCCAGGGACACTCCTTGTCAATCCTAGCTCCCCAGGACATGGCACCTTCAATACTGCCTATTTGGTTTTCAGTGTTTCATTGTCTATTTCTGACTGGTAGACTGTTAACTCTGAGAGGGGAAGGATGTTCTTCTGCTTGATTTCGTTCATTCCTTTCAGTGACTACAGCATGTCTTAGAATTTAATTCGTGTGGAGGAACATAGATACGGTAGCTAAGAGAGATTGGTCTTCAGGTTTCCAAAGAGCTGTTGCTTATTAGACAATTATTAGATGGCATGCACTTTAATACCATACCTTAATTTAACAACTTATTATTTAACAATAATACCATACCTTAAATTGAAATTTTAACTTAAATTATGATTAAACATTTTTAGTTTTATTATTTAAAAAAAAACCAAAACTATGTATATGTGTGTATGTCTGTAGGCATATGTGCACAGAAATGCAGGTGTCCTTGGGAGCTGGAGCTGTTGGAGCCTCATAGAACTGGAGTTTCAGGCAGCTGTAAGCCTGTTGGCCCTGGAAATCTAATGCTTGTCCTTCACAAGAGAAGTGCATTCTCTTAGCCACTCAGCCATGTCTCCAGTCCCCATGCTTACTTTTAAACTGATAGTCAGAAAACACACCAACAGGGTTCTATATAATGCTAATACATGTAGACATTGTGTAAGGTTTAAACCAGGTTAAACCTTTGTCCCTTCGAAGCTGGTCATTTCTTTGGGGTAAGACCTTCCCAAATCCCTTCTTCTAGCTCTCTGAAATGTCCAGTACATAGCTGTCATCTATAGAGACTCTAGTATGCACTGGTACATAAAGCTGCTCACCCCTCTTTAGTACCCATTGATAACATAGTACCACTGAGGGATGTAGCAGACACCCTGGATGGTATTGTATTTCAGTCTAACAGCTGTCTCGTGTGGTATGCACTGCACGCCACTGTATAGCTAAGGAAACCGAGTACCGGAGAGGTAAGGACCGTTTAAGTAGGCTCCTGAGTATAGATACTTTATCCCTTAGTTTTGTCTATGGTTCGGAGTGGTCATTCCTACTTACCCTTGAAGACTTTGCATGTGCTTTCCATTTCTTTGATGCTTTGCTCATTGTCTTTATTCTTCAGTGAGTGAATCTTCTGGGTAGAATATAGCCAACATCTGAATTCTACTCTTTATTGATTGACCTTCAGTGACTTTTGCATGTCCCCGTTTCAGCTTCCCGCACTTGTGGCTAGGCTTCAGAAGTCTGTGGTCCTGTCAGGAAACAGCAAATACTTGATAGTACCAGGGTGTGTTGCGAGGAGTTAATGGATAGGAGATGGGGAGGTGGGGGCAGGGGACAGGAGACAGCAGGGGAGGCATGGAGAGTTTAGAAAAGACAGGATTGATATAGATTTTTAAATCTGGAAAAAATTACCCGTGGACTGTTAAAGGGTAAATACTACGTGGAATAGGTAATATGGTATCTGAATTTGTATTTGTTATAGTTTGTAGAAGTGTAGGTGTGCATACTTCTCTTCAAAAGCAGCTAAAGAGACACCAAAGACTTGGCATGTATATAGATATGAACTAGTGTTGCTGTTTACTTTATCAGCATGCATTTAGTTGAGAATTATTAATACACATGCCAGGCTTTTGACATTTGCCTGGTTAATAATTTACTTATTTATTTTTATGTGCACCGATGTTTTGCCTGCATGTATGCCTGCATGTGTGAGGTTGCCAGATCCTCTGGAGCTGGAGTAACACACAGTTGTGAGATATGCTATGTGGGTGCTGGGAACTGAACCCAGGTCTGGAAGAGCATTCAGTTCTCTTAACTGCTGAGCCACCTCTCTAGCCCCCTTGAGAGGTTATTTAAAGTATAGTTTTTAAAATTGACTTATGCATATTAAAAGTAAGCTTTAGTTTCATTGTTTTCTCAAAAACACACAAATCAATCATGTGTTGATTGGGGATACACTCAGATTTATCCTACCAGCTTATGTGATTTGATGAGTTTGATTTTAAAGGACTTGAGTGACTGTAGTCATTTTCTCTACTTAGTACTGTGTGCCCAGACTTTTATAGCTATGCAATAAAAATACCATTCACATGTTGACACAGTGTCATACACTGGCTCATTTATGCATTGGCTAAGGCATCTGTAACTGTTGCCATGGCAGCTTGTGATAACAAGGCAGGTTCAACCTGGACTTAGATGGCAGTTAGAATCACATGTTTTTATTGGCATGGATTTGGGATGGGCTAGGCAGATGGACTACGTTGTCCAGAGTTCTCATTTGCACAGATAAAGATGCCAAGGTGGTGGAGATTTCAACTGTGATAGTCGGTGGCTTATGAAGTGTTAGTGTGTGTAGAACTCCTTTTCGTTCCAGGCCAGAATTAGCCCACACCTAGTGACTTTGTCTATCAAGGAGGCCCCATAGACTGCCCAGGCCTCCTAAATAACACCCACATTCAGGAGGTCTGGGTTGGTCCTCTGCTTGTTCCCCAGCTATCAGTCTGGGGTCCATGAGCTCTGCTCCTTGTTCAGGTCAGCTGTTTTCTGTGGGTTTCCCCAGCCTGGTCTTGACCTCTTTGCTCATCACTCCTCCCTCTCTGCAACTGGATTCGGAGTTTAGCTCAGTGTTTAGCTGTGGGTTTCTGCTTTTGCCTTCATCAGCTATCAGATTAAGGCTCTAGGATAGCATATAAGGTAGTCATCAATCTCATTATTGGGGAAGGACATTTTAGCCTCTCCACTATTGCTTAGATTGTTAGTTGGGCCATCCTTGTAGATCTCTGGACATTTCCCCAGTGCCAGATTTCTCCTTAAATCTATGATGGCTCCCTCTGTTATGGTACCTCTTTTCTTGTTCTCAGTTTTTCCCCCGACTCAATCTTTCTGCTTCCTCATGTTCTCCTCTCCCCTTCTCTTTCTCCTAACTCCCTTTCCCCTGCCCCACCCGGCTCCCAATTTGCCCAGGAGATCTTGTCCTTTTCCCCTTCTCTGGGGGACCATGTATGTCTCTCTTAGGGTCCTCCTTGTTTCCTAGCTTCTCTGGTGGTGTGGACTGTGGGCTGGTAAGGAGGACATTTCTTACTAAAACACAGTAAGAATTTACAATTTATTTATGTGTGCGTGTGTGCATATGTGAGTGTGCATGTGTGTGTGGTCTGAGGACAAGTCATGAGTCAGTTCTTTTTACTTTCTCTGTCTCAAGCATTGAACTCAGATCATCAGGTTTGAAGGCAGCTACCTCGCTAGCCCACACTGCTTTTAGTTTCACTGGATTATGAGCTAACTTAGGGTTCCATGTTATACACATTTGTACTGATGCTGCACCTGGGAGTCTTAATAGATATATTAAGTATTTGATAATTACATTAGTCCTCAAAGTATGTTTATTTCTCTGTTTCTGAAAACAGTTCTGTAAAAGTACATGCCCTCCAAAAGCCATTTGAGAAAGTAGAGTTTGGAAAGCAGAATGAGTAAGTGAAGTTAAAACTGGTCACTTAATTCGTTCTTTGAATACATGACTTAGAGTTTTATTTATAGTCCGGTTTAGGGTTTAGTGATTGCCGGTAGTAGATGGCCACTTGTAAATGGCGATGCACTTGTGTGCTTGTATATAATATACAGATAGGGAATTTCATGTTCCATGTGTGCCTTACACTACTTTATTGTTTACATTGTCTTCAAATGAACATCTCCAGAATACACTGAATTCTGTGTTCTCTAGGACTTCTAAAAAGAATTCATTCAACGACAGTGCACTCTCACCGTCTTTCCAGAATATTCCACAGTTGGTTCAAACCGTGTTCTTCTTTTTCACTTCTCTTCTGCATTCAGTGTTGCAATCGAGCACAAGGCCCAGAGAAGTTAAGTCTTTCCAAAAAAATTCCTTCCATTAATTGGGAGAGCTGGGTTTTCTAGATCAATGTCCCTCCTGTTTCCTAGCAATCCAGACTATGTGTGTGGTTAGCATCTCCATGTGTCATTATTGAACTGTGGCAGGGGCTCGAGTAGAGGTGGGATGAATTCATTTTAACATCAAAAGGCTTTCCAGCTGTTGAAAATTGCAGTGTCCTACTGCAGACACCAAAAGGGACAGTGATGGCATCCCCTCCACATGGTGATAGAAACGGCCCCAGAGAGAGGGGTGTGCTTCCTAAATGACAGCTGTTCACTGTCTCCCAGGCGACTCAGTCTCACAGTCATGCATTTACCAAGGTTCTGGTGTTGTAGCCTCAGGCACTGCACTTTGTTTCCTGAGGTGAGATGTGCTTACTCATGTGAGTAAGCAGACATGTGTTGGCAGGGTGCAGGTTTACATCATGATTAGAACCTCAACCATTTTCCTAGTTTTCTTTTTTTTTTTCTTTTTTCTTTTTCCTAGTTTTTAATAAGAACTAGAACTGGCAATGTATGGTGTCCTGGTTTATTGTGAACTTGTCTTGACTGATGGTTGAGGTGGAAGAGCTCAGTCCACTAAGGGGGGCACTATCCCTAGGCAGGTGGGTCTTGGCTGAATAAAACAGTTAGCTGAGCATGAGCCAGGGTAAGAGTCAGTAAGCAGTGTCCCTTCATGGTTTCTGCTTGAGTTCCTTCCCTGAGGTTCCTTGGTGATAGACTGCAACCTGGAAGTGTTAGCCAAGTAAAGCTTTCTTCTCTAAATTATTTTTGGTCATGGTGTTAAGAATAGCAATAGATACCAAACTAGAATAGCATATAGCACCCAGCTAATATATGTGCACTGTTGTCCTCAGTGATGGAGACTCTGCCTTGCTTTACTGGCTAGTTTGTGTGGCTGCTCCACAGAACTCTGATATCTTACTCATGGCCCAGAGTTCTTGCCCTGGAGTTTGGACTGGAAGTTGGCCTCAGATATGCTGGGTCCTGTTTTGTATGTTGTACGTTTCTATGTTTGACTGCCTCCTTCATCTACCCAGCAGTCGTACTGACTGTTCCCATGGTTATCAGCACAGTTAAGGTGGGAGAAAATTGGAAATGAGTTTAGGCCAGAAAGTTAGAATAGGATATTTGGATGCCTCTCTTCCCTCTGTGTGTTTCCCGATAGCCAGAAATAGATTGATTGATCTCACCAATACTAGTTCAGGTGAAGTCATTCATGATGAGGGGTGGAGTAGATGATCAGTCAGTGAGTAATGAAGACTTGCTCTTGGCATAAGCCCAGTCCTCAGAGTCTTCCCACCACCTGGAAGTTGGCTGTAGCCACCCATTGAAAGCAGATATCTAAAATCTCTACTGTTTTTTCACTAACAAATCTTTCATTGGGTTATAACAATATTCATGGTGCAACCAGCGTTCTGGAAAGTGGTCCTGGCTCTGATGGAAAGTGACAAATTAGTGTCCCCAAGTGTGTACTAATGGCTCTTAGTAGGTTTACAGATCTTAGCAGGATCAGTCCATCCATCCATCCATCCATCCATCCATCCATCCATCCATCCATCCATCCATCCATCCGTGCATGCTTCTGTGTATACATGCACCATGATATGAGTGTGGTGAACTTTCAGAAGTTGATTTTCTCCTTCTTCCATGTAAGTGTCAGGGACTGAGCTCATTTTAGTCCCGGTAGAAGGTACCTTGACCCTCAGAGACATTTTTCCAGCTCCAAGGTTTCAGCTTTAGAGCTGGTTCACTTTAGAAAACTGTTGCCTATCTGTCTCCTCTAGTAGTTGAATATTGACCATCTGTATGTAATTGGACATACTGAGCATTGTACTAACTCATTTCAGTTTCATGCCAACTGAGAGAGACTGTAGACCTCTCTCAGACTTCTGGGTTTGGGGGGCTGGAAAAGAAGGACCTGGCTTGGACCTCTACAACAAATGAACAAACTCAGGGCTTCCTTCCAAAGGTGTTTGCACTCTCATCCTCAGACATTCAGCTCACATGCTGTCCATTTATTATTTTAATAGTTGTATTTAGACAATATGAAACTTACCCACTCAGGTGATACAATTTACTAGCTTTTTTTCTTTTTACAGAGATGTTTAACTGCCATAAAATCAATTTGAAATGTTTTTCATCACACCCAAAACCACAGACCCAGTAGCAGTGTGATCAGTGTCAGTATAGGGAGAGACACCAGAGAGCTAGCTCTCTCTACCACAGGAGCACATGGCAGTAGGTGACTGTTTTCCATCTAGAACGAGAGCCGTCACCGGGCTCTGTCTCTGTCGATCTTGATCTGCACTTGTCTTCCAGACTGAGTGACAATCAAGTCTGTTATGTAAGCTGCCCTTTCTGTAGCATTTGCTATGGCAGCTGATGAGTGCATATCCTATATCCTTTGTGTGATGAGATGATAGACAATTATGTGTGGATATACCACATGTTGTTCATCTGCTTAATAGTGGATGGACTTTCAGTTATATCCCCGTTCATTTCTTTCTCCTCCTCAAACCTACCATTAAGCAACCATTAATCTACTTTTTTAAAGATTTTAATTTTAATTATGTGTATATTAGTGTTTGTGAGGGAGTTTGTGCACATGGGTACAGGAGTCTGAAGAGGCCAGGAGAGGACCAAAGTTTTCTGTAAGAGCAATACTTGCCTTAACCATTTCCCCAGCACTGTGAGTCCACTTTTTTATATGCATAGATTTCCCCATTCTGGACACTTGATACAAATAAAGTCATCTAATATGTGACATAGGATTGGCTTCTTTCATTTATCTTGTTTATCAGGTTCATCTGCATGGTAGTGTTTGACAGAAATTCCTTTTTATGGCTAGTATGTCACTCTATGGAGATGTAATATTTGTTTATCTCTCCATCAGCTGGACACTGGGCTGATTCTGCTCTTTGGCCATTATTAACAACTTTTCTAAGAACATCTGTGTACAGCTTTTCATACAGAAAACATTTGGGGGAGGGTTGAGTGTATCTTGTGATTTGGGTCATGTTTTAGTCTTTTAAGTGTTTTTTGTTGGTTTTATTTTTTTTTATATTCTTTGTTTCATTTTTCAGTACTCCTTGAGCATGTTAAACACATTGTTTTATCACTAACCTAGACCCCATCCCTGAATCTTCAAGTTTTTTTTTATAAACCCTTTTACAAGTTGTCAGAGTACCCCCAAAACATCAAGGTGGAAAATCAGTTTAACTGCTTTGTTTCATAGGTGAGGAAACCTGATGTCCTTCCCATGTTGTTCTGGGGTGTGGCTGGGCCAGGATTAGATGTGTGATCTTGTTTTCTCCCTTGAGAGTCTCTCAACTAGGGGCAGTTCTTAGAGACTTGCTCAGTTGCTGAGGTTAAAGTCGCTTACTATATTGTTTGCTGCTGGTTGAATCTATTTGGACTGACAATGCAAAAACTAGGTCAGAGTGTTTCTTTAAAGAATGCCTTGGGGAAATCTTGCCTTTCAAAGCCCTTAGGTTGTGGAAAGGTGGTGGGCTGAGGCTGTACTCCACGGTGTTCTTGAACATTGTCACAGAGGGGTGCTAGTATATGGTGAGAGGCAATGAGTAGTCTTGACTATAGTGAGGTAGGCCAGAAAGAGCCCAAGGATGCTGGCATTTAGAGAAGTCAAGATTTGCAGATAAAAATGGAAACAACCTAGAAGTTGAAAAATGGAAAAAAAATTATGTTACCATAAGGTAATACCTTTGACAATACTGCAACCAATTGAATCATTGTTCAAATAAATAACTGTAAGAGTTCTTGAAGAGGGTAGGAAGACAGGACAGAGAAAGCTGCTGTATATCATGGTGTCTGCATGATTTGCCAAGCAATGTGGAAACACAGGCTCGTCAGCAGAGATGGATGAGAGCATTTAGAAGCTCTCCCCAAATGCTGTCCACGCCATCTCAGCTTGAAGTAAAGCAGGATGCCCATTCAATCTATCACTTACTCAAGTTTTGTGTGTGGGCAGAATGCCTTGACTTCCCCATTTCTATTTCTTCAAAATTATTATTTTTTATTTATGTGGAATAATTTACTTTTAAGAATTTCATGAAATGCTTTTCTGAGGAAGTTCTTTATTAGTTCTTTATTACACTTTGTAGCAGAGGTATTTAGGGCCACTTAAAAATGCAAGGACTCATTCATTCTGTGTCTACATTAGAATAATTTAAAAAGTTCAACAGTCATTTATTAGCTATGTACCCTGTGTGAATTGTTGTTAGTCATCCTCTCCTAGGGGGAGATCAGCCAAAGTGTCATTTTTACTGTCAAGGAATTAATAATTTAGTGGCTGAGGTAGCTTTGAATAAGAACGTTATGAAATCTTATTTTGCAGGGTAACTATAACATAAGCCACAAAGGGCGATTTAGGGAGTACAGTTTCCATGATCATCTCATTACAAGAGATGTATAGACCCCATCTTTTCCAGTTAATATTAAAGATAACCTATGGAGGCTAAGTCCTGTTGTTCAGGATCCAGATCTTACTGTGACATATGCACACAACATGGGGACGTTATAGACACAGCAATACATAATGACCATGGTAACTGGTGGATTATGATCAAGTGCATGTTGCCTAGACATCTAGTGAAACTTTGTCAACTGATATCCAACTCCCTGTTCTTAATTTTATGGTCCCATGTCTCCCTTACAATCTAATCTCTAGTCTAGTAACTTTTTTTTTTTTTTAATTGAAAAGGATCCTCTGACCTTTTGTTTTTCCTAACATTAATGTTTAACCTTCAAGGAACCCTGGATGACTGCTTTGTAGAATGACCTACATTGTAGATACAGGATCTTTTCTTCATGGCTATGCTGATGTTGAAAATGTTTAGCAAGCATACTTCATGGCTGGTGGTACATAGCTAGTGTCAGATTAGGGACTGTCATGTAGTCGTATTTCATGTTACTTCTGTCCTACACACAGACCTGAGAACTAATGTGAACTTTCTTACCATTCCCCTTCCTCACTTTTTCTCCTTCTCCTCCTTCCCCTTCCTCTTCTTCTATCTCTTCTTTTTATTTTCCTTTCTTTTTATCTTTTTATCCCTTCCTTCCCCCCTCTCTTTTTTTCCTTTCCCCACAGTCTCATGTAGTTTTTAAGCCATAACTAGACGTAAATTCCCGATTCTCCTGCCTGTACCCTCAGTGCTGGGATTACAGGGACCACTATGATAACCTAGACAATTTATCTGTTCATTTTCCACTCACTCTGAGGTTCACATCTGGTAGAATTGCCATAGCCAACGAGCAGCCACTTGGTTAAGGATGCTGGCCATTACTTAAAGATAAAAGAAATCTCTTCAGCTGAATGGTATTTGCACGAGTGACTTATGTAGCCTCCGTCTAAATTGAATACAAGGTTGTTTTGACTTCGGGACTCTTTCTACCTTTCTTCTTGCCTTCCTTCTTTCCTTTATTTATTTAGTTGCTTGGAATTTAACCTCAAACCTTGCTTATGCCTAGGCTAACACCTAACACTGAGCTATATTTTCAGCTTATTTTATTGTTTTAAAATTTTTACTCCATTTATTTTAGTGTGTGTGTGTGTGTGTGTGTGTGTGTGTGTGTGTGTGTAGACACATGGAGGTCAGAAGACAGACTGCAGGAATACTTTCGTTGCTTCCACTCTTTGGGGCCTGTGGATTGGTTTAGGTTGCCAAACTCGATGGTAAGCACCTTCAGCTGCTCAGCCATCTTGCCTAACCTATTTTTATCCTTCTAATTTTGTGTTAGAACCCTTTCAAGTGGATTTTAACAGGGAATGTTATGTTTTTCTTCCTCAAAATGTTTCTCAAGCCCTTCTTTGTGTAACCACAGCCCTGGGAACTGGAGAAATAGTGCTGAAGAGTAGGAAGCCTGATCTTTGAGAAGCTTCCATTCTGTATTTGTCGAGATTAGACTGTGGAGGCACACAGAGGAAGCAGCAGGAGAAGTGGTACCATGTGGGCCCTGGTGTTAGTGGAACGAAAAAGGCTGAGAGCCTCTGGACTGGGGGTGGGGTGGGGGAGAGTGGGGTGAGGTGGTAACATCGTGAAAACTTATGCTTGTGATCCTGAACAAGTCATACCTGGGAACGGGCTCATAAACAGTTGCTAAGATGGGGACGACTCCATGTCTAAGTAAGACGCAAGCAGCTAGCTGGGCATCTGGAAGAAAGGAGATGGAAGTCAATATGCAAAGACAGTTTGTACCCAGTTTGGTGACAGAGTCCCAGGAGTCTGGATCGTATGTTCTCATTTTAATCTAGGAAAACAATGGCAAAAGACCTGAAAAATGACTGGCATGAAATGGGGCTTTTGCTTGTCTCCACTTGGCATAAAGGTGCTCCGATGCCACCGGGGGTCTGCTCAGTGGCTCTAAGATGGTAACACAGGCGTTTTAGCAAAATGCAAAATAGCAATGGCTTCCATTCCTCCAGTTGGACATGTCTTTGTAAAGATGTACGAATAGTTTGCAATGCTCTGGGGCCTTAAGGGGAGTATTGACCTAACAGTGAAGATGTCTGAACCAGCTGCTTGGTATTTGGGAAAGCTCTGGAACTCTCCAGCTGAAAATCCCCACACACCACACTGAACAGTGTGAGCAATGGGTGTCTGATGTCATGGCTGGAGAGTGGACTGTGTGACAGATGTGAACTCACTGCATGAACTCGGGAGCCCAAGGGTTTGCTATCATTTACACCTTTGTTATAGTTTTGCTAAATAGGGAAGACTGCTGCAAGTCTTTCATTTGAAAATGAAAAACAGTTATGTAAAAGTAAAATATTTTGGTCAGGAGCGATGGCTCAATCATTAAGAGCACTGATTGCTCTTCCAGAGGACTGGGGTTCAATTCCCAGTCACCCACATGGCAGCTCACAACTGTCTGTAATTCCAATTCCAAGGGGTCTAACACCCTCACACAGACTTACATCTAGGCAAAACACAAACACACATGAAATAGAAATAAATATTTCTTCAAGTGTGTGAACCAGGGCAAAGGTCACTTTCCATTCTCCTTCAAGGCTCCTAGATGTCAGCTGAGGGAGACTTTGCCTAGGGAGCCCCATGCTTTTAGGTGCTGGATTAATACCCTAGAAGTGCTTTGTGTATCTTGGAGAAGTGGAAATCCATCTCAGCAATCGGCAGAGACTTATTTAGTCTCTAACAATTGCAGATGGACAGATGGACTGTTATATACCCAGTGCTGTGTGGATAGGGGAATGGGAAAGCTGTTCATGGGTAATATGTGTAGTGTATGCTACTTTATACACTGCTGGGACAAAATACCCATCAAAAATAACCTAAGGGATACAGGGTTTATCCTGGCTCACAGTCTAAGAAGAGGGACAGGCCACTGTGGTGGGAAAGGCACTGTTAGAAACTTGAGGTATCAGGTCACAACATATCTGCACTCAAGAGCAGAGGGGGTAGGGACAGAGAGGAAGATAGAGGGGAGAAGGAAGAGGAGGGAGAGAGAGGAGACCAGAGGAAGAAAGAGGGGAAGGAGGGAGGAGGGAGAGGAAGAAAGGAAGAAAGAGGAAGGGGGAGGGGGAGGGAGCTCCCTTCCTTGTTTTTATTCTGTCTAGGACCCCAGCACTGGCATGGTTCCACCCATACTCAGAGTGGGCCTTCCCTGCCCAGCTAAACCTTTCTGCAAACAACCTGGTAGAAACATCCAGATATGTTTCCTGGGGATTCTAAATCCTTCCAAATCAACAATGTGTGTTAACTATCACACTTAGCTAATACCACTTAACACTTAGCTATGCCAGGCAGGAACCTTCCTTTTGCCATACAAGGTAACTTCAGTTATTAGTCACTTTATGGAGGTGGGAGTTATGTTTAAAAGATTAAATCACTTCTCAAGGCCTCTCACCCAGAATAGGCAGCTCTGGGATTTGACACCAAGTGAATGATCAAACTAAGGACAGAAGCAATGCAAAGGAGAAAGACAGATATGTGAGATCCTAGCAAGAACAATTGTGGGCAGAGTGGACCACAGGTGTGTCTTGGACGGTGAACTCTTTTAGCAGAGCCTTAAAAAGTTCTGTAGGTCTTGGCAATGGGGCTGGGTACAGTGATGTTGTATCTGTCACCCCAGCTCTGGAACATGGAGACAGGGGCAGGGGGATCCCAGGAGCTTGCTGACTTGCCAGTCTAGCCAAAATGGTGATCTCATTGAGAGACCCTGTCTCAAAAGTAAGATGGAGAGCAGTAAAGGAAGACATCCAATGTCAACATCGGCTTCCTTGTGCATGAGACATGCACTGAGGAGAGATCCTGTATGCACATAAACTCACACATCAACAAACCCTACGGAATATTGGACATTTTCTGATATCACCACCTGCTTATGTATGTTTAGGTAGGAAGTAAAATTGATTGCTTGACTTATAAACAGAGACTACAGAAACTCTCTCAGAATTAGCCCAGCCCGTGTTTTCACAGGGTAGTCAAGACTGTGTTCTGAGAGGTCTTGTGACAAGGAACCACAGCTAGCACAGTGATTGCTGGAGTTGAATTACACAACTTCATCTAATCACAAGAGTTGTGGTCATTTTATACATTGCAGGTAATTAAGAAGAGAACCCTTGTGCCCAGCACAGCCGGTTGCTTCTAAGTGCTCTGGGCCGACTGGTTCTGTTCTCAGTTGTGAAATGGGAACAGTGATGTTTTCATAGTGCCCAACTGATATATTAGAGAAGTTCAATTAATAGCATTTTGTGATTTGTGAAAAGAGATTTATGTGTATTTTTACTTATGTGCATCCATCTACATAGCTGTATGCCACCCTTGTGGGGGTGTCCATGGAGGCCAGAAGAAGCCATTAGATCCCTTGAAGCTGGAGTTATAGTGGTTGTGACATGGTCAGCATGGGTGAACTTGAGTCCTCTGCAAAAGCAGCCAGTACATGTTTTTAACCAATGAACCACTTCTCCAGCCTCCTTTTTTTTTAATCATTATTTTCTATCACCAAGTCCTTCTGTTGGCATTACATGCTGGTCTGCAGAAAAACACTTACATTATGACAAAAAGAAAAAAGGAATGTCTTTGAAAATTTATTTCAGCTTGTGCATATTAATTTAAAGACTCTAATTAGCTCAGTATTTGTTCCCTGGGATTTTCTTAACCCAGTTTCCACACTGATGCTGTTCACTCCTCTCTGCATCATCAGCACTGATCCCAAGCAGCTGCTCTGGGTGGAGGCTGTATACCTAAAGGTGGTGAATCATGAAAGAACCAACGTTCCCATTTGTGCCTGGATCTCAATAGGAGACAGCACTCTGCTCAAAGGACATCACTGGGTAGATTTAAGTCTGATGGTTGGGGTGCTTAAGGAGTCCCTCAGCTGATTTGATATATACCCTGTTATAAAATCAAACGCCCAAGATCACCCCCCCCCCATTCTTAGTAGTGGTTATCAAGAAGGGGTCAAGAAAAGATTCTAAGAAAACTAATAGTCACCGGAAACTGGAAGGTCCTTTCCTTTTTCTTTGTGAGCTCTTCCAAGGCCCAGATATTCATTAACAAGTCACTGGTGGGGATGTACTTCTGTGTAATTGCTATGTTGGCCTTTCCGGGATCAACTTCCTCCTTGCCTGGCTTTAATGAGAGTTTTATATGCAGATATAGTCTATGGTACTAGTAGTATTGATTTCTGGTGCTAATTTAAAATAGCCCAAAGTTATCCTGCTCCTCTAAATGAATATTCACAATGAGAATTCAAATGCAACTTTGCATCATTGCTGGTGCTCTGAAAAAAAAATCTGCCTATGGTGCTGTGTAGTCTTCTTCCCCCTTCACCTGGAAGACCCACCAGAGAGGATGAGCTGTGCAGCCTTTCAGTGACCTGAATTTGAAATTAAGCCTATCGTGCCTCTGTGAGAATAGTAATGGCATTACACATTTAGACAGAAGGAATTCTTCAACACGTGTAATCGATATGTAAGTTTGATTACTGTCAGCCAAGTTGTATCATTTATTTCACCTTTCCTAATGACACCCCTGTCTTAGAAGTTGGTAGGAAATGAAAACCCTTGAAGTAAGTAACTAGCACAGGTGAGCAGGGCCTCTGTCTCCATGTTAATTTCTTCATATCCCTGGGGTGTGGGTGTTTACAAGTGCACAGACCTGGCCCACAGGGGATCACTCTGCCTTGGCTTAGTGATGGAGATCAGGCCAGGCTATCTCAGTATTTAATACTGGATGTCCATTCAGGTCTTCCGTTGGGAATAGGCCTGTGCCTTTTTGCCTGATCTTAGACATTTAAAACATTTCCATAGTGAGTCTTTAGCAGCTTTGTGGCAATGCCTTTAAGAGATTGGAGCTATCATTCTGTGCTCTGGGAGAAGCCAGCCGCCCTGTAAGAAGTGTGACTACATTGAGAACACCATACTGCAGAGAAGCCCAAGAGACTCACTTGGAAAGGGTGTGGGGAGAGAGACACCAACTAGGCTTCTCAGGGAGGGGTTGACTTGCAAGTGAAAAAGCTTTCAGATAATTCCAGACTCCAGGACCTTGAAAAATAATAGAACTGTTGTTTTAAACCATTAAGCTTTGGGGTGTGGTATATTTTTCCAGCACCCTAAAACTCAGAAGATGCCTGACTACCCACAACTGGGTATTTCTATTTCTGCAGTCAGGTGCCGGGATTTCTTGAGTCTGGTTTTATCAGGGCGTATATATAGATGTGTGTTGATACTTTTCATCTGAATTCCAATATCCTTAATTTTTTTTGCCTTATGTATTTAGACAAAATTTTTATAAATAGATATTTCTAGTTCTCTGGCATGCTATCCATGTAAAGCTACTGTTGAATATGTAATAGGAACACTGGGTTAGTTAGGAAGAATTCATATTTGTAAGCTGATAAAAAGGAGAAGAAGAAAGTGAAGGTGGGCAAGGAATTAGAGATGAGCTAATCAAGGACACTCAGCTTAGTAGCTGGGTCTCCTGTTGGACAGAATGTGCCTTGTGTTTAGCATCCTTGAAGCTGCAGTAGCTCTTCCTGCTATGTTAGAAACCAAGGCACTACAGAGCTTGCCAAGTTGACACACGTGCACTATAAAAGGCTCTGCATCCTCAGAAGACCCTGGCTTCATTATAATATCATTTGCATTGTGATTTTTAAATTCTCCAGCAGGTTTTTCAAAGGATCATGGGAAGAAGAACCCCAAAAGGGAAATTTTATCTGCCTTGACTTTGATTTAATGAGTACTTTGATTCTTTCACTTCATAAGAATAAAACTATTTATTCTATACATAAATAATCCTCTTTTCTTTCCCAAGTAGGATGGGAAAAAACCCTAGTGTGGTATTTTAACCCTCTAGCTAGACTCTAATGACAGAACTTAACACAAGGCACAGAACATAAACACAGTATGAACAATGTTGTGTTCACTCCATCATCTTCTGTAGGTGTTGATCCCACCAAAATGATATTTTTTGGAAAGTATATCTTGTTATAAATTCTCATTTTACTGTACTATGGGATTTTCTTTTATCTTTAGCCAATTATGATACCAGCATGTGTGTTTCAGAGTGGATGAGCCATCTTCTGCATGTTACAAAAACTGAGTCAGAGCTGAGACTGTGAAAGACATTGGCGGTAGGAAGCGGTATTGAGGTCCCTGAGTTCTTCCTTCTGAACCACTAAGTGATGTTTCTTAGCTTTAGTGAGCCTGATGGATGGGATTCAGCTTCCAGCTCTTGGGTTCTCATGTGTCTTTCAGAGTGCAAGGTGCTGATGTGCCCCTGGGTCAAAATTGGGCAGACTTACATGGAACAAGAACTTAAAAATACTTGTTATGTTCAAAAACATCTAACCTTTGGATGGTTCTGTTTCACTGGAAAATGGAGAGACGTGATCCTTTGTCTTCTAATGGACACGTGCTGATTTGCAGAGGGCGCATCTTCCTGTCTTCTTTGTCAATTTAGGAAAGGGCAGGGGAGATAGGCAGTGATAGCACACACCTTTAATCCCAGGCAGGAGGATCAATGTAAGTTCAAGGCCAGCCTGGTCTACAGAGCAAGATCCAGGACAGAATCCAAAGCTGCAGAGAAACCCTGTCTGGGAAACAAAACAATAAAACAAAAGTGCAGGGGAGGGAAGTGAAAGGGATCCCATCACTGGCAGAAGACGTCTGTCTTCATATCCCGACACACTTAAAATTGAACAAAGGCATTCTCTATTTACAGTGGAAGAATTTATAAATGTGGCGCCAGTAACTGGAAAGTTGGTATTAGGATTAGCATCACTGAGCCTCATCGAGATGGATGCTCACTTTTTAAGACATCCATGCCAGCATTGCCCTTCTCCCTCGTGTGGCCTCCTCAGACTCTCAGGAGCAGGTGTTTTTCTGAGGTGGTCTCTCATTGCCTTCCACATCACTAAGTAGGATGCCTAGGCTGCTTAGCTACTGGACTTCAGGAATTCACCATCTTTGCTTTCTCGCCACTGAAATTACAAATGTGTGCTACCATGCCTGACTTTCTTCTGTGCACTCTGGGGATCAAACTCAGGTCCTCATGCTGGCAAGTCAGGCACTTTATCAACTGATCTAACTCTCTGTCTCTCTGGCCCCTCAGGCTTTTCTCAAGGTATTACTGGCCCTCACTCAGGTTGCTGGGTTGCTTTTCACCATGTCTGCTAGTTCCCACATGCCACACCCTCTTTCATTAAACTAGTCCTGTTTTTTATCTACGTAAAGTTTTATATTAAATAATGCTTCTCAGCAAGATATCATTTTCTCTGCAGATTAAACTTAGGTGAACAGAATTGTGGGCTGAAACTTTAGAGGAAAACATGCTAACCCCTTCCTTGGTTCTCCATGGTGTGCATTGCAACATGCTCCAGGGAGTACAGTAGAGCCAAATTTTCCATTGCCACCTTGACCTACTCTTACTGGATTGTTCTTTGACACAGGGATTAGCCTCAGTGCTGTTTCTGTTGTCATCTTTTTACCAAACTGGCTTTAATTCTTTGTGCATTCACTTCTCTAGGCTTTCCGAGATATACATTAGTAAACTACTCAATGGCATTCAGATAAAACATGTGAAAGTCACATTTGATAATAATGATATAGCTACTAGATTATAACACTGGCAGTTATTTACATGGTCATCAATTGAGGAATCTAAATCCTGATTAATGTTTTTTTTTTTTTTTTTTTTTTTTTTTTGAGATAGAATCTCACTATATAGGCCTGGCTGGCTTAGAACAGGCTGCTCTTGAACTTTCAATGATTCCCCTTTCCTCTGCCTTCAAGTTCTGAGCTTACAAACATATGATCAAATGATGCCACACTGGGCAATACTGGTGACTCTGACAGAGGGCTAGCTGGCCACTGGGTCTTAAATATGTTACATAATTACTCTTACAAACAATAATATTCTATAGGAGTACTGGGTTTAATGTTTCAGAACTAAAGAGAATATTTCATTGTTTATCTGAATCATCTCATCTACCAATTTTTCTCATAATTTATCTTATGATTACTTCATTGGGCATTTACTCCATTGAGTTAGACTCTCTCCACTCTCACTCACGGGTGACCTTAACACACCACTCACCCCTTCCTCTGCTAACATTGGACTTCAGAGTAGGGTTGTGGGGAGGAAGATGCTGATGGTACTTGCCTGGAATTGCTATTGAGAGCATCAGATCAGCCAATCTGTGTGAAGCACTCTCCCAGCTTCATTGCTGTTCAAATCCTACTGTGCTGAGGGCCATTATACCTGACCCATTGATTTAAAAACACGAGGCTGGGTTTCAAATTTATAATTATTATATTAGGGATTTTAATTGAACCGAAGTGCTATGGACTTGGCATAGACAAGCTGCCATCTAGAGTAAATATCCTAGTTGAGTGGAGAAATTGCCCAACTGGCAGCCAAAATGCTCCAGTTTCTACTCCAAGTTCTGTCAATTATGAGGTTGGGGGAAAAAAAAATCACTTAACTGCTGTGGTCTTTAAACTCCTCTCTGTGGAAAAGGGGAAAATCGTATTTTCCTTGCCAAGTTTGCAGGACTCTTAAGAGAATTAGTTAGCATAATCAATGAGAGAATGAATGTATTCATATATATATTAGAGCAGTTTTGTTCTTTTTGTATTCAAATGCACACTCCTCAGCTGTCAAGGAGGCTTCACTGAATGAAGACTGCCAGCGATTCGAGAATTCTCAGATTTTCTTTAGCTCTTTTTTTTTATTATTATTACTAAAAAAATTTAAGGCACAAATTAGCAGTCAAGCATTTGTAAGGTCAGCTTGCTCTAGCTCTTCTGCTAAAGGTGTTACAGAGCTTGGTTAAATGCCTTAGATGTTGTCATGTGGAAGTAAGTTGACAACTATTTGTTTTCATTCTTATCTAAATGGTTCTTAGGCTATTGTGAAGGAGGGGAAGGAGACATTTTTGAGAGCCACGGTGATGGGGAGTCATGTTAGCATTGGATGGAGTGGGGTTAGGAACCCTGAAGTCTTTCTGGAACACAGTATGACCTAAGGATTCTCAGGGACCCCTGTGAGAAGGGACTTGTGTGCGACTTCCATGGATGTGCACACATCACACTGCTGGTTCACGCCACAAAGCTGCGTTTCACATGTCCATCAACTGAACATACTTCCCCCACCTCTCTCCTATCAGTTTCACTTCCTAAGATGAGGCCATATTCTGTGACCTCTGTGTCTCCATCCTCTGTGGATGTGTGTGATACAGACAGCAAGGTGCATGTCAGCAGCTGTCACTGGGAGAAGAACAGGAGTAGCTGTCAGCCCAGCATGGCTATGGGAAATGACACCTTCTGATTAGTTTACTGTTTAAACCACATATCCATGTGGTTTAAAAACCAAAACATTAAGAAGATGTGCTGCTTTAAGAAGCCTCACTTTCACCTTGCCCTAATGGATCACTCTCCTGCCCTGCTCCTCCTGTACACATCATTTGCTATGTCTTTGGCTTCCTTGTGTAAATGGCTCTGTTCTATTCTCTCCTTATCTTTCTAACACTTGTTTATTGGTTTAGAAATAGAGTCTTTTCTCCATTTTTCACTGACCTATCTTCACACTCTTCCCTGGGTCTGGACTGTCTGCTTATAATATATTTATCTCCAGCAAGTAGGGATCCACCTCATCCACTGTCCCCTTTTCTATAGTCTCAACTCAGGTCCATTTTGGACTTCCTGAACCCCAGCCTGCCTTCTGCTAGTGGGAGAGGGGGGCTCTTCTACCCTACACCCTCATGTGAACTTCTCATTTCCAGATTCCATTTTGTCCTGTATTTACTAACCTATTTTCACAGGATTTCTCTTTCAGGAGCTCTCAGAGAATGGGTAGAAATATGTTAGACACTGCATAATTCCTGTGTGCTCATGATGTTTTTGTTATTGTTATAGAGAACTTAAGATTACATGTAAGACTTTACTGGTATTACAGAGGTAGTCATGAGAGGTAATGATGAGCTAATGAATTTACCTAGCAGTTTAAGTTTCTGAATTTATTTCCTTCCCTTAACGGGAACATGGATGCATTTGTTCTGGGTATATTTCAAAATGATTCTACCTATAGTGGAATGCAGAGGATGATTTGTCCATACAAAAATAAAATGCTGACATTTGGAGAGCCATTCTTCAGTTTGGGTCTCTTGTCTTTTCCGCCAAGGGTGCCTCTTGAAGATAGATACAATTTAGCCTGGATGAAGTCTTATTGGAAGATGATAGTTGAGACTTTTTCATGGTGTCACTCAGGAAGGAAAGCATTCTTAAGAAACCTCAATATCTGCTGCCCGCGTTTCTGGCTAGTTCTAGGAGCCCCGAGTCGGGTCACCATTCTCTCTTCCTTTTCTCTTTCATTGCCACTGCTAGGTGTTCACAGCCAAACTGCAGGGACACTGCCAGCTTTGAGAAAGAGACTTGTGGGCACTGAACACATTGCCCCTCCTTTACACTCCTGCTGCTCCCTCCAGACTCTCCCCACTGTGTGTGTGTGTGAAGTGTGTGTGTGTGTGTGTGTGTGTGTGTGTGTGTGTGAGAGAGAGAGAGAGAGAGAGAGAGAGAGAGAGAGAGACAGACAGAGACAGAGAGAGACAGAGACAGAGAGACAGAAACAGAGAGACAGAAAGACAGAGACACACAGAGAGAGGAAGTGAGACAGAGGAAGAGAGAAAGAGAGGGAAAGAGAGGGAGAGGGAGGGAGGGAGAGAAGGGAGGTATTCTCCTACTTTGTTCTTAATTCTGTTCATCCTTTGTCATCTCCAACCCCCACAAAACCTTTTTGAAAGAAGTGGGGACAACAATAATGCACTATGAGTTCACAGGTACCTTGTCCCAAAATACCTTCATGTGGGCATTCTGAAGAAAACATTGGTTTCCACTCAATTAGAACAAATTGTGCTGACATATTTGTCATTAAATTGTACCGGTTACTTCTAATTCTTTTCACAAGCATGCCCAACCACTATCTAGTCAGTGGTAGTAAGTGGGGGTATAGAAATGCATATTTGGTAGCATCTTCTGTTTAGGGGACTTTCACAGCTCCCTAAGGAAAAGAAAACAGGTGTGATAAACTGAATTGGTCCTAGAAATAAATGAAAGCTGTAGTGACAGTGACGATTCTAGCTCACATTTATGGAGTTCACTGTTGAGTCAGATGCTGGGCTATGTTTAAATGCACGATTTAATTCTTCCATAGGCCCCGTGAGGTCGCACTGAATTGCTTCCTTGCTCTGCAAGTGCCTGAAGCTCCCACTTATAGATTCATCTGCTTCTTATTTGCCCTCTGCCTGCTAAGCCTTCTAGGGAGAACTCATCCCTGGTTGCACCTGTGCATTAGGCATCTCATTATGGTCTGCACCAGAGACTATTCCATGCCTCGTGGCTCCTGGAGCCTGCTGCTGCTGCTGCTGCTGCTTTCTCTCCTTCTTGGACCCTTTCTCTTTTAATGCAAAGCATGTCCTCCACTCTTACTCTGTTCTTAGATTGGTTGTTCTTTTTAAAGAATCTTGCGTGTGTGTGTGTGTGTGTGTGTGTGTGTGTGTGTGTGTGTGTGTGTAAGAACAACCTCAAGTGTCAGTCTTCATATCCACCCTGTTTGAGACAATGTCTCTTTTTCAGCATTGTGTGTGCCAATCCTACTGAGTGCCCAGGGATCCTCCCATTTTTCTCTCTCCCTTCTCCTTGAAAGGTCATGGGAATTCAAGACTGGTTCCCTACCGCACCTGAGGTTTCTGCATGTTCTGGGGATCTGAATTAGGTTGTCAGGCTTTCAAGACAAATGTTTTAACCAACTAAGCATCTCCACAGCCTCTAAATGGTAATTTTTAACCTTCACTGGTCAAGTGGACCACCTGGGAACTTTCAGAAATTCCTCAGTCTGTTAGGGATCAGAGACTCCCCTAGGTGCCTGACTTTGGGGTCAGTTTCCAAAGCCAGACTGGTTCCTGGCCTCCTAGCCCCTCTTGTCTTCTTTCTGTAAGACTTCACCAATCTGCCACTGTTCCCA
The DNA here is from genome assembly GCA_030556225.1 of Cricetiscus sungorus. Lineage (NCBI taxonomy): Eukaryota > Metazoa > Chordata > Mammalia > Rodentia > Cricetidae > Cricetiscus > Cricetiscus sungorus. The sequence goes on from JANBXA010000730.1 coordinate 52,038,084, forward strand.
CTTCTCCTGAAGTTTTGCTTTCCTCCCTATCCTCTGTGCCCCTCCCTGTAGCTCAGACATGAGTTGAGAGTTATTTCTCCTCACTTGGTAAGGACCTTTCTCCAGAAAATCCCTTGAAGAAGTGTTTACAATGCTCAACTTGTCATCCTGCATGGTCTTTCCTACATGTCCCTCATCTGAGCGATCATCAAGCACATTTAGAGGATGCTCTAGAACCCAGAGTGGATGAATACTATAGGAAAGAAATGCCTCTGGCAGGAATCTAAATCCAGGCTCTTCTGTGAGTAAAACCAGGAAACCATTTGGCATGGTTTGTTTAGAAGATCACTGATCAACTTTTAAAACACAACAACACAGATTTAGGTTTTCTTCTGAAGTGGAGAGGTGACCTTGGCTTCCAAACATGGTTCTACCAATTCTAGAAATGCTATGAATCCCTCTGTCCTCTTTGAGTCTGTGAAGTCCCTCAGAAGCTGCTGAAGGTCCAAGTCCCCACTGCCACTGTGTGTGGATTTCTGGAAGATCCTGCTGTGAAGGAAGGGGTAACTGTCTATACCCGTCAGCAGGGCAGCTCAAAGGCTGAACCCTGCTTCTTTTGAGGTTGATTTTTTTCCCCACCCATAATGCCAGAACCCTTCCCTCTCAGTACTAAGTAAAGCATTGAGAGAGAATACTGGAAGAGAATGGAGAGAAAAATAAATTTTCTTATCACCAGCATTGTGTCACTCAGATTTTGACACCACTAACCGTGGTACATCTCTGTTGTACTCTAGCATTTATGCAGACAGTCATGTGCATGTTTTTACCAGTGAAATCTAGGTCAAACTGTGTATAGTAATGCCCGTTCTGTGTTTGTTTTGTTTTAGTAATCGTCTTTACTATGTTGTGATGAACATGTTTTTATTTTTAATGGCTGCCTGGCATTCTATCATGGAGGCATTCATAATTTATTTAACAAATCCCCGATTGTTGAACATTTAGACGCTTTCCAATTTGTGCGCTTATAAATAAATAATCCTACATTTAATAACCTTGAACATAATTGCATGTGCTTTGCTGATTATTTCTTTAGGACATATTTTTAGATCCTGAATGTTTTGCTGGATTTCAGGGCAAGATCAGCACTTCTGATTGACCGCATTCTAGAAAACCATAGGAGGGGAAGGTAGAGAGAAAGAGAGAGAGAGAGAGAGAGAGAGAGAGAGAGAGAGAGAGAGAGAGAGAGAGAGAGAGAGAGAGAGAGAGAGAGAGGGAGGAAGGGAAGGGGGAGGGAGAAATGTTGAGAGTACGAGCTTCAGAGCCTAAATTTTTTTCCATTCACCATTCATTTTCACCTGAGAAATCTTTTTTGAGACACTGGGCATATAGATATGTAAAAATACAGATATATAAAACAGACACACCAATCAAACATTAGTAATCATAAAATCGTACTCTTTACTGAAAGGAAGCACATTAGTACTCTAATGAGTGACATGTCAAGAGCACCCCTCCGGGTGCGCTTGGGTTAGGATGTCCAAGCTCTGTTGTACAGATGCTGCATCTGTGCCAACTGTGACCTCTCAGTCCTAGGCCTTGAGACTTCAGTCTCTGGTGCGTTCACCCACCTCCCTCACATGCCATGGCTCACATAACACTGACTTGTGTATGTGGCATAAGGATAATGACAGCTGTTGGGAAGCTGGACAGAGCCCCAATTGTGAAGGGCTATGTGGGACAGACAAGAAGTGTTTGCCTTGCCTTGGCAGTTAGTTAGGGACAGTTGTTTCATCTATGACAGAGTAGCTGTGGGGAGACAGAGAGTGCGTGTCCTCACGTTGGTGATGAACACAGTAAGCTGCTGTCGTCTTCTGCTAGCCTAACAATCCCTCAGTGTGTGTTCTCCTCCCATCCACCCCCAGACTAGCAATTGTATGCTATTAGCTCTGTGCGCCTATCCACTTCACACGTCTTTGAAGAAAATATTGTAATATTGGAATTAGGCAGTGGAAGCTTACGGTTTTGAGGTTGGCTTCGGGAGAGCAAAAGGTGACAGTCTAAGGAGGAATGATTTGAAAAGTGCTAATAGTAAAACGTTACTTATTTTGGTGTGTCTGAAAGAAACTCACTGTTTGCTGTGACTGGTGTGAAAAGAATCAGCAAATGGGAAAACGTGTTCTGGCCAAGGCAAACGAAAACTCCTCACACCACAGTGCTCTTGTGTTTTTCTTTCTCTCGCGCTCCCAGGTCATTCATATCACTTGCACCTACAGCAGTGTGATTAAAAGATGAGTAAAAATGCTGGGATGTCTGTTAGAGAGCAGGCGCATTTCCTACTTGTTTTGTTGTCTGTGTTTGTTTTGCTAACAGTTGTGAATCTGGACAGAACTATTAATCCATAGAATAGAAATGATCAGGTTTTTATGTTATTGTAGAAGATCTTTCACCTGTAAACTTTACATGCTAATGTCTGGAAATTATACACACTTTGTCTGTAATTGTGTTTTCTTTGACATATAAATATATCACAGTTATATTTCTGTGTTTCAGATATAAATTTAGACATCTTTGTAATTGGCCATTTTCAGGAGGCATTTTATTTTATAGTTTATTTTTCTGCCTCTTAACTACTTGAGCCTCACTTGGGATAAAAACATGTAGTTCCCAGGAGCTGCCAGCATATTTTTATTTTAATCACCGCAGGGAATTCTGAAACGCTCCTTTCCAGCATCTTCACCATAGTCTGCAGATCAATGATCTAATTTGAATCAGACACCCAGACATTCTATAGTAACATTCAGATGCAGTTCTGGATCAGCCATCTTCCCATCCATCCCCACTCTGTACAGCTGACACGACGTAAGCGATGGACTCATTGGCAGGTCACCTTACTCTGTCTGTCGATTGGTTCATGATGAGCAGAAGAGGTGTGCATCTATCCATGAAGAACGTGGTAGTACTCAGTGGGAAAAGCAGAGGCAAGTGTCCTTTGTACGGTTGAGTAGGCGGCCCCTGTGACTGACATACAGAGCTGTGGTGATTTTGTGAGTGGATGCATTTTGCAGGTGTCACATTTCAGAGACTCCAGAGAACTTGTCACTCCTGTCTCTCCTTTCTTCATTCTTCCCCACAGTCTCTTGATGCTAGAATACTCCTGAAAATTCAGACTTTTCATAGGGAGTAGATTACTTATAAGTTGTATTAACATAAGGAAAACGATAGTTTTGACCATATTTAATGGAAATATCAACACATTTCTGTAGATTTTCACTCTTGGTCTATTATTATATTTGACTTTTAGTGGTTTTTGTCAGCTAAATAATTGCCCACAAACACAATGAACCAAATCTACAAGAAGAATTCTTTAGAAATGGCATCAAAGAGAATGGCCAGGGATGGAGGAAGGCCTGGTTTCATGAAGTTCACCTCTCATCTCCCACAGCAGGAATTCTGAAAGCTGTTGCCTGCCTGTATGTGAACTGTTGATGTGCAACTATATAAAGACCGATGAAGATTTTCTGCAGGCATTGAGGGTCTGCACTTGGCTGAGCATGGTGGTTTCGTAGCCTAAATCACTTGATACTTTTGTGTTTTTGGCTTGCAGGAGTAGGAAGCTAGCAATTCTAGCCCCACAAATGGTTAAACCGTTAGCACAGGAGCAAGTGATCTGCTTTTGGCTAGTCTGTGTGCAAGAGAAATGAAATGAAAGTGTATATACACAAAGCTTTGTATACAAATGTTCAGATTGTTATTCTTGAAAGACAAGATTGAATCAACCCAAATGCCCATCAGCTGAAGAACAACAGATAAATCAGTGTTTGATAACTATAAATAGATAGTTTTTCCATCAAAGAGAAATAAAATATATATTTTATATTCACTGCATGAATGGACTCTGGAAACATCACGGTAAATGAAAGAAGCCAATTGCAAACACCCATATATTGTATGACTGCATTTATATGCAGTGTCCAGAGCAGCAAATGTGTGAAGAAGGTAGATCAGTGGTTGCTTAGGGCTGGAGTGAAGAGTGTTAGGGATGCAGAATGGCAGCTGAAGGGTATGCTGGGGTTCTCTAAAATTGCTTGTGATGGCCACACATGCTAAAAATCCACTGCATTGTTTACTTCAACTCAATGATTGTGTTGTTTGTGAACTGCCTCTCAATTAAGCCATTTGTAAAATAAAACAAGGAGTGATAAAATTGAAAAACCTAAAATTTAAGCTGTTTGCTTAGAATGTAAGGCTAAGACACAACAGGGAAGGACATCTAAATGACTTCATAGCAGTAAGATACTGTTTCTAAGATAGGTTAGCTATATGTTCTTGTGTTCAGTTTGTGACTATTTTTATTTAAATTATACACATACATCATAAGCATTGTTAGAAGCTATGATGCATTTCATGAGTAAAAGGAGAGAAAATCTTGGAAAATTGCATTTTGAGATATAACTAAAACAATCGTTCTGTGGGGACACAATGTTTTATCTGACCAGTGTTCCTCATCTACACAGTCTCCATCTGCTGTACGTTTTGAATGCTGTATGCATCTCCAGTCTAGTCAAGGAAACAGGTCATGAAATGTGCCCTCTGTCCGAAGAAGCTGTTAGTAATTGTACAGTAATCATGACTGTGTGTTTGGGATCTGTTACAAGAGTTTATACTGTGCCATTCTTAATCCTATAATGACTCATAGATGGAGTTCATGACCTCTGTTTTACTAAAGTCAGAACCAGCTCTTGAGGAGATGAAGTGTTCAGAGGAAAAGAGGCAGTCAGTGGAAGGTCTTAATTAAACCTTGTCTGTCAAATGCCCAAGTCTTTGCTTTCTTCCATGATGACCTGTTAGGGTATGTAATGCTTATGTTTGGTGAGCTGAAACCCACCCGGCTTTGACAAACTTCGTAAAAACAGCATGCCCCTCTCTCAGTTGAGAACCACAATCTTTTTTCATTCTTCCTCAGACAAACTGACTTTGTCAAACTTTGCCTTGCTGTTTTTGTAATGCAGGGAGGTTTTGCTTTCTAGGTCTGAAATTATGTAATGAAATTATGCATGTGTGTTTGCAGATTTTTTTATACTTTCTCATGTTTTAGACATGCTTTCTCCTCTAACACCTGAACAATTTTGCAAAACTGAGGATCTATTTCCAAAGAGGAAGAGTCACTGAAGAAGGCAGTAACAAAACCAGTGGAACACAACCCTGGGTGGTTACTACGGGAGCACAGACTGTAGAGGGGAGGGAACTCAGGTACCATCAGTCACGATCTCTTTTTCCCCTATAGAAATGGTGCTTGAGTCTGGAGTAAACAAAGCCTCTTTGGCTGCTGATGACCACTACATGCCCAGGGTCTCATGAACCTGGAAGAGGATGTGATGCGGCTCACTCATCCATCTTTCCAGTGCTTATGCTTTCATCTCCAGCTTCTTGAGACACAGTGTCTCTGCTTTTGTTTCAGACAAAGGCAAGGTACAGACTTTGCCTTGAGATCCTGGTGTGTGTGTGTGTGTGTGTGTGTGTGTGTGTGTGTGTGTGTGTGTGTGTGTGTGTTCATACACATGAGAGTATGTGCATGTGCATCTGCGAGGGTGGGAGAGGGTAATACCACTGTAGTAAAGTATAGCAAACTAAAGACTCCCAAAATAGATGTTTCTTTCAACTCTGAGAGAAGAGATTTCAGAGAGTTGGTACTTGATGTGTCCTGCAGAAGTGAGCTGAATTGAGAGGAACTTGAATGCTGATGAAAACAACCAAACTTCACAAGAGGTGAGACTGACAGTTTAGGCCTGAAACAGCTGGGGAAGAACCTACCCCTCTTCCTGAATACTTTCCAGCTGGGCTGAATTGGGTAGCATCACAGGACCAGATTTGCTCTGGACACTTGGCTCTGGTAGTTAGTGACTTCTGAGGATGCCTTGAAGAGATCTAGACAAGTTTGAGGGTGATGATGGCTTTACTTGGTCGCAAACTCCTAAGCCACTCCTTTGTGACATGTGACGTGTGTGTGTGTGTGTGTGTGTGTGTGTGTGTGTGTGTGTGTGTGTGTTTGAAACTACTATTTTAATTTTCAGATGAATCCCAATTTAAGAATGTAAAAAGATGTGGAAAACATGCACATTTAAGATTAGTGTAAATTCTTAGTAAATAACTATTTGCTAATCTGTCTGTGATGTTCCATTTTGACTGTCATGTTGACACACTCTAGAGCTGCCAGGAAGAGAGCTTCGTTGAGGTCTTTTCTAGGTGCATCTGTGCAGCATTATCTTGACTACATAAATCGAAGTGAGAAGGCCTCCTGTTGAATGTGACTCTACTCTTTGTGTTTGGGTCCTGGATTGCTTAGATATGTATGCTTTAATTCTGTTTTTGCACTTGGCTTGTTGCTCCAAGTTCCTGCTGCCAAGTTCCTTAACTTCTCCCAATGATGAACCAATTGTGTGCTAAATAAAGCTTTTATCCCCTGAGTTGATTTTATCATGGTATTTTGTCACAACGATTGGAAAGGAAACTAAGACACCATCTTTTCTGTCTATATTCAGGGTATATCTGGAATGAAACAATTACTTGAGAAATTAACACTGCACTCGATCTCTGAGTCATAACCTCCCTTAGCTAGGCATATTTTGAAAGATGGTTGATTCCCTTGAGCCTTTGTCTTTTGGTAGGGGTGACAATCATTCCTCATAGGAAGAATGGGGGAGGGGGCAGATTTGACAAATGAGTGAGTATGGTAGCTCCTTTGGGGGAGAACAACACTATTTCATTTCGATTTCTGGCCTGGCCATTGAAGCTGTGTTGTGGGGCCCAATGATCCCAAATGGGAACATCATATGGTTTAAGAAATAGGGTGTAAAACTCAGTGAGAAGGTCACCTATGCTTGAAAGAAATCCCAGGGACAACTTAGAGGTCAGCCTGGGAAACCTCACTGAAGGAGGATGGTGTGTATAAATGTGGCAAAAGTTTGCTATGCCTGCTCTCCCGAGCCCTGGTGGGGTGTTTCCTGGATCTGGGTCTGCCTGTCTGTTCTTCTCAATATTAATTCAGTGGGATGCCGGCCAAGAATGTGTAAAGACAGGGCAGCTGGGTCTGCCTTGACCTCGGATTACAGTTTACTTCTAAGGCTGTTTGGCTTCAGTTGGCACTATTTGCAGGGCTGTTCAACAGGCAGAAGACAGCAAGCTGTCTGCCAAATGGACATGCATTCTTAGCATTCTCCATGTGTTTGTACTTGTGCAACCCAAGAAGAGTGCAGTGCTTTGAGCTGGGAGAGAGCAGTAGAAGGAGGTGGTGGTGGGAGATGCTGTCTCTCTTAGCATAACAAAGCAGCCTCATCCATGGTTGTTCTTAGAGAGTGACTTATATGAGCATGCTACACTATGTGGAAGGGAGAAGGCTTGCTGCTTCTATTGGGAAAAATGACAGGCAGATTATAGAGCCTCTTTCCATGTGGAACAAGCTGGGGTGGTTCTGGAGCCCATTTATTTTGGCTCTGAAAATTAAGTTAGAAATAAATCCACCATAGATAACTAAAAGAAAAGAACAGTTTTAATGACGCACATATATAGGGGTGTTCACAAAGAATTATAATGTAAGAAAGAAGTTGGAATTTGGGGATTATATACAACCATAGCAGAAATGATGGATCATAGAGATATAACAAGGGGAAGGAAAAGCTTTGGGCTTCTTAGGGGAAGAGTGCATTGTGGAAAGATAAAGATAGGAGAGAAAGACAAGGGCCATTTCACTAAGGATTATTTATGCAGATATAGGTCCTTGTCACTTGCAGTGAGAAATATCTCACTTTCTTGGTAAGGGTAGCGGCCATGGTAAAGAGAAATTTATTCCCTGTTTTTAAACAGATATGGAGAGGATAGAGTTTCTCCTACATCTGTCATTTTCCTTATTGCCTTCTGTTCAAAATGATCCTTATGCCAAAGTAGCAAGTTTTGGAGTGGCAAATGTTGATTCCCTGTAATGCAAATGCTTCTTCCTCTAGCTTATACATATGTGCATACTCTCTTCCCACCCCCACCCTGCAAGACAGATAAAAATAATTTCTGTCCCAAGGCCTAACTGTCTAGATAAAGACAGTCACCCCAGCTGTGATCTGTGTCTGAGCCTTGTTCATGGCAAATGCTTTCTCTGGAGAGATGTTTCAAAGTCAGAAGGGAAGCTTATTCTCAGGCTGCCCTATCTCAGTTTTTGTTTCTTAACTTATAATACGGAGGTGGATGCACCACTTCTCCAGCTTTTGTTGAGGGTCTGAGAAAGTGTCAACGAAAATTTTATTAGAGTTCTCTAATGATCAACGCTTGGAATTTGTTCCCTAAAACAATAAACACACAGGCAGGCTATCTAATTTCAGGAAGTTCACAGATACCAGAACACAAAGGATAAGAAATATGAGATTGACTATACTATAGCTATGGTCTCAGAGCAAACTAAGTCTGGGCATTGACTGCATGTGTGACTATCTGTAAGATTAATATGCATACTCTAAGCTGTGCAGGAAGGCAGGGTGATAGGCTTGGACTCTCATAGTTTGATGGCTAAGTGTGCCAAGAGAGGAGACCATCACGGTCACCCAGCTTAGTGCCCTCTGCCTGGAAGCCTGTGCCTAGTCCAGCATGGTAGTTTGTTGGCAGCTTTTGCCAACCTAACTGATACATTTAGTTCTATTAATTGAGTGGCTGTGTGGGAGACCCTATGAAATAGGGCCTCTTTGGATTAGTTTGTAAATAGTAATTGCCCTGTCTACTGGGGAATGAAGGTGAGGATGGAAAGCCTAAGAAAGAGATCAATGGCAGTTACTGCAGCAAAGGCATCGGATGAGGCAGTAATCTTGCACTGTTATTACTTATTATCCACTTTTGGTCCTATTTGCGTTGCTTCAATGATGGTGTGGCAGTTATTAACACTGAGTAGAGGTCTGACAAGAGCGTGTTCAGTTAGGTGGCATTTTAACAGATCAGTGCAAGTGCTGAGAGTCATCCATCGTTCAGCCTCTTACCCAGGGCTGGCCAGCCAGACGGCTCAGCTTCTCCTTAGTTGCCAGTGCCAGAACACCAGAGGTGCGTGGAAGCCTCGGGTATTCATTGGGTCAGGACCTTGCTCTTGCTCAGCTCTTGGGAAACCAGTCATAGTATGGTATACTGTTGTAGTACATAGGACTGAGACTTTGTATTAGTTATCTGTCTGTGACGAATTGCCTGACCAAAGCAACTGAGGAATGGAAGGAAGGGTTTGTCTTGGTGGTAAGAGATGGAGGCAACTGGTCACATTGTGTCCACTATTGGGAAGAGAGCAAGGAACGTTCAGTTTATTTTCTCCTCTTTATTCAGTTCAGGATCCCAGCCCATAAGACAGTGCCACTCACAATTACAGTGGCCTTCTCACTTCAAGCAACGCCATCTTGATGCTCTTTGGCAAGCATACCCAGGCAATAATGAGTCCAGTGGCTTATCTCCCATGGTTCCAGATCTTACCACATTAACAATCAATGTGATCTATCACATGGCTCTTGAGGTTGGATTCAGTGTCTCAGCAGCTTCAAGCCTCCAAGTGGATATGATGGATTGAGAGAAATGAGGGGTCTCATCTCAGGAGATGCTGCTGCTGGGAGGACTTTTTTTTTTTTTTTTTTTTTTTGCTAAAGTCTAATACTGAATGACTTGTGACCCACACTGCTTTGCCAGGTGACAGCCACATTACCATCTGACTGGCAAATGCTGGTCAATCCCTTAATTACTCTTCCATAGGGGCCCATTTACAGCCACTCTTCAATTGTCGATTGAAGTTGGCAACTGAAGGACATTATCCTCCCCAGACATGGCCTCAAACGGGTTACTCTGTATTCCATTAACAGAGTCATTGGTTCCCTAATGATGAGCTTAATGGCAGTGCGACATCTGTCCATTAAGAACGTGTACCTGGAGGCTCTCAGAAGTTCTCATAACAGGCCCTCCACAAAGGTCTTCCCAGTGTTCACTGTTGGGAACCAGGTTGTGACTTTTCATCCCCGTAGTCTCCAGTGTCTAACTCACAGCTGGCTTATAGCATGCATTTAGAAAATATTTGGGGACTGATTAATGCCCTATTGAAAACCCATTTATGAGTGCTGTCACAGCAGGTAGGAAAATGTTCTTGCCTCTGTCTGTCTGTCTGTCTGTCTCTCGGTGTGTGTGTGTGTGTGTGTGTGTGTGTGTGTGTGTGTTATGGTTTGAATGTTAGTGTGTACATATGTGTGTAGGTCAGAGGTTGACATTGGGTTTCCTCACTTATTTTCTGAAGCAGGGTCTCTCACTGTGCTCAGAGCTCAGTGTCATTCCAGTTCATCTAACCAGTTTGCCGTGAGGCTCACCTGTCTCCTTCTTCAGAAGGCTGGGATTAGGGGAAGACAGTCAAATCTACTTGGCTTTTACAATAATAAGATAAAAAACAGCAACAATTGCAATGAAAACTCTACCCAGTGTTGAACCTCCCTTTAGAGTAGAGCCATCTGGCCTATACCACAGAAGTCAAGCCACCAAGCACTCTCTGGCCCCTTTCTACCTTTTTATACCTAATTCTAAAAATGTAAGCTTGTACATTCCAGGGTACCTTAGCTACTTCTGAGTACCAACCCTACCCTTTGTGGCATAAGAAGAGTCCAAGTTAATACTATAACTCCGTGGGAAAGTCTGATTATTGAAAAAGCTAGGCTTCAAGAACACAGGTTTTTAGAAAGACAAGACCTCTTGGTCTTCTCCAGCAAGGTCAGGGTCATCTGTTAGGAGGGATTAACCTGGCCTGCATATCAGGGATGAGTTGGTACTGGGACCTCAGGGCAAAGGCTGCACTACCTTTGGTCCAAAATGTATGAAGTCAGCTTAATTATTTTATGGGATGCTTAAGCTAACTTTAAGAAAAAGCTCACCAAACTAAGTAGTTTATTCTCAGGAACTTTCAGGAGGTCCTGCCCCCTCTCACCTTCCCATCATTACTCTGATTTTACAATCATTGCTTCAGCTCAGGTTCTGAGCCACTGAGCTGCTGCCATGCTTTCCTCTGCTCGGGACCTGACATTACCCATGCTGAGCCACAGACCACCCAGACAGGAAAGCTTAGGATCACCTGGCCAGGACTGGTCAGAACCTGGCTTTGCTCTAAAAGGGAAGGTTAAAGCCTGGGTAGAGGCTTTATATCCATTGTCTTCATCAGCTGCATAAGTCGCACACATGTCTAACAATGTCTTCAGCTTTCTAACAATATCTCCAGCTGTATACCCTCTAATTTCTCATCTCTAAAAGCAAAACAAAGTGAAAAACCCACATGTTACGTAGTGCCTGACAAGGATACATGGCAGAGATGCTTGGAAAACCCACCCACGGAAAATCAGAATCAGAAGGCTGAGAGCTGACATGGTTCTGGGAAATGTGGCTTGGCCATAGCTCATTTTGGGTACACATCAGTGTCAAACCCTGGTACCTCAACATAGCAGATATTTGACCATAAGCATTTTGCTGTATGGCATGGTTCAGTATCAAGTGGAACTTGAAGAAGGTGAGAATTTCTTCAGTGAATATAAGATAGCTAGTCACTGAATTTGTAGTAAGCCTTGACACTGGGTTCTAAATCCCAAACCACTCCTAGGGCTGGGTGTGGCTGTTTAATCCTTGCATTGCTTCTAACTATTTCTTCATTTTTTCTTATGAATTGAAGCTGCCTTCTTAATGACTAAATTATCTCTCAAACATTTTAATTATAAAATATCTACTGAAAAGTACACAAAACAAATGTGTCCCACTTGTTTTGGTAGCACCAGTGTGACCAAGTGTCTTTCCAGGGATCAAAGAATGCTATTATCTACCTCACAAAACAACTTCACTAAGCCAGGGAATGAGGAGGAGCAGGAGACATTTTATATTGGTGAAAAGCAAGGATTAGAAGTAATTTTTAGATGTCTCATTCCCAGAGCTGGAGAGACAGTTTAGTGGTTAAGAGAGAGAGTCTGTGGCATAAGCCTGAGGACCAGAGCTCAGGTCCCCCAGTGCCCACCTAGGCACTTTCTAGCTGTCAGTCTAAAAAAAAAAAAAAAAAAGTGAACTACAAGTTCAGTGAGAGACCCTGCCTCAAATGACTAAGGCAGAGGGTGAGAGAAGACGAAAATGATGCTTTTCTCATGTGCACAGATGCAAGCATCCTTGACACAAGTATGCCCCCCCCCCCCACAGAGCTTTATTCTGTGGTGTTGATCTAGACAATACCTGAGAAACTCTAGAAGGCTGAGGCTTCTAAAGGAGGTCTGGGGAAACAGCCAAATGCTGAACACCTTTTTTAAATTTTTATTTATTTATTTATTTATTTACGTATTTATTTTCAGTACTGAGGATTGACACTGTAAGGGCATTTGGCAGACAAATGCTTTCCCACTGAGCCACCCCCTGGTTCCTTAAAACATTGCTTGAGTAGAGATGTTGGAATTATCAAGTTATTAGATAAAGTAAAAATAGACACTCCCTTGTTATCTTAAAAAAATAGTATTACTTTTCTTGAGCCTATCCTGTGTGGGCAATAGAAAATTGAACTTTTCCTATCTCTAATCAGAAACTATAAATTACGAGGGAACAGGGGCGAAACAAGGAACATTTGCCGAACTCCAAAATGAGGATACAGATGGTACCGAGGCACTGCATTATGCTGAACGTGTTTGCTAAAATAGCCCTGTTGGAGAAGCTGGAAATCGGAGACCCTAGAGACACTGGTGTGTTGACTGAGAGGTGTTCCTCAGTAGCCTGAAGTTCATTAGCCTCTTTGCATTTGATTTTTAAAAGAGACACAAACTTTCCCACGTTTAATATATTTGAAAACTAGCTACACATCAAAGTCCCTGTAGCAAACAGGCCTCCCTGGGAGATGTCTTGCCTGTGGCTTCAAAGATGCTCTGTCATGGAGCTGCATTTTTCAGAGAAAGGAAGGCACACATGTGTCTTCTATGGGCATCTCTTGACTTGACCCACAGAAAACATGAACCTAACTTTCCTGTTGATCTCAGTTATTGACCTGATCAACATTTATCCAATGCCTGGCACTGTGTCACTGTCATAATTTCCTGAGTCATTTATCACTTATTTCTCTTTCTTTGAGTTGTGTATGACATACATGTGTATGGTATGTTCACACATGTGTGTAGGTGTATGTGATTACACACAGGCTGGAGGAGGACATCAGCTGTCCTGCTCTACCACTAGCCCCTTTATTCCTTTGTGATAGGGTCTTCCATGATGTTTGGGACTAGGCTGGTAGCCTCCAATGGTCCCCTACTCTTTTTTCCTCCATAGTCCTGGGGTTACAAGCGCGCATGGCCACAGCAGGCTTGTCACATGGGTATTGGGGATTAAGTTCAGGCCATCTCATCTTGCTCAGCAAATGTTCTTACTCACTGACAAGTGAGCATCCCTAAGACTCTGGGATGATGCTCAGCTTCTGGTTTGGTGGGAGCAGGAGCATAATAAAGTGGAGAAGGCAGTGGCAACCAATTGTCTCACTGTTCCACACTGATACATTTGTTCTCTGTGGCTGGGAAGGAGTGCGGCTTTAAGCAGAGTTTTGTTTCTTCAAAGAATAGCTTTGATTCCTCATACCATTTTGTCATGAAAACTGTGTGGCCAACATCCAGACCATTTTCCTCATGAAAGAGTTATGGCGTTGCATTTTCACATAATCCGAAGTTATGTAAGTAGATGGTTCCCCCATCTTCTAAGTGATAGGATTCTGGGCTTCACTTATTTTCCACATAACTGAAACCTGCAATTAACACTGTTTTGTCAAAATAATACCACTGAGGGCAAGCTCACTTCTCACTTACCCAATTTCTGCTTGTACTTCAGAGGCCAGGCAGATGCCACCTTTCCCTTTAGCCTTCATTGACTGTGTCTCTGTCAGTCTGATCTCTCCTGGCATAACATTTCTGCCTGGCCACCTGCTCAGGGTGCAAATCCCAGCTACCACCCCTGCTACTAACTATATTTAAAAATATATTAAACATCAAGATGTTAGTATCAATTTTAAAAATAAAACAGAGAGATGTTGGTGAATTTGCTTACATCCTTGAGAAATAGCTCTTAGCACCCATTCAGCCACGTTCCTTTGTGTCCTGTGAGAATGGTGCCCAGCACTGCCATTCTCAGGCTCCTGTCCTGGCTGCCCTGAGAGTCTATGGTTCCCACTTCAGTCTGGGTGCTGGGACCTAGGTGCTGTGAATTCCTTTTCTTTGGGGACCTGCTACTGGGATCACTTCCCCAGCATTTGCCAATCAGCAGACACCATCAGCTTTGTTGTTGCCATGGATCAAAGCAGGGCCAGTGGTTCCACTAAAAGCTCTCTGCAGTCCTTCCTTAAAACCCATCCCAGTTTCATTCATTCACTTGTTTACTTGTTTGTTTGTGTGTTAGTGTTTGCCTCAGGGGTTCTGTTGCTGAAAAACACCATGACCAAAAGCAGCTTGGAGAGGAAAGGCTTTGTTTGGCCAGGTAACAGCCCATCATTGAGGGAAGTTAGTGGCAGGAACAGCAGACACCTGGGGTGGTGGCTAATGCACAGGCCATGGAGGAGTGACACTTACTGACTTAATCTCTATGGCTTGCACAGCCTGCTTTCTTATACAACCCAGGACCACCTCCCTCAAGGTAGCACCAAAGGGCTGGGCCTTCGCACATCAATAACTAATTAAGAAAATACACCCTAGCTTTTGCCCATAGATCCATCTTGAGTGGAGGGTGCTTTCTCAGTTGAGTTTTCCTTTTCCCAAATGACTTTTGCATCATTGTAAAACCAGCCAGCATGGACTATGTGCACACTGTGGTGTGTGTGTGTGTGTGTGTGTGTGTGTGTGTGTGTGTGTGTGCATCTTTGTGTGTAAGTGCATGTTTGTATGTGGGGTTATGTTCACATATGTGTGTGGGGGTCAGAGATCAACCTTGAGCATCATTTCTCAGAATCATCAACCTTATTTTCTGAGAAAGGGTCTCTCCCTGAGCTTGAGGCTTGCTGATTAGTCTAGGGTGAGTGGCCATCAAGCTGAGGATCCTTCTTTATCAGCATCCCCAATGCCACTGTGAGCTGTGTGCCACTGTGCCTGGTGTTTTTGTGGGTGGTAGGGATTAGACTCAGGTCATATTTTCAGGAAGCGTTTTACTGAATGACTGATTTCCCCAGTCCTTTCCACCTCCAATTCCTAAAGTGGGTAGACTGTTCATAATTCTGCAGTGGCCTAAATGTTGGATTTTTCATCTAGGTGTCCTTCAAGGGCAGCCACCTATGAGCAGGGTCTATCTGTGATGGGCATATTTTATTCCAGTAATAAATGATAAAATGGCACCTAATTATTGCTTTGTACTTGGCAAAATTCTGTCACCCCCCCCTTTTATTTAAATCTCATTTCCATTTTAGTACAACTCAGAGTCAGGCAGCCTGCCAACATTCTTATTTCTGTTTTATAAGAAAAGAAACCAAGGGCTAGAGGATTTGAATGGATTTGCTCAAATATCAAAGAAATTGTCAGGGATAGTTTTGGCGGTATGCTCTTTTAGGTCATAGTCTTTTCATATTTCTTCATTCATATTACATGGTTAACCAATTGATCATTGCTAATAAGACACATTCCTTGGGACTTTGCTCTTGTCATGCAGTCAGAAACCTTCATAACCTTGAACAGTTAAATTTGCCATCCACTTATTAGAACTAAGAGGGGCAGTTCCTGGTTTAGTGAGAGTCCAGAGAGTCCACTTGGGTTTTCCATGACCTTTCTTTCCTGCCATTTATCTTCTGGGTAAAACTTTGCCAGCATTTCTAGACAATTAATATGTGCTTGAATCATCTGGGGCTATGCTAGATTATTCCTTCTGATTCAGCAGGGCTGGGTGGGGCCAAGTCATGTCTTACAAGTTGGGGCAGTTGCTGCTGACCATGAACCTCACTTTGAGAAACAATCTCAGGTTAAGAAGCTCCCAGGTCAAAGAGATAGAGAATTTCCAAAAATAATATATCTGGACATGGGAAGTCCCATTTGAACACCAATCTTGTTCTCTAGGGATCTGTTTTCTAGGGCAGTAAGAGCTAGCAGACAAGGCCATCAGTGGGGCATGCTTTAATATGAAATTTACTTTCAGAGAATAAAATGGGAGGGACTTGAGCATGAAATACAGCCATTACATTTTTTTCTTGTCTTTTCTATGTGTTTCTGGAGCATTAGAATAAAATGTTTGTTTTTCAATATTTTGTTAAAATACACATCTCTTCATTAAATAAAGAAACATGGTCTATGTTAGACTAGGAGGGTGGGGTTTCTTTTAATGGCAGATGCTGTGCTGGTTTAGCTTTTGCCAACCTGGAGGCACTGAGGATAAGAGACCTGCACTTGAAGAACTGCTTCTATCTTCTATTAGACTGGCCCATAGGCAAGCCACAGGCCATGCTCTCCATTGATGATGGATGGATGTAGACGTGCCCAGTCCTCCGCAGGTGCTGGATCTCTGGGCTGGTGGTCCAGGTTGTATAAGAAAGCAGGCTGAGCAAGCCCAGGGAGCAAGGCAGTAAGCAGCACCCCTTCATGGCCTCTGCTTCAGCTCCAGCTTCTAGGTTTGGGGCTTTAGTTCCTGCCTTGACCTCTCTTCTTGATGTAGTGATGGAGGTGTGTAAACCAAGCAAGCCTTCTCTTTCTCAGGCTGCTCTTGGTCATGGTGTTTATCTCAGCAATTGAAAGCAGACTGAGGCAGATGGGATCAATCTGGATAAGAGGGGGAAAAAAACAAGAATAAAAATAATTCAAAAATTGGCAGGACATCCCTACCAAGGTTGTGGCTGATGCTGGAGAGATATGCTGGGGATTTAAACAAAGCCCTGAGGTTGGGGATGGAGGAGCTGAGAGGAGAAACTGAGCAGCTTAGGAAAGGGTCTGTGATAGCACACTGCAAGTGTACAGGAAATTAGAACAGTTCAGTTTAGTGCCATCTAACAGAGATCCATTGCTCATGGCATGGCACTGACATTCCCATAGGATTCTCTGGCCTGGGTGTGGACCACTCGAGTAGTACATGTCAACCCTTACCATCAATTGTTCAGAGACCATTTTAAAGTCTCTTTGCTTGTAGCAATAAAAGATAGCCTCCTTGCCTTCTTCTTTTTAAAAAAATTCGAGGCTAAAAAAGGGCTGTTTTCCCACAAGCCAGTAAGAAACATTTTTAATGGAAGCATTGTTCCTTTAGTAGCACTTTGCAAGGGGAAAGTGGAATATAGTCAAATTGCAATCCTGGCTGGAATGGAGCCTGGGTTTTTTCTTTGTGCAAAATAATCCATTCTGGTTGGGTTGCCATGATGGTGAGGAGACTCTTCTTAGCTGCTAGGTTACGTTGACAGTGACTTCAAAAGCATGTTTGGAGTTCAAATGCCTTCCAGTGGGCTGTCAGAAGACTTGTAGGTCTCATGTTTTCAGTTGGGGACAGAGACTACAAGTCCCAGCATGCTCTGTTTTAGGCCCTATAGGATATGGTCAGCCATGTAAAAGCAGGTATAGTCTTTTGAGTTTTTATAGCTCTCTTAGTAAGAATGAGTCACCAGAATTTGTGTGTTGTTGGCCATTGTGGTAAGGGTTTTCCAAGACCATCTTTACATGCTGTGGGCTGGAGACAGTAGGAGCAGTTTGGTTATTATATGTAGTCTTAGGGTTTTTTGTTTGTTTTTGTTGTTTTGAGCAATATTCTTCATAGGATTGATGCAGAGGTGAAATAACAACTTTTATGAAGTGCCGTGTATAATTAGGGCATACAAATACAAATATATATTTGAACAAGTAGTTTGTCTCAAATACTGTTTTGAAAATCAGAAAGCACTATACAGCATAACTATTACTGTTATAATTTTTAGATATTTCTGTCAGTGAGAATGACCTAACTTTTTCCAAGGTAACAAATATTCTTAGTGATTTTCTGCAAATGAGGATTTTGAGCATGCTATATGTTGAGTGTGGCTAAGCAGAGGATTTTGTGCATCCGTGCCCTCAAGGACAGGCCCTGATGGGAGCTTTGTATACACACACACATGTCCATAGTCAGCACCATAGCTCAAACTGCCACTCAGACATTCCAAGTGCTCACACTTCCTTTCACAGTTCACTGGTAGAGTAAGTCAAGTGTTCATATCCAGCTCCAAGAAATATTGGGAGGAACTGGAGAGATGGCTAATAGCTCACACTGCTCTTGCAAAGAACCACAGTTCAGTACCCAGACCCCATCTGGAACTCTAGTTCCAGAGGACTTGATGCTTCTGGCCTCTGACGTCACCTTTACTTGTGTATGCAAGACCCTCTCCCCCATAGGTACATACATATATAATTTAAAAATAAAACAGCGCAAAAGCCCAGGAAAATGCCATTTTCCAGTACAAAGAAGGAGATATGACATATTTGAACAGTTGTAATGACCTCCACTTCTACTAAGAGACAAAAAGGCTGGTGTGTAAGAGGAGTGTAAATAAGCAGGGCTTTCACATATAGGTAAATTTAAAATCTGAGCAACACACTTCAAAGCAGATTAGAATCTATCTGCACCAGATAGAAAATCAGATTCTTGGTGGGTTTAGGAAGATATTTTATCTCTCTTTTAGTGAAGTTCAGACATAGGCAGGCCAGTGATGGCATGGAGGTTCTGTGGGAATCTGAGTCTTCAGGCTGTTTTATTGTTCTGTTCTGTCTGGCATATGATTGATCTTCATTCTTAATTCACTTCAAGATCAGAAATGGCTACAGGGTACCAGGTAGAACATTTGCATTTCCATCGTCTGGAAAGGGGAAGGCAGGGGACATAAAAACCTTTCTCCAGCTTGTTCAGCCTCCTCTGAGCAGTCCTCTAGAATGTTCCATGGTAAATCTGCTGACCTGCCTGCAGGGGGTGGGGGGATTGGGGGTGCTAATATGGTTAGCCTGACAGGATCTAGAATCAGCAGGAGATATACCTCTGTGCATACGTGTGAAGGGGTTTCTAGATCAGGTTAACTGAGGTGGGATGAACCACCCGCATTGTGGGTATGACCAGGCCTTGTGCTGGGGTTCTTGACCAAAAACAAAGGAGGGGCCAGTAAGTCCTAGGGATCTTTCTATCTTCATCTCCTCAGACTAGTACTACAGGACATGCTGTTGTGCTTCACTCTGTGTGTGTGTGTGTGTGTGTGTGTGTGTGTGTGTGTGTGTGTGTGTTTTGGTGTGAGTACTTCAGCTCTGAATTCATGTACTTGCATTTGTACAGTAAGCATTTTATTGACTGAGTGATCTCTCCTGTTGCTCAAACATTGGAAATCTAATATTTATAGAAACTTTGACACAAAAAAATTCAGCCATAGCTTTTGATTTGTCTAAATTTGCCTTTAGGTGTTCATTAGATAGAAAAAAAGCTTCCTATTCCAATATCTGTCTTGCAGTACCAACAAACCACACCCCTCCCCACACTCCCCATGCTAGCTTAACCATAGGCACAAAAGCTTTGAGTCAGGGGGATCATATACAAATGAAGCCCTATAATCAGCCAACATTCTGTCTGAGTTGATAACCAGCCATCTGTACCATTAATGGTGACATCAAGGGATGGACTGGGATTGGTTTGTATCTTCATATGCCAGATGACAGGCTCTGCCCCTGGTATCTGTTGACATACTCTCAGCTGTTCTTACGTGGCCCTGGGCCATCCCAATTCTCCCAGGATATCAGAGAAGACACAAGCAATCAGTATTTACCTTCTTGAGGGCCCCAGAGAGAAGGCCTGAGTCAATGGCTTTATCACTGTGTCCAGTCTGCCCATCGTGAACCTTTCTTTACCTGTTGGGTTCCTTCTGCTGTCAGGAGGGGTCAGGGTTGAAAGGCAGTCAAGGGTGGCTTTTATGCTTACTAGAGTCCTAGTAGAGCTTTTCTCTTCTCCCAGCTCCCACCAGTCACTAGCTGTGTGGGAAGAGCTGCTGAAATTTCAAGCAAATATTCATGTAATTGGTCTGCTATAAGCAGGTGGTAAATGAGTAGCTTTGAGGGGAATGGTCCAGCTAAGGCTCTCCTTTCCAAAGTAGAGGCTTGGATGCCTTCCTAATCTTTCTTACTTAATTATTTAGGCAATCAGTTCTTGTCTTCAAGTCCATCTGGTGCAGCTGCTATCTTCTTCCTTTATCTCAGCATCTCTGCAAAGGCAGAACGCCAAAGTCTTTGTGAGTCGTGAGTCTGGTTCCCATCATTTGGACCTTGTGTTGCTGGAAATACAGGAACGTTCCCATGTCTTGACAGGTCTAGAGGAGTCCAATGTTTGCATATCTCTGTAAACCTTGAGATGCATTTCCCCCAAAAGTTGTACCAGTCACCTCCAATGGAGCCTGCTGATGGGAGAAACTGAAATGAGAGCCTCTATGTGCAGATCAGTCTTCCAAGCCTCTTGTGTATGTGACCTTCAGTAGGCTGTGGGAGAGCTGAAGATACCTAGTGTCCAAAACTTGCAAAACACGCATGAGTTTTTTTTTTTTTTTCTTGCCCTGCTTTCTGGGATCAGCCTGCTGCTTTTTTACTCTAAATGTGTTGGAAACAGCCTCTTCAAATCTTGAGTGGGCTTATATCCCAATTTCCATGTATTGGTGTGTGGATATGGCAGGGGGCACCTCAGTGTAGATATGGCAGGTGGAATTTCAGTGTGTGCATGTGTGTGTATATGATGGGGGAACTTCAGGCAAAGGAGCATGGGAAAACTAGTCAGTGAGCCTCAACTGTGGCCAAAAGCTTAAAATAATCAGGTCCATGCTGGAGAGATGTCTCAGTGCGGAGGACATTGTACTGCTCTTGCAGAGGACATTGGATGGCTCAGGGATTCTGTCATTCCCCTTTAGCCTCCATGAGCACCTACACACATGTGGTACATATACCTACATTCAGGCACACAATACATATACATACATCCGGGCACATACATAATCACATAAAATGACAAATACATCTTTCAAAAATAAAACAAAATAATTGTGCATCAAAACCTGAAGAAATACTTAAATGTGTGTTATAAATCTTTCTTTGGTCATTTCCTCTTAGTTTTGTGTTCTTAACTGTATAAACCAACCCAGTTCCCAATGGAAGCCAGTGAACAAAATTAACTTTCATATAATTTTTTGTTTTCATCAGTATGGAAAGCATATGGAACTAAGCTAAATGATAGCTATGACTATATAAGTTCCGTGAACAGAGAAAAATATATTTTGGAAATAACAATTAATACCCCTATCGATATTTATGCATGACCTACCTAATGGATTATCTCCATATAAAATTAATTATGAGCTCATGTTTTATGAGCTCTGTGCATAAATTAATTTTATTTTTCAAATCAATAAACTAGAATTTACAACTGCCTTATATGTTGCTCATCATCCTTGGAGCCTCCCCTTTCAGGCCCCTCTTTGAATGATATGAAAGGAGCCCTTTAGCCTGTCAAAGGCCTCCATTGAACAGAAGGAAAAGGGCAGAAAAGCGAATATTTGATGTTATGACTCAATTTTAACCACAACACCTTGGATAAGCCACTACAACTCTTTTGGTGGCAAAGCTGCCTTTATGAGTGTATATGGGCCCTCACTGAGGGCTTCCAGTTCTCTGAATGTGTAAAATGACAAGAGAGGTCTTACTGATCTGTGTCAGGAGTTAATGTAGATGACACAGCTTATACCTGGGTCCCTCATTCCCCTGGTAGTCACTGACTGTGATCTAGATACCCAGAATTCTCAATTGTATAAAACAAATGGAAGCTATTCAATTTTGGATCAAGGATTCTTAGTGCACATTTTTGAGATCTTAAAATATTCCAGCTATTGTTATATACCTTTTATTATGGATACTCTTACAGCTGAGAAAATGGAGGCAGAGGGATTAAAAGCATGGTCAAAGTTGCCCAGCCCCTTGGCAGTAATGCCCAGGTCAGAATCAGGCTTTTCAGCTGGTCTTGATTGATAAACACTGCTGCTTCTCACACTAACTGACTGGCTAATTCATAGTTAGTGTTCATCCCACAGAATAGCAAAGTGAGTGTGGGTGTGTGACTGCTTCATATGGAAATCTGAGTTACTTGGTTCTTCCCTCCAGAATCCTGTTGCCAATGGAAAGCAGGGACAGAACTGCCATGGAAAAACCAACTTTTGTGTGTTCCCAGCCACTTGGCAGGTTTGAGTTTGAGTTTTGAGTTTATCTGCCTGCACTGTGAAACTACAAGGTCCTAGCCATCCTCATAGTCCTACATTAATTTTATTAGGGGCCATTTGTAAAGAAGTGCACAACAGTTTAAAATCTTGGATTTAAAAATATTTAGATTTAAATGCTAGACCCAGTACTGACCATGTTGTCAGTACTTGGGGCGACTTTTAATGCCATGCATTGAGTTAAATGTGTCATACATGTTGCTTTATATGCTCAGCACAGTATTCCAGGGGAAGCACTTTTACCCTTATTTTTTTTAAGCCTTATTTCACACTCTTGACTGCTATCTCTGATAGCTACTTTAACCTTGGGCAAATTATTTTATTCCTGGAAGACTTCATTTCATCTTCTGAAAACTGGGGGTCATAAGACTATTTCTCTTATTGATATTAAATGAAGACCAGGAATGACTGCCCTAGGTATGTTTGAGGAGAAGGTTTTTACTGTAGAAATGAGGAATCTGGAGGCATCTGAAGGAATCCAGACTGAGAATATGGCTAGCAGGATAGACAAGGACATGGAGTCTGGCTTTGGGATGGAAAGCTTTAGGGTGGGGATGGGGGTGAAAAGTGCTGGGAAGAGCCATAGGTACTGAGTGGGACTCCTCCTGGTTGGTTTCTTTGGGACCAGACATTCCAGCTTTTTGTTGATGAGAGGGAATGAAGTAATCTATTCTGCAACTACTTCCTGCTAAGAGTGGGGGCATTGGGGGGGGGGGTCCCAGGAAGGCTGGAAGGCTGGTCAAAGCTGTGAAGGGAGAAAGGGGTTCAGGCTGTGGGGAATTGGCTCTGCTAACGATTCAAGGTCTGAAGCTAGCTGCTTTGGAGCAGTCTGGGATTCAGAGGCTCAGACTCATGGGAAATTCTGTCATAAGGACTGTTGAGTGTGGAGCAGTTTGTAGTCTACAGTTGATGGGAAACCTGTTGGGACAGATATAGACTAGGGACTGAAGGAAAAGTTAAGGAGTTTAAGGGAAATATATTGGGTGTATATTTGAAACTTCCAGACCCATGGTCCTGGTAGTTGGGGGAAACGGTGCTCTCCCCTAGGGGTGGGCAGTAGGGGGAAAGATTGGGCTGTTGATTGACAGGAGTACTTATTTGGAGTCCATTTGACCTGTGACAGATGAATCCAAATCTTACAGCTCCCTGAAGCTTACAACAACTTTTTCAAGTTTAAAAAAAAAATAAAAATGTTAAATTTATTAGCATTAATCTGTACTGAAATCCACATTGTACAAAAAGCAGAAAACTCAAGCTTTTGCATCATAGCAAAAATCTTGGGGACCCACAAAATGATTCTGGGTTAAAAGCATGGATGTGCTTTCCAAAAGGTTGGATGTGTAGATTGAACAGAATCATCTACAGTACAATGAGCCTCACTTCTAAGACTGTACGTAGGAGACATCTGAAGGAAATTCAAAATGTTGAGCTTGTGACTATGGTAAGAGTAGCTTTGCCGAGGCTAGATTAATAGTTATGAGGATTCGGGTGGGAAAATGCCTGGGAAGCACATAGCCATTGTCTGCCCCCAGAACAGCACTAAAGTCTATTCTAGACTGACAAAGTCTAGCCTTACAGCTATTACTCTGAGGAGCCAGGTTGGAAAACCCATTTGAAGGCCCGCCTCTGTGAAGTCCAGCTTGAGCTGCAGCATTGTGGGCTATTGGGTGAACAGGGGCAGGGTCTTACAAAACTGTTCTGTTGCTGGCTCTTGACCATTTGAGAGTGGAACTACACCCACAGCGATCCAGCCAGGATGTAGGGAAGGTCTGGGTTCTGCCCTTAGAGACAATAGCCTTGACAGCAGTGTCCTAGAGGCCTGGCAATTGTTACATTTTAACCCTGCTAGGATCTGGCTGGGCACCCAGTCCTAGTAGAAGGCAGCCTCAGTGTAGGGACTGATGGAGTCCTGGAGTTACCTGACTCAAGACTTCCCAGAACACTCTGTCTAACATGAGACTGGTGTGTTCGCATGCAGGAAACAGGCTTGCAGAGAAGGTAGGCTAGCGAGTATGGCCCCGTTTTAAGGATGGTGACGCCAGAATGTGAGAAGCTAAACAACATTAGCAAGTTGTAGATCCAGATTTGAATGTGGTTTGGGGCCAAACCTGTGAAAAGTCTGCGTAGTTTAATTTGTCCCCTATGGAGAGGATCAGGTAAGATAAAGCAAGTGCTTTATTTTCCTATATATGTGCATACACACAAAGCAAACCAACAAAACAAACAAACAAACAAACAAAAAAAAACTAGGGCTCAAATACAGGGCCCTTTTCACGCTAGGCAAGGTCTTCCAATGAAGACCCCTTGTTTGATACATTATTCTCCTTTGATTTTCTGCTTCCAGTGTGTGGCTTGGACGAACGAACATGAGATGAAGATAAGTTTCTCGCCTACATTCTAGATATCCTAGATGATGCCTTGGGATAGTGTTTCCTTTGTGTCATTTGTCATTATCATTTAATGACAGAATGCAACTCTTTACATATATCCCTTCTCCTCCATCAACTGGAAAGAACATGGGAAAAGGGCTTCTTGTATAACACCGCAGGTGGCTATGGATGGTGCCTGTAGATATCAGAGTTTAAATAAACTCTATTGTGTAAGGCGTGACCTTTGACTCCTCTGTCACACTACTCTCTGAATTAGAAAGGGTCAGGAAGTAAGAACTTGCTTGGGAAGGACCTGGCCCACTGTGAGAACAGAAGGGACTAGGATCTAAGGGTGTACTTGCTTTGGAAGGCTGGTATGGAAAAAGCCTAAGGCTCCAGACAAATGTGGAGTGTTCCCCTGTTCCTGTTGCTTCATTCTGTTTTGCTTTTGTAAGCTTGTGCTTGTCAGCTAGGGCTGAAACCCAACAAAACAGCTGCTAAGTATGGCTCTATGAGAAATAACATTCTGGTCTTTTTCAGGCCAGTAAGTGTAGAGTAAGCACAGTCGCCTGGCAGATGTCAGTGGGCAATTTGGGGGTAGACGTATTCTAAGAGCTGGATCAACCATCCGAGTTCTTTTGGGGTCTATTTACCCTGACAAAGGACTAGGGCTCCAAGTAAGAGATTCTGCTTCAAAGTCTTATGCTGTGTCTAAACGTAGTGTTTTAGAGAAGGGGCGTCCAACCTGTTGATACCACCTTGTGGTCTACAACTTAGCTGGGATATATATATATTCATAGACACCCAGGGATTCATGCAGCCCACAAGCCACAGGTTGGACATCCTGAAGGAGTTGGATCCTTGCTCATGGTCCTTTTTGGTCCTTCTTCCATCTTCATTGTCAAAAACTGGGATGATGAAGAAAGGGATCTATAGCACCATTTACAATACAAAGGAAGTGGTATCCTCAATAGAGACCTGTTCCAACCCTTGACCCTTGAGAGGTTACTTTGTATCCCAATAAATCTAGCATCATTCAGGGGACATGGAAGAAAGTCTAACTCAGAGTCTGGGAATATTAATTCCAAGATCTTAAATCTCTTCAGTCAACTGCAGGTTAGGCCCAAGGTGCCAATGCTGCCTACATGTCATCAGCTGATGAAAGAGTGAATTTGTCCCGGTGATCTGGGAGTCTAAAAGCCTCACATTTACAACAAGACATTCCTTTGTCCATGAATACCTAACTGGTTTGCTAAGCCTGTGGTGATAGTATCCATTGAAAAGCAATGTTTTTTTTTTTTTTTTGTCTGTATTTTCCAGCTTTATTCCTTGTTTATTAACTAGGTTTATTTTGAAGTATAGAAAAGACAAAAGAATGGAAGATGATGGATGTTTACTGAAGCATGATTACATATCAGATCTGGGCTGGTCTAGAAACTGTTATGACCCTCACAGCGACCTTGGAGGAAGGGAACTAAGTCCTCATTTTAGAATCGAGCAGCTCTGAATCTTGCGAAAGCCAGGGGAATGTTAGGTGCTCAATTAGAGGCTGAGAAATTTGATTTGTGGTTGTGCCTCAGTTTCCTTACCTGAAGACAATTAAAGGTAGTTCAAGCCTGGTGGTAAAGGTGTGTGGTATAAACCTAGTACCAAAGGCTGCAAGCTCAGGGCTTGCCTGCACTACAGGTCAAGTTCAAGCCTGGACTTCTTAGACTCAAAAAGTAGGGCCTGGGGCTATAGTCAATTGGTAGAGAACTTGCTGGCACACACAAAACTCTGGGTTCTATCTCTAGCCCTGTGCAAACAGGGAATGGTGGAATATGTCTGTATTGGAAGGTGGAGTCTGAGGATCAGAAATTGAAGTCCATCTGGGGCTATGTACTAAGTTTGATGTTAGCCTCAAATGTATGCAACCAACCCCTTCCCCAAAGGGCAACATCAAAATAAAAACTAAAACAAAGACTGAAATTATAGCCCAACAATAGAGCATTTGCCTAACACGCTTGTGGCCCTAGATTCAACTCCCAATACGACAAAACAAAAACAAAAAGCCACCCACTTGACAGAGTTGTTATAATTAAATATGCCATTTATAGAAGATGCCGAAAATAGTCCTCAGCACATAAGTGGTCATGAAATGTTAGCTATTACCTCAATTTCTTATTACAATAACTAATCTAACTAGTTATCAGCACTTGCTGGAAACTAACTATTTTTTTCCCCAGGGAACAGCTGCCTTTTGATGTGCAGTGAGATTTTATTATGAAATAATGCAAACTACTCTAGCTTGGAGTTACATTCTCTTCTCTGCCTCTCAGTAAAGGTTAAGGTCTGAATATAGGCATATGTAGGCAACAGGGATCCCCACTCTGCAAATGTCAGTGGTTTGCTCTTTTCTCCACGGAGTGCATTTCCTTCTTCCACGTTGCCCATCCTGGCTTTAAGACAGCTAAGCAAACATGAAAAGGAGAATTAAGTCAGCTCTTGTCTTTCTGCTGATTTGTCTTTGTAACATGATTATTAGGGACAACATTCCCTCCTTGTGGCCTGACACACAGCCATGTCCTGACAACCTGTCATACCTGTGGACTTCATGGGTGTCTTTAAAGCTGGGAATACCATAGGGACTCACATATGTGATAGCTTTATGCTTTTGAGATTAGTGTAATAGGGCTGGGAGGTGACGACAGCAGTGACTGTTGAGATGGAAAACATAGGATTCGGTTGCTAGACCTTTGGCTCCACATTCCAATCCTTTTCCATTCATATTTTATTTTTTCCCCAGCTTATTCCACACAGGTGGTAGAGAATTGGGTATGGAACGCATCCCTCACTCAGTATTTCAGCTAGGCAGATGCAAGTGCCAGGAAATATTTAGGTAAATGTTACAGTGCTTCTCTACCACAGGCTGTTTGTAACTCATTAGAGGAGAGAAACGTGTGAGGGCAGCAGCTCTGAGGACACATGGTCCCACCAAAGTCTGCACAAGCAGCAGATGCAATGGGAGCCAGTGCATCATGAAAGGCCTCATAGAAGAGGCATCGTGGGCTTCCAGGGACAGGCTTGGTTGCTAGGGAATGGCGAAAGGGGTGCCTGTAGCAAATAGGCATTGCTGTACTGGGGAACAGAAACCAGTGTGTTGTGCTGGGGAAATTGTAGGTGGCGAGGCTCCGGTTGGTAATAGCTGAGATTGACAAAACATGGGGCTGGTGACAAAGGCTGTGCCTGAGAATAACAGGACCTTGGCTTCAATTTGAACCACACTGGCTGTACCATTTGTTATAGAAGGATGAGTGCAGTAAACAGACAAGAACTGTCCAAAAGCGAAGTCCCAGAAAGAGGTGGTGGGGCCTATTGCGTGAATTGGGTGGATAAAGTAGACTTTTGGAGGTAAGACCATTGGCATTTGGTGAACAAAATGAGGGGCTGGGAAGACGGCCAGGGGTGGAGCATTGCCATGGTGGGCAGGAGGAATGTAATCTA
Organism: Cricetiscus sungorus; assembly: GCA_030556225.1. Classification (NCBI taxonomy): domain Eukaryota; kingdom Metazoa; phylum Chordata; class Mammalia; order Rodentia; family Cricetidae; genus Cricetiscus; species Cricetiscus sungorus. The sequence goes on from JANBXA010000730.1 coordinate 52,066,158, forward strand.
GGAGAGGGTTGAATGGTGTAATGGAAGCCGGATGTCTCCACTGACACTGATGTGCAGCAGTGTAAATGGCTCCCGGGGAAGGGAATGTCTGAGAAGAGACCGTGAAGCACAAGGACTGAGGTCATGGTCCATCGTTGGAAGAAGTTATTTGGGGTAACTGCAAGTGTGCAAGGCAAAACTAGATGCTTGCCCCGTTTATGTTGTGCCATAGGGACATATCTAGCAATGATGTTCATGTGTTCAAAACGCCTGCAATTCTAGTACTTGGACTCAAGTATTTGGAAAATGGGGAGGAAGATTTTTGTGGGGTCTGAGGGAGCTCTACGTCTGCCCCATTGTTGGTCAAATCCTTCTTCAGTCACTCCACGAACACGTGGTTCCAAGACACTCTGTGATAGATTGGCTCTGTGGATATAAATATGAGACTCTGAGTCATTTTTTAAATTTATTTTTATTTTTTTGACTGACCAGATTCTTCTCACTGTGCTTGCCTCTTCAAAGCCAATCAATATGAGATTTCTTAGCTCCTTTGGCCTTTGCTTCTGAGTCATTTGGATGTGTCCAGGAGAAGGCTTTTCTTTCCTGCAGCCATTGGAACGCTGTATGGAGCCTCCTTGGCACTGATTGGCTGGTTCACATGTGAAGTCAGCTGCCCAGATACTCCCAGAACTAGCTATCAATCCCAGTTTAAGGAATTAGGAGTGGGGCACCCGGGTTTGGAAGCAAGTGTGCACCCACTCCTGTCCTCTCCGCTCACAGCTGTGATTGACTCCAAGCTTCCTCAAGCAGCCACCATCACTACCCAGCCTCTGTCTCTTCCCCTCCTCCCCACTTCTTCCACTTTCCTTTCTCCAGCTCACTCTATAGCCCAGACGCCTGCATGTCCCTCAGTCTTCTGAGTGCTGGCATTGTAATTGGGAGTTACCATGCCTGGACTGCTCCTAGCTTCTCTCTCCCTCTCTCTCTCCCCCACCTCCCTATCATTTTTTGTTCTTTCTTTTTCTAGTTGAGATATTTTAAGCACATGAAGAACTCCTTTCCGAGCATGTTGCAGAAACATTACTGAACAAACAAACTACTGGGAAAGACAGCATAGAAATAAACAGCAACTGCTCCCATGTGTGGCCTGTCTACCCCTTCCCCTTTCTTTACTTCTAATCTTGTTTGTATGAAACCTGCTGTTCTAAATGGCTTAGGAGTTAGCAAACTAACATTTTCTCTTAAGGGCTTCCAGGTGGCTTTGACAATGCCTTAGTTATGGGTGGTGACTCATTGCTGATGTCCCTAACAGTTTCTTCGCCTTGGTTCTGTACTTCTATGGGCCAGCTGGGAATAACTGTAATTTCTGTTGTTCGTTTCCCCCTTTTTGATTCTGTAAGAGTAGTTAATGCATATTCCAGATTTTCTTCTCAGTGACCAAAAGATTCCCATTTCTGATTTTGTTGGATATGTATATGGAGTGTATGTATGTTTCCATGTGTGTGGGCACATACACTTAGGCATATGTGTGTGTGAAAGCCAGAGGTTAATATTAACTATCTTTCGATTACTCTTGTTAGCATTCCTTCTCTGGGGCCTATGTAAAACAAAGTCTACCCTTCCTCCCAAGATCCCAAGGATGAACCAAGCCATGATTCTGTGCAAAGGTCACTGGGAAACCAATGAATTTATTGGGCTTCCTTTCTGAGCGGAGGTGAGGGGTCAATTACAGGGGTGTGGTCACTCCTCTACAAACAGGCTGCACCTGGAGAGTCTTACACAACAGGGATGCAGCCTTTCCCATAAGTAACAGACCTGGAGTCAGTGTTCTGTGTTTCCCAGCCTCTATACACTCTAGCTCTTCCCACAGCCTACCTGCATCCTGGCAGGAGATACGGAGCAGGGATTTCAGACTAGAATCTTGTGCCCTAATATGAGCATTTATTCAGGGGGAGGGTTGTAAACTGTCAGCCAGCCTAGCCGGGGCTACCTTTTGCAGTACTACAGTTTAACTCCCCAACATGGCAGTTGCTTGGCTCATAGGGCACTCACTTAGGACACTTGCCACCTTATGTAAAGCAAAGCTCACCACTTCAACTAGTGTAGCTAGCCTGCTTTCTCTGGGGATTTCCAACTTTGCCTCTCTGGCATTAGGATTACAAAATGGTCATAGCACCAGCCTGACATTTTTCATGGGCGCTAGAGGTCCAACTCTGGTCCTCAGAGTTGCATGGCAAGCCCTTTACCTGCTCACCATCTCCCTAGCTTGCCAGGTGGAGTATTTGGAAGCCCCTTGACCATTGGCTTGAGAGGAGGGCTCTGGTTTAGTGTAGACTCATTTTTAAGAACTCTGACTTATTTGCCACCTTCCTCAGGGATATCAGAGTGATGGCTCAGACACAGCCCTTCTTCTACTTCCTAACACTGTGGTGTTGCGTGTGGGGATAAACGTGGCTATGTAGATTAGGGGCATGGCTCCTCAGTTCACAAAATACTTTGTCAGGTCCAAAAGTGGCTATCTGTGGTGCCTATTAGCATAGCTACCAAATCACATGCTGGCCTCAGGGCTTTCTCAGTATTACAGCTACCCACGGCTCTCCTCATCTCTCCTCATCCCTCCCCACCCTGAATTTCTCTAGTTTATGGGCCTCCCTTCGCCCAGCTTCTCATTCCTGTATAACCGTGCCATTTTGACTATGCACTCTCTTGGATTTCTTTTGTCTTCCTCTCTTGGTTCGCTCTCTCCTGCCCCTCTCTTGTCTTCCACCTCCATGACAACCAAGTCCATTCTGCTGGCCATATTTAGTCCACTGTTTTCTCTCCCTGGTCTGGACCCCTCCTGCTACTCCTGGCTATACTCTCCCTCATATCTATAATAAAGTCTTCCCCTTCAGCTGCACCATGGAGCTGTCCCTCTCACTTTCTACTCTTTCCTAGCACAGCTGGAGTCCTGGGCTCTCACCCAGCACCATATAAACTGGGCATGGCGCTATAGACCTGTGATCTCAGCATTTGCAGGATCAGGGTTAAAAGTGAGACAGTGATAGATAGTGAGTTAGAGACCAGCCTTGGCTGTGAGATCTTGTCAAAAAACCCAAAAGTGATCACTATTAGGTATTAATAGGTTGTCAACTTTTCATGGGGTCACAGCAGGGTAAAAGTCGCCTCTGCTTTGCAGGCTCAGACACTAGCCTGTGCCTCTAAATCCTCCTAGAGTCAAGTTAAAGCTGCATTTGGTCTGGGTCTGTCTGAATCTAAGGCTTGGGCTGGTCCCCTCCTCCTTGCCACCCACCTGCCATAATATGTTCCAGTTGCTCTTCTGTGTGGCCCTCTAGGTTGGCTCCATTCTTAGGTGGTTTTTGCTTGTGTGTTTGTTTTCACCTCTCATTTTTTTTTTTTAGGTAAATTAAGTGACTAACACTTAAAAATTAGATCACACCTTAAAGAAAATGTCTGTGTTTTCCTGAGAAATCATTAGACCTGGCTGTTTTATGCTCTTATGCAGACAGGGCAGTAATTAGTTGTGCTAAGTACCTCTTTCTCCCTTCCCTCCCTGTCCCTGCCTAGCTGGGAATGAGTTCTTCTCCCTGCTGCTTGACTTGCTTACCCTCTGTGGATGGTTATACAAGGACTCTTCATTTTAAAAAGAAAATTACATTTTAAAAATTGTGTTTATGTTTTTAGCTGTGTGTGTGTGTGTGTGTGTGTGTGTGTGTGTGTGTGTGTGTGTGTGTGTGTGTGTGTGTGTGTCAGAGGACAGCTTGCTGGAGGTTGGCTGTTTTCTTCTACTAGGCGATTCCTGGGGGTCCTCATGTCCCCAGGCTTTCTGGCCTTTGTCACTTGAGACTTTTTCCTGATCTAAGTTTATTTCTTCTGAGAAGCAATTTCTTTGGGTTAGAAGTCATGGGTATAAAAGTCAGACTTAAACTTTATTAACTTCTGTGGACTTTTATGAATCTTTTTTTTCCCCACTTCTTGGGGTTGGTCATTCACAGAACCCATGGCACTTTGAGGGTTGATAGAAACTTGTTTGCTGCCATAAACTTCTATAATCCTTCTCTTATGCTAAATTCCAAATCCCACATTAAGCATGAAAAAGGTTATTTTACAGTGTAAAGGCATATTTTACAGTGGCAGCATTACAGAGATGAGAGATGAACCCAAGGAAAAGCATTCAGGCGGGTGGGTGGCTTTCTAGATCTCCATTTCTTTCTTGGAGACTGTTGAATCCCATAAGGAAGATTGCGCACACTTGAGGAACATGTTGTATCAGGTTGCCGTGATAAACACAAACAACTTGGGGAGGAAAGGTTCTATTTGGCTTACATGTCCTGATCATTGTGCACCACTGAGGGAAATTAGCGCAGGAACTCAAGCAAGAGTAGAGACATGGGGAAAAGAGCAGGAACAATGGAGAAAAGTTGCTTACTGGCTTGCTCTCCATGGCTTGCTCAGCCTGCTATTTTCCCAGCCCAGAACTACCAGTCCTGGACTACCAGTCGAAGGGGGGCCTTATCAATGGGCTGGGCCCTCTTATGTCAATCATGAATCAAGAAAATATCCCACAGACTTGTCTATAGGCCAACATGATGGAGTCATTTTTTCAACTGAGGTTCTTCTTACCAGATCACTCTTGCTTATGTCCTTACAAAACAAAGAAATAAACTACCCAGCATACCTTGTTTCCTTCCCAGAATCCACCTAGTAAGTGACTCAAACATTTCAAGAGAAATAGTCTAAAAAAAAAAAAAATCAGAATTCCCTCTAAGTGATATGTGCCTTTCATGTTACCTCAACATTGCTGCAAGAGTACCTCAATTCCCTAGTGAGAAAAATGTTAATTCTTGTTTATTGTACGTATGTGGGTGTACACACATATGTGGATATAGGTATAGCATGCATGGATATGTGTGCACATGTGGAAGCCAGAGGTTGATGCTAGATATCTCCCTCAGTCCCTCTCCACTTTATGTTTTGATATGGGATTTGCTTTTTCTCTCTGAACCTGGAGCTCATTGATTTGCTAGACTGGCTGAGCTGCAAGTCCCAGAATCCTCCTGTCTGCATCTCTCAGTGCTGGGACTTGAGACATGTTCTGCCATGTCTAGCTCTTTAAAGTGGGTTCTGAGAAAGGAGCTCAGGTCCTCTTGCATGCATAGTGTAGTGAGTCTTTCTCTGTCTCACCATCCTGCTCCCAAATAACCACAAGGAAACTTTTTATTGATTATGAGAGCTTGGCTGATTGCTTAGGCTTGTTTCTAACTAGCCCCTATAACATAAATCAATCCATTTCTGTTAATCAATGTGCTGCTCCAAGGTTCATGTACCTGTCTACATACTGTCCATCCTGTGTTCCTGCTTCCTCCTTATTTCCTCATGTTGCCCCCTTCTTCTTCCTGGTGTGCCTGGAAATCCTGCCTAGATATTGGCCAGTCAGAATTTCATTAAACTAATCAGAATAATACTTTTTCACATTGTACAAAAATGTTATTTCACAACAGCATGGCAAAGAAGCTATGGACTGAGTCATGTCCCTAGCCACCCTTTTTATTGTTTTAATGGAAAACAATTTCATTTTGTCTGATTTAAATTCATCATAAAAGTATGAAACAAAAACAAAGTGAATTTGACTAATTTCATAGCTGTGGTTTAATTAAAATAATTTAGAAATTGATATTATTTAGCAGTTACATCTAGAAGATGCCCTTCCATCAAACTCAAGTGATTTAATTGCTTACTTTGAGTAACTATTTGCTATTGATGATGACAGGGCCTGGGATGGTTTTTAAATTTTGATTGTTGTTTTTTCTTTAGGACCCTGCAGGGATCTTTGAGTTGGTGGAACTTGTTGGAAATGGGACATATGGTCAAGTGTATAAGGTAAGAATGTTAAGCTTGAATATGGCTTGTATGTGGCGTTGGTTTCTAGTTCCAAATAGCAATGCTGTCCGTGCTTGTTCCTAAATGCCTCATCACAGCAGACATCAAGTGAATTCATATACCAGTTCACTTACTCCTCTCCATCCTTTTGGATGTAGCTGTGGTTGTACTGACTACATGGGGTTCTGTGGCTTGAGTGTTCCCCGGTGGTGTTTATCACAGTGTTTGTATCAGAAGCAAGCATCAGATGGTGCTTATCCGAAATGCCTAAGTGGTTAGATTCCTTCATTTTGAGCACTGCCAAGCTGCTTTCCAAAGGAGCAAAGGACACCATTCACTGTTGAAATCCAAGCTATTAGACTATCACGGCTGCAGAAGTGAATTTGTTGCTCGCCCAGGGCGTTAGTCAAATGAGCTCCCTTGCAGTGTTAGGAGAAAGCTCACTCACTCACAAGCAGAGACCCAGAACCACAATGAACTAATGTAATGAGCTCCACAAGGTAGGAAGTAGTGAAATGGCTAGCTTGAATTGGGATTGGACTTCCTGCTCTTTTATTAATTTTGCCTACAAATCCATCCAAAAATGTTCAAGAGGAGCCTTTTCCCCTAACAAATTATCTATTTTTTTAAAAAAGAAGATACAAGTTGATTCCTCTTTTGACAATTGAGAAGATAAATAGGTGAACAATTTTAGGAATAGAATTTGGGGGCTTTGGTAAACGAGCTGTTAAGAATCCTTCTAAAAGAAGCCGATGTATCCTCTGGATTATTTCCAGGGAGCAGCCATCGTTATTCTAAATTGTGGTGGTATGGGATGGAATTTCAAGTACAAATTATCTCTCATTGTCCTGCTTTTCAAGAATTCCCTCTTTGCCCTACATTTTTCTCAGGCGATTCAGGGTGTTGTACAAGGCATACGGACTATAATAGTCTCAATTCTGCAGAATGGTGAAAGTGCAGGAGTGCTTAAGGTATTGCGAGAATCTGGCTTAAGGTAGTGTGAGTAGCAACACACAGATGCTTTTATTGACTAGGAAGCACTTTTTGGTGCCCACAAGGGTGTGAGATAATTTCTCTCTTTCAAGAAACAACCCTTTCCTAAAGTGTTAATCCTTTACAAGAAGACAGAATGGAGACTCTATTCACTTGATGTTGATCCTACCTGACACAGATAGAGATGTCGCTCAGAAAGTGCTTTTAAATACCTGCAATGAAGATAATTAGGTTGGATGATTGTGTTATTGCAGCTTGAGAAATTGGATTGAACTTGCTATGCAATGTGGCTAATGAAGTAAACTCTATTATAGGCAGAAAAAGATTTCTGACTTGTCACTGTAACAGTAACAGTAACAGTGGTGTGCTGTTAGTTTCAGGATAGCATTGGAGGACACTGCGCACTGCAGAGCAGACATTTAGGGCACACTTAACAGCTTCTACCTAACAGGTAGAACCCAAGAGGATAGAGCAAAGGTATGTGGTACTGTCATTCTGACAGGTCCCAGATCTCCCAGAAGACAAATGTCTGGCATGTCTGTGAGGCAGCTTCAAGATTCAGGAAACTGAGTTGGGAAGTACCCTAAAATTTGGTAGCACTGCCTTATTTGTTGTGGTTCTAGATGAAATAAAAAGGAGAAAGTCAGCTGAGCACCAGCATCCATCACTCTACTTCTGCCTGGGATGCAGGGTGACCAGCTGCCTCACATTCCTACAGCATCTTTCTCTTTCTGATGGACTGTAGTAACGAAATTGAGGACCAAAAGAAATCCTTCCCTCTTTAAGTTGCCCTCCCCCAAGATATTTCATCACAATAACGATAAAATAATGAATGCAGCATTCAATTATAAATGAGACATTTTTGGAAAATTCAGAATTATCTCTAATTCCATGACATTGCATGAAAAACAACAACAAAAGCAATTAAAAGCTTAACCAGCATCAAAGAGTCTCACACCTTTCTAAGAGTTGGACTGTTTCCAGCAAGTGGGTAGTTGACATTGTGATCCTAAAGCCTTCTGTTTCTCTTTAAGAGTACAATACTTGCTACTTTAGTTAAAGCGAAGTTTGCAGAAAGGTCATGGTTAGGACATGTGACCTGAGGACAGGAGATAGATATAGTCTCTCTCACAGTTCTAAGTTCTATTTGCTGTTTTGTGGCTATCACAATTTTTCCTACTTGAGTCCAGTGAGAATGTAGTTGGAGAAGCTGTGGGGATTTGAGTTGCCTTACCTAAAGAATTGTAACTTCCTGCTTAGTTCTAGCTTTATTTTCTAGTCCACTGGGTTGTGTTAGGTCACTACTAACACATGGCCAGAAATGGTCCTGTTTCCTCAGGACCAATGCAATCTTGTTGCTGTCTAAATGCTAAAGAACTGAAACACAGCAGCAACATCTCATTTACAGAATGAGAACTTAAGTTGATTAAATTGGGAACTAATTTTTCACACCACGCATTTTTGTGGAATAGGCACATTGCTAAAATACTTTAGGCACGCATAGAAATTTTATAGCCTTGGGAAGGAATCATTCCACATAAGATTGTATGAGAAATGTTTTCTTTACATTAAATATTAACCTTATTAATTGTTGTAATTAAATTAGCTTTATGAATTTACCTGTTAGTGATCCTGAGCTTCACAAACTTGTGCATAATCTTATGAGTGAGTAATCTTTATTATATAGAATAATTTATCTTAAGACTTTTTAATAAGCTCTCTTAGGAGAGCAATAATATAATTTTATTTTCAAGTAGCTTTGAAGAAATATGCCATATAATAAGAAAAAAATAAGTAAAAGTCTTTAAAAATATTTCCTGAGCTGCATCTGCATTAGAGATATATACATCTAGTTTAGAAATAGGAATATTTTATGTGAAAGCCATTAAATAATGTGTAGCTTTCCAAAACTACCTCCAGCCTCACTCCCAAGTCAAGAATTATCTATAAAAGTTTGGTTCCAGTAATCAAGTGATAATTTGATTTAGTTTTATTCTTAATTTTATTTATAAGACGGAATAGGTTCCCAATTTTAAAAATACCTTTCTTTCTTTCTTTCTTTCTTTCTTTCTTTCTTTCTTTCTTTCTTTCTTTCTTTCTTCCTTCCTTCCTTCCTTTTTTTCTGAGACAGGGTTTCTCTGTGTAAACCCAGATGTCCTGAAACTTCCTTTGCAAATAAGATGGCCTCCAATGCAGATATTCACTTGCCTCTGCCTCCATTATGCTGGGGATTAAAAGTGTACACCACCATCACCACCATACCTAATCATTATGTTTGTTTGTTTGTTTGTTTGTCTTTGGGAACAGTATCTCCCTGTGACCATATCTTCAGCTTCCTCTCTAAAGCAAAATAAAGGGAATGGAGAGATTGCTCAGTGGTTAAGAGTACTTGCTGTTTTTTCCAGAGGACACAGGTTTGATTATCGAATCCACATTGTAGCTCACAACTATTTGTAACTCCAGTTTTGGGGGATTCCATGCCCTCTTCTGGTGTCCCAGGGCACCAGGGATGCACATAATGCACAGCCATACATATAGGCAAACACTTAGACAATAAAATAATAATAAAAATTAATTAAAATATCAGAAGGGGAGTATCATGGGTTATAAAGGAGAATATGCTTAAAGTACATTATATACTTGCATGAAAGTATATATAACTCTATATGAAAAAATAAAATACCTAAACAAATAATAATAATAATAAAAAAAATCAGAGGTGTAGATGGTAGGTCTTCTTGATAGATTATGTGGTAGTGGGAGCCAGGAATTCAACACTCTGCATATTGTCGAAGCCCATACATAAAAGATGGATTGTTAAAGTTAATGTGGACTGAGTTACAATTGATAAATGAAAGGCAAAAGGAACAAAGAACTTTCAACATTCTAAAGGAACACAAAAAATAAAATTAAAAGCAAACCAGCACAAAGCCACATGCCATTTTGCAAAAGGTTTTGGCATTTATCAGCATGCTACCTGGAGTCTAATGGCCTCTGGAGACATTTTGGTAAAACAGAGTATATTGGCTACTTTTTCTTGGTGTGATAAAAAATCATGATCAGAACCGACTTTGAGAAGGAAGAGTTTAAATTGCAGCAGGGATGAATGGCACAATGTGTCCTAGGGTGACAAACAAATGGGAATACATGGATTCCTCGATATTTCTTACATGTCTCACTTCAATCCTCTCTGAGATTGTGGAGCATAAACATGTTGGTTTTAGTGCTTGGAAAAATTGGTATGGTACTGATAATTGTCACTTGTCGGAATCATGATGACACCATTCCCTGGCTGGCATCCTGGGCTGTATGGGGAGTGAAGGCCAAGGTGGGCTGGACGAGGGAAGTCCTGGAAATGCTGAGAACTCCTGGCATCATGCTCCACCGGGGTTATTGTTTAGCATCTTTGTAAGTGGAAAGGATTGTGGAGCAGCACTGAGCTGGCTTCTCAGTGTGCCTCTGCCTCGTTCAAGTTGTGCAAAGACAACCGACTTACTTAATTCTGAGTCTGCATTTTTTCATCCTTTATTAATAGTGCAAGTTAGGGAGGTTCTGGAAAATTATGTATATGGTCTGTGGAATCCCAGAGTGTGTTTCTGAGACACAGCACCTTCTCAAAGGCCTTTTCTTCTTTCTAAACACACATGCCAGTCTTTTCATGATCTTGATTTTATAAAATGTCTTATGAGATGAAAGAAATATAAAGTAATGAAGTCAAAACACACATCATGTACTTTGCATTCCATGTTTGACCAGTTCCTGAGCTGCTCAAGGCACCTTAATTTGTTTTAAAACCAAGGATCAATGCTTCTTGTATGGCATTTGATGACATAATTGTCATTTTTGTGTTACAATTCATCTTGATTATGTATTTATTGTGTGTGTATGCATGTGTACATAAGTGTGTCTCTCCGTGTAAGCATCTGTGTGTTTGTATTCTTCTGTGTGGGTGTGGGAGGGTGCAGTATACATGCATGCAGAGGACAAAGGACAACCTGGTTGTCATTTCTCAAGTGCTATCTAGCTTTCTTTTTTTATTAATTTATTTTTTACATTCCAATCCTAGCTCCCCCTCCCTCCTCCCCTCCACTTCCCCACCCCCTCCCCCAGGCCTTCCACTGCTCCCCTAGGAAGTCTACTAAGTCTGCTCCATCAGCTCCTCGAGGTAGAACCAAGCACCCCTCCACTTGGTGCCTAGGCTGGGCAAGGTATCTCTCCATATAGAATGGGCTCCACTAAGTCAGTTTGTGCACTAGAGTTACATCTTGGATCCACTGCCAGTAGCCTCATATATTGTCCCAGTCACCTATACTAAGGGAGTCTAGTTTGGTTTTATGCAGGTTCCCCCATTTGTCAGAACTGAGTCAGTGATCTCTCACTAGCTCAGGTGAGCTTATTCTGTGGGTTTCCCCATCATGGTCTTGATTCCTTTGTTCATATTATTACTCCTCCCTCACTTTGATTGTACTCCAGGAGCTAGGCCCAATGGTTAGTTGTGGATTTCTGCACCTGCCTTCTATCTGTTTTTGGAGGAGAGTTCTAGTTTCTCTAGGGTTGTGGATTGTAGGCTGGCTATCTTTTGCTTTATGTCTGGTATCCACCTATTTGTGAGTACATACTATGTTTGTCTTTCTGGGTCTGGATTGCCTTACTCGGGATGTTTTTTCCTAGTTCCATCCATTTGCCTGCAAATTTCAGGATGTAATTGTTTCTTACCACTGAGTAGTACTCTATTGTGTAAATGATCCATATTTTCTTTATTTATTCTTCAGTTGAGGGGCATTTAGGTTATTTCCAGCTTCTGGCTATTATGAATAATGTTGCTATGAACATAGCTGAGCAAATGTCTTTTGGTGTTGAGTGTCCATCTTTTGGAGATATGCTCCAATAGTGGTATTGTAGGCTCTTGAGGTAGGCTGGCTTGATTTATAAGATAGGGTTTATCAGTGTTTGCAACTCATTGGCCTGAATGTGGCAGGATCTGCCTTGCTCCACCACCCCAGCATTGGGATTAGCAGAACACATCAGCTGGTAGATACAACTCAGGTCTTCTTGTTTGCAAGGTCATCAATTTATTGATTGAGCAATTCAACTTGAGTGTTCAAAAGTGACAGTTTCTCAATAAGTAATAAAGAGAAGCTTGGTTATCAGGGGGAATTATCATTGGCTCCATCATTCTAAAACTTTGATAAGGTAAGAGCAATTTTAGATAATATAATTATTTTATAAGTTTGGAGGAGAGAATCAATAGTATTACCCAAGCCATCGGCCTTCATTTGTCCTAGTTATGGAGTGTGGGGTAGAGAGAGACATGTGGGAGTGGAAGGCGTCTAGAAGGACTTTTCCCATTAGCCTTACGTTTTGGTTTGCTATAGATTCATTTGAGGCTCAATTGATCTGATATGAAAACACCCTCCCCTTTATACACCCCACTATGCCATTGTGAACTCATGACTATGAAAGCGTTTTGTTAACTATAAACTGCTCAACATCTTCATGGCTTTTTTTTTTTTTTTTACTGCTGTTGTCATTCATTATAGAGTCTTATAAAGGCAACAGAAGTAGTTTATGCAGGGGGTGTGTGTGTGTGTGTGTGTGTGTGTGTGTGTGTGTGTGTGGGTTCTCATTGCAGCAACTTTCTGGCCTCTCATCCCGTTGCTTCTAGAGGCACTTTGTATAAAAACATAGCTTCAGGGCTTTCTCTCGTATTTCTTTATAAACCCAGCTGTTGGGCCAAGTGTTGGATGTTGATCTTCAAAAACAATTTTTTTTGTACTATTTAGCACAGGACACCTCACCTACTCAAAGCAACTAGTAATAGAACTAAGGGTACTGTGTGGTTACATTTAAACAACAAGCATATTCAAACACTATGGAGGGTTAGAACGTTGTAGAACTTCTTTTTAGTATATATATAAAAAAAAACCACTTATTGACACATTGTCTTTAAGATGCTGTGGTGCACACAAAACTTTGTTCATAGGTGTAGATACATTTTGCTATAGCATTGCTTTAAAAGCTCTAAGAGTATTTTCTTTGCTGGTGGGCAAAGTCCAGGCTAACAGTTTTATCCTTCTTGTTCAATGCTGTTTAGCTTTAAACTAGGCTGGCCTGATGAGTTACCCTTCCTTATAGAGGTCTATGTTCTTTGCATCTTATTTGGCTCAAGGCCATCAACCATACTTTTGGTCTGTTGGATATAATGAATTACTTGTTGTCACCTGGGCATTTTTATCTCTTGGTTACACAGTCTTCTCAGGTTGTGGGACCTCCAGAGATGCTAACAAACATAGGACTGTTTGCTGCAGTTAGTGGGATTCAGCCCTCGCTGTGCATGGAGGCCTCCCAGACAGCTTTGAAGAACTGTAGATACCCCAGCTCTTCTCTAGAGATCTGGATTTGGTTGGGCTATTGTTGGGCTCAGAACCAGCCTCAGTAAAATGCTACTGAATTAAAGCCTGGCCTGTCAGGTGGTATGAGATCTGACCAAGATGATCTCAGAATGTCTTGGTGATTATAAAGTATTGCCAAGTACTTAAACATCAGTAGTTGCTACCATACAATGACAGTTCATCTTGAGTTTTTATTTATAACCAAAAAAGGTTAGTTATTTATCTAACCCAGGGTTTTAACTACATTTATACACTTTACAATGTGAGCTATAACCTTACCTATCTTTATAATAAGCATCATAGCATTATACATGTTATAATCCTGCCATTCAATATTGAGTCTTGAAGGGTAGATAGATGTGTAAAGGAAGGGAATAAAGTAGATACTCTCATGGAAGGAGCAGTGTTAACCAAGGCCTGATGATTGGTGATTGCCTGCTTCAGGGTGGATGGCAGAAGGACAAGTGGTTTCTGATGTGAGTTTTCAGTTCTGCAGAGGTGTGAAGAGGATCTGGGAAGCCATGCTGTTTGTCAAGTTTGATACATGAGATGATCCATACTTCATTATAAAATAGGGTTGTGTTAGGTTTTGCCTAAGTACAGGCCACTGTAAGCTGAGTATGGCTGCAGCTGTGTTGCTCAGCATGTCAGTTGTATGACATAGAATTTTGAGTTAGTTCATAAGGATTTAACCCATTGTAGGTCAAGAGGCATCTGCATCATGGATGTATTGTGCTAGGATGGTCTCAGGGTTTCTCCTGACTATAGAAACATTAGCAAGGTGATGTGTGCCAAATGTCTAGCACAGCATGAAGACATTTCCCTGTCCTGGTGGCATTTCTTGGGGCAGCTCTGTTGAAGGTGCAGTCACAGGAGACTTTTGTGCCACCTGCTCATTCATCTAGACACACCAGGTTTCAGCAGGTCCCCAATGCTTCCACAAAAGAAACTTTCTAGGTTTCTTTTTTTCATTGTGGTTGCCAAGGATCAAAAAGTCAAGGCTCTACCACTGGGCACACACCAAGTCTGTAATAATGTGTATTTTGACATGAAATGAAAGATGATGAAGTTTTCTATTCGGGTCAGTCACAGACTGACACTTCTGTGCTCAGTCTAGCCTGCGTTAGTCCAAAATGTTTCCATGCCATCTTATAGTAATGCATGACGTAGAAGGTATGTTAGCACACAGCATCCTCACAATGCTGCTTTTGGATCTCAGAATGTCTTGGTGATTATACAGTGTTGCCAAGTAATTAACATCTGTATTTATTACCACACCATGACCTTTATTCTTGAGTTGTTATTTGTAATGTGCAAAATGAAACTCCGCCAGGATTATAGGTGCAGAATTTAGAGCTGTTCTCTTTTGAATGACTTGTGTATAGAAAACATTTCAGGCCCTTTACAAAGAACAACCAATTTCCTGAGCACTGAGATTGAATTTGTTATCTCTATAGTGAGTTTAACCTCAAATGTGTTTTCATAAAAATCCACTTGGATGTTTGTGGATGCGTGTGATAAGCAAATGCAGTTCATACTTCCTTGCTGAGGGTTGGGGATGAGGAGAGTAGCCTAGTGGGGGCGGCGGTTGGGGTGAACTTTTCTGATGAGCTCTGTGGCCTTGAGCATGGTTTCAGATCTGTGTCCTGTTGCTTACTTTCCAAGGCGATGCATGGAATGTCTGTGTCCACTCCATTCCCATTTACAACAAAGGATTGAAAACATGGTGGCTGGCTCCCCTCAGACCCTAAATAAATACAAACAATCTAACACAATAGTAATCATAACACTAAACATGCTGTCTGTGCATGCTCCAGGGGAGAGCTAGGGCTAAATTCTGTGAAGAGCCCATCTCCCTCAGGGAGAATGCACTCTCTTTTAGGAACACTGTCTATGGTTGTATAATATGACCCATTGACTTGGACATGTGGTCTTGGGCAGACCATTAGCATGTTGGCTGGCTTTCCTTGAAGCCTTTCTTGTTAAGTTCAGTTTGATCTGTGCATCCTTTTCAAGGAGGTGGTGTATGGTACTTACTTCATTGTCGTTGCTGGATATCACTACCTTCCAACTGTACTTCTTTCCTTTTGTTCTAAGACCCACAGAATGCAAATGGGAGCATTTTAGTTATTTTTAAGGACACCTTTAAAGGCGGTAACAGTACCTAGTTCTTTTGTTGTATAATCACAACCCACATCTGGCTCCAGAAGTTTCTCCTGCTTCCAAACGGAATTCCCTGTCCTGACTCCTTCCATCTCTGCCTCTCCTGTCCCTGTCCCTCTACCCTTCCATGTTTCACCTATCCTTTCTGGCAGGCATCAAAGTCACAGCAATTCTATTATAGCCTCTGCTTCTTGGTGCTAAGCTTATAGGTGTCTGCCACCATGCCTGGTCATAAGAATTCTATCTCTCCTGCTCCTTCTCTTTCCTAAAAATTTATTATTTTAAAAGTATGTATGTGTGTTTGCAGGTAGATATGTGCATATGAGTCTAGGTACATGAGGAAGCCAGAGGTATTGGGTTTCCCTGAAGCTAGAGTTAAACAACTGTGAGCTGCCCAACATAGATGCTGATATCTGAACTCTTAACCATTTCCCTATCCCTCCCCTTATTTTCTTTAAATAAGTAGATAAATATATACATATTCATACATACATATACAAGCATATATATGTACATAATATATACATATACACATGTACTGTGTGTGTGTGTGTGTGTGTGTGTGTGTGTGTGTGTGTGTGTGTAGGGCAGAGGTGGGCACCATGTGTGTTCCTCAATCACTCCCCACATTGTTTTTCGAGTCTCACCAGGACTCTCTGGGTGGCCTCTAATCCCAGGGCTTTTCCTCCTCAGTGCTGGGATTACAGCCATGTGTTGTCATCCCTAGAGTTTTAAGTGGGTGCTTGGAAAAAAACTCCAGTCCTCATGATTGCCAGGCAGACACTCCACCTGCTACACTGCTTTCCCAGTTTGCATCAATGAAGATGTGATGGGGACTTCTCAGAATCAGCACCGAATCCCTGACAGGCTGGCTATGGGCCTGCACATTGAGCTGTCCCAATGAAAGCATTCCCTATGCGACACATCCAAATCCACCCTGTCCTCTGTCTGATGGTCCAAACCAGCAGTGCTCACATCTTGTGTTCAGATTGAAACTGGCTGCTTCTCTTACAGTTGCATGACCCACCTTCAGGTAGAGACTAACCTAACAACACAACCATTTTGTACTGAATCCTTAAGAATATTGTGAGCACTTTCTGTATTGGAGTATTCCAGACTGTGGTTAATTTCACTACCATTACATGTAGCTAAAACTGGCTTTGAACTCCTGATCCCCTGCTTCCCCCTACCAAGTGTTCTGATTGTAGGCATGTGTCACCATGCATGGCTTGGCTCTTGTTACTGTTTTGGAAGTGAGATTCTCTTTCATCTTTACATGTATCTTCAAATCAGTTATTGTTTAGTAATACAACATTTATCCACAAGAAGCTCCAGTATTTCATCTAACAAAAGAATGTTCTTGAGGGAAGATTTATGGGTGTCTACCTCTCCTCCCCTGGCTAGTACATGCTTGCCTGACTTCTACAGGGCCCCCACCCTGCTATCCTGCTGGACAGAGTGTCTGACCATCCAGGGACTACAGATGCCCATTGCTGTGTTTTTATGAGCTGGCCTCTGCTTTCTCTCCTGTCTTTTGTCACATCCTGGCTTCTGCTGGTCCTCCCACGGGTAGCACATAATATGCATTTGTGCATGCACAATCATTGTTGGTAAGTCTGACCCCTTTCCTGAGCCCCAACTTCTCTTGGCAAGTGACTCCATAAGCTTAACACCTGCCTCAGGCCACCGGCTCTGAGGTGGAGTACTGTGTCCTTCTGGCACCTGGTAGCAGCTCACTGTCTGGTGTCCCATAAACTATCATGGAGCTCCTTCAGGTCAAGGGTATTATCCTTCTGTTCCTCTAGTGCTCACACAGAGTAAATGAATAAAAAGATCAACTTTAAAAAACCATAGCAGTTCTATGTCCAGTTGAGTCTGGAGGGTCTAAGCTCAGTGGGATATGGGATAAATACCATATTTACAAGGTGACAATAACTAAAAACCCAGCAACCAGTAAAATGGTTCCCTCCTGTTATCTATACTAATGGAGAGAGTATATTGAAGACATTTTGCTTTCTTTCAAAACTAGTTTCACAGACCTGTTTCTAAAGCTGTCTATGTAGCTAAAGACAAGGATAAAGTTCACAGCTCATGTGAGCTTTAGGACCCTGCTACATATTTCCAGTAAGGGAACCTGGGTTTTCTTCTCTATCTTGTCTTTGGGACTGTAGAGTCAACCATTGATCTCTCCAGTGCTTTCAAAGAAGTATGTCTTATTTCACTTAATCTTGATGATGACTCCATAAATTAGAGGAGATAATATTAGGCACATCTTATAAGGGACAAAACTGTGGTCTTCGAACTTACGCTGGCCTTTATGGAAGGCCTCCAGGGTTGGACTCATGTAGGTTGTCTAGATTCCCTAGCTACACTGAGAAAATTTCCAGCAAGAAATTCAGATAAAAATTGTTTTAAATGTTTGCCCATTTCATTGTATTGCACTTTTTATAGTCTTTATTCAGCAAATCCTGAATATGTCTGGTTTTAATCTAGTTATGGCAGTGCATACCTGACACCCCAACACTCAGCAGGTTGAGGCAGGAGAATCACAAGTTGGAGGCTAGCCTGGAAAACAGAGAGGCTACCTAAAATGCAGTTTAAACTGAAAATAGATATGGATCAGAGATGTCAGAGTTTATTTCAATACATCATTTTTCTAATCTTTTATATCCAAAATACTGAAGTGTGATGGACAGCTAGGTAACTGATTATAGATTTCTTAGTACTTGGACACAGGGTGTTTTTATATAACAAACAATAAAAAACGACACAATTGCCTGTCTGCAGTGACAGAACCAGCGTACTCAGGCTCATCCCATGTCAGCACAGGCAAACTTACCTGCTGATTACCTGACAATCTCGGTGCTTCTTTCTCATAATTTCATACATGTTTGTTGAATGGAAACGATTTTTCTAGCTGCAGTTGTGTGCTCTTATGAATGAATGGGTGAATCTTACTTCTCTGGAGTCCATGAAAATATTTTCCAGGTAAAGAATCTGTCATTTTTGTCTATTCTGAGCAGAGAGAAGACTACTAACCTGTGGCCTCAGTGCCACTGTGTGCTCTGTGTTGCTGTATTTCCTCTTTCAGGGAGGACACAGGCTCCATATCTGGGGTCAAGACAATAAGGAGCATTGGAATAGGGTGGAAGGAAGGAGTTTTGAGGTCAATTTGTGTTTGGAGGTCAATTGCTACAATATTAGGAAAAAGTATTCATTAGGTATTTATCACAAAAGCTAGGTAGAAACACCCACAGCACAGACTCCCTTATGGGCTTCTGGTAAGGCTCATGTGATTCCTTTTTGATTTGGATGTGTGGTATTCAGGGACACTAGCGATGTTCTAAAGGCCATTATCAGACATTTAGATGACAGTTTCTGGGGACATTTACCTCCCTCTTTCTCTTGATGTGTCACAACAGTTAAAGTTAATGAAAACACAGGACTGCCTGTACTTCTCTTTGGAGGGATGCAGAGCTGTTTGTATTACTCTTTAACACAGGTTTAAATGAAGCAGGTTGTGATTTTCCCCAGCTACCCTTTCTAGTGACTTCAGCTGGAGGAAAGGAATACACTGACCTAATTGTTGAGTACATTTTGTTCTACCATTTTGTTCCCACTTAGGTACATTGCAAGATTCATCAGAACTTCCCACAGCTACTTACTTCATGAAGAATCCTGTTTTGCAAGCTTCCCCATTCCCTTCTACAAGTGTTCCTGGGGGAGGAGATGCTGAATGCCAGGCATCCATGGGGTGGGGAGGTAGGGAGAGCAGAGGATCCTTAGGGAACTTGGTTGCCATTTTTCTTGGAGCCTCCACTTTATCTATTGTTCAAGAAAAGACTTGCATGAACAAGACTAATATCTACAGCTAATCATCTGAGTGAATATGTCATGAATTAACATGTGGCCAAGAGGCCCGTGTTGATAGCGTATGAAGGAGAACACACACACACACACACACACACACACACACACACACACACACACACACACACAGCCTGCTGATGGAAATGCAAATTAGTAACCTCCCAAACAAAAAGCTCTTTGTTTGGATAGTGTTCTCTGGTCAGGAAGCATTTACTTATGAGTAGCTTGTTAAGTTGATGAGTAATACCTTGGTCAATTGTACCTCTGAAGTTTGGCCTAAAACCCATGCAACACAGTACAACTTCCAAGACCACCATTTTTGAGCTTCTGGTGGTTAGCTTGACATTGATGGTGTTTCTGCCTGCATCCCGATCACCACTTCCATTGTTCCCTTCCACTGTCTGTTCCACCATCAAAGCAGAGTGAACTCCACTCTATCTCTGTCTCCAGGACAGAGCTTTGAATTTCTGAGCATCAAATCAGACATTCACTGAGATTGTCTTACCCATTGCTGAAAAGAACACAGACATTTTAGAATTTTGCATCTCAATAAGGGCGAAGGTGAGAACACAGACATTGGTGCCAGTTTCTCGTCTTGTCTCCCCCAAAGTATGGAAGAGCTGCTCTTTGGGCTGTCAAGGTCATAAGAGGTTTCCTGGAAGGACCCAGCCAAGTGTTCAGATGTCAATCTGCCTGGGAGCATTTGTAGACAACTTTTCTATGGCTCCTACTTATTTCTGTAATCAACATGAGTGAGACTGCCCCTGCACACAACACACTCAGTGGGGTAGATTAGAGTAGACATTATAGAAGTGCCTGGTATTAATTATTATCTTAAAAATTAAGACAGTGGGGAGGATTAGGCTACACAAGTGTGTGTGTGTGTGTGTGTGTGTGTGTGTGTGTGTGCGCGCGCGCGCACTTAGGGGCAGTTCTTCTCTTTTGACTTTTGATTAATGAATCTCTTTGAATGTCAAGAGCTTGCAACAGATCCAACACTAACATATAACATGTCTATAAATGAGTGTGTTGTATGTATGGACAACCACTCAGGCTTCTGTACTGCAGCTCAGACTTTGTGCTGCAGAATGAGGAGCTATTTAGCATTTCTACTTTGCAGATAAATTCTGAAATTTAACTTGTCCTAAGCCACTCTGGCAATAGAGGACAATCCGGAGTTGAACTCACAACCCTTGAACACAAAAGACTTGACAACAATAGTTCACTGACTTGCTAATAGAGTAGAAGGGGCTGACTGCTCAACTCAGGTATTCAGAGGCCTAATGCTTTATTAATATTTCTGGTTTAATCTAGAACTCATTTTTCTAGATGTAAGGATCCCTTCCAAGTAAAGGAACTACAATGCTAAGCTGTGATTCATCAATGTTTTGACATACTTTATTTGTCTTCTTAGGCCAGTTAAAAAGGCTATCTGGTTGTTTACAAATGATCAAGTAAATAATGGTGCCCATAAGAGATGAATTAAAGATGAAAACTCAGCCAATATCTTGCTATTCTAGAAATTTCTTGGGTTAGGCCAATCAAATAACCTTGACAACACTTCTACATTTCTGAGCACATTAAAACCTCATTAACTTTCAGTGAAGAGACACGGGCTGAACCTGACCTTTCAAAGATACTTAGAATGAAGAATTTACCAAGCAATTTAAGAGTATAAACAGAAATTTGAGATGTTTGTTGAAAAGCTTCTGTCCTTAAGTGCCTTCAGGTATCTTAAATTATTGTTTGTTATCCCTATTGATATCCTAGTGAGAACTAATTCTTTAATGTTACAGTGCTTTCTCTAAGAAATTTATACTTTTCCTTAAGTTGGTTTTCTGCATGTATTGGTCACTAATCTGTGCAGCATTTTTCCCTACATCCACATTGGCAACTAAAGCACCCAGAGCTGATGAGTCTTTTGCTGAATCCCCATGTCAATGTCTGGCCATTTTAGAGACTTGGAAATCATTAGCTGCTTATGCTCTGGATACATGACGTCCAGAGAACACATGGCTAAGTTTCAGAATGGATGCCTTTAATATCATGTGCGGACATGTGGTTTACATCTCTCCATGGGTTGAGGCAGCCTTGTGGAACCTGAAAGTTACAAACTGAGTCATCTAAAAATGGAATAGAGATTGTGTGAATCATTCATGTTTTTAATGGCACATGCAATAGGGGAGTGTTCATGGATCATCCTTTGTTGAAAATCAGAATGAACAGAATGAAATATTGGAATGCATATGTCCCTCAGTATGCCTGTTATTGCATGGAAAATGGTTAGAAGTGCCATTGCCCAGGCCCTCTCAAGGCCTGCTTATAAAGAAGATGCCTTCATGATTTCTATGTCCATTTCCATATCAGAGGCAAGAAGTGAGGACATTTTCCTTGGCCCAAGAACTAGAGATAGCATGACTGCTGAGTCCCTTTCCTAGATAAAGGAAAACATCCATCTAAGGTTCAGGAATGGCGGGATGTTAGGCGTGGATCAGTAGATCTGTTTAACATTTGAGTTCTCTGGAAACTAAAAGCATTAAAGACAAGGTGTTGGTGGCCAGTCCTTGTGGGCTTATACCTGAGAGCTAAGTCACCTTTGAATAAGTAATAAGGAGATAAGTCATCTCAGCTCTGGCACTAACCGGGGCATTGTTGTGAATTTTGTGGAGCTTATGTGGCAACAAGCACCAGACTGGAGATACAGGCTGCTAGGGTACACTGAAATTATCCTACCATCTCATAAATTAATTAAGTGTCCTAAACCACATTCTTCAAGATATGCAAGAACTTAACCTGGTTTTGTACTAAAATGAATAATAATAAACAAGAATAAATGAATCATCTTCCTTCTGAGAACAAGAAATATAAGATTGGACACAATACACTTTTTTTGGAGCAGTGTTCCACATGATGGAGAGATGCAGAGGCCAGATTTATCCACACCCTGAGCACTGTTAGAACTTAGGCCCAGCTCCTTTGAGGTGGTGCCCACTGATAAGAAGCAGATCTCCTCCACAGCCTGGAGAGGTCAGGCCCAGCCTCCATACAGGGTCTGGAACCAACAGAGAGCCAAGAAGCTGTCTGTATTGTAGCCAAAAGTACCCCAACTCATGGTTCTATCCAGCACCTGGCTCTCCCATGGCCTTTGTCATGAGCATCAGTGTTGAACTAAATCATCTAGTGATTGGAAAGGTAGATGTTTCCTTTGTCTGGGATTTCTCAGAAGGTTTCTTGGACAGTTCTCTAACAAGGCTCTTCTGCCCCCATTCTTAATCACGTTTATCTCACATTTGTCGTAGTTTTTTTATTCTACCTATAGTTGTTGGGGAAAGGAATGTATAGTGTGCATAAAAAAACTTATGAGGTGACAAAAATGTCCAGTAGCTGTTAGTTATTGTTATGGGGGAGCAGAGAACTAGTGCTTACGGGCATAAATGCTGGAGTCATAGTTACTGACCACATTTCACTAGATCCCAAGCCTGTGGGTCTTTGGAGTTCCCAGCCCCGGAATCTTGAGAAGTCAACTTCTGTTGTTCAATATGCCCCCAGCTATTTCATCATAGCAGCACTCATTGGCTAAGACAATGTTGTCTTACATGTTTTGTAACTGTTCCACATGTTTTCCCAGAAATGCATCGGGATTTCTTTTTTTTTAGAGGAGAGAGGATAGAGCCTTCTAAAAGCTACATAAAGCCTTCTTGATTTGGGAGCAGGTAAAGCACACAGAGAAGAAAAGCCACCTTAGAGTCCTAGTTTCAGAGGATCCAGGGTGCCTCCAACAGCGTCAGCTCACAACACTGAATCTGAGTTCCAGAGGAGTAAATTGTACTTTCATGAGTTACTCTCAAATTAGCAAGGATATGTCTTTGTCTCCATCCACATTGCAATGGAAATGGAGTGATCATAGGAATATTAGAAATAAAGATACAGAAAATAACTTTGACTTTTTGTTGTGTTGTTTTAATAGAATCCTAGATGGTCAGTTTGGGGACAGTGTGTCTAAGATGTGCAGCTCAATTCTACTCACACTACTGCATCTCGCGACTTAGGAGCCAGCCTCTTCTACACCCTGATTAGTTTATGCCCTGGGGCTGCTTGGTCTTTGTGAAACCACCCCAGCTGGTAGCACTCCTCCATGATGTCATTTCTGAGTGAATGTCTTATTCTTATGGGGAATCTTTATCAATTATCTGCTTCTGTCCATGTGATGGGAGAGCTATTGTAGGATCATTTCATGGGCTGATAAAGGGAGTTGCTTAGACCCAACTGATAATTGTTCTTAACTTTCTTAACAACGTGGATCACTGCTTCTCAAAACAATCATAATATATGTTTCAAAGTACCATTAGATCACTGCCTGAATATTTGAGTTGCCCCTGAGGATCCATGCTGGAAATTCTGCTATTAGCTCAGTATTTTTGGTTTTGTAATTTTTTTTTTTTTTTTTTTTTGGCTAACCTCAGTGTTACTCATGGATCAGCTGTGTGTATTCCAACTACATGAGTTGTTGTTGTTGCCAACGCTTATAGCTTTTAACTTAACTTTTCTATTGCTCCTGATTGCACAGTGACCCAGTTTTGCCCATCTCACCAAGAGGTCTAGAAACTTTGTATAGAGGAAGAGTGGGAGATTGCACAATCAGAATATACTTGACATCCAGTTTTCTATCCTTAATATTCTGATGATTTCCTCTGTATACTATGAATTAGTGTGGTCTCAATTTAAAGTGATTTGAAGGTAATTCCTACAGGAGTATAGACTTGCAACGTTCTGTATCTTCCTGCCTCTGTTTTGCGTGAAAAGGTGTGTCCCCTGGAGGAAAACCATTGTATAGTGTTCTGTTTTAGAGGTGTAGGCAGAAGATGAAATAATACATAAGTGCCTGTGCTCAAGGAGAGAAATTGAGTTTATGGTGGATTTACTCCCTGTCAGCTGCAAGAAGTAACCTAGCACTGTTGTCACATTAGGGTGACTAAATCCCTCTGAGGTTTTTTCTAGAGGGACATTTAAGCTGCCTTGGGAATCTATGCAGCTTCATTCAATTTCTAGATCATGTATAACGATGTCCTTGGATCCT
Source organism: Cricetiscus sungorus (assembly GCA_030556225.1). NCBI lineage: Eukaryota > Metazoa > Chordata > Mammalia > Rodentia > Cricetidae > Cricetiscus > Cricetiscus sungorus. Next base: position 52,090,512 of record JANBXA010000730.1, read on the forward strand.
GGGTGTGATCTGGAAGCAGCTCTTTTTAGCCAGGAGGAGGGGCATGTCTGCACAGGTGCTAAGCTGCATCTTTGTGCCTGCTGCCTTCTGAGAAATCCTTTCCCAAGGTCTTCCTAGGAAGAGGATGGCTTTCCTCTCCACCCTCATTAATGAAGGTAGGACTCACAGGAAGGCTTTTGTTTGTGAGATTAGCTCTCTGATCTTTTGTCCCCACCCCTCTTCAAACCTAAGAGTTGTACTTGACATTCTTTCAGATTTCTGTGTGCCTGTGGATTAGATGTTTTATGATGTTCTGTTTTGTTCTAACAGCATCTTTGTGGGGCCCAGTTAAGAGAACCTGAGTGCAGTTCCCAGCACTCACATGGGGCAACTCACAGCTGCCTGTAACTCTGTCTCTAGGGGCCCAGACACCTTCTTCTGGTCTCTGGAGACGTCTGCACTCACATGAACACACCTAGACACCAGTACACATAATTTCTAAATATCATTTTTAAAAGGATCTTTGTTGTCTGTTCTCTTTAAAAGAAAATGTTAGTGAATCACCCTCTTGACTGATTTCCTTGTAGATATGACCAGCAAAATATCATCCCAATGAGTTCCAAATGGAAGGAGCTGTTTGCTGCAGCAGCTCCTTTTCTTGAGTCTGATGTAGCCTGCAGGCCTCTGAGCCAAGGGCTACCAAGCATCATGACTTCCACATCTAAGATCCAGATACCACTTAGCACCAGACTGGCTACCAATGAGAAGAGAGAGATTTTCTGTACTGAGTATTTGGTACCTGAGCTGATGCAGCCTGCCTTTTTATTTTTTATTTTTCTACTCAATCATGTAAGTAAACAAATGGAATATCATGACATCAAAAACCAAGTAGGAGTTCCCTAGGAAATCATTGTGTCCTCACTGGGTCCATCCCATTTCTTAAATAGTTCTTGATGTCTGTTGTCAGTGCAGGGTAACGGACGAGTCTCATCTGAGTGCCCGCAGTGGCCTGTTCGTTATTACTTTGCAGCCCTTGCTTTCCCATTGTGCAGCTAGTGACATCACAACACAGTGCTTACTTGGTGCTATTTCTATCCTGTCTAATGCCTCTGAAATGGTGTGTCCATCTATCTCGTCAAGACCATTTCAGACCCATTTTCCACCTGGCCCCAGCCTCTGTGTCCAGACTGAGCTATGGTGCCATTTGTCATCACTCTTCGGAAGAGTCTCTTCTAACATGACCAACTGGATTTTCTCCCTCCTTTCAAGACCTTCTGCCTACTTTCTGGAATGTTCTCTTCTTATTAACTCTGTCGCTTCCTTACAAAATCTTTCCTTATACTCTAGAAGCCTTCAGGCACTGTTCAGCTACCGTAGTCCCAGGCACTTTTCACTGTGTTACTTTTACACAATACCCTCATCAGACTATGAGTCGACAAGAGCATGTGCAGGTCCACTCAACTCGGTCTTCTCAGCCCCCAGAACTGTGCCTGGCTGAAGGGTGTACGTGGAAGAAGAGAGTTGGCACATGGCTTCCCTTCTGAGTGTGTGTGTGAACAAATGCATTCAAATTATTAGAGATTTCATTATGGCTCATATGTCTGGTGGTTGAGAAGGTTATATGACACATTTTCAACAGTTTTCTGCGTAGATTATAAAATCATTGCTCTGGACTGACAGAAGGTGTCAATGTGTAGTGGCTCAGGCCTGATGGATTGTTGAACTTTTGAGAGCACTGAATGCAATCCCTCTGCAGCAAACCCTCTGCAGCCAACCTTCCCTCCCTCTGGATGCCTCTCCTTCAGACACACTGCCACATGCTTGCCACTTATTCCAGATCCCGCTTAAATGTCATTTCATTAGAGAAGCATTCCCTGACTGTCTCAATGACAGTAACACCACCCAGTCTTCTATTTGTTTTCGTGCTTACCATGCCTTTTCCCTCTTGGTAGTACTCATTGCCATCTGCCATTCATTCATGCATCCATTCATTTATTCTTCTTTCCACTCACTCTCTGCTAGACTGTGTTTAAGGATAAGGATTTTGTTTGGTGAGTTCTCTGTCCTTCATACTGAGAACAATGTTGACTATCTGGGTGACACTAAAAGTGTTTTCCAAAGATACAGATGATACAGGTGAAGAAAATGCAATATTTTCTATTTCTTTAAGGAAGAAATGGGGGAGAAAAGCCCCATTTTTCACTCCTTGATCTCTGTTTTTGATTTATTATAATTGCTATTTATTTATTATAATCACTATTTACTTATTTGTTCATTTGTTTATTATAATGGTGCTCCCTGGTTTGTTTGTTTGTTTGTTTTTCTTTGCTGAACACCTTGGTTGGAGTGGGAGTGAGGGTCAAGCTCATACATTATTGGAGTGTATTCTTTATTGAAAATTTTGAACCTTCTTTAGAAACTCATGACTTGGGCTAGGGAGGGAGACGGCTCAGTTAACACAGTGTTTGTGATACAAACATGAGGATGGAGCCTGAATCCCAGCTCAAGCCCCCAGCACACACACAAAAGTCCAGATATGGAGGTACATGCCTGTAAGTCCAGTGCTGGGGCAAAGACAGGCGGGTCCTGGGGCTTGCTGGAACCACGAGCTTCAGGTGCTGTGAGAAACTTCATCTTAAATGGAAACAAAGGCAGAGAACAGCAAGGGAACACATTGGTTTCCATATGCTCTTGGTCAATGGGTGAGTGCCCCCACACACACTAAATTCATTCTTATAGAAACCCTTGGCTTTTGATTCTGCTGCTTCTGGAGCAGAATCATCCACCCAAAAGTCAGCTACAACCACACACTTCTCTGTGTGGCAAAAGTTAAATACACTCTTACATAAAAACCAAAAACCAAACAAATAAACTTCAGAGTGTTTTTTATCCCCAGATAGTGGTTTATCCTTCATTAAGTGTCGGCCAGGCTTGTATTGCATTCAGTTCTTCTCCAGGAGAGATGTAATATACACAGGAAAAGGCTGGTGGTCACAAGCCAGGGCATGGCGAGCTCATTAAGTACTTGGAAAATGGGACCTGGGCTCTGGCCAGGATGGCAACAAAGGGAGGTAAGAGCTTGTTCCCCAACTGACAAGCTGATGAGTGAGGCAAGACTGGAAATCATTTGGGTGAGTGAAGGGGGAAGAAATGATGTGGAACCAGAGTACAATTAAGACATATCTCCAACCTCTCAAGCTGATACACATCAGCTGAGCCAAGGAAATCACTGTCCGCCGCAGCCCCGAGAGGAATTTGTAACCTCCTAAAAGAAGGTGAAAAGTCAGTCTCAGGGGTAATGTGGACAGTGCTGGAGCCTGGGCTATGCCGTCTGCTGCTGCTGTGTGCACAAGTGAATCTTCAGTCTCTGTAACTTCTGAGTTGCTTGGTCATCTGGGAGCAGGTTGTAAATCAGAGTTGAAGATTTCCATTCAAAAGAAGAAACAGCATCAGTCTGACCCAACTCAGCAAGTTTATTGTAATTAAATGAAGATGGCATCAGGCAGAGGAATCCGTTGAGAAAAATGAGACTTTCTTAAGGCTGATGTGAGAAAAGATAATTTAAGGGAATTGCACTTATGCGGGTTAAACAGTGATTGATCTTAGTGGGATCACATATTGAGTCCATGTTCATGAAATTCGTCCTGTGACTCTTTCAATTCTGAGCTGTGCAAAATGCACAGTGAGACCTGAGCATGTGACTCTTAGCCAAAATGAGGCCATCAATAACTTCTTTCTTGCCTGAAAGCATTTTCAGCGTCTGAATGGCCATATGTCTCTGTCATAAAATCTGCCGCATTAGGGAAGCAGGAAAATGAACACACACATGTTCACCCCATCTATCCTGACCACCCAAAACCTCTCCATTGCAGTAAGACTGTCCTGCACTATTCAGTAGCCTAGAAGGACTGTGAAGAGGGCTAGGGGTGGGGCACAGTGGCCAAGGGGTTCCTAATATGCATAAGGCCCTAGTCAATAAATATTTGTTTATTAAAAAAAAATATGCTAAGTCTTTTGGGATGGAGTAAGTAGAGTTGCCCACAGAGGGTCAAGCATTCATAGTGTCCCAAATGTAAAAGAACAAAATGAAAATTAAAAACACGCTGTGATTGAATAGAGGAGAATGCAAAGAGACAAGATCTGGGCATCAGAGGAGTTTGTTTTCCCTTTATGAGAGGGAAAAGCATAGAGAAGATGAGAAATAAAGCAAGGATATTTCTAGGAAGAGATGACATTTAAGAACTGAATTAAGCAATGGGAAGGAAGAAGGAAGCACATTGGAAGTGTTCATGTCTTCTCAGATGTGTTGAAATCTTTCCTTGAAACCTGCTTGAGTAGGGTTCGATGGAAACACAGCTGCCTTTTTGTTCCTTTCTGGTGCTAGTGAGTGAACCCGGGGCCTCCTGTATGTTAGACCAGCATTCTACCAGGGAGTTGTACCTCGGCCCAGCATGGGCTGACCCTTTGATATTATTGGAACAGGTGAGACATCTGCACTCACTGGTGCCTTCTTAGCAACCATCAAACAACTTCTTAACAGCTGGTGCAGTTGAAAGAGTATACTGGCACTGAGATCAAACCAAAAGAAAAGGCATCAGGACCCCAGCTGCCACACACACAACACACTTGGGAATGCAGGAAAAAGTTAGATGGGGTGCTATACTTGCTGCATGGAAAGCAGGCAGCCTGCTCAAGAGGATACCTACAGAGTCCTTAGGATCTGGAGTGGGTGTGTCCTTCGAAGAGCACAGGGATGGGCACCATGGCAAGCCTTAGTACTGCTCCTCTTGGCATCCCATGTGGGCGGCATCGCTTAATTATTGTGAAGTTTCAGCAGACTTTTCCTCCACTTGGCAGAGGTGACCAGTGACCTGGGAGATGGTGGCTATTTAGTAAGCATTGGTGTTTGGGATTTTTAAAATGGTAGAGTTATCTTTTCCAGGCATTTTTTCTAAGAACGAGTGTAGTATCTGTTCTCATCAGTTCAAGAGATAAAGGTGATTTTCTTTGAATAGGATCAGTGTGCTTTCACTCTGCTGAGGCCGTGTCGTGGATAGTAGGACAATCCTCTTCACCCGTCACATCTCCCCAGTTTGTTCTTAGTTTGCCTGGCTTAGATCACCTTCATGTGCTGGCCAGGAATTCTCTGGGCCTTTCCCTGGTTGTTGCATGTTTTTCTCATGATTGGACTTGGCTTGAGGGAAGAAGAACATGGAAATAACATGTTTTCCTTCTGTTCTATTGAAGTTCAATTTATCAATATCACATTCCTGGGAGGATTGGCCTGGTTAACATACTGCTTGCCCAGGTCCCTGCTATGTTTATCCACATTCTATACCGTATTTTTTGAAGGATATTTATATTCCAGGTCTCGCTTAAGAGTGGGAGCTACATTCTCCCATGAGGGCAAAGCAGCTACCTAAATTGTATGGATTTTTAACTAGATCCTTTTTGTTATTTACTCAGTCGTTTATGCATGCATCCTGGACTCATGAACACCCTGTTTTATTCTCCATGTCATACTCCAAGATTGCTTTATTTATTTATTTATTTATTTATTTATGGTTTTCCGAGACAGTGTTTGTCTATGTAGCTCCGACTATCCTGGAACTAGTTCTGTAAACCAGGTTTGCTCTCTCTCTCTCTCTCTCTCCTCTCTCTCTCTCTCTCAATCCTCCTTTCCCTTCTTCTGTTTTGGATTCCTCTGTGCCTATCTGTGAGGAGCAGGCATTCATGTTGAGGAGGCAGCTGTGCTGAGAGTCTAGAGTGACTTGTTGCACAGGTGAACCTGTACACGGTTCTCAGACCCCAGTTCTGGGAGTAGAAACAGCAGAGCCTGCACTCGGGGCTCCCCACTTTTCAGCCAGTGAACTGTCCAGGACACTGGCAGACACTGAAGTCTTGAAGTTTTTGAGATTCTGGAAACAGAAGGAGTCTACTCAGGGAATCTTTAGGTCCCATTTATCATATGTTGTTCCAAAGCAAAAAACTCTTAAAAAAAACACTTCAAACCCAAATAATTGGTTTTCTTCTTAATGAAAACAGTATTCCCTGACGTGTTGATGAGGAAGAGTGTTATTTGGAGGTAGGGTGTCTCTGCTATTCACCAGGTTTAGTTTTCCAGGTTCTCTAGCAGTGGTACTGCCAGTGTTTTAAGTGTCTTACTAGCGTGTACACACACACACACACACACACACAGACACACACGCGCACACACACCCACACACACAGACACACACACACAGACACACACGCGCACACACACACATACATACACACACACAGACACACACACAGACACATACACGCACACACACACAGACACACACACAGACACACACACAGAGACACACACACGCACGCACACGCACACATGCGCACACATACACACAGACACACGCACACACACACGCACATACACGCACACACATGCACACACGCACACACAGACACACACACGTGCGCCTGCCCATCCACACAGAGAGAGAGGAAAGGGAAGGGAAGGGAAGAGAAGGGAAAGGAAGGGAGAAAGAAAACATTCTTTACTGTTGAGACTTTCCACCATTAGACAGTTCCCAATATAAAGGTAAAGACTGGCTGCCATCAGGTCCATGTAACAGGGCTTGGTATATACAAGGCATGAACTCAGGGACTGTTTATGAACTAATCAAAAGAATTCCCGATAACATCATGGAATTTCTACCTGACCTTCACACTACCTGTGCTGTTCCATTTTATTTTTAATTATGTATGTGTTTGTGTGGGGAGGGGGTACGTGCACCTCAGTGTAGGTGTCCATGAAGCCTATGGGCTCGAATGCCCTGGACCTGGAGTTACAGGTGTCTGGGAGGCATCTGAGGTGCTGAACTCGAGTCCTTTGCCACAGGAAGCCCATGCTCCTGTCTACGGAGCCTATCTCTTTAGCCCTATTTTACTTTTTAAATTAAAACAAAGCTGACATACGATTTCATTGTGTCCAACTATTGTTGATTGACGATTTATTCGTCGGCAGTTTTATGTGTATACACTGAATTTTCACCCTTTTCACCCCTCTACCCTATCTGGTCTCCATTTCTCCTCCCACTGAAATTTTCTTCCCACAGCTCCCCTCCTACGTGTGTGTGTGGGGGGGGGGCGGTAAAAGGGGGAGACAGAATTTTAAACTCTTTAGTGTACTCTTTGTGGGGTTAACAGGTACATCTAAACTACGCTAAGTAAATTGGGTTTTAAACTGACTATCCCATTTAGGATGGCATTAATAGCTATGAACGCATGTTTCTTTGTTAAGTATTTTCTAATCAACACTAAAATCAACAAAGATTTATTAAAACAGACATGTTAGTCCAAGCATTACCCATAGTGCCTCTCAGTCCCTGGTTAGTGGTGAGAATGTTGAGGGTATCTAGGCTGAGGAAGGCTAAAGTTCAAGGTCGGCTTAAGACGAAGGAAATGTAGATGGTCTATGAAAATCACCACGGCCCAGCCTTTGCTCTCTGCTGTCTCAGCAAAATCACATAGTATGTGACACTAGGTGATCCCAGACTGTGGAAACCGTCACTACCCCCCCCCCAGAGCTTTGTCTGCCTCGGAAGAGGACTGCTTACTCATTTTGTAATTTTGGATTTCATTTTCTTTTAAAAAATTAATCTATTTTTGTTTCATATGTGTGTGATTTGCTTGCATGTGTGGCTGTGTACCATGTATGTGCAGTGCCCGTGGGGGCCAGAAGAGGGCGTCACATCCTCTGGAACTGGTGATGCAGACAGTTGTTTGCTGCCAGGAGGATGCTGGGAACTGAATCCAGGAATTCTGCAAAAGCATCAAGTACTGAACCTGCCCTCCAGACTCAGTTTCCCTGTTTTCTTAAATGTCTTTGTGCTAGTATGAGAAAAGGGACGGAGGAGGATCCTCGTGACCGAAGCCTAGAAGGCTTGACAGCTTCAACTTGACTACGGTTATTTTCCACGATTCCTCTGGCTGCTTTGGAACTCAACTGTATACATGGAAAGTCAATGTGTACACTTGGAAAATCAATTTGTACAGGTGTGAGTGACACTCCAGTTCCTGCACTACCAGGAGTGAGGCATTCGAGGAATGTCCTTGGGGAGCTAACTGGGAACCTTGTGGGAGAAATGACTAAGGCCCACACTTAAGTGTAATTACCAAGATGTGATGAAGGATATTCTAGAAGGCTTCAGTTGTGTGTCATATGATCAGAAAGCAGACTACTTCATCCTGTGGGTCTGTTCACTAGTTTGAAATAAAATACGGGTACATTAAAATACAAATTAGACTGGTCCTATTTATTCAATTACATCTGTTGCAACCATAGGCTAGTGACTCACACGTGAATGGCTGCGATGCTTGGTTAGGTACTGACTAGGTGTATCTCATCTCATATCTGCTGCAGGGCTGCGCACAACACTGCATTTACTGCTTCGTAGAGCTATAAAGTAATACATGCTTCGGGTGGAAATTTAAGAGTACATAGAAAAATGCAGGTGAAGAATATTAATCACCCTAATCCAGATCTGAAGATTGCTACTGTTGCTTTAAAACATGATTTAGGCAATATCTTATTATTTTTAATTATGTATATCTATGTGTGGTTATGCACAAATGAGTGCAGATGAGTACAGTTGCCCACAGCGACTGGAAAAGGGTACTGATTCCCTAGACCTGGAGTTATAGGCGGCTTTGAGCCAAATGATGTGGGTGCTGGGAAGTGAACTCAGGTTCTCTGCAAGAGCAGCAGGTGGTCTTAACGGCTAAGCCACCTCTTCAGCCATTTTAAATTTATTCTCTACTGTGTCTTCTCGGTTTGGATCCCATGGTATGTTTATAAGATATTATAACTTTTAAAACGTTATAGTCATTTTACGTCATCCTGCCTTTAGATTGTTTTGATGGGAGATTAAAGCCGGTTGGGCTTAACTGCTGGGTTTACCTGAGCAGTTTCCAGACTTATTCCAGTTTCTTGCTGGAGTGATTATCTTTGAACGCTGACCTTGACATTTTATATAATTTTCTGTATAATTGTATAACAACATGACTGCATGTAACGAGACCGGAACGAAACTAGCAGGATCCAGTGAGGGATGGAGACCTGAACTGCGAGCTGGTGTGTGCCAGCAGACACACTGTGAGTGCTCCTTGGAGGACATGCTCTGCTGTGCAAGGCATGTGACCTGAGTGGTAGTCTTACAACATAAGGGTATCCAGGGAACTGTGGCATTTCCCCCCAAACACGCTAAAACTAGAAAAACTAGTATTCTAGCAAGCAGGAGCACAACATGAGGCAGCCTGGAGTGCAGCTAAAGGGCCTCAGTCTGTCTAACAGCAGCCATTATTGAAGACCTGCAATGTATCAGCTGCTATTCTGGGAGCTCAGGACTTGGCCAGTCTCTTAACAGTTGTGGCCATGTCCTCTGGAGACATATTCTAACGAAAATCCTCCATGGGTGAGGAGTGACTAGAAGAACTCAAGGTGTGGTTCTAGATGAATGTGTAGGGGAGAGATTGAATCCACTGTGGCTCTTTAAATGCCAGCAGAAGCTCAGGATTGTATATGAGCCTCAGAATGGACCACAGCCAACAGAGAACCAGGATGACGTATCTTTTTGCTGGAGTGGAGCCTAGAGACGCATCTTTCTGGCCTAATGCCACACTACTCCAGCAAGGAGGACCACTGTGCCTGCAGCCTGGCACCAGGATGCAGACACTGGTTGAGGGATACTGGAAGAAACGAAAGCAGAAATGGAGACTTTCACAATGTGTGTCTATCTTCTTAGCTCATGTGTGGCGTGAGAAGCTGTCAACAAAAGTTTGTTGCATGAGTGCAGCTCTAAAGACAAAGATGAGTGTGCCAGAGAAGCATGGGACAGAAAATAGTGACCAGAGTTCTAGCCAAATCAAAGTTGCAGTCCCCCCTCCTTTTTTTTTTTTTTTTTTTTTTTTGTCTTTGTCTCAGTTATGTAGCATTTTCCTAACCTAAAAACTGGGCTGATAATATCATACTTCATTATAAGATTCTTAGACAACTCTTGTAAACAAGCCATGAAGACCGTAAGCAGCCCACCAATGTTACTTAAAGAAGAAGGTGATGCTATTTAAATATGTGGGGCTTGAGGTATGCTGTTGATATTTTACTCAGTCTATGGCAAAGTCAAGCTTTCTTTTTAATAAATATCTTGACTTTAGCAAATTGAGGGGATTCTTGGCTTTGCTGAAGAAGGTGGAATTTCATATTCACCCACTTAGGCACATCAGCTGTCTTCTTATTGGAATGAGACCCCTTCAGCTTAGCAATAAAACAAGAATGTGGGGAGATGTGCATGTATGATATCCTAAACTACCCTTGCTGGTTGACTGGAAATAAAAGGTATAGTGTGTATGAATGTATCTTGTTCATTTTCTCAGACCACAGTAATTACAACAAATAGTCTTGTGTGGGACCCTGATGAAGAGCCTTTAAGGCACAGGGTTCACATTCCACACAAATAGCTCTACCCTTCACTATCTGGGAGCAGCTCATCCCCAGTCTACCCACGGAAGAAACATAGATTCAGGGAACATGGACAGTTACTGCTTGGTTTTGGCTTATGGTCATTGAAACAGTTGATTCATAGTACCTTAAAGTTCTTCCTTTGGGTGAGTCTGACTTGCTGAGTCTCAAGAGGTGACTCGAATAGTGGGCGATTGATTCACTTTGGCAGATGAACTTCACCTTTTGTGGCTCTCCTGCTGTGGTAATTCGGGAAGAAGCTACCACAATGACACAGTCAGTGGGGGAGAAGTTTTCAGACCAGACTTCCGTTTCTGTGGATGGAAGACATTGTGGGAATTAAGGAGCTGGGGTTTTATTAGAAGCCTTGGTGACTCCAGGCTCTAGAATGAAATATGACATCATATCTCTGAGATAGGAAACCTGGGTTCCAACTACTGACATGCTTCAGGTATCCAAGCTGAATACTCAGGAGTGTGGTTTCTCTAGACTACCACCTTTGCTTTCTCTGCTCAGACTGCTTTCTGTTCTTCCCGTGGCTTCCCCTCTCCAGACAACATGGATTGTTCTGTCTTCTCACCAAAGGCTCTTGGCCTCTAACTCCTGATAATGGTTGTATTCCCCAAGGAACTTGGCTGGAGTGTAAGACCGCCCTGGCCGCCTGCAGCCCACTAGAGTGGAGACAGCCCTGGCCGCCTGCAGCCGGCTGTATTGCTCTTTACAGCATCCACTCACATTCTCTCTCATGTTTGACTGGCACAGGATCTTGGAGGTGGGAAAGTCTCCCACCTATGGTGAACCCCATGTGAAAGATGATGGGACTGCTCCCACAGAGGCAAGGCCTTAAAGCCTGCTGGGAGTCATGCACTGCACCAGAGTCGAGAACTTCCTACCCAGCAAACACTACCCCTCACCCCAGCCAGGGTCCACCATGCACGAGTCTCTCCACAATGGGAGCAGTGTTGTTCACATTGTCAGAAAGGAAAGTTGGGGGAGTATTTTTGTAAGACACACTGGAGAGCCAGGTCTAGACTGCTGGATTTGCTGGCCTTGAATAGACCCTTGTTGCTTGATATCACTATAAAAATGCAAACTTCTTCACAATTGGCTGATACGTTCACCTAAAAGCATTCTTGTGTATCTGGAAATACTGAGAGATTCTCTCCTCAGATCCTGGAGACATTTGACTGACACACTCTGTCAGGCAGAACCCTGACCTGGAAATGAGCTGTAAAATGTATGTCACCGCACCGCAGAGGTGCCTGTGGGCCTGATTTCTGGAGAGGCTTCTAGAGCCATTGTGTTGAGCTTTGACTCAGATCTGAAGCAAGGCTGAAGGTGCTTTGAAGGTGGAGTTTAGGTGCTCAATAGGTGCGCACAGAGGCAACACAAAGCAGGCAGCAGTAGCCTCTGAGAGAGAGGGGGGAGACATGAAACTGGGAAATCAGACACCAAACTTAGAAAGAAACTCAGGCCTGGGAATACACGGTGCCTAGCACCTGTGAGTCTCTGCATTCAATCCCCAGGGCAAGAGACTGAGGAGAGAATCCAGGCGCTGTACTGGGAGGTAAAAGATGTTTAGGGGAGTGGTGGTGGCTACAGCACACTAGCAGGGAGGTTGGAATGAAATGCCTTTAGTTGGCAAAATAATAGTTATGAGATTTTTGGGTGTCAAGCAATGGTGTAATTCACTGTATGAAATTTTCCTCAAAAATAAAAAAAAACAGACATCCATTTTTTTTCAGTCTTAGTTATTGATAAGGTTATTTATGGATATTAGTCCAAATGTATAGTGATACAAATGAATGGTGTAGTTTCTGTCAGAGAATTTGGTTCACCAAAGAATTGATGATTGGCTTTACAATGTATATACCTATATTTATACCTACCCATCCGTCCGTTCATCCATCCATCCATCCATCCATCCATCCATCCATCCACCTACCTACCTACCTAAACTACCCACAGCATTGGGAAATTTTAAATTACCACAAGATATAGTATGGATAATGAATATAACTGAGATTAGAAAGACGCACAATATCAAGTGTTGGCAATTTCTGGAAGGAAGTGGAACTCTCCCTGCTGATTAGAATGTAGAACACCACAGAGACTTTGGAAAATACTTGGGTAGCTTTCCACACACTTGTATAACCTGTTCTACATTCTTGTGAACATTTGTTTTGAAGAAATGAAATACACTCTGACGTGATGAACTGTGTGTGAGTACTCAGGGTCATTTTATACAACAACCGAAAGTTGGGCATGATCTAATTGTCTAGCAACTGGCAAACAGAATAGCAGATCTTTATACATCTTTATTGGCGATAAAACAAAATCTTGTGTGATTATTCTAAGGGAGAGAAGACAGCCGTCAAAAGACTACATCCTGAGTGATTCCACCAAGAGCACATTCTAGAACAGGCACAGCTCTTAGACTAGGGAGCTGATCTTTGGAACTTAAGGGATTTAAGGGATTTGACTACAGAAAGGCACCAGAATTTTTTATAGTTGTCTGTTATAGGGCTCCTTGACTATATACACTTATCAACAGTCACCCGGCTACATGTTTACACATGGTAAATTTCAGTACATAAAAGATGTATCTCCAGGGAGGGGTGACCTAGCTGAGAATTCAGTTCCCAGCACCCATGTCGGGCGGTTCACAATGGCCTATAACTCCAGTTTCCAGGGAACTTGACACCCTCATCTGACCCCCATAGGTACCTGCACTCACATGCATACATACATATGTACGTACATACATACATACACATGCATATGTGTGTATACACACACACTCACATATATACACACAGATACATAGTTAAAAATAATTTAAAATTTTAAAAATCAAACCTTATATTAAGAAAGAAATTTGGAAATTACATTTTGGAATAAGCAAACAAGCAAATATTCCATCTGTCTAACCTTTCAACATAATGTCGCTGCATCCAAATAATAACTGATTATATTTATTCATTGAAACAGAGCTGTGAAGGGAATATGACCTCGACTTGGTCACAGTCTGGCCTATATCATTTTTCTTAGAAAGAGTCTCCCATATTAATCTTGGTAGGGTTTGGCACTTAGGAAAATACTTTTAAATAAGGAAGTGGACACACTGCTGTTTATCTCTGTCCTTAAAAGGACCCCAGAAGTCCCTTCAAATGCAATGCTCTCTTTATGGAAGAACATAGAATATGCAGTGTGTGTCAGCCATCCAAGAATCACTCTTTAAACTGAGTTCAAGGCTATGTGCCTTCCATACATTGCTTCTTCCCAGGGAAACCGTTGGAGCATTTCAGGCCTACAAACTTGCCCTGGTCTTTTGAAACAGGTGATGTTAGCATAGCGAGTACGCAAGCTTGCCCCCAGCTCTGGAGTCTTGTCTCATCATGGTCCTGACACAGTCTGAAGGTGATTAATCTTTAAAAGAAAGAGAAAAGAATGATCTGGAAGGTATCTTGCTCTAGACCAGTGGTTCTCAACCTGTGGGTTGTGACCCTTTGGGGATCAAACAACCCCTTCATGGAGATCACCTAAGATCACTGAAAAACACAGATGTTTACATTGCAATTCTTAACAGTAGCAAAATTACAGTTATGAAGTAGCAATGCAATAATTTTATAGTGGAGGGGGTCACAACGTGAGGAACTGTGTTAAAGGGTCGAAATTGTAGGGAGGTTGTGAAGCCCTGCTCTAGACTGTTTTTAGAAGGCTCCTCCACATAGCTCCTGGGTGTCAAGTCTTTGAGGCCCTTGCATGACGGAGGCATTTCTGGATCCCCTATGTGGCTGGGAGTCAGCACTAATGCCCAGCAGTCCTCCCAGAACCCAGTGTACTCTGTGGAGCCTGCTGTCTTCTCATTCCCCCTCAGCACACCATGCCCAATTCCCAGCATTCTCTCTCATTCACTGGGTCCTCTGAGGGAAATGGAGAAAGATGGGAGACAAAGTGGCAGAGGAAAAGGGGAGAGGGAGGGAGGGAGAGACAGAGGAGAGAGAGAACGAAATGAGAAGAATTCTAATTAATATTCCAAAAGCAGGATCTGGTACTTTTCAGGTGTTCAAACCTTTGTTTCCCCTTTCCCCTTTTTGTTTGCTCCTTCAGCTAGAAGTCTAGGATCCTGCCGTGGGTCACACAGTCTTGGCACTGGCGTCTTTCCCACACTGTAGTATCCCACCCCAGCCTACACCCAGGCTCACCTGCAAGGTAGCTGTGACTCAACACCTGTTCCCCACGGAGTCCTCTTCTGCCATGGTTTTCCTGTGTGGGAGCATGCTCCCTGTGGGGCTTCTGCTCTGTGTTCTGGATGAGTTTCCAGGGCCCAGTGCTGTCCTTGTCTTTCTGGATCTCTTCTCCTTCCTAAGTGTGGAGCTAGTTGCTATTGTGCCTTGGCCTAAGCTCCCTGCTTATGTCTGATACAGCAGTTATTTGACAAAGTACTGGTTTAGTACTGACGCTGTAATTTTGTATTTTGAAGTTATGAAGTTGTATTCCTGCATCTAGCACAATGTGAACATATTAAAGCTTGTTCAATATATCAAGGAATACACAGCAACAAAGGAACGGAGATATTTGCTAGCTCAGCTAGTAAAGATGCTCACTGCGGAGCCTGGCATCCTGAGTTCGATACCTAGAGCCTCCCCCAATGTAGAAAATAAAGAAACCCAGAAGTTACAGGAAAGAGAAGACAGTATCTGTCTTCCAGGCACAGGTGAGGTAACTGATATTTCCTAGTCCTTAGTGCAGCTATAGACAGAGAACCAGGAAAAAACATTACCAGGCACCCCTGCATTGGGGGAATGTGTACAGAGCCTGTCTGGTATTACCCAGAATGGACTTTTCCTCAGTTCTGAAATCTAGACTGTGACTACTTCATGAAGTCTTGCCACCCTCACTTCACAGGTGAAGTGACTGGGACTTGGACGGACTGAGCAACATCAAGGCAAAGGGAGAGATGGATGCCTTGCAGGACCCTATTCTTTGCCAAGTTTGTAATGCTACCTGACTATGGCTTTGGTCCTGTGTTCTCCTGTGGCTTTTTGGACCGGGACTTTGGTGGGTTAGTGGAGGTCCCTTTCTAGAGGGCTAACTGTGGGGAATGAGAATAGTGATGGTGGCAGTGAGCTGTTGGGAAATAAGGTCATGTCGCGGCCCTTGAAGGCTTCCCCCTCAGACTTGAGGAAGGATTTCTAAGTTGTCTGGAGCAGATGAGGTCAGGATGACCAGAATGCAAGCACACTGGCCCAGAGGGAAAGTTGCCTTTGATAGCAGGGGGCCTTGTGTGCCTTCCCCAGTTACTGCGCATGCTGGGCAAGGGGGAATTAGCCAGTCCAGACCATTTTAGAATTTCCCTGTCTTGAGAAAAGAGGGTCTTTGCCTACGATGGAGCTTCCAGATCTTCAGGCTCACAGGACCAACTAGGTGATTCTGAGTGAAATGGCAAGGCCCTGAGCCTCACGGATGCAGCTACTGCTTATTTCCTACTAATTGTTGCTATGGAAACCATGGCCCTGTGTTGCTAGGTCTTTGAATATTTTTGAGCAGAGCCGGATTTTATATAAAGTTCTCACATTATTAAATTTGATTTTAAGATAAAGAAGAGATGCAGAGACCTCCTGCCCCCCCTCCCCACTATTGTTAGGTTATACCAAGTCTTGTAGCAGAAGTTGCCTTGGAGGCCTGTGCCTTAACAACTAACGTTGAAGAGCACCCCCTTGCTCTCAATGCTTTGGCAGATGCTGCTTCTTTGTAGAGGATTGTGTGCACACTTCTAATGTTTCCACCCTTAGCCCTGTCCAATATGGCCTCCCTATTCTTCTGACAGAAAAAATGCTTCGAATTTGCAAAGAATTTCCAGAAAATCTATTCTTTTGCTCCATTGAGTTTTCTTCTTCCAGCATTAGTATAGACTGTACCCTCCTACTGGGGATACATATGTACATACGTACATACATCATGCATGCATGCCTGCATACATACATACATACATACATACATACATACATACATACATACATACATATCGTACTTCCCTTGCTGGGAATAGTCATAGAAAAATAATACTTTGCCCCATTGTGAGTTCTTTCTCAGTGTTGCTCTTCCTTCTCTGTGGTCTCAGTGGATTTTGTTTTTGTGAAAGCACCTGGATTTTGCCTATGGCTGGATGAGAAGGTGGGTGGCTGGTGAAGGTTACCTAGTGACCTAGAGACATTGATGCATCTCTTGCCTTTCCACGGTGACAACAACCCTGAGTCACAGCAGATATTCTGTCCTGAGGTTGTTCCCAGCAAGGGGCACAGTGCGCTAAATTGAGAGCATCGTGAAGCCAGATTGAAGGTTACCATCAATGGTGGTGTTGCGTGAATCTTAATTCCCAGGAAAAGGTGAATTTTCTAGAAAGCAGATTGGCCATATCTAAAACTGTTCATCCAGCTCCATCTCTGAGGAAAGTTTCAAAACTACGAGAAAGCTTTATGTATGTATAATCTTTATATAGCTATTTCCAAAAGCCAGCAAATGAACATGTCAAACAGTTCACAGTAGAAGGGGCAAATAGATTTTGGTCTAGCTGTGTGGTGGAATGGTGTGATCTTTCAAAAGAATATTTTTTTTTTACTAGTAGTAGGTTTGCCTTCTTCCCTGAACAGCATGTGACCTCCTGACCTTGGGGTTTTGATAAGGTTGATATTACCAGGCGTGAATTCTCTCTCTCAAATCTGATTGGAAAGTTGTTGGTCCCCTTACCTTTATGCTGTTATTGAACCAATGATAGCTTTTTGAATAATGAAAAATGCCATACTGAAAGAAAACTGACTTTATGCCTATGGACACAGAATTGCAACTATAAACATGAAAACTTATTTTACAGATATTTTTCTTATATATTTTTAGAATATTGAAAGTATTCTACAGTGAGAACTAAATGTTACTTTTTAAATTTCAGGAAAGTGTTAGATTTGAAGAAAAGTAGCAAAAACAGTCAAAGTTTCTAGGATTCTTTACCTAGTTTCTCTGGTATTTGTATTGCTTTTGAAAATTGGAAGACATTTTATTTTAAAAATGGGCCCTAAGCTGGGGATATGGTTCAGCAGTGAAGCACTTGACTACCCTGTGAAAGGCTCCAAATTAGATTCCCATCAGCACAACCAACCAATCAACCAACACAAGAATGACAACAAGAACCAATGAAACGTTCTGTAATTCACATTACCATGAGATAACTTTTCATAATTATTTGGGTTTACTTGAACAGAGATCTTCCAAAGGGCTGGGGAAATATATTTTTGAACAAAAAGACACGTAAGACATAGTCTATTCATTGCTGTGGTGCACACATTTCTGCATGTGTATGGAGGCCAGAGATCAATACTGGATGTCTTCCTTAGTCACCCTTCACACTCTAGGTTATTGTTGCTGTTGTTATCATTATTATTATCATTATTAGAGATAATATTTGTTGAACATTGGGCTTATGGATTTGGCTAGGTTGGCTGGCTAGTAAGCCCCAAGGATTATTCTTTCTCAGCCTTCCCAGGACTAGTATTACTGGGATGGTTCCCCACAAAACTGGCTTCTTAGCTGGGCAGTGGGGATCTGAACACAGGTTCTCAAGAGGGAAGCAAACACTGCACATGTCCTCTAGCCCCTTTGTTTATTGTGCAATTCTCCATTTCATCAGAATTCTAGACAGTTTTGCTCATTGGGAATGGAGCATTGGAACACTCATAAGCCCAGTTTCACTTCAGTATTTGTACAGAAATGATTTCAACAGCTCTCTTATTTCTCATAGGCTTATTGTGGAATTTGATTCCAAATACTAGTGTATTTGAAACAAAAAGAGTATGCATGCCTCCTTTTTGAGGTAGGTGCTTATCATTCCTTCTTAATCTTCCTTCACGGCGTAACTGCCAGTTTTCTATGAGTTGATTGTGGAGTTTAAGATGAAGTCATCTGAAGTTGACTTTACCAAGCAAGTGCTATTTTAATTCTGTTTTGACTGAACAACTCACCAAAGCTGGAAGCTAAAAATAATAAGCCCTGTCATTTTAGCAAGCCAAGATATCATAGGAATATTTTTAAAAATGACAGCAATTGATACTTGGAGGATTCTCTGTCTTTGTCATGCTTTTTGGTGGGAACCCTTCTCCAGGTAAGGGCCAGAAATTGGCCCTGGAATCAAGAGGAGCAGGTGGCTTGGGTTGGGCTTGACTCTGGAGTGATATTGGTCAGGCCCTTTCTTTATCAGGAAGAACAGAGCTGGTCCAGGCTGGAACTTAGCACCCACTCCTTAGCTCCTCACTGATGGTCAGGACACAGGTGCCGTGTCGGAGTTCCACAGCACTCTGTTGTCTTGTTCAGTTTCAAAGGCCTGTTTTGTTCAGTTTGAAGACTGAAACACAGAAACAAAGCAAGTAATTCATGTTTTTCTGATATTTTGAGGTATGGCCATCTATGTCTTTTGTTTCCATCTTCCAAACCTGCTCTTCCCTCTCACATGGTACCCAGGTAGGGCTTTATTGTTGAGGGTCTGTAGAGTAGTCATGGAAAGTCTGATGCGTGAGTTCCCTGTGACCATAATCCGGACGGTAGGCTTGAAGGGCAGAACTGTGGCTTTCGTTTAGACTTGGTTGTACCATACAGTGGGGATAAATGGACGACAAGGAATATGTGAGGATTCACCCACAGATTTCCTCAGGTGCCTGGGGAAGACTACTTCCAGGTCCCTGTGTCCCTTCTAAGGTGGAGTTCTTGGGACCAGCAAAGACAGAATCCTGCTCTTTTGTTATTAGTGTCTTTCTGCATCTCACCTGAGTTAGCATTCTTATCTAAAGGAAAATCTATACACTCTGTCTCTAGGAGGCCAGCAAAGGGGGAGAAGAAAATGAAAAGACAATTTGGTTTGGCTGTCATTAATCCTATCCATTCTTGTGGGAAAATGAGCCTGCCTTCTTCGATCTTTGTTAGCAGGTAGATTGAGTTAAAAAAATACTGTAGCCTGGGAAAGAAAGACATTGCTCTTTCTGGAGGCATCTCGGAGCAGCGGCTGACATTTCCCCCGTTAGTTATGTCTCAGTCTGAATATCTGGTGCCTGCTCACCTGATAGAGGGGAAGCAACTAAGAAGTGCACATCTTTTCTGTGACAGCCTTTGTTCTTAGGGGCCAAAGCCTTTTAAGGGGTGCAAGCAGACAGAAGCTGCCTCCCAAACTGAAGCAGCAGGGAGCCTATGCATTTTTATATCTCTCTATCACATGTAAGATTTTAAAATCATTTTAATTGAACACTTAAAGCCTCCTCACCAAAAGGTATTTTAGGCATTTGGATTCATTGCAAATTACTGCATCATCTTAAAGAGAGGCTTTTAAATTAATTAAACCCATTGCACCTGAATATTTGATTTTTGCCAACACATAATTTGCAGTTGTCACTTCAAAATAATTTGGGAAGGGTTAGTGAGGCTGTCAGACCTTCCTAAGCTGCTCCTGGCATTAGGTGCATAGAGGGGAAAGTGGCCCTTAAGAGCCAAACCCCAGCCTCCTGCAGGCAGATCTACTGACCCAGCCCCTTCTGGCTGTTGTAAGAGAGTTGCCCTGAACCAGGTCTTAGACCCTTCCCTGTTCTGGAGGCTGGGGCTGAAGATCAATGCATCCACAAAGGCCATGACTGCTGAGAGCACATTCTCCTGGTGTTCTAACAGGGCCTCCCAGGCCTGCCCTGGAGCTGGGAAGATGGCTCCACAAATGCTTGCAAGGCAAGCCTGAGGACTTGTTCTGCTCACTTGAACCCATGTGAATGCTGAATGGAAGTGGTTGCCGGCTCCAAGTCCAATTTCTGAAGGCAGAGGTGGAATCCCCAGAGCAAGCTGGGTATGTAGACCAGCCATATCAATGAGCTTTGGGTTTCAGGGAGTTACTCTACCTCAATGAAGGAGGTGAGAGAACAGTTGAGGATGACTCCTGACATCAGCCTTGACTTGTATGTGCATACAAATGTTCATACACACACACACACACACACACACACACACACACACACACACATACACACACACACGCACACGTTCACACACTTACTAAACATGCACGCACATAAGAATAACACTATGTACTCACACACCTGCTAAATATGCATACATGAAGCATAACACACAGACACACACACACACACACACACACACACACACACACACACACACACTAACCCTCATTAGGAAGGTTTTCTTCTCATTGTATCCCAGACACCCCATCTCCTAACACCATCACACTCTCATTACTTCATTCAATCTATAACTACAGTGTGTCCTGCTTCATGCTGTTGTCAGCTTGACACACCTAGGAATAAGGAACTTTGAAGATTTTTCTCTGATTGGCCTGGAGGCGTCATGTCTGTAGGTATTTTCTTAATTGTTAATTGATGTGGAGGGTCAGCCCACTGTGGGCAGAAAACTGTCCTCAGCTGGTGAGTCTAGAACTTTCCCGTTAAGGAAACTAAGTGAGGAAGTAAGCCAGTCGGTAGCGCTCCTCCAGTTTCTGCTTCATTTCCTGCCTCCATGTTCCTGCTCTGAGCTTGTGATGCTCCCCCTGTGATGGAGTGTGATCTGTAAGCAACACACACTTTGCTTTTGATCATGATGTTTAATCACAGCAACAGAAAAGCAAATTAGGACAGTGTTTAAGACATGATTTGGTAGTATGGGACAGGGCTTGGGCCATTTTGTTTGTTTGTTTGTTTTTCAAACATGGTTTTCTTAGTGAATCGAGCTTGGGAACCTTTGATCTCAGGTGATGGTAAGCTCTGTGGAGTATAGTGGTCTGGCTACAATGGAGATAAATGATCTCTATGCCATCTACATAGCCTCCAGGTTGAGTGACTTTACACTCTGTACTGATGTTCTCATGCAGAGTTGAAGGCCCATGTTCTGGATTGGCAGTATTCCACCAAACAAACCATAACACACAGTCACACTGTGACCTCCCCAGAGACCTCCTGCAGAGTCAGCTCAAGTCAGGGAGAGGATCCATATTGTAGGCTGTCTCAGGGACCAGGCCCTATGCAACCTTTTAGCTCATGTTCTGCAATGTCCTATTAGTCTGATAGCCAAAAACTTACAGAATCAGAGTTCTCTGGATGAGGTGCAGTAACTTGGAGAGCCTTCCAGCTGTATGGATACATGCCTGTTTGACACTCCCAAGGCTTCCATTTTACCTGCTGATTTTAGTTTAAAGAACTAATGGGAGTTTTTCTTCTCTCTTCTTAATAGAGAAAGCAATTAACCCAGCTTCTCCAGTCATTTGTTAGGGAAATACCAATCCTCTCCCTAGATGCCTGCTTCAGATGTTATGACAGTGTACAGTATTTCGAAGTGAGAATCAATATCTAGAGATGGTTGAAGATGCAAGTTCCTAAGATAACCACTTTTTAAAAAAAGTAAACAGGGCACAATTAATCTGAAAAGCAGCTAACCAATATTTTTTTAGTTACATTTACTTAGTGTGTGGGCACATGCTCATGTTTGGGCATGAGCATGTGTGCACCACAGCACAGGTAGAGAAGTCAGGGGACAACCTGAGGGAGTTGGTTCTCTCTCCACCATTTGGGACCAAGGGTTTAAACTTGGGTTGTTAAGCTTAATGGCAAGTGCCTTTACCTCCAGAGCCGTTTCCCCTGAGCACTTGGTTTCTTCATGGAGCCCCGCTTCTTTCCAGCTGGTCTCCAGTGTTGGGCACCCATTCTCCCTCCTATCCTGATCTTGTTGGCCCTCCTCTGCTTGCAGAAGGAAGGCCAGGCTGTGGAAGTGGCACTAGTCACTCCAGTTCTACCCCTTAAGCAACTCTCCCGTCCTTGTAGCCAGGCTCATCTCCCCATCCTGAAGCTCAGTGACACCTGGGCATTCATGAGACAAATCCATGGCATTCTGTAACCTGAGCTAATTGCAACTCTCCTGTGTATTATTATTATTATTATTTTGAACTTCAATGAATCACCAAACCTCACTAATTCTCAAACTGAAGTCTGAGGCAGTGGTAGCCCATCTAATTACCAACAATTAGATGAGTAAGAACACCTGACCCCGCCCATCCGGGTTCTAATGACGGTCTGGTTTGATGTGTCAGCTAGAACCAGACTAAATAGGCTCCCCCTGCCTTCTGCATGACAATAGCAGAAAGCTGGTGGCAGCAGAGCAAAGTCATTTTGTTCTTTCTGTCCTAGATTCCAGTGGCTGCTTCGCTCTAGAGACCTTTTAGGCTTGTTTAGTTCGCTATGAAAGCAACAGGAACATAGAACAGGAAGGAGCACCTAGGAGGGGGAGGCTGACCTGATTTGAATGTCCTCAGCGTTCAGTTGTTGAAAAGAACTAAGGCTTTAAAGGCACAGAGCCACTTTCCACACTCCCCCTGGCTGGGGCGGGGTGCAGAAGGATGCTGGAACCTTCATCTCTTCCTTCCCTCTCCTCCTTTGTACTCTGATTGTGTACATTTCCGTGTGTATTGTAGCATTACGCTGGCTTTATCTGCAAGGGAATGAATGCTTTGCTTTTGGGATTACATAGTAGAATGGGGACAGCTTGTTTTGGTAATTGTTCCCTTTATGCCAAAGGATGGTCATTAGATGTACTAGATAATTGGTTATCTTGTTTCTCTTTGCTATGGATGCTATTGGATTTAGAAAATTGATTAGAAATGCAAAAAATAATATTTAATCTTTTAGTATGGTGATGGTAGATGGCATTAAACAGTTTGACATTAAGTGTACACTGGGTTGTTACCCTGTTGTATCTGAGTCAGAGTTAGAGGACATGGAAGCAATGAGAAGTGACAGTTATCTCTCAGTGCCACTTGCTCTCCTGTGTAGTAACTATACCCGTCTCTCCCTTCCCCTCCCCTCCCCTCGCCTTCTCTTCCCTTCTCTCCCCTTTTCTCTCCTCCCCTTCCCTCCTCTCTCCTCCTCCCTCCCTTTCCTTTCCTTTGAGTTCCAATCTGGATATACTGAAATTATTTCCAGTCTTCCCACAACCCCCACTGTATTATGTCCCCGTGACTTCTGCTCTGGTAAGCTCCCATGGTTGAAATGAACAGACTACACCAGGGGTCCCTGAGGGGAAATCAGGTCCATCTGTTGACCAGGGAAGTACCAGTGTCTGGGACAAAGTAGGTAATCACCAGCCAGATAAGAGAACTAGACTCCAGAGAACAATGCAATTGCAGCACCCTATGGCAATAGCAGATTCTGAAAAATTTAAATGACTAAGTTATGTTTCTTGATGCTGTGACTAAATATCTATGAAGAAGCAACATAGAGGAAGGGTTTGTATGCGGCAAGGTTTGGAAGGGACACAGTCCATCAGGGCAGAGCAGAAATGGCATCAGGAGCCTGTTGCCTTTGGTCACATTGTGAATAGTCAAGAAGCAGAAAGCAACCAGGAAGTAGAGCCCAACTACAAAATGTCAGCACCTCCTCACCTCCCACCCTCAGAAACCCACTTTTTCAGGAGGGTACCATATCTTAAAGTTCTGTAACCTTCCAAAATGGCCACCAGTTTGGGGAGCTTACACTCATGCACTTGAGCCCAGGGGAGACCGTTCACCTCTCTCAAGGACTAGAAGGGTTCTCTGAAGTCATGGAGAGGAAGCAGCACTGTAGCTTATCTATTTGCCAGGCTGTACTAAAGGAGTGCTTTCTACTGTCTTCAGCATACTTCTGGCCATGATCCCCATGGAAAGAGTGGCCAAGTGAACATAAAGGGGGGGGGTCTTCCTAAGACAGTGGGAGGATAAAGCTTATGTCACAAGACAGAGGTTGTCAAATCTCCAGTAAAGGGCCAGATAACACGTGATACAGGGTTTAGACCCTGAACATCTCAAAAGGCCCAGGTGTGAAAGGCTGTTCCCCAGTTGGGCACCATTTGGAGACTGTAGAAATGTTAAGCTAATACATCCTAACTCCCCTTTGCTTTCTGGACATGAGGTGAGCAGGTTTGCTCTCCTTCATGGGTGTTCATGGATGTTCCTGCCATAATGTTCAACCTTGCTGCAGACCCAAAGCAACAAGACTAAACAAATGTGGATGGAACTGCCAAGACTGGGAACCCATATACACACCTGTCTTAGGTATTTTCTTGTAGTAACAGAAGGCTGATTAACACAATAAATATCCCTGTCTTGTGGAGCAGGAAAGCAGCCACAGACAAAAAAAAAAAAGCACAGAGGAAGAATCAGGACTGGGCTTCAATCAGACTGTAGCTATAGATCAGTACATGTGAATTTCTTCTCACTGCCTCATACTGTGAAATTCTACTTAATTAGAAAATTTCCGTAAAGTATCTGACAATATGAAGTCCATCATAATTCATTGTGCTTTATATAAGATTGCTATTAGTTCCAGGAGCTATTTAATAAAGTGGCAATAATGAGTGCTTACCCACAAGAATTCAGATTTAAGATGTGATTGTTAAGGGAGAGGTACTTGACCTTTTCTTCTGAATTGGTTGATGATTTTTAAAATAAGCATGATTCCTATGTTATTTGCAGAATTATGATTGGTTACTTAATTATAAAAAAGATGTCCCATTGAAGAAATTACCATGCCTATTTCTGTGAATCTCAAATATAATTGGCGTATGATTTTTAATGATGTTCATTTTGACCCTTTCTGAAGGATAACTTATGGGAATTCTGATCCTTATAAAGAATCTGTAAATGATGTTTGTTTTATGGAAAGAAGATAAAAAGCAAAAGCTATGAACCTGCAAAAATGATTGATAGGGATAGGGAGTGATAGAGGTGTTGCGGGGGGTTGGGGAGACGAAGACAGTAGAGATAGAAATCAGAGTACACTACTCGTGTAAAATAAAAAACAAAATTAATTAATAATAAAAACTATATAAACTAGAGTATCTTTCCAGGCAATTGGTGAAATAATGTAAACATGTCCAAATCCCCCATTCAAGTTAGAATGTAGCACACAGGCCCCCAAGAGCAGGTGGTATCTCTCTTGGTGCCACTGTTGCTGTGATAAGGTTTCTTCGCATTTTCAAAGATGTTGGTTAAATTGGAACTGACATGTATGAGTATGCTAATTAGAGAGATGAAGGGAGGCAAAATTGAATAATTGCGTGTTCCAAACTGTTTTTCTTTTAAAAAATGCTATCTCTAAATACTGTTTGGTTCCACTTGTCAGTAATTCTGTGTCTTCCTATGTCCTGGCCTGGTGTGTTAATCTGGTAATCGAAACCTTTCTGTTAATCTGGTAATCGAAACCAAGCCTGTTTTGATGTAGTCCATCTGTGAGACAGGAGGTGAAAGTCTTTCCCAAATGGCTTGGTGGGCAAAATGAATCTGTGGAAGAGGAGCAATCCTTTGAATAATTTAGTGACCAAATGTCATTTGGGTGGTGGGGGGTTGCTATGAAAATTAATTTTCCTTTTAGCTTTATACATCCAGTGCAGCTTGCCTTTCATATGTGCAAATCAGTTTGGAAGGATATTCATGCACCTTTATTTTTAATTTTTTGTGTCGCTGTCTACAACATTTTTGTTTACTTCTGTTAAAGCAGCAGCAGCAACAAGAAGAACCAAACCAACTCCCAATGCCTCACAATAAAATAACCAGCAAAAGAAAGTCCTTCTTTTTCTCAGAACAACAGACACTGCCCATGACCTTGGGATTTAAGGGCAAATCTATTCTTGTTTACATGTCTTGAGTTTCATGGATTTGCCAGTCTGATGAAGCCAGCCAGCAGTTGGGGGAAGTGCTTCAAGTCTATGATGATGAAATGCAAGCCATTCTGAGCAGCTGTTGCTGAAGAAATCATGCTTTTGTCTGTTTTCAGTTCACTAGCATGAAGAATTTTAAGATTTTTTTTTTTTTAAGCACTTTGAATTGGAAGACTCCTAGCCACAGATGTCACAGCTTGGGTGTCTGCCTTCCCATCTGACACACTGCCTCCCTGTGAGGACATCAAGTTTCCAGTAGGATGCATTTGCTTTCTTGGGTCCCATTGTTGTTTCCCTGGTGCTGGGATGATGCAGGGCCAGTGATGTGCTGGCCAGAGAGGGGCTATTGACCAGGAAGCTCATTGGCTCTCTTTATGGCAGCCATTCTACAAGGAAAGTCAAGTGAAGGCAGGGAAAGCTTTGTGAGAAATGTGAGGGCCAAGGGAGATTACTCAGCAGGAAGTCTGCCCACATGTGCTTCCTAGTCTTGTTAGGGAGGGGCAGTGGCAAGTTTGTGTTTTCCAAATTGAAATTAGTAGATATACAACACATGCTTTTGTCTTTTTTTTTTTCATAAATTATGTATGTGAAAATGCAACCTTTCTGCCATTGTTGCAGGTCTGGTTATTGAACCCTTGACCTAGTGTATGTTAAACTCATTACTAATAAGCTACACTTAACAGCACCAGAAGGAACCCTGATGAGAAATGCTCATCTTACCTTGTAGCAATGAACACTTGAGAAAAGACTTTACAGTTTATGGTGCTGGCACCACAAATCCCTTTCCCTTGAAATGTCATAAAATGCATTGAAATTCTCTTCTGCCCTGCATTCACACATAATACCACTGTGTATTTTCCTTTTCACCTTTTTGATGTAATTTTTCATTTGTGGGACATTGTAGTGAAACCCCTCAGTAGAGATTTATATAATTTTATTTGCCAATTTCTAGGCAAAAGACATCTTAGAGTGTCATCATGGGGACTTTAGATTGTTGTCATGGGACTTTAGTGTCATTATGGGGACTTTATTTTATTACTTCTGACTGCTAATTAAAGAACAAGAATGTTACCTGAGTATAGCAGGCCAAGGTGGCAGAAGGCAGAAGGTCCATGGAAGAAGGACCCTCTTTTATCTGGCTTGATCAGTAATGGAGACAAAGAGACTAGGTAGGTCATTTCCCTCTGGGAATGTTTGTTTTGTTTTATTTTTTGTGCTTTTAAAAAAATTTGTTTTGTTTTTTGCAAGCTCTAGCATTAAGAGTTGCCACAGAGTGATCCTTTTTCCATATATGCTGTAGGATGGTAGGATGATGATTGAAGATACTCCCAGCATCCTCTTAGCACAGGGCTGATGATGCCATTTTTGATACAGAGCTACAAGGCGGTAGCTAGGACTTCCCGTCTTCTGAAAGAAATGCCTCTCAGAAACTTTATGGGAGTATTAAGATATTTAGCTCCATCAAGTTGGTTATATTCTTTTGGGAAATACCTTAAGAATCTTTTGGGGGGCATTTTTCTTCATTTCTGGTACCTTAAAAAGGTCTAAGTTCTTTTAGTTGAATGTCTTGAAAAAAAAAAAAACTTAAAGAACTTAGTGCTAAGAAATTAGGCTCTCCAGTCAGCTGTTCAGAAATCCATTTTAGTGGCTAAGTATCCTAGGCAGATATTTAGCATGTGTTTATCCCTTCACCAATCACTGAGCTAACTGGCCAGCAAAGCTCTGTTTTACCTTAAAACACTCTCAATGCTTTTTAAAATCATGGAGAAAAGGCAGTCAGGGTGTCTTTTGGAATGACAACAGCCACTCACCCATAAGAGAAAAACAACTCCTCTTATGTTTATAAGCAACTTATAAAAGTTGCTTTTATGCTAAATTCTTTTCAAACTCAGATTAGAGCTTCACCTTGCAGAATTCCTGCCCAGCAAGATATTTTCTATAGAATTATGAAAAATTGCATGTTCAGAAAACTCTAAAATAAAGAAGACAAAACCTTTTTCAACATAAAATTGTATTCCGGTTGTTTTTGCAGGTAGCTTGTTTTTCTTTGTGTGGTGCTGAGGAGGGGGCCCACAGCTTTATGCTTGCCAGGCTCTTCCCTGAGCTACATTCTCATGTCAGCCTTCTTATTTTTAGCACTGTGAGTCTGGAATAAATCTTCTTTGCACTGGTATATTTATAGGTATGTTGATAACCTTTGGAGTTTGCTCAAATTTAGTATGGGGCATTAATGTTTAAAGTACACACACCTAACATATATACTTTATGTATATTATATTTTGGGGGTGGGTTTTCATGTAGCTCAGGCTTACCAACAATTTACCATGGAGTTTAGTCTTGTCCTAAACCCTTGACACTACTGTTTTGCCTTGAAAGTGCTAGGACCACAGACATGAGCCACCATGTTTAATCCTGAAGTTAAAATAGTGAAGATTTATTTTATTTATTATTTATTTGTGTGTGTGTGTGTGTGTGTTGTGTGAGTGATGTGCACACATGCCCAAGCAATGAGCTCTCTTAAACCTTGAGTCATCTCTCCAGCCCCTATAGAAAAAAAAAAAAATAAGAGCATACAAAAGAAATTTTAATCCTAATGTGTTTCAAAGGTCATCATGTTTAGTTTTTAATAACTATTTCCCTTCATTGCCAAGAGGAGAAAATCAGCAAACCTTGTGAAGATGTGGGTTCCCAAAGCCATTGGATCCTTTCTGTTTAATGGAGGTGTGTCTCATCCCTCTAAGGGAGTAGAGAATTACAGTATTTCCCAGTGAGGGCTAGATTATTTCAAAAATAGCAATTGACTTTTAAAATTTGTTCATGCTATTTCTTCAAACTTTTCTGTGTCCTTCCAAGATTTTCTCAAAAATTGAAGACTGCTTGTATTTTGGAAGATGATTGCTTGGAGTTGATATTTGGGCTGTGTGTATAAAACTTCTGCATGTGTATAAATTATGCTAGGCCTGCATTAGAGCAGATCCTGAGTAATTGGGGCATTACTACTCAATAATCACACAGACTGTCTATCTTGTCTTGTAAGGCTGTTCTCCCAAGCATTTCTATCCTTTCAGAAGACCAGGTTCAGGGTACTTTAGCCATGAGGACACTCCTTTCTACATTAAGGGGTCCTGGAGTGCAGACTTATGTGACTCAATGCTAGCCTTTTGCTTTTTAATTCCTGGATTCTATATATGTAAGTCTTCTGAATTTCAGACACTATGCTCAGTATAAGAAATACTGTTCTTTGCCTTATCATAAGAGTCTGGCTCCTGGCATGAGGGAAACTGAGCTCACTGGCCTCTTCGCACTGTGTGTAATGGGTATTCCCAGGTTTCGAGGAGGCACAAAGTGTCATGGAGTGGGACCCTCCTTGGCTGCATTCATCTCCTCTCAGAGTGCTGAGGCACTCTGGCGTGTCTGATGCCTAGCTGTGCAGTAGACACGATGCCAGGATTTTAATAATGCCTTGAACAGAGAAGGCACAGGCCTAACCCCTGTAGTGTCACATAGTCTAAATAATGGAAAGAATGCCAAGTGGAATCTCTGGAGATTACCTCAGAGTTTTGTAAGGATAAGATGGGTTTTCTTTGTACTTCCAGTCTGTCTGTCTGTCCTGGGTATTTCATTCTGTCCACCCACCCAGTCTCCTATCTGCCTAGTTCTTTCTTGGTAAGAGGTGTCATATAATGAATATTGTTGTAGGTGAGTGATTAAAATTCTCCTAAGAATCCTTCCATGATGACCAAGGACTTTTGGAGGCATCCAGACCATAATAATACGTTTTGTTTGGCACTTGTAGCTATTGGTCAGACTTAACTGAGTTAGGCTGTTGTCATAATTTGCTCTTTCTCTTGCTGTGATAAACACCATGACCTCAGTCAACGTGGGGAGGAAAGAGTTTATTCTAGTTTACACTTCCAGGTCAGAGAACATCATCCAGGGAAGTCAGGACAGAAAACCCAAGTCATGAATCTGGAGGCAGAAACCGAAGCAGATATTCTGGAGGAGTGCTGCTTACTGGCTTGCTCTCCATGGCTCACACCCAGTCTGTTTAGTGTGGGGCCCAGAACTACATGGCTCACACTCAGTCTGTTTATTGTGGGGCCCAGGACTACCTGTCCAAGGAACGCTGCCACCCACAGTAGGCTGGGCCTTCCCACACCAATTAACAAGCAAGGCAGTTCCCCATAGAGATGGCCATAGGCCAATCTGAATGAGGTAATTGCGGCTTTCTCAGATAACTCATGGTAACTAGGAGAGGCATATTCCTGGGGTCCCAGATAAAGGTATCTGTTCCCACTCAGATGTTCCAGATGAGTAGTGAGGTAGGGATAACAGACAGTGACCCCACATCAGCACACTTAGGAATATTATGGTCTGTGCTCTTGGCAGCCTCAAGACAAAGCCGGAGAACCTGGCTTTGCTCAGAAGCCGGAATCCTTTGTTACAGGTTCTTCCTTATTAGCTTGGCAGCTAATTCACCTGTTCCCTGGGGCTTTGAACTCCAGGTCAGACAATCTCCCGAGAAGAGACCAAGGGCCGATGACATCACCCTGTGTAAGTGTTTCTCCAAGATGATCTTTTAATTATAAAGGACATATGATTAGTTATATAACTTCTATAGCATAGTATTTGTAATAAATACATCACGTAAGTAAGTATGAAACTGTGATTTTATAATTGCTTGTATATAATTCTCAGTGCCTTGGGCAAATCAAAGGAGCAAGTAGTAGATGCTCAGGAAACACAGAGTCAGGACAGTCACCACCATGTGAGAATCATCTGCACGGGCCATTTCCCTGTCTGCTTCCTTTGCAGCACGGTTGGTGTCATCACTTCTTTTCTCAGTCCAGTGGCTTCTTACAGTACCCAGAACAGCATGGGCTCCCGAACTCACATGAGCTGCCTTTCTTCCCCCTTTTTATCCCAAGTGTTTTCATATCCCTTGGTAGCCTTTGCTCCAACTCACCTGGTCTATTAACTATCCCCCAAAGCCCACACTTTCTGTCTCTAGGCCTTTGCTCATACCATTTTGTCAGTAGGGTATAAATTAAATTCATTCAATTGTCACGTCCTGCTGCTCCCACGAGACTGAGTTCACACGTCTCCTCTTTCATACCCCTGTTAATCAGAATCAGTCACTTCATCTTCCCTGTCCCTCACTGGTGGCCTAGCATGTGTACCACTGTTACCTAGATAGGCTTTTTCATTCCTACTTGTCTCTAGTTAATCCACTCATTCATTCACACACTTCAAAGGTATTTCCTAAAAGCATCCCTCCTGGCACTTTGATGGAAGATGGCAGTGTAACGAGAGGCGTGAAGCAGACGTGGTGTATGTTTTCTGACATCATCTTTAAAGAGAGAGAGACACTGAGGAGACAATATCACAGACATAAACTTGTATGTGTGCATATACATGCAAGTAGGCTTGTGTGTGTGTATGAGTGTGTGCTGAATCAAACCCGGAGCCTTGCACATGTTAAGCAAACTCAGTACCTCTGAGTTACATCTCCAGACCTGCAGATCTACAGAGCTAAAACTGCAGCTGTTATATGAACAAGAAAGACAAATAAATACAAAGCTCCATCTAGGCTGCAGACTGATTGATGGTAGTAAGGGTGTTTGGGTTGGTAGGGAAGGCAGTAGGACAAGCCATCTGTGACTACATAATGGGGTACATGTTATTGGGGGGGGTTGTTGTGATTTCTCCCCCAAACTAGGTATGGGCATTCTTGATGCCCAGTTCCCCATGAAAGCTAGGAATACAGATTGACCATGAATATATAAATAAGCAAAGTGTCAACAAGACATGGCAGCAACCAGAAGGGGCCAACCCTGCTGAGATTGTAGGACCTCCAGAAGGGACCAGTGCTGGTGACACTATAGGCCCCCCAGAAGGAGCCAATCATGATGACACTATAGGACCCCCAGAAGGAAACAACCATGGTGACACTGTAGGACCCCCAGAAGGAGACAACCATGGTAACACTGTAGGACCCCCATAAGGAAACAACCAGGGTGACACTGTAGGGCCCCCAGAAGGAGCCAACCCTGGTGATGCCTGGGTCTTAGATGTCCAGCTTAGAATGGTAAGAGGGAATGCATTTGTATTGGGCCTCCCAGGGTGAGGTACTTTGTGCTGGCCATGATGCAACCCTCTCCCAGAAGGGAGTATGCAAGACACTTGTGTGCGGGTCAGTGAGTGAAATTGGATGAAAAGAAGAAATGATAAATAGGGGGCTGTATCTGATCTTCCCTTTGGCCAGAGACCTGGAAACGCTCAGGTTATTGCTCTATTCTGAGTAGTAAGAGGGGAGTGAAGTCACCGCTTACAGCAGCTGAGGAGGCTCTGATGCAATGATTAATTAATTGCACAGGGACTACATCTTTTGAAATAAAGTTGTGTTTGTCACTATGGCTAGTGAGTGGTTAAACAGACTGAATCACTAAATATTGAAATATCAGCAATTATTTCCCTTCCCTTTCAAAGTAGGGTCTTAATCTTCTCCTGTACTGTCCTGTCTCTTCTGAGATCACCCATATTTGTCCCTCTACTGTGACAAAATATCTGACAAAAGCAACTTGAAGACGGGTTTCTTTAGGCTCAGTGTTGGGATGCAGGCTCTCATGGCAGGGGGACTTTATGCATGGCAGTAGGTCACATTTTATGATCACTTAGGAAGCAGAGAGCCATGGATGCTGGCCCTTGTTCTCCTTTTTCCTCAGCCCAGAGTTCAACCCTATGGCAATGTGCCACCTACATTAAGGCTGAGTCTCCCTCTTGCAGTTAAACCAATTCAGAAACTTCCCCACAGATATGACCCAAGGTTTGTTTTTTCGCAACTTGACAGTAAATTTAAACTACCACAAAGGTATGGCAACAACCACAGTTTTGTTGTCATGGCTGTTGAGGGTGTGTTAATTTTGTATTTTTGGAGTTATTTTACAGATGTTGCTTGAGTTCTATTACTCCTGGTATTGAAATGATTTGTATGTATAAAGAGGTCTGCCCGAAAGTTAGGGTAAGACATTGCCATCCTGCTTCTACTTGAAGTCCCGTTTGATCCTTCTCTCTCCTAGATTCATCTCACCTCTGGCTTCAGGCAACACCACTGTAAAGCCTTGTGACTCCTTAGATCTCATGAGGCTCCATTTTGCCTCAGAATATGGATGGACTGTGGTTGGGTGGAGTTTCCCAGAGTAGACTGTTGGTCCCCTAAAGAACAGGCAGCCAGATTACCCTGTGGGCTTACAGGAGTCATTGCTTGAATGGGGGAATGAATAGATGAGTAAGTGAAGTTTCTAGAGCTGAGCAAAGCCAGGAATTCTTGGCCTTTAGCAGCTGATCACTTCTCATTTCAATGTTTTCTGTTTCCAGTGGGTGTGTGTGTGTGTGTGTGTGTGTGTGTGTGTGTGTGTGTGTGTGTGTGTGTGTGTGTGTGTTAACATGGCTTCCAGGGATGAAGTCAGGAGGCCTTTGTGCTTGTACAGCAAGCCTTTATCAGCTAAACACGGTCCCAGCCTGAGTTAGACATCTCAAGGCCCTATTCTTGGGGTCACTGCTTAGTGATACTGCCCAAGTTTAGAGGTGTTGCCATGGAGGCAGGCCAGCAGGGTCGCCATAGCTGAGCTTAGGCGTGTAATTGAAGTGAATGCTCTCCTAACCCTGAAATCCTCTCTGATCCAGAAAGCCTGAAGCATCTTTTTAAGGATGCTGTCAGATGACTCTAGCCACAGGGAGAACGCAGTCCCCACCTCTACAGAATGAGCCCACTTCTTAGTTTTCATCTGCTTTCTTTGAGCATCCTGTGGTCTGGCAGTGGGCAGCCAACATCCATGGGCATCACAATATCCATAATAGAGCTCTAGTTTCCTTCTTTCATGTTCCTTCAGCCTCCCACTTCCTCTTTTGCTCATGAGGCCTCATGAAGCCTCACTCCCATCTACACTGTTGTGTGAGTACAGTTAGCATGCCAGAGGATGTAGCTCTCTGTCACCTGATCATGGATCATGGCCCAAAACAAAGAGGAAATATCCTCTTTGAGGAGCTAATTAACCCAGTAAATTAACTCTGATTTAGAAGAACTAACACATTTTTAGAGAGCTTCCATGATTCTTATTCTCAAGGTCAGGCAAGTGAGGGTCTAGCCTCTAGTGTGACAGTTCTGCCCCTTTCCTGTGTCTCCCATGTTAGGGAAATGTTGAGGTCTCTCTTCTTTCACTTCTCATTGAAGCTAGAATCTTGCTTTAGGGAGATAGAGCCATGTGCTTGCTGTGTCACAGTACATTAGCTTATTTTCAATGGAAAGTGAACTTTATACTGTTAGATTTATTATAGGTGAATTTGTCACTGAGTCTTTTTACTTGTAAGAATATTTCTTGTTCAATATCCAATGGCTGTAGGAGGAACTGGCAGCTTTTCTTTCTAACAGTAGAGGTAAGGAAACCGGATCCCATCTCTGGAAGCCCTCTGCCTCTGATGCTCTCACCCTCTATCAGTCCCCACACTCATCCCCCTAATCAGTACAGTCAGCAGCTTGATGTTGGGGATCTGTTAATTTCATCTTGCCCTATTGTTCTGTTGAGTCTAGCTATGTTTAATTCTAGCTTTTATTTTTTTTTTTTGCTAAATCTGGAAATTAATAAATAGTTCTAAAATAGTGACAAAAGATAAATCCTTAAAAATTGAACAAATAGGATTTTTAGAGACCATATTCCTGGTTTTGAATTTATAAATTACCTAGTGGTAAAATTTTCTCAGTTGTTTCTAAACATTTGCATTGTATATTTATGTGTGTGTGTGTGTGTGTGTGTGTATTTGTGTATGTGTATATGCATGTGTATGTGTGTGTATGTAAATGTGTGTGTGTGTCTCTGTGTATGTGTGTATGTTTGTGTATGTATATGTGCGTGTGTGTGTGCGTATGTAAATGTGTGTATGTGTGCATATGTATGTATGTGTGTCTCTGTGCATGTGTGTGAGTGTGAGTGTATGTATGTGTGTGTATGTGTTGTGTGGTGGTACACATGAACCTGGTAATTTTCAAACCGCTGAGTGACTGTGAAGTGATTTTCCTGAAACAACCTCTCGCACAGCATATCATGCTGGAATGATGAGGGACCCACATGAAGAAATTCAGCACATATATCTGGAAGGTCAGAAGAATACTGAGTGACAGCTATGATCCAATGCCATCATCCTTAAGTATTAGTAACTGTTGTGAATACTCATCCACATGGTAGCCATTAGATTGGGGCCATTAGCCATAATTCAG
Organism: Cricetiscus sungorus; assembly: GCA_030556225.1. Taxonomy (NCBI): domain Eukaryota; kingdom Metazoa; phylum Chordata; class Mammalia; order Rodentia; family Cricetidae; genus Cricetiscus; species Cricetiscus sungorus. The sequence continues at coordinate 52,125,989 of JANBXA010000730.1, forward strand.
GAATATGCAATATGTGAAAAGGAGGTAGTGTTGTCAGAACAATGTGGTGTGTTCCTGAATTAACCAGCTGGACTGGTCCTCTCTTGCTGATGGAATGAAGCAGCTTATGAAGCTTCACCATAACATATGAAGGAAATGGGTATGTTTAGTAGCTATATTTTAAAGAATTTAAAATACACAACAAAACAGGAAAAAAATGCTAGTTAAAAGGAGACATCTGATACAAAATGTGAGAAGCACTCAGCTAAACAGACTACTGTGAGTAATTACCAAGAAAAGGGCAGTTTGAATGACCATATGCAAAGTGGCTTTAAAGGCTCACCTCCATTGCAGTCAGAAAGCAGTGGTTCAGAGTCATCATGTTTATCATGCTCTTGAGCTGACTTTTGTGTGTGCATGTGTGTGTGCACCTGTGTGCATTCCTGCATGCATGCATGTGTGTGCTGGTACACATGAACCTGTGTCTTTGTGCATGTGAAGACCTGAAGTATCTTCCTGGACAGCTCTTTGTTTATTGAGTTGAACTAAGGGCTCAGGCATCCAATAGCCCTGCTAGCCAGCTGGCCCTGAGAATTCCTGTCTCTGCCTCTAGAGAGCTGGGATGAGAGGTGACCACCGTGCCTACCAAGCTTTGGTGTGGTTTTGGAGAAATGACCTCTAGTCCTTAGGCACAAGCGTTTCATCTACTGAGCTATGTCATCAAGCTGGCAATGAAATAATTTTTAAAAATTTAAAAAAATGTTACATATAGTTGCAAAGCCATTTCCTTTTTAAAAATAGTTATGCATTTTCACATTAATAATTTTTTTAATAAAGCTGGACAATATGAAAAGGCCTGCAATTGGAAATTATATTACCCAGAGATAATGTTTTCTTAGCCTAATCATTTTGATGTATCACCTTCTAGTCTTTTTGAAAATGTTTGATCACACCATATACACAATTGTACACACATCTTTAAAATAAAATCAGACTATTGTCTACCATGTAACCTTATTTTGATCTGGAGGGACAGAAGTGCATGCTAATGTCACAAACTCTGACATTCTCCCATACTGTTTGGTTTGGATGGACACTGTCCCTTGCTGGAGTCCCACTTCTAATTTATGCCAACACAGCTATAAAAAGCCTACATGCCTAAGCTTAAAAAAAAACCTCTTTTTTGAGATTATAATACAGAATTACAACATTATCCTCTTCCCTTTCCTCCCTGCAAACCCTTCTGTATACTCCCCTTTGCTCTCTTTTTTAAATTCCAGCTTCTTTTATAATTACTGTTGATATATATATATATATATATACATACATATATATATATGTATGTATATGTTTGGGCACCATATGTATTTGTAAGATTTTCTCTTTCTCGTCTGGTCCCAATGGATGGGTTTCTCTCCTGCCTGCCATTCTGAGGCTTAATATTAATTGTAATTGTTTGGCCAATGGCTCAGGCATATTAATGACTAGCTCTCACAATTAAATTAATCCATTTCTATTATTCTATATTTTACCATGAAGCTCATGGCTTGTTACATCACATCTTGTTTCCCTAGTGGCTGCATGGTATCTCCCTGACTCTGCCTTCTTTCTCTCTTCATCTTTATTTGGATCTCCCACCTGACTCTATTCTGCCTGGCCATTGGTCAAACAGCTTTATTTATCAACCAATAAAGGCAACACATTCACATCAGATAGATTAGCTATAGATATTCCTAAAAACATGAATATAGCCTGTTCAGCCAGAAACTACACCCATAAAGTGTCTCCAATTTGACTGGTTAAACATGAGCTGGACAAGGACAACAACAGACAAGCTAAAGTGGACAGGGAAAGTCCTCAATACTACACAAAGAACTATAGGCAACTAGAGACTTCTGAGAGGAGGAGAAATTGATTATCCACATGGTCAGCCTTGAAAGCGCATGCGCACACACACACACACACACACACACACACACACACACACACACACGCACGTGATGTTATTATACATGGCTAGCTTTCCTGGTCTAAATGAAGGACAGGGGAGGTGGTGATGAGACAAAACAGTATTGATGGTGGCCTCTGCTGTCTGAACTCTTCTACGGGCACACCTCATCTGTTACGGTGCTTACTGCCTGCAGCATCATTCACTAGTTGTTCCAACTATGCGAGCCTGTTGAAAGCACCAGGGGAACCTCCACAGCGCATGTTTCTGCATCATCTCATGTCTGAAGATGTTTGTTTGGGGGGGGCGTTTCTTGAGAATAAAAGAAGATCACTGCTCACAGAGACCACCATGGAGGGGAGTGGTGTGGGTCATAGTATCCGACAGGCATGGAGTGGACTCCAGCTTCATTTCACTCTCAGTCTTGAACAAACCCTTTCAGAGCATCAGTTTCCTTGTCTGGAGACCATAGTCGACATGCATGTTTCTCATGTGTTTAGAGAGTCCTGGTGTACAGTAGCTCTCACTCATGGCCTTGTTTCTATGAGGTTTGCAGAGGAGACCCAGTTCACAGATGAGCCAGTGACTGATGGCAATGGCATGCTAATATTTATGCAGTTAAGCACTTGGTGCAGAACTATTTATATCATGTTTGTATAATCAGAGGAAATGGTTCTCATACATTATGATGTGAATTTTCCTTCCACAGGCTCCTGGTAATAAGATTTGGGTGAGAAAAAAAGTTTCTGAATTGAAAAAAAAAAATACATATAAAAACTTTTCTGGGATTTGTTGTGGAGATATGCTTTTAATTTGTGAATAGAGTTTGCAATTTATCTTCTTATTAGGTGCTCACCACAAGAATTTTAATGAGTGGAAGTGGTGGGTGGAAATTGGCATTTGAGAACCACTTTGTGTTCAGGCTAACAAGCTATTTCTATCTGGAGAAACAGATTAGGATCTGAAATGACTGGGTAACACAAGTGCTCAGAAGGGCTCAAGTGTTCCTGCAAGAAAATAGACAATTAGATATTTTTTGCTTTTGGGTTGTGTGGTGGTTTGAAAGAAAATGGCCCCCAAAGTGGGTGGCACTATTAGGAGATGTGGCTTTGCTAGAGTAGGTATTGGTCTTGTTGGAGGAAGTGTGTCACTGTGGAGGCTTTGTGGTCTCTCATATGCTCAAGCCACATCCAATGTTTCAGACCACTTCCTGATGTCAGTGAGTCAAGATATAGGACTCTTGGCTCCTTCTCCAGCCCATGTCTACCTGCATACCACCATGTTGCATCACGATGACTCTGGACTAAACCACTGAACTGTGAGCCATCCCAATTAAATGTTTTCCTTTATAAGAGTTGATGTGGTCATGGTGTCTCTTCGTAGCAACAGAAACCCTAAGACAGGCTGTGGAATTCTTTCTGAAGGGTGTGTCATCTGCCTTCTACTCAGCTTAGCCACATGGACTAATGGACTTTACTGAAATCTGGGGGATATTATGATGGTTACAGATAAAACTTTATTGAAATAGTAAATAAATATACAATAAGATTGCTTAACAAAGGCGAGAAGCAAGAAAAGGAGTTGAAAAGTTTTTATACAGAAAATTGAAAAAATTTGATGAAATTCTTAATTTTCCAACTTGTGACTTTTTTTCCACCTTTGATACAAGGCTTGTGTCGTCTAAGCTGGCCTTGAACACATTTGTCCTGCCTTAGCATCCTTAGTGTGAAGTAGTATACATGCATGAACCACCATGTTTGGCTTAGGAATACCCCTCTACTCCTTATAAAATATTGACTATCTCCTTTATATCTTATTGCACACATGTGCCTGTACATGCCATACCTCATGTGTGGAGGTCATGGTACAACTCATAGGAAAAAGTTTTCTACTTCCACCATGTATGTCCAGGAGATTGACCTACACGGTGGAAGTAGAAAACTTTTTCTGTTTAAAAAGATTTATTTATTCTTTATTTTTCATATATGAACTTTTTTGCCGGCATATATGTCTGTGCATCATTTGTGTGCCTTGTGCCTATGGGGGGCAGAAATGGGTATCAAATTCATTGTATCTGGTTATGGAGAGTTCTAAGCCACAAACCAGTGCTAGGAACCACACTAGTGTCTTCTGCAAGAGCAGCATGTATTCTTAACTCTGAGCCACTTCCCCAGCCCACACTGTCCTTTGAAAATTCTGCCTCTGACAGTGGCCACAAATCTCTTTGACTGTTTTCTCTAAGACTCACATGGGAGAAGCCTCCTTAAAACATGGAGCTTGCAACTGGGTCTGTCTGTTCTCTGGGCTTCTGCCAGATTGGACTAATCAGTTCCCATCACTGTTGGCTGAGACATCCCAGCACCAGGACAGCAGAGCACACAGCCTTACCTAAGAAAAGCCAGTGGGCATTGTTTGGCATCACCGGTATCACCTTTGCTCTGACCGCTAGGAACAGATTTCCTCTGGTAGTTGTTTCCCTTTCCGAATTCTTGCAGCTTTAGGTCTTTCCATTTCACTTTTAATGAAAATCCATTTGAATGAGACTCTTGGCATCTGAATGTGTCATTGATGTTGTTGTTGTTGTGTTTTGGGAAGGGGGATCATTATTTAGAATGAGTCCTGTTGGTCACCCAAATGAAAGACCAAAACACTTAAGTTGCTTGGTTCTCCTTTTGCTCTCGACAAGACAGTTTGCCTAATGTCAGAAGCCTGCTGGTGTCAACAATGTGTTTTCTTGTTTTACTTACTTCTCTGCACCTGCAGATCTGTGATCCTAAAGCTGGAGAAAGAATTCCGCAGATTTCCAAACATAACATTCTTTATAATGGTCAAACAATGCCTCAGGATTTCAGCTGTCCTGTCCACATGTGGCCTTTTCCTTTATGGTGTGGTTGAGGAGAAAGGATGGCAATTGAATAATGTGTGCTCTGTAACCAGTAAGTTAAAGCCAGTTGGTACTTTAGCTCACTGTGTTACATCTGCTGAGAACATTATTCTCAATTCTCTTTCTCACAGAGCTTGCCCGTGGCCCCATCCTTCTTAACCTCATCATCTGGACTCCTACAGTTACATTGTCAAGCTTTCATGTCGTTGGCACCTGTCAACCTAACAAAAGACATAAAGGCATTTTTTTTTCTGATGTTACTCAATTCTCCTCAAGCTGGGATTATGTCACATTACTGAAGACATCCCAGGCAGTGTAACATTTCCCATCTCACCTCTATCTCCTAGAGTGTGATCCACGTGGTGCAACTTGCCCCCCCTCCTTTTAGGACCATCCTCAACTGATATGTGACCCCAGTGATGGGCTTTGTTTCCAGCTGTCTTCCTGTCTTCATACAGCCAGTGTACACTCTAAATGCTGCTCCTTGCCATAGGCTGTCTTCATAACTCCCCAACGTTTGTAAGTGTTGCCCCATCTGAGGATGGGGCCCCAGACCAGTAGCAATAACTTTCTTATGACACACAAAGTTCAGGTAAAATGATGCAGAACATTAACCCATGCACACTGACTTTCAGAGAACTTTATTGCAACAGTGAAATTGTGCATTTGACAGTTGAAATATGAGGAGGAAAATGTGTGAGCTGGAAAAACACGTGCCCAGGTCTAAGTTGTGCATTTGTGGGTTATGTCCTCTGATGCGACACACTTTTAAGGGACAGGCTTGCATTTAGTTATGTAGTCTGAGTATTTTGAAATGTTACACATTATTATGTATTTTATACACTTAGAAAAAGAAGGATTCATACTTTAACTTATGCTCATCAATCTATACTGATATCAGATCCTTGAATATATATTTCTATGTGTCTATACCTATAAATCACATTGTCTAGATATTTTATCTGTGTGGTGGTGACATGTACAGGGGTCACATAGAATCTTGGGGGTAAAGGGTGGAGATCATTGCCCAGTTTCAAAGGGAGCTAGGTGGCTTGGCAGCTTCCAGGCTAGCATTTTCCAAGCACAAATACCTACATACTTTGCACCACAATTGAGCAATAAACGATGAGGGAAGTTATATTTATCTTGCTTGGCTTTAGTAGAAATAAGTCATTTGAGTCATGTGATGCAAACAGGAAGTTTCTTTTGACTTTTTGAATTTTGTGCTGGTTGCTGTCAGCACCTCTGCCTTTTTTATGTGTTGTTTCCATGCCATTACCAGATTGTATATAAAGAAGAGTGAGCACTCTGTAGCATGAATCTGATTTTGCAAAGGAGACATAACTAGAAAGGCTGTTTGATCACGTATGGACCAGGTGATGTGTTGGAGGCTGGGGAGGGTATAAAGCAGGAGCTGGGGAATGGAGATACTTTCCTGAGTGGGGACCCTCCCTTGAAAAGTTTTCTGTAGGTGCAAAGGAGGAGGTTGGAGCCTCCCGGGCTTGGAATTCTTAATACTTTATATACATAAATATTTTTTTATTTTCTCTTTTAATACCAAAAACATTATTTACAAAGAACTGGTGATTTTGCTTTTAAACTTTTGATGGAGCCAGGCTGGTGGCACATGCCTCTGCAGATCTCTGAGTTCCAGGACAACCTGGTCTACATAGTGAGTTCCAGGACACCCCAGACTACACAGATAAACTCAGTCTCAAAAATCCAAAAAGCAAACAAATGGAGAAACATATGATGGATTTGCTCATATGTGGACCTTTACCAGAATTTATAGGCAGCAAACTCACAATTTGAAAGGAAGTTTTGAAGTTCAGTCCCTGGGTTCCCATAAGAATGGGGGTTCATTTGCAATCATGTGCAGAGATGTGGGCATATACACCCACATTGTCTTAAAACGGCATCACCTCTCTTCAGGAGCTCATGCTCTGAGCAGTTGAACAGACAAGGTCTTTGGGCTGTGTCTCATTGCCCTGGACAGGGAAAATGCTCATTGGCTAAGTGTTCTCGTTTATGTCTCTAACAACAGGAAATAGAGGAAGCTCTTCAGGAGGGAGCAGCATTTGAAGCATTGTGAAAGTTTGTAAACTCTGAGTACACTTTCTGGGCAGTTCTACCATTCAGATGATGCACTCTGCACTCTGTCATCCAGGGGACCTTGTGAAGCAACAGCACAACCTTCAGTCGGTTGGCCCCTGAACATGGCTGTCTTCTCTTGTCCACAGCTGTCATTAGCCAATTGAGGCAGCGGCCACTTTTTTCCTGCATGCTTCTCTAGCTTATGTTCTAATGTCAATCTTCAAATTATGCAGAGGAGTTGCAGAGAAGCACATTACACAGTCTGTGCCTCCCAGCGACAGTGGCCTCCTGTGCACACTTTGCTGCCTGGCTGTTTCCCCTCCATAGATTTCTATTTGGGTGTGTTGATAGACTTTTTCCAGAGCCGTTTGAAAGGGAGCTGCCAGTATCATGCTATTTCACCCCTATATGCTTCAACCTACTCATGTAAGAGCAGAATCGTGTTCCTTCCCTATCATAACATCATTAAGCATCAGGGTATGGGACACCACCATGACATACCACTGACATGCAGTCCATCAAGATTTTCCTAGCAATTCAAGTGATTATTTCTAAAGTGACACCCTGTCATCTGTATGTACTCATTGCCTTTGCTTCTCCTGTTTGTTTGGTTGCTGGAAAGTTCAGGTCACTTGTTCTGCTTAGCATCCCCCAGTCTGGATTTACCTACTCACTTCCTCATGACTGCATTCATCCACTCTTTTCTGCAGAGGATAACATAGGCAGGGCTCATCTCTTACTGGACTCCTTACACCAGGAGCCACAGCGAGTTCTTCTGCTCCATTGTGGTGGCCAACAGTTTAGCTCCTGAGTAAAGTGCTACCTACCTGTGTTTCTCCACCATGACTAATTCTCCTTTTCCATTAAAAAATATTGTGTGCATATCTGTGGTGTGTGTGTGTTCATGTGTGTGCATGTGTGTGTGTGTGTGTGTGTGTGTGTGTGTGTGTGTGTGTGTTCATGTGTGTGCATGTGCACACAATGTGAAGGCTAGAGAACAAACTCAGGTGTCATCTCTCAGGTATTGGCTACCTGTCCTTGTGTGTGTATGTGGTTTTTTTGACATTGTATTTTAATTAAAACAGTTCACCCTTTCCTCCGGCCAAACCCTCTCATATATCCCTTCCCACTTTCCTTCAAATTTATAGCCTCCTTTTCACAATCGTTATTGCACACACATATGTATATGTGTATACATATATTCATAAAGAATGTGACTTGCTCAATCCTTATAATGTTATTTGTATTTATGTTTTCAGGACTCATTGTTTGGCCCTGCAAAAACAGTTGCTTGCTCTTCCCTGGGGAGGACTACCTGGGGAGGATCACCTGGGGAGGACCACCTCTCCCCCTCTGTGGTTGCTTATAGTTATTTGTTTAGGACTGAGGAAGTACCAGGAGGCTTCCTTTTGTTGTTATTGTTGTTTGGTTGGTTTTAGTTTAGGTTTTTGTTTTTTAGGGTTTTTTGTTGTTGTTGTTGTTGTTGTTGTTTTGAGACAGGGTTTTCCAGGAGCCTAGCCAAGAGCTCGCCATATAGCCTAAGCCTGCTGGCTAGCAAACTTAGAGGATCCACCTGTCGCCACCTGCTACCACTGGGATTACAAACATGTAACGCTAAATAGAAATGCTTGCTCCCATACCTAGCATTTTTTTTTTTTAATTTGGTTCTTGGGATTGAGCACATGTCTTATGCTTATAAGGCAAGCTCTTTACTGACCATGTTGTTTCCATAGCTCCTCCCCCCTTTAAATGATGTAATCTATGAAGTAAGTTTTTTAAAGACTTATGGTTTTCTTCATCTATAAATGTTGAGTTCAAGGTTTCAATGTCTCTTGAGACTCTTTACCTGACTTATTATTCTTTGGGTAATTTCTGAAGCCCAATTCTTTTATATTAATCTACTGGAAGCAGGGAAAAGCACAGACATGATGTTTCAGGGCAGAAATAGCACCAGGATGCCAACTGACCAGACATGCATCCTATTCATCTTGGTGCTATTTCTATCTGTATCATGCTTGGGGAACAGAAGGACCTGGGTAAACATTGTGGTTGTGAGAATAATAAAATGAATGCTTCACAATTTTGTTTTAATTAGTTCTAGCAGTTTCTGCTTAGAACATGAGGCTATTTCCCCAAGAATAAGCTGGCTGAGTGCTTCATTAACGTGCCTTGTGGTTTTGCAAGCATGCAGAATTTCTTCCTTTATCATCATTTATATTGTAATCACAGCTTTCCTTCTTACAGTTTTTTTTTTTGTCAAGAATCATCTTTAAAGCAACATGTTCCAAATCCTGTAAGGAAATACCATTCCCCTTTCCATAAATAATGTCAGATGTAGTACACTTCTCTCATTCTCTATCTGTGAAAATCTTTTCCTTACAATTTTTTATTCCCAGTGAGGATATACAGGCCTGAAGGAAGAAAAACCATGCCACCATTCTCCATGTACCATGGGATGCTGTGTAAATCAAAAGAGAAGCCTGTGTGCTCTTGTTATATTTAACAAGTCCAACGAAGTCATAAAATTAGCTATAAATTGGCTCAGATCCAAAGATTCATGAGACTGAGCTGTAGGGTTTGCCTTTTAACCGTCAACTTACGCAGCCTAGAGCCACCCAGGAGGAGAGTCTTAATGAAGGAATTGTCTAGGTCAGGTTTGCCTTGAGCCTGTCTGTGAGGGAGTGTCTTGATTATCAGTGGGCAGCAATATTCCCTAGGCAGGGTTAGCCTTAGGAGTCCTAATATGTATAAAAGTTAGAGAAAGCAAGCAAGCAGGCCCGTGTGCATTTGTTTCTGCTCTTGCTTGTGGATGTGATGTGACTTTCTGCTTTGATCCCCCTGCTACTGTGGTTTCTCCTCAATGAAGGAAACAATCTGGAATTATAAGCCAAATCCCTTTCTTTCCTAAGATGATTTTTCTCTAGATATTTTGTTACAGCAACAGAAATGAAAAATACATAAACATTGAGGATCTTAGAAAACCCTTGGTTTGTATTTAAAGATGGAATTTCATTTGTTTGTGTAAGCTGCCTTTTTCACACAATCCCAGTAGTTAACAAACACATTTATATACGATTCATATTTACATACATGTTTATTAATATTTGGTAAACTAAACATTACCATGTTGTTTATTTAACTTGAGGGAAATTATTCATTATGAGGCAATATGCTTCTAATTCACTAGTCTAGAAAAGACAAAAAATACCACACATGATATGCTGTGTCAAAGTATATTGATTTTCTCTATGGGTTATGCAAAAGGCTGTGATCACTACATGGTACATTTCAGATTTCCTCAGATGGTCCCTAATGGCTGAGTCCCTAATGGTTGGAGCCACCACTATTTGCTAACCTGGGGGCCAGTTTCCCAGAATGTTACAGTTGTGGTTGGAGACTGGCTGGATTGTTTGAGGTCTTAATCAAGAAATTGATTAAGATTACCTTTGCATTAGAAATTTATTACTTTCAGATTAGAAAGCCCCAGCCCTGCTTGAGTCCCATTTTATTCTTTCTGCATCAGGAGGACAGCTCAAAACTAAGAACCACCTGAAGCTGAGCAACCTAAGTCTCCTTTTCCTGTATCAAGTGGTCAGACAGTCCTTAAGCATCAGTGTGGGGGTTGTTGTAGGGCATCTTCAATGCTAGATGTTCCCATTCGCAGAGCTTTAGCCAGCAAGGCAATGGTGAGCCCACGAAAATTCAGACATACATTCTTTGCAAAGATAGCAAGAGCCTATCAACACCTCTGACGTAGTGACAACAAGCATGAGGCCAGGGGACAGGTGGCTAATGCTAAGTTATAGGTGAATAGTTTTATGGACAAGAAGCCTGAACCTGTGCCCTTAAGGGAATGGGGCTCAGGAGACACTCACTGAAAAGAGGAAGATGGGTGGGAAAGACTGCACACCACAGTCTGGTGCTACCCTTTCATTTCAGGACAAATTTCATGACATTCTTTCATCCCCAAAAGGAATGCTGGCAATTAAGCTACATGGTCCATCTGGAAATATTCAAGGTGCCTGGATGTAGAAACTTCCTGCATGTTACCCTAATGCATAGAAGGAAGTTTCTAGAAACAATTCATCTGAACTTTTGTGAAGCTGGTGGGTTGAGGATTTGAAGTGTTGCGCTTCAGACCACTAAACTTAACCCTGAGATTCTCAGGATAGAATATATGTTCAGCAGGAGCAAATATCACTGCCTTTTGGTGGCTTCTCATTCAAGGGTTGGTTTCTTTCTCACCATACATATCCAGCAAGAGTTTAGGGTAGTCCTGGACCTCAGTCAGCCAGAGGACCAGCAGGAATTGAACTGTCTTGCAGCTACAATGCCTGTGTCTTATGGCCTCTTTCACTGACCTGAGCACAAAAAGATAGCCAAGAAATGCTCTTCCAGTTCCAAGAACATGCCATGACCCCTGGCACATATATAGGAGGTCAAAGGACAATTTGTGGTTGTCAGTTCTCACCGTCTTCCACGTGAGTCCTGGCTTAACAGCAGGCACATTCACCTGTTGAGCTATCTCACTGGCTCTTGTTTCAAGTGAGAACAGACCTCATAAAGTTGTCTTTGGAAATACTTTACATTTTACAAAATAGTTTTCTAGGAACTGTCCAGAGAGGGTTCAAAGAGTTGGAGATGCAGAGGATAAAACTTGTCCAAAGGCACCATAGGAACCAGCAGGTGATGCTGCAGATGTCAGTAGTCACAGATGGTCCATGTAGCACTACTTAGAAGCCAAGACATGATTTAACCTTGAGGGATTTTGATAAAGGTTAGGCAAATCTCTCTTAGTTATTTTCTGTTTTGTTTATGGTCCTGGTAATTAACCTTCCAGCCTGGCTCATGCTAGACAAGTACTGTGCCACTAAGCTATGTCCCCAACCACCCATACCCCATTTGTTTAGAGAGGCAGGTTCATTAAGTTGCCCAGGCTATCTCTGAACTCAAAATGAATCCCAGACAAGCTTTGAAGTTAGCAATCTTCCTTCCCTAGTCTCTTACGTGTGAGACTATGGACTTGGACCACCAGACCTGGCTGTACTTGTTTCTATCAAATGGAAAACAAGCAATGGTTGGGAGCTCATCTCACGCCATCAGGAACATGGTAATGTCCAAACCCTTGCATAGCAGGAGGAAATGTCAGTGTCAAGATTACAGGTGTAAACGTGTAACTCTCATGGAGATGTAATCACTGCTCCTCTGAAGAACAAAACAAGAGAACGTAGCAATTAAAACTGTCATTATGCACTTTCTCTGACTCTGACGATAATATTAACTAGCTTTAAATATATTTTTGACCTTTACTTTCGTATGATTATTATTAAATTTTTAGCATAAAACCCAAACTGATTTCATTTTTGTTTTTAAATAACAGGTCTAAATCTATTCAGCTGAAGAAGATAAAGGCCCAAAATAATAAAAAGTAATAAAATTATCTTTAGAGTTTGATTTTTCTCAAAGGCATGGAAGCAGATAATTTGTGAGTTTCTGAGAGCATTTAGTAATAAAAAATATGCCAATAATTTGTTGGGCTCTGATTAAAATAGATTATTTAAGGGAAGGCCTTTTAAACAATCTTTTCCCAATCATACATCACTTGAAGTCCAGAGATTGATTACCAACAAGTAATTTATTGAAAAAAATTTAAGAGGCCCAGTGCAAAAAGACAAACACAGTATGTACTCACTCGTATATGGATTTTAAACATAGAGCAAAGGATCACCACAGCCTATAATTCACACCATCAGAAAAGCTAGGAAACAAGAAGGACCCTAAGAGAGACATACAGGGTCCTCTGGAGAAGGGGAAAGGGACAAGATCTCCTGAGCAAATTGGGGGCATGGAGGGAAGGGAGAGGGAGTTAGAAGAAAGAAAGGGAGAAAAAGCACCTCTTTTAAGAGGGCAGAGGTGAGCATGAGGGAACAGGAAGCTTGAGACAGGGAAAGAATAGAGGAGAACAAGAAAAGAGATACCATAATAGAGGGAACCATTATAGATTTAAGGAGAAATCTGGCACTAGGGAAATGCCCAGAGAGCTACAAGGATGAACCCAACTAAGAATCTAAGCAATAATGGAGAGGCTACCTTTAATGCTCTTCCACAATAATGAGATGACGACTACCATATATGCCATCCTAGAGCCTTCATCCAGTAGCTGATGGAAGCAGAAGTGGACACCCACAGCTAAACACTAGCTAAACTCCTGGAATGCAGTTATAGGGATGGAAGAGTGATGAGCAAAGGGATCAAGACCAGGCTGGAGAAACCCACAGAATCAGCTGATCTGGACAAGGGGGAGCTCATGGACCCCAGTCTGATAGCTGGGAAACCAGCATAGGACCAACCTGGACCCCCTGAATGTGGGGGTTAGTTAGGAGGACTGGGCAGTCTATGGGGCTGCCCAGCCAGTATTTATTCCTAGTGTAGGAATGGACTTAGGGAGCCCATTCCACATACAGGGATACTTTCTCAGCTTAGACACATAGGGGAGGGGCTAGGCCCTGTCACAAATTATATCACAGACTTTGAAAACTCCCCATGGAAGGCCTCACCATCCCTGGGGAGCAAAAAGGAGAAGGAATGGGGGTTGGTGGGGGGAACAGAGGAGACTGGGAGGGTGAGGTAACTGGGATTGACATATAAAACAAATTTGTTTCAAATTTAAATTAAAAAAAGAAATACACCTAAAAACACAAAGTAAAAAAAAATTCAGTCTCAAAAATTTTTTTTTAAAGAGGAACAAGCTTGTCTCCACTGTTGAAGCCCCAAGAGCAAGCCATCCCCTTTCCCCATGGTTCCATGTTGAGAGGGAATGTGTGCAAAAGCAAAGTGTCAGGAGCTCAGTGGGCCATCCCCTCTCCATCTGTGTTTGGAAAGCCAACAGTGTGAAGACAAAGTCTGGCAGCTACCGTAGAAGCAAATCTTTCTTCTGTCTCTTCCAGTATCCATCTCTCCCCTTTGGGAAAAGGGAGGAGGTAGCTGTGGCATTTCACAGTGATCTTTGAAGGATACCAAATTACATTCTGTCCAGGTCTGGGCCATGAGAAGCAAAGGCAGGGTTGGTGAAAATGGTTTGGCAGTTACAGTGCTTGCTACTGTGCCCAAGAGCAAGAGTGAGGAGGACTATGAGAACCCGCATGAATGCAGGCTGGCTGTATGACCTGCCTATCATTCTAGAACTCAAAAGCTGGATACAGAGTATCCAAAGCAAGCAGGCTAGCCAGACCACCCATGGCGGCAAACTCACCTTGAGAGGACCCTAGAGTCTCATGTTAAGAGAGAACTACAACTAAAGAAAGAATTGGCGGATCAGACTGGCTATGTCAGTGAGACACTTTCTTCATCGCTGGCCTACTGTGTGCAGTGTCAGCTGTAGGCATCCGGGCCTGGGCTCTATAAGAAAGGTACCTGAGCAAGCCAAGGAAACAAGCCAGTAGGCAGCACTCCTTCCTGGTTCCTGTTGCAAGCTCCTGCTTTGGTACCCTCCCATGGTTTCCCTAGATGAACGAGTGTAACCTGTAACCTGAAATAACCCTCTCCCATCAGGTTGGTTTTGGTTACTGTTTTGTCACATAAACAGAAGTAAATCAACACGCCTTGCCTCAGTAGATAAATTAGAGAGCTACTGAGCGAGACCCTTGACATCGGCTTTAGACCATCACATACATGGCACATACATAAAGGCCCACACACTTGCAAGCCCGTGTTCATGTCACATACACACAAAAAAGGGGCAGGTGTAGGAAAATGAGCAATCCAATACATGTCATAAACTTGACTTCTCCCTAGGTTTGAGGTGCTGAAGATACAATCAAAGAGAAGTAAGGTCTTACTGTTGTGTTGTTAACATAAACAAACAGGAAAACCTAAAGGGAATACATTGTGGCAAACAAGAATTACCACCCGATTTTGTGTTAGAGAAGAAAGTTGTTCTGTGACAGAGGACTTGGAAAACCCACTTACTTTTAGGAATTCATTATGGGACAGTTCAAACTAGCCTGAAGGACTGGAATGAACTGACTTATGCTTTGCCAGTTATCAACATTCATCTATTTTGGTCCATCTTCCTGCAGTGGTTGCCATTGACCTCTTCCTCTTTGTGTGTTGGTTGGAGAGCATGGATGGAATCAAGTCTTAAGATCCAAGGGAAGTAGCTTGCTCCAAGCCTTGTAGGTAGAAGTAGAAAATCAAGACCACAGTCAGGCCCCAGAGTCCACTCATGTGGACATAGGACCTCGTACTGGAGAAGACTATGAAGATGATATTGGACACACACTCTTGTAGCCAATAACATGATAAACCCTTCTTAAGGGTTCCCCCTTCAGAAGAATGAGAGTATCTGCTTACAGAGGTCATTTCTGCTAGTCCGACATCTTACCGATATACTCATGAGACAGCAAAGGCTGCTTCTCTTCCAAACTTATTTATAGAAGTTAACGTCTGCACACACCCTCTGCCAGCACTTCATAGGAGCTTAAAATAGTGAGGTCAAACTCAGGTCACAGCTGAGTGAAGGCTTAAGTTGTGGGGTTGTTTCTTCCAGTCTGCTCTGACAGACTGCAAAGAGTAACCTCACGTTACAGTGTTATGGAAACAAATAAAGAATCCACACTTGCTGGTTTGGGTTGTTTAAAATAACACTCCTTAAAAACATTAGTGCAATGCTATTTAAGTGACTGCTCATGTCATGGTGGTGTGGACAATATTCTGAGTTCATCTAAGTCTTTACGTGAGGCGGAGACCCTGTGTTAACATGCTGTGACCTGAGGTAGATGCTGGGATCAGGACCATTCTACTTTTAAAGAGCTCCCCCCCCCCATCTCATCCTGGGTAGGGGATGTGGTCAAAATATTCTAGAAGTGGATTGGTGCAATGATTAGCACACATGATAAAGTTCTAGAAGTGGATTGGTGCAGTGATTAGCACACATGATAAAGACTCCACCCTTATAGAGAGCACCCTCCTGGTCATCAATGACCTCACCTGGCTAAACCATGTTCCAAACAACAGCACAGCTAAGAAACCTCTGCATTAGATGTTCTTAATTTCCTCGAGGGAAGGAAGGACCTTCTTTCCATTAATGTTCACACAAGTACTATTTCAAGGAGCTAATTGAACTCACAGAGGAGGGTTTTGTGGGGAAGGTGAGAAACAAGATTAGATTGTTATTATGAAGCTACCAGGAAGGTTAGAGCAGAGAGGGACTGAGAGATATGGGTAGACTCTGATTCTATGAGGGAGGGGGTGCTGAACTGGACAGAGCATATGTACTGGCTAGGTTTATGTCAACTTGATGTAAGATAAAGTGCACTGGGAGGAGGGAATGCCAATTAAGAAAATTCCTCCACAAGATGGGGCTGTAGACAAACCTCTTAGACATTTTCTTAATTAGTGGTTAATGGGGGAGGCCCCTGTGCCACTCCTGGGCTGGTGGTGCTGGGTTCTATAAGAAAGAAAGCTCAATAAGCCAATAACCAGCACCCTCCATGACCTCTGCACCAGCTCCTGCTTCCAGGTTCCTGCCCTGCTTGAGTTCCTATCCTGACTTCCTTTAGTGATGAATAGTGCTATGGAAATGTAAGCCAAATAAACCCTTTAGTCTCCAACTTGGTCATGGTGTTTCATCACAGTAATGGAAACCCTGATTAAGACAGCATGATTGAGAGATGCCTGGCTAGCCTTTGCATTATTTGGATAGAAGTCTGATAATGGGGGCTTGGAGGCAAAACAGAAAGAAAGCTGTTAATATTCCAAGGTATTATTACCAAAGGAAAGGAGGTTTCTTAGGACTGATAGCTTCCTTTGCCCCTCTGCCCTGCAGTGACATAACCCTCATAACAATTCATATTGACTCTCAGCTTGGGAGCTAAGCCTCTGGGCATATCAGTGTGGGAGTTTGTAGACTGAATTAATGGAGGTTGAATGACCCACACTAAGTAGGCAGCATCCTTCCGTGCGCTGGGGTCACAGACTAAATAGGAAGGAAAAAGTAAGGAAAGAGCCATAGCTTCTAGCACTCTGCTTCATGCCTGTGGTAAGAGAGGACCAGCCACCTCACACTCTGCTGTCGTGACTTATCTGCATGGTAGACCATACCCTCAAATTGTGAGCCAAAATCTATTCTGCCTTTGTTAGTTGTTTGTACCAAATATTTTGTCACAGTAACAGCAATAACTGATACACTAGTGCATAGTTTCTCAAACAGTTAGCTCACCCAGACCCGCTACTCTCTTTCTCCTATTGTCAGAACTCGATTCATTTCTTGCCCACCTCATAATTAAATGTGGCTAAAGGCCAAGCTGCATGCAATAAAACTTTAAAGGATGATATTTCTCCTGAGGCTCCTACAACCCCCTCCCCTGTTTGCTTCTCTTTCTCTCATATCTGCTGCTCATACATGTTGGATTATCCTGACAGCCATGTTGCAGAAGGAGGCCTTGCCATGTTTAGTATCCAAATGAACACAGGAACTTTACTGCAGCATGTAGATGTCCAAAGTGTGCTATAAGGGTTATCAAGAGCAAGAAATAAATGCTGTTTTATTATGGTACTGAGATTTGGGTTGAAAAGAATGTACATTCATTCCAGCAACTAGAATTATTTATGCTACAATATTTGCCTATTCTTACCTACGTTTTACCTATACTGTCACTAAGAATTTTTCTTCAATCAATTCACTTTTTGTAATTTTTCAAAGAAAGCAAACCATATATATTTACCATGAATATGAAGCAGTAACATTGCAAATAGAAGGCAACTAAAAGTAGATGAAAGACAATGATAATATTCCTCTCCATCCAGATACTACTGCCCAATGAAGTTTCTTCACATGAGCACTGCTGTAGGAAAGGAGAAAATTAGACACTATTAGAAAGGTGTTAAAGGCATATTAGCACCAAGCTGAGATTTATTCCTTGACAGAATCAGAAGAGATGAAAATACTCCAGTGTGACTCGGTGCTGTTTAATGTGGTGTCTCTGCCATTTGAAGCCGTCTGTTTTTATCAGTGGTATGGTCTCTACACTTTGGAATTGAGATATTCTAAGCAGTAACTAAAAATGAAAATGAGTTGCAATGCACAATAGAGCATGCTTGTTTGCCAGAGGAGATAGACAGCTGTGTTTATGTTAGATGTGGATAAAGCAAGTCTTCTGTAAGCTCAGAACCTGTAGCTCAGCACTAGTGATTTGATTCTTTGTATATATAAATTTATCATCCACTGTCTATTAATCATCTATCTACCTATCATCTAGCTAACTATCATCCATTCACCTATCATCTATCTATCTATCTATCTATCTATCTATCTATCTATCTATCCATCTCTTTATCATTATCTGTCATTATGACACCCGCAGTTTCTATTTCTAATATGATAGGTATACTTGGAGCATATTAAGCTTCCATAGAAAAAAGACCAAAAGACCAAAGAAGTCACAGCTACTCTTTTTAAAGGGTAAAAATCAAGGTAGCCAGTTTTATTGACACATGACAATGTTAAAGAAAAGAGTAGTCTGCTTTCAGCTTTGAGGTTGAAGTTGTAGCATGGCATAATGTAGCTAAAATTGCAATAGAAAATGGTTGTCTTTGTTTCTCAAGTAACAAGAAGACAATAGAATGGCTTCCATTGTCATTTGAGAGTGAAGAAGACAATATCTAAAAAGGAGAAAGATGAGAAAGGGGATTCTGTTCGTAGGTTTGCAATTACTTGCCTTTGGTGACACATGGAGGGTGTGCGGACTAAACAGAGCCAAAGCACACAGATAATGAACAAAGGACTGGAATGGATGCTCTTGTGGTTTGAGTGAGACCCTGACATGTTATAGGAAGTTAGACACCCTTTTGGGGGTACAGCATTGCTAGAGGAAGTCCACCATGAGGGCATGAGTTTTGAGTGTTTATAACATACCACACTACTTCCTGCTTGCTCGATCAGCTTCCTGTGTGCAGCTGAAGAGTGATCTTTTAGTTTCCTGCCCATGCCTGCCATTATGCCTCCACTTGCCTTGTCTCCTGCACCACAACGAGCTCTCTTCTCTGCAACTGTAAACCAAAATTAACTCTTCATTTGGTTGTGATGTTTTATCACAACAAGAAAGTGAGCAACATAGATTTGACCTGTTGCTTACAGTAAACCAAGAGGACATTTTCTGTAATACACAGTAAATTGCATGTTAAACATAGATGCCAATGTTGTTCAAAGGAATACAGCAGAATTGGTCTCCAGACAAGTTCTTACCATGTTCAAAATGCAATCTACAATTATTTTTTAAAAATCTGGAAAACCATGATCTATTGTCAAGAGATTATAAAAATAAGAAGCTTACTTCATCCAAATGGTAAAATTGACCAATGACCCTCAAACAATTATCATAAGTGAGTTAAAAGGAATATTATTGTGGAAATGCATAAGAACATAGGCGATATGGTTAGGAAAATATATAATGTTAGAAAAAGAAAAGGAGAATTCCTAACCAGGCAGTGTGACAAACACCTTTGATCCCAGCACTCAGAGGCAGGAGGATCTCTGTGAGATTAAGGCCAGCCTGGTCTACAAAGTGAGTTCCAGGACAGCCAAGACTATTGCAAAGAGAAATCCTGTCTCCAAAAACAAACAAACAAAAAAGGAAAGGAAATGGAAAAGCAAGTGGAAGAAAGGAGAAAAAAAGAGAATTTTTAGCTAGAAAAAAAATTATATCTGGAATATAAAGAGCTGAATTTAAATAGTACAGTAATGGAAGTACTAGGAAAAGATTCAGGATCCCTACTGAGAAATAAACAGAAACTATTGCTGATGTAAAACAGGAAAGGATTTGGAAAAGTTATCAGAATGTTAGTGACAAAGTCACATTTTGTTGTACATTTAATTTTTCAGGACTAGAGAAAGGGAATGATAATGACATAGAAGAAAATAGCATTGAAATTATAACCAAAAATTTTCCAAACGTCATGGCGATCATACATTTACAGATCAATAATGCTGAATGAGATGCAAACAGGAAAAGCCAGTAGAACACGTGGTAGTTACATTGATAAAACCTGAAGACAAGGAGAACTCCTTTGGAAGAAAGGGGATAAGTGGCATGTTTTAGTGAAGGCTACTGACTTGAGATGGCCCGGAGCTTTCCTTGGAGAGTCATGAAGGCCACCACAATGTAGAAGTGTGTCTCAAAAGGTCTATAAGGGGAGAAAAACCACCCTCTGTCGTTCTGAAAATTTGAATTTAGAGCTAATATCCTTTGAGAACAGAGGGAAAGGAAGAGTAAGAAAGGACACCAACTGCTCTGCTCTACAGAATGATGAAAGAGATTTCATTAAATGGTGAGGAGATATCGGGATGGGGTACTGGAAACACTAGAAACAAGGAGATTTTTCAATGGGTAAAGCTCTTGCTGCACAGATAAGAGGTCCTGTTTGGTCCTTAGCACCCACGAAAAGCCAGGCGTTGTAGTGTTCCTTTAATACCAGAGCTGAGAGACTGTGGTAGGAAAATCCAAGGTTCTCACTGATCAGTCATCCTAACTCATCAGCAAGCTCCAGAGAGAAAGGCCCTACCTCAAAGAAACAAATAGGAACAGGTAGAGAAACACACCTACTGTTGACCTCTGCCTCTGCATGCTCACAAATAGGCACACCCACTAGCACTCACAGGTTCTCTCCCCCCATTCTGTCTCTCTCCCTTCTTCCTTCCTCTCTCATTCTCTGTGTCCCTCCCACTCTGACCCTCCTTATCGCTGCGTCCCTCCATTTCCCTGTCTCTGTCTCTCTGCCTATCTCTGTCTTTATCTCTCTCTGTGTCTGGCTCTCTTTGTCCCCACTCTCACCTCTCTCTATCTCTCTCTCTCTCTCTCTCTCTCTCTCTCTCTCTCTCTCTTCACACACACACACACACACACACACACACACACACACATAGAGTTAGAGGAGGAACAAAGTTGTGTAAATGTAAAATGTAAAAACAATTCTACATTCTCTTAAGTTATTTTAAATATGTATATATGAGTCTTCATAGAAAAAAACCCCAGCAATATCTTGTATAGTTTTTCATGTAGGTAGATGTAATGAATGTGTTACTAACTGTAGTATGAACTACAATACCAGGATGGTGGTAACCTGTCAAATGTAGTATCTGCTCTGACAGTTTTCCATGAAGTGGATCCGTCTATCTCTTAGGTATGAAGGATTAAGGGTATATGTCAGTCTTTAGGCAGTACCAAAGGTGTAGTTAGCAAGAAGCTAACTTCTAATAGTGTGTAACTAATAGTGCGTAACTCTGAGTAGACTTCTATAAAAACTGGACTGGAATTGTGGCTCAGGACTGGAGTGTGTCCCTACCATGTTCAAGGCCCTAGGTGCAGTCCCTAGTACTGCATAAAGCAGAAAGGAATGCAAATCTACATGCCTGTGGCACAGATTAACAAGTAGGTGTCTGGTTCTTGGAGTTTGCCATGAAGTTGCATTGCCTCCTCACTTCCCTAGATGATTTTAGTGCATCGACTGGTCTCATAGTGCCTCCTGAATGTTGCTAACAATATTTGCCAATCTTGCCTAAGTATGTGTATTTCATGTTTATGATGTGATTCCTCCAACAGGGATGAAGATGAGGGTTTGGAAGTTTCAGATGCAGAAAAGTACTTAGTCTTTGGTAGAGACCATCTTTTTGTATTTAAATGTAGAGAGCTGCGAAGTGCCACGCCTTAAAGTGGCGCTGGCTTCCACCTTACACCTTCCCTTTGGTGAGGGCTCTCTGGCGTAAACAAGCTCTTATTTGGTTAAGTCTGTTCAGCCTCTCTGCTTCCACATTAGAGTAGCCTATCTGCAGGGTCCACGTAGCTCACTAGGGTTGGTTAGCTCAAGGGTATTTAAGCCTGTGAAGGGGTCCCCTGGCTCTCTCGTGGGTCAGAGAAAACATGTTTCAAGGATCCTGATTAAAACTGCATGAAGAAGATCTTCCCGGAGTCACGTCTTCCTTGCTGGTGAGGTTAGGCGTGGCACATTTAAAAGGCTCTGAACATTAAAAGCCAGATATCACTTATGGAGTTCTACTAGATATTATCAGAAGTGGACACATGGAATCCAAATCTTCAGAGTAAAACCCATATTTGATTCATAATACTCACCATGGCTTCTCAGGTACCATATGGGGCAGCACTAACTGGCCCCAAATGTGCTGTTTAATACTCAGGTAACCCCAATGAGAAAAACAGTCAAGTAAGAAGGCAGCTAAATGACAGTGAGTGGATTTAAATTCAGGCTTCTTTAGATTTGAGTCCCTATCCATATGTCATGTCTTTTCCCATTCAAATTTGATCAGATTTAAACATTAACACCTCCTTCATAATTGTCATTCATCCATAGATATCTTTTGAGCATCTACAGCACAGCAAATTGCTTGAGAATGCCGGATCCAGTGTAAATGTGCACACATTTGCAAGAGCCCAATGTGAGAGAAGCTCTTCCCCCATACTCCTCTGCCTTTGTCTTAAAAGCATCAGCCCACGGTCTGACAGCTCATTCCAGCATTGTTGGTTATTTTCCACTATACAGAAGAAAAAACCTGGGCTCAAGTGAACGCAGTTGAAGGCACTGGGTATGAAGCTACTTCTCAAAAATTGATGCCCTCCCAAGCACTTTAAATTTGAATCTATCCTCTAGAGATTTAGTGGCAAAGGCATGTTTTTCAAGTGTTTCAGAACTGAACTGGCTCCTGGCAAAGTCAGGCTAGTGAGAGGATGCAAATAGAATCTCACCAGCCAGCCACATCTAGAATGTCATGGCAGGAAATCATACCGGTAGTGACATTTACAGGGGACCAAACATTTTAAACTGGAGAGATGGAGAATTTTTAAGACCTTAGTGAAACCACATTCCCAGGTTTAAATATATCTTAGCCTTTCCCCTTCATCTCCCTCTTCCTTCCTTCTTCCAAGCCCCACTCCCCATTACAAGACTAGCTGGACCTAGCTTCCTATAGCACAGTCTGGCCCCCAAAGTCATGATCTTCATGCCTCAGTTTCCCAAATGCTGGTTTTGTAGGTGTATTCCATCACGTCAGACTCTAGCACCACTGCCTTATGAAGATGTGAAGGAATTTAAGAGCATTAAATTAAAAAGGCCATCTTTTTACAGGTCTTTTTAAAGCCCAGAGGGAGTTATTGTATATTTCAGAGGCACAACCTAGGGAAGCCAGTTCAGATCGCTGTACCCTAACTCCAATTTGGGGATATACTTCAGCACATGTTAGGTTCTCACTTTTCCTTGTGAGCCTTGCGTATCTCTTTTATGTCTCTTGACTTGTGGCTCCGAAGAGGTGTTGTAGATAAAAATGTGCACATTATAATTTAAGTTACTGCTCCATCTTGGAAAAAGTTATCATAAGACTACTAATGCACTTGAAGTGGAGAAGAAACACAAAGGAATTGAGTGACTTTGATCCTGTAAAATAGTGTTAGCACAGTGAACAGTGACCGAACCTCACGCTAAGCATTCCAGACCCCATTTGACCTGCTGCTTGTTAGATACTATTAGATTCAAAAGGCAACATCGTTTAGAAGCCATATTATCTTTTAATATGGTATAATCTCTAGTCAGGTTCCAAGCCAAGAGTAAAACATGGCGTAGCATACATTTTTAGGCAAGATTAATGTGACTATTCTAAGTTAAGGATGGCACTCCATGATACAATCAACAAGGCCAAGAATACTACTAGATTTTAGTCCTCTACAACACAAATGGCATTACAAATTCTTATTGTAGAGTTTGAATTAAAACCAAAGAACCGCTGGAAAAGTATTGATTGGATGGATCTAAGGCCATGTTTTAGACACATTGAATTATACAATGTATTTGAAAAGGATTATGGGTAATGGAATTTAATATCCTATTTTAACCTTACAGAGTTGAGACATTTCTCCACAAAGAGGGAAACAGTCTCGGCTCTTGTGATGGAAGAGGAAATTAAAAAGGTTTTCAGCTACATATGATAGCCAACCATCCTGTGGGATATGGGGAGGGACTGCTTTCTGCTCCAGCATATTCTTAGAAACAACAGAGCATAGAGTTTATTATAAAATAGATATGGATTTCTTTGCTTGTTTCTCCTTTGATACAAGGACTCATGTATACAAGGCTATCCTCAAACTTGTTAGGTAGCTGAGGATGACTTTGACCTTTTGACCCCCTGCCAGTAATCTCTCAGTGCTGGGATTAAAGGCATGTTCCACCATAGCTGGTTTATACTTTGGTAGAGCTGAAAATCAGGGCTTCATAGATGCTACGTGGGTACTCCAAGGAATTGGCTGCATCCCCTTCCCTAGACGTATCTTTTTATGAGAATAATATTGTGAGGTGCAGCAGCATTTCTGACTCATGACTAGTCATCACGTAAAGATCTTACTAGCAGCAACTTCATGAGCAGGAGGTCTCAATGCAGGATTCGAACTGCATTCGAATTGCTGATATTTCTGCAGCAATTGGTTTCTACCAGTGCTCCCTGTGACAAGGAAGTAGTACCTAGAGCTCTTCATTATAGCACTACAACCTCACACTAATGTGTGGAGAAAGGACCTCACATAGCTCTGATTGATCTTTGCAACCCGGTGATATCAGTGGGCCCAAGACAAATGTCAAGCAATTATTTTCTCTCCACAGTGATATTTATGCCTCTAAAACTTCACGATTTAGTTAAGTATATATTGCTGCCTTCTTAGACAACGGAAGAATGGCTTAAACTGTGAAGCATGAGAGGGCCAGGGCTTCTTCCAGAGACAGCTGGACTCACCTCCCATCCACATTTTCAGTCACACCAAGTCCTCATGAGCTTTCACATAACAAGCAAAGGCTTTAAAATGTTTTCTATTAGTCACAGTTTGTGTTCTAAGTACTGTGACATGGGCCCTTTAGGTAACTGGAGGGCATGGAGCACAAGTAGAGGGAGGAGGCTACTGAGAACAGTTAGCCAGTCTACTGCCCGTGCCTTGTCCCTGCCGTCCATGTCAGTTTACAGTGCTGTTTCACTGGGTCATCACTGGACGTGTTCCCAGTCCCTTCCCAGCAAAGGGAACGAGGAAATTTCAAATTGTTTATTTCTCATTTGTAATCACAGGGGACACCAAACATTTCCCAGGACTGCTAAGACAGGTCAAGCCAGTGTCCTTTAATTCTTGAAGGGAAAGGATAATCAGCGCAGCCCCCTAAATGTCCATGCCCTAATAGAACCAGGTTGATCCAACTCAATTTCCATGAAACACCTGGAAGACTGTTTCTCAGAGCTCACACTGCACCAGATCACAACTACTGTGAGTCCCTTCCCCAGTCACTAGGGTCCAGGTGTTTTGCCACTAGGTGGCAATTAAGAAAAAAATAAAAGAAAAAGAAAACTCTCCAGAACATTCTAATGTAGAGCCAAGGTTTAGAACCACTTTGATAGAACATTACCATCTCCAAATAAGAGAGACGACTATTTCATGTCATTAACCTCTAACAGCCTAAAAATGAAAGCTGTGTTCCTTGGTAACTGATGATATTTTAGTGTCCCTCATTCACACATACTGTACATACATGGGCCCATTTACACCAAACCTCAGCCTCCATTTTAGAAAGGAAGAAACAACCCTGGGTGTCAAGGGGCTCAGTCATGATGCTGTAACTGCAAACCTTTAAATCCATCTCTTTTCCTAAAGGAGCTCATCTCTTTGAGTTCCCCACACCACCTCTGCATCCCTATACTCCCAGCCTCTTTTCATTGAGCAAGTATGGCTGAAGTCAGGAGGCTACCTTGCATAGTGCTGCTGGCAACCTCGGTGGCTTGATCATTGCTCAGGCATTTCAATCACTGTGTGATTCTCTTAGGTAAAATAGCACATTATCAAATACATGTTTTAAGGATCAGAGAGACAGCCCAGAAGTTAAAAGCACTTGATTCTCCTTAGGACCAGAGTTCAGTTCCCTGCACCCACAGCTATCTAAACTCCAGCTCCAGGAGATACTATACCCACTTCTGGCCTCCAAAGGTATAAAAATCAGGTCTTTAAACTGTGCTGGGTGAAACTACATGGGCTGAGGGTTTATTTGGACTGGATGGAGCAGAGGGTTTCTCCACAGATGCAAATACAAGGGGACTTTCCAAACAAAGCGTTGTTAAGTGAAATGACTTGGTATGAACATCTTTGAAGAAAGGAGAGAGTTTTTTTCTTCAGGTATCTGTCTGTTGCCCAACAGGGGTTTTCAAGCCATTTTTTAAAGACTGTGTTATTATAGACTGTATTGAGTGGATTTCAAGCTGAAGGGTGTGTCAGACTTCCTAGTGGGCTTTTTCCCACAGTTGAGAAGCAAGAAGGCTGAGAAGGTGAGTTCATGATCAAATTCCCAGGTGAAGCCGATCATGTCCTCTAAACAACAGACATGATGGTGACAGAAATCAGCAAATTCTGGTTTGTGGTATGTGCCTCCCATTCAGCCTGCCTGGGTAATGCCAAGTTGTAACTCCTCTCATCAGCATCCTAACAATGCCAGTCTAGAGGGAATGGGAGGTTTCCAAAGGGCGGCACTGCAGTGCCCAGTTACCCCACGGTCTTCTGGCCAGCTGTCCCTGCAGCCCCATGCCTCACCTTGCCTGCCTGTGGTGTTTCCAGCTTCACTTGACTCTCTAGGAGCCCGTTCTAGTGTTGGGGTATGGTTGACAGTAGGATGCCAACATCTCCAAATTCTCAAATTTTCAAAAATTCCATCTCCTCACCTGCTCTTCTATTCGGTTTCTTCCAATCTGCCTGGAATCTTATGTCCTCTTTCCTTTGTTTTGCAAGGGGTGTGTCTTCCTGAATGGCCTGATGTTTTAAGGAGCCTGTATTTGTTTGTTTGCTTTTGGCTTTTCCCCTGACCTGGTCATTTCTGAGATAGAACTCCTGGCTTTGGAGAGATGGGGCATTTTGGGGTGGTGGCTGTTGGGAAGCTCTTGTATTTGAAGTTCTCCCAGATGATTCTGAAGTGTCTGTCCTTTGGCTCTCCACACATCTCTGCTAGTTACAAAGTCTATGTAACCCCAATTCCCCAGTGAAACAGCAGAGAGGAAGGAAAGTCCCTTTCTGTGGAAGACAGCAAGAATGCAGGAAACATTCCAGGGACTCTGTGCTTTCTCAAACCCAGGAAATTCAAGGACACGTTGGTCACTTGCTAACATTTCATGAGTTAGTATAAACTTTCACTGTCCCCTTATCTTAACAAATCATGAAAAACATCATTTTCACAATTTAGGAAGTAATAGGTTTATTAAAATCCCTCTCTCCCTCTCTGTCTTTCTCTCTCTCAGTTTTTTTGAGGCAGGATTTCTCTGTGTAACAGCCCTAGCTATTCTGAAACTTACTTTGTGGATCAGGCTAGCCTTGATCTCTGTGAGATCCACCTGCCTCTGCCTCCCAAGTTCTGTGATTAAAGGAATGTGCCACCATTGCCTGGCTAAAGATTACTTATTTTTTAATTAAAGATATATTCATTTTTATTCCGTGAGTAATGAGTGTTTTGTCCGAGCATATGTGTGTTAATCACATGATCAGAAGCCAGAAGAGCGTGTGAGATCCCTGATCTGGACATACAGAGCTGGGAGCTGCCCTGTGGGTGCTAGGAGATGATCCAGGATGCTCTGCAAGAGTATTAAGTGTTCTTAACTGATGAGCCATGTCTCCAGGCAAAGAACCACGTTTTCTAAGTATCAGTGTTGTGGTTTTCCTTGGATTGCTAGTTTTGAACAGGAAGGTGTCAAAGAAAGAGATCTCTGTGTGTGTCTGATCCATTGGCACGATGCAGGGAGGCCCAGCCTTGGAGGAGCCAGCCGAGATTACTCGCTGGTGTCCGTAACACCAGTTCTCCAGGTCTGTTTTAAGCTTAGGTCTCTAATCGTGTTGGATTAGAGCCACCATCCTGCTCCCCAACCCTCACTCACTCAGGGTTTTTTGTTCTAACTTTTCTCCGCATCATCCCCAGGAAAGAAAGTTGTTACTCATCCTCTTGGGCTGAGGAGCACTGGTTTACAAGCTTTGGAGGATAGCTCAGAGTCACCATTCTGATGCCTCTATTTTTCTTTTTCATTTCTATTTATTATTTTAAAAGGTTTTGAGATACCATTAAGGAAACCCACAGATAGTTCCTTTGGCAGACATCTTGGTTACAGAATCCATTTGGCCATGTACCAAGGCAGTGACCTATAAATATTCACGCTGGCTCTGTTCCTCCTCCTTGTGAATCTCTGTTATGGAGATCTTGGACTAATGCCTCGAGAAAAATGTTATTTTGATGATAGCCAACGGTTTTATTCTGTACTAGAATTGAAGATGCTGATTATAGACTGGAGGATTTCTTCTAGCCCTACAACTCATTCCCAGCAAATAGGTTCCGTGAGTGGGGGAGAGGATAACTCATGTAACCATGGGTGGAAAGTTGTTTGGCACTGATCAATAGTCTCATTGAACTGCAGGGATGGTGACATCAAAAACACCATCTGAGATGCCTACAAACTGTGCTTGTATGTGAGAGAGAACACAACATTGCATTCTTGGTACAGTTCTCATAACTCACTTTGGGAATATAGATGATATCAATAATATTCCAGATGTGTTGATATTAAGTGCTATACTTACCCAAGGTAATTTAGTCCTTGCAGCATCCCCATGATGTGTGTTCTCCACTGACAGATTAGGAAACTGAGACTTGGAAGAGTTTAGATGCCTGACTCATTATTTCATGGCTGGTAACTAGCATCAGGTTTGAACCCACATCCGTGTGATGTACAAGCAAAGTTCTTACACTTCCCTAGCCTAAGCAAGTTCTGCACTGTAACATAGTCAGAACTGTGGCCTGTAGAACATGCGATGCTGATCCACTTCCTCCTCGCTGGCCTAGGATCTTTCAGGTGGAATGTATAGGAAAGGCTACCCTGCTCTCCTCAGGGCTTTCCAGTCACATCATTTTCCTGATTGTTCTAGATGCTCTTAGGTTCTTCTGTAGAACAGCAGTTAGCATTAGAGTAATATAACAGCTTACTCACAACATATAGCAAGAAGGAAGCCTATTACTTCATATTTACTTGGGAATTACCATTGAAATACACATTAACTATAATTATTAATACTGAGATCAATATTTAGATATGCATCATATTGATAATTGATATGTTTGGGTAACAAATAATGAAGCATTTGTTCTTTTTCATAGTAACTACATTTCCCTACAGATGTGATGTTAATAAAATCTTAAATACTGTTATAGATTAGCATTGATTTTTTTTTAAGTTATTTTGAGACAGTCTTTCTGTGTGTAGCCATGGCTGTCCTGGAACTCATTTTATAGACCAGGCTGGCCTCAAACTCACAAAAGTCCCCCTGCCTCTGTCTCCCAAGTGCTGGGATTAAAGGTATGTACTACCACCACCCAGCTAGCATTGAGTCTTTTAAAAGGGATAAATGTGTTTAATTTTATCTTTGAGTACATCTTTATATTTTGCTTCTGAAAGTAATTTTAAAAGAGTTTAGAATGCAAATCATGTTGCTTTTCAACATACTGTCATATGGGAATCACATTTTACACATCTGAAAGTAATAACTTCAGTTTTGGTAAGACTTGCCATGTGCCCTGCGCTCTTCTAAGCCTGATCCTTATATCTGCCCTGTGGATTTTTAGGGATAGTCATCAGGACTTTTAAATTCCAGCTTTACAGATAAAAAAAATACACTGAAGTTCACAGAGATTAAACATCTGATCCAAGGCCCACAACTGTGAAGTAATGGACCCTAGGAACCAGGGCTTTGTATGTATTGTTCACTCATCCCTTAGGACTTGAGACTCCGAGACTCTGCACCAGATGTCTCATCTGCAGTGATAAATGCCAAAGCTCACACAAACAGGTTGTGGGCAGTGGTAGATTGGTGTGACACAGGGAAGTGATCCCTTTTCATTCATGAACACATATGTACAGGATATGAGGAGACAGAGCTTTTTATTGAAAACAGTACAGGTTGTGGAACATGCCTGGATGAACTGTAACTGTAAGCCAGCCCCCAGTTAAATGCTTTCTCTTATAAATCGATTTTGTCATGATGTCTTCATAGCAATACAACAGGGACTGAGACAGGAGATATGAGATTCTGAAGGATTACAACCCTATACTGCCTGGATTTGGACCCTAGTTTTTCCTTGATTATTTTTGTAGGCTTGGACAATGTATATATCTCTCGATACTTTAGTTTTCTCATCTATAAACTATAGAGGTTAATTTTTTGAAAAAACCAACAAGCCATATAAGGTTGTTGAATTGGTTAAACGAGACAATGCATGAGAAGTGAGAAATGCTTAGAACAAATGTGATTCTGGTTCTGTCTGTTCTCTTTCTTGCTGTTGTTAGAGGTCAAGTTCTCTTAACATTGACCTTAGACAGAGCATCCAGCAAACTACTCAAGAGACTAGGAGCTACTTTGAGGGTCCCTAGAACAATTGTGTTGTAAATGGATGCTGTTAAGCTAGAGTGAGCCAGTGGATGATACATAGCACAGTGGGTGCTGTCAGGAGCAGGGCAAATTGTCACTCTTGGGAGGTCATTTAAGAGATCTGTTAGCCAAAACTATCAATTCTATAATATAGGAGTTCTATTCATAGAAACAACTCCAATGCTTTCCTGGCACCTAAGGACTATCATTGCAGACATTAACAACACATAGAGTATCATGTTTGTGACTATAGAAACCCTGATAAATAAATGAGAGAGCAAGCTACAGATCTAGAAAACATTTCTTATGAAAACATCTTCATTGATAGCTTCAAGTTGGTTTCTTTAAACCCAGGTTAAGATTCCACTTTCAAGATTTGTCCATATCCTGGAAACATTCCTCTATATACTAAGAAGCAAGGGATGCTGCTGGAAGATCTCTCTTACAGAGAAGACAAGCTAAGGGGTGTGATTGGTTGTTCGACCTTCACTTTGAACATAGTTTCAGCAGAGTCAGCCCTTGGCTTTGAGGAGGGGCACTGCCATTTTAAAAATGGCCTCCTTGGCCTATCATTAGTCAGTTTCCTTCAGATCTGCTCTTTCCAGGAATCAAGTTTACCAGGGTGCAATTTACTTACTTATTTTTAAAATTTAAGGGAATTGTGCTTATCTTATTTAGTGTGCATGTGGTAGTGTATGTGGAGGTCAGAGGAAACCCATGATACCAGAACCCTGTATCACAACACCCTTTGCTGAGATAATGAACTCATACAGGCTGGGGGATTAATGCTTTGCTTTTCATGCAGCCAGGAGCTGCAAGGTGAGCTTTAGAGCTTCCTGAACTCAGTCTCAGGAGCACAAAAGAGCCAAAGTTCTCTCTTAAACAACAATAAACTATATTTTGGTATGTTGGCATCTTTGTTTTGTTACATTTATTTTTATTGTATGTGTATAGCTGTTTACCTTCATGTATACATGTGTATCTTGTTTGTGCAGTGCCTGTGAGGGCCAGAACAGGACAACAGATCCTTCCCATGGAACCGGAATTGCAGATGTTGTGGGCCATTATGTAGGTACTGGGAACTGAACATGAATCCTCTACAAGAACAGCAATTATTCTGTGGTATCTCTCCAGTCCCATGTCTTTCTTGATTTGGTCCAACAAATTACAGACCACCCCTTCAAAATCTCAGAGATTATAGACATATGAAATGAAGCATTCATGTATCTTATATGTGCTTTCTCCATCTCTCTAAATGCTTTAAAAAAAAAAAAAGAAAGAAAGAAAGAAAGAAAAAGGTGTCTTGACTGGTTCCCTTGCAGAAATTGGGTCCTCGGTGCTTGTTTAATTGTAGATACATAAATAGGCATTGGTTAAAATAGAGATCAACTCAGGCCCCATATGAATGTATGTGTCTGTGTTCTGCAAGATAAAGCAGATTAACTGGGTGTGTTCATGTCTATAAGCTCAGCCCCTTAAGAAGACATGAATTATTCATGTTGCAGACTTCTTCATGAAAGTTTAAAGTAAATAAAGATGTTAATTCACAGGTTTACTCACTCTCGTTTTCCTCCAGGAATAACAAAATCATTTCCGTGGCTTATTGTTGGTTGTCATGGGCTCATCGTCCCTGTGCCACACACTCTCTCTAAGCCTGGCCTCAGTCCTTAACGAAAAATGTGAGAGGTGGTGGCTGCTGTTGTTGCCTTATTGCATATAAACAACCTGTAAGTTGTGAGGCTTCCAGAGTCAAAGAACCTTCAAGCTATTTGTTTCTGTTTTCTTAAACTGTGGTTAGGGCCTATGAGGTTTCTGAATGCGGAAAAGCACTAGCAGCCTAGCCTGAAGTCCTGCATTCGGTTCTAGGAGTCACACTGTGGAAGGAAAGAAATTCTGCATGTTATCCTTTGTCCTCCACATGTGAGTTCTACTCCTCTCAAACATACAAATAAATGAATATAAAAAAAATTAATGTGAAGGTAATACTTTCTAAGGCTTTTCC
This sequence comes from Cricetiscus sungorus, assembly GCA_030556225.1. Taxonomy (NCBI): domain Eukaryota; kingdom Metazoa; phylum Chordata; class Mammalia; order Rodentia; family Cricetidae; genus Cricetiscus; species Cricetiscus sungorus. The sequence goes on from JANBXA010000730.1 coordinate 52,158,373, forward strand.
GGGCTCCCGTGGTGACATATGCCATAGACGATGAGAAGGAGCTTCATCCAGTTGAGATATTGGCTTGTTGTGGCTATGTAGGAAACTTTCCCTCACATTCATCAGCAGAGGCTTGGCCACAAGTCAGTGACATACTGGCATGGGATTTTGAGGAGCTGAAACATAATGGAAAGAAATGAGGTGACAAGGTACATAAAGTAAAAACATCCACTGTACCCCAGTCAGCCCCTGTAAGGTATGTATGTGTCTTTTTTTTCTGACACATGCTCCCCTGCCTATAAAATATTGCCTCACTGCAAACCCAAAAGCAAGGAGGCCAGGAGACCATGGACTGAAAATATGGAAACAGTGAGCCAAAATAAATCTCTCCTCCCTTCTCTGTTTTCTCGGGTGTCTTGTCACAGAGACTAATGCCTGGCTTGTGAGCCCTTGATTTTCTCTACACCTACATCTGCGGTTTAGAAAAATAACCACAAGAAGATCATTCGTTTTCTCCTTCTCAGTTCTTAGGGGCCTCCCAAGGTGCTTTTCCAGGGCACCAATGAGCAGACTGGCCTCCAGAGAGCCTGGCACGCCTGGAGAACTCATAGAGCTCTCTTGTAACCTGGAGGTTATGAAGCCTCTAAGTGATGACTATGGCTGGTGTTCCATGAGTTTCTGGTGAAACACAACACTTCTCTGGGGTAGAAGAATCTCTGTGGACAAAGGGCGTACTCTGTGACTATTAAGCTAAACTCCAGCAGGAAGCAAGGAGTCACGTAAAGGGAGATGACAGCTTTCAAGCTATTTTCCACCACAAGCTCTTCTTATTCTTTGATATAGCATTAAAATTTGATCTCCATAAAATCAACACTGTTGTCTCTCTGACCAGGAGATGGCTTGCTGTGACAGCCAGGCTTAAGTAGGTCCCAAGAATATATGGAAGGGAAAAGGTGCCCATGAGATTTTTAGAAAGGTTTAACACTAAAGAAATCATAACTAGCCCCCAGAGAAGTATTTTGTTATATATATATACATATATACATATATGTATATATGTATATATATATACATATATGTATATATGTATATATATATATTATTCATTGAATACTCTTCTGCCCACAATAGGATGGCTTTGTATGAAATGGTGTGACTTAAATATGGGTCACAGTTACTTCAGGACATTGATAAGCACTGATACTGGCAAACTGTGAAAATAACTTTAATACAGTACAAGTATAATAAATAATGTTAGTTATATGATGGTATACAACTATAATAAATAGTGTACATAGTGGAAATATATACTAATTTTGTTATGGGGCAAACTGGGGCATATATAAATCAACTCAGTATGTACTACGCCTGTTTTATTACATTTAGGAAAATAAATATAAAATTATTTTCATAATATTTGGGAACATTGAAATATTACTTTTAAAATATTTGGTTGAAAAAATCCAGCTTGCAAATACAATCAAATGTATTACTATGATATTAATTTTTACTGCCACTGAGAACTGCGCTTTGAATATGAATTTGAGCATGTTCCTCAGGGCATTGGGTATTGAAATTTAATTCTCATGGTAAGGTATTAAAAGCTTGGAGACTTAGCCCTTTTACAGTCTCTTGAGGAATTGAATAGGATTATGTCAGTGGATTGAAGTAGAACCTCTTCATTGAATCCTTACATGTAGAAGAGAGACTAGAAGAGACATACATGTGTGCATGCTTCCTATCTCTTGCTATGGAATGTCCTCCATCTTAGTACAATACACTGACAGAAGCAACTTAAAGGAGAAACTGTCTTCCAGTTACAGGGGGATCTGAAGTGATGGGAAGCCATGGCATTACTCCCATTTCCTGGGACTCTCAGTCTTTCTAAATTCCTTCTTCCTCATCTCACATAGAGTAGCTAGCCTGATGATCATCCTTTGAAAAGTATAACATGAAATAAAAGCAAGACAAAAGCATTTAATGGAAGGAAGCACACATTGTAGCCAAGTCAGAGTGAAGAAATCATCTACTGTGGATCAAGCTGTGCAGTTTCACTTCTAACCTCTGGTTTTAGGGTTTTAGCTCTTCTTTACTATGGATATGGGAAGTGTATGCTTTTTATATCAAGCTTCCCCTTCCTTTAGAGTGTGTTTGCATGTATATGTGTATGTATGCACATGTGTAGTGTATGTTGTATGCATGCTGCTTTCCATATTAAAAATAAAGCATCAGGTCACCAAAATGTTTGTTTAAGGTGACTCCTGTTCCTTTTAGTTATTTACTGACAGCTCCCAAGCTCTGTGAGTTGTAGCAGGCATAGAGATACCCCAAAGACAGCTACTACTAGAGTCCTGCTGTGTGTTTGAATCTTTCCACAGCCTTGAATTTATAGACAGTCTGTTAAAGCTTCCATGATAGTAACAATGTCACGAAAACCGCTAAGTTCTCAGCATCTTCCTCTTAGAAAGCCAGATATTAGCATTTTCCCCTCACATCCCCAGATGCTCATCATCTACTTCTTGGTTTGAGACTGAACTAGATGGTGGCAGGGCACTCTATCCAAGACTGGTGGAAAACGACCAACCAACAAAACATTAAATGAATCAAATATACTGTGGGTTACACAATGGTTTAATTGTCTGATTTCCACCTTGCTATCCTGAGAATAAAGTTCCCAGGGATTCCCTCCCCTGGCTCCTCAGTTCTCTCCTGTTCTTTCTGCGTAGTATACCATCTCAGAAGTTTCTTAGCTGAAATACATTAGCTGTTGGTTCAATTAAAGAAATCTTCCCACCTGGTGAAGGCCTGGCCTCTTGTTTGACATTTTGTTTACCTTCTTTAGGAGTGAATGGGATGGGAGAAAAGCAATGGTGCTCTGCAAGTGATGCTTGTGTTCCCATGGCAACCAGTAAAAAAGCAAAGGGACCTAGTCCTGCTTTTCTTTCCCTTTAGTGTCATGTAGCATCTTCATCATCCCAAGGAAGTGAACCCTTAGCTTGATCTAGTTTCCTGGAGAGAAACAATTCAGAAATTAAATTCAACAAATGTTTTTTGAGTGTCTGTTATATGCACAATGTGTTAAGGCATAAAATGGAGATTTTGAAGTTTATAATCAAATATTGAAGCTAAAGCAAATACTTAACATTCAAGGGTAATTCTGAGAAAGAAGTGTAATATAAATTTAATTGATAAATTAATTAAAATAAGTTTACATATAACATATAATGAGTTACAGTATCCTATGTGTCAATTATCTTTTCTCTTTTTGATCCAACTTAAATAATTATGTGCAGTGGTCTGTAAAGCCCTGATTGAGGTATATCACTGGGTACAGATATGATTAAGCAACAGTTCCTTTTAAAAGAACGTGTGTGTGTGTGTGTGTGTGTGTGTGTGTGTGTGTGTGTGTGTGTGAGAGAGAGAGAGAGAGAGAGAGAGAGAGAGATGAAAGTCAAAACAGTCATAAATGATTTTAATGAAAATGATTTTTTCTTTTTTGCAAAGAGTTCTTTGAGGTGCTACAGCAAGTAGAGATTAACCTTAGAAAGAAATGGCATTTGGTGTTGGTCTTTAACAAGAAATAATATGTTGACAGATGGACATGAGAATTTCTAGAGTAGAGGCCAGGCTTGAGCACTGGACAGACAGGTGTGCATTAGACAAGCCATGTGTAAACGTTGAAAAGACAAGTTGGGGTCTTACTGTGAAAGATCTGTCAGAGTAGCATGTAAAGTCTTTACCATGATCCAGGTACTGTGCTCAGAGCTCTATGTATTAGCGAGAAGTATTCCCTGAATTCAGTCTGATATCAGAGGAAGACGGGTGGCCAGATGAATGAGCATTTTAATAACATCATTGGCAAGGTACAGCTTTGGGATAAAGTCACAGACACAGCACAATAATTTTTAAGAAACTCTCTATAGATCAGACCCTGCTGTGACCAACCTCTTTACACTTCATCTTCTTGATGGACCTATAAGGCAAGATTCGTCACCATCTCCATTTTAAAGATGGAGAAACTACTGAGGCAAAGAACATGAAATGATTTCCCCAAGATCACCTAACTGGCAGTAGAGGGACAAAGATTCAAATCTGGTTTCACATCGTCAATCTGTACTTGGCAGGTGAGCTGGGTTGTTAGGCAGGAGTGAGACAAAAGCCAGGTGGGAGGACAAATTATTGTAAGAAGTGAAATTAGCCCATGGAATGACGTGGAGGAAGTGTCACGAAGATGTTTGGACACTAGAGATTTTTCCTCAGCCTGACTTGCACTTAGACATGGGAATGTCATTGAGAAGATGCCTATATTTTAAAGAAGTAATTGAGTTTTCACCTGTTTCCTCTTTCTCTTAATGTTGACAGACATTCTACATGGTATCTCATGTGTCTACATCTCTGGCAGCAGCTTTCCATGAGGTCTGAGGTCCAGTGGTAGTGTTCAACCTTTTAACAGCTCTTCAGTCACTTGTGAAGAATCCAGCTCAAGTTTTGAATTGAATGGCATTTTAAACAGTTGGTACTACATGACTAAAACCCTTGACTTCAGCCCTTGAGGAATTTACAGTTTGGAGGTTGCTCAGCCTAACAACGGAAGCACCCCCATAGGTCCCCACAAACATGGAAAGATGGTTTACCAGGGCAACATAGGGACTGCCAACAGTTTACAATCAGGAATTGAGTGTGACTCTGCTGTGTGTGTGTGTGTGTGTGTGTGTGTGTGTGTGTGTGTGTGTGTGTGTGCCAGTGTAGAGGAGTGTGAATAATCTCACAGATGAAAGAGAAGTAAAATTTCATAGAGACTCAGTAGTTCTGAAGTGTTTTTGAAATGTACTTTGCATTAACAGGAAAATCCCAATGGCCCTTAACTCAGGATAGTTGCCTTAAGCTTCCCTAACCCCTAAAAGAAAATCATTCAGCCATAATGCAGAGTTGAGACAAGATCTTTACAGCAGTGGATGCCATGTTACCTTCTCTGTGAAGGCAAAAACAAGGAGAACACAGCCTTCTTAGAAGACAGTCATTTCAATGGCCCTTCCATAAGCACATTCTTCGTGAATGCTAGTCATGGTCATGGTTTGTGGCTTAACTATTAGAAAAAACATATTTTGAGAGAATCAAGAAAGTATCTTGTCTATGGCTCTTTTTTGAATTGTAACATTGAATTAAAGCTATCCAAGGGCATTAAATTTGGAGGTTGGAGAACACTGTGTAGTGTATGTTGGCAGGAAGACTAAACACTTCAATATAACATCAATATATAATTTGTATAACTACAAATATTATTGGCATAAATAATTCATGTTGTTGCTTTGTATTCAGTTGGTTAACAGTGTCTTTGTCATTTTTTATCAGTCACGATGCCACTGCAATCTTGTTCATTGTGTTTAAAGAATACTCGGGGAAATGTTTCAATTGTGTGTCTGGATGGTATAATGTATTTATTCATTTAGTCAGATGAGATGAAATAGAGAGTGTTTAATATGCATGTCTGCAATGCACTAGAGCCTCTAAATTAATTACAGACAGTATTACTCCCTTTCATTCTCAGAAAAATTATAGTTTTTTTTTTCTCAAGTAGCCAAAATGCTGCCATTTTGTACATTTAATTGCAATTTCCTTGAAGCTTTGCAATGGACTTTGAAGGCTTCTGAGCATTTGAGCTGTTAATGGGAAACCTTTGGTAACTTAAATGGGCTACCCCAGATGAAAGTTGAGTTACCCTGAGGAGGAATACAAAGTAGGTCTCCTCTGCATGATGGAACCACTTCACAAGTGTTAATTGCTGGGTCACACCCTTGCTGCAGTGTCTGCATTGCTCCATAGAGTGACCATGCTTTCTCTTTGGAAGCACTGCCTAGAGCCACCAGCACTTGATTCAATGGCATGACCCACCTTTGTCCTTTTCTCCTACTTCCTGCATCATTAATGCATCTGATGCCTTCTCTGGCCACTCCACAACTAATGTCCACTTGTCTCAGTTTCTCCCCAAAGAAATCACAGGTCTTTCCCACAGCTGGCCTCTGCTTGAGGTTAGATCTCATGGGATAATACAAGCAATTTGAAGCAATTTGTGCACAGGTGTGTATGACTGGTATCTCAGAAAACCAGAGCTTACGAGTAATCAATGCAATAAATAACAGATTTTATTAAGCACGATTGTACTGGGGAAAAAGAGATCTCAGGGATGAACTGACTCAGTTTTGAATGCAACAAAAAGGGAAGATTTTTTTAAATCAAAGATCTGTGGGGGTGAGGTCCAATGAGGTAAGTTTTTTGTTAAGTTGCCTAAGAGGACTGCTGCTAAAGACAGCCCATGGTGGACAGATGTTCCCTGGAGGATGCTAGAAATGGAGAGGGTCATCAAATATTAAGGGATACAGATTCTATCTAGACCAACTTGGGGGGACTCATGCTAATTCTGTGGTACCAAGACATACATGCAAGCCCTGAGTGGAGACTTAGCTGGAAAGAGCATTGAGAGCCGTCTACAGTTCAGTCAAGGAGATAAGCTCACTAGAAGCATGATCTTTCCAAGGGAGGAGGTACTTTTAAATATGGAAAAATCAACTCCAAATGGAGTTCGTGCTGTAGATGCTTTTCTGGGCGACCCTGGAGACACAGACATGCCGTGATGCTATGGAAGAGATGGGCTGGGCTGCTTTTGAAGAGGGAGGAGGAGAGAAGAGGAGGAAGGAAGAGAAGAAGAGGGGCACTGAAGACTGGGTCCATCACTGAGGATGAGAATTGGCAGAGCTTCGATGTGAAGCTAGTGTTTGTACCCTGGAGAATCCTCCCCAGCCAGTACAAGTCTGGCATAAATAGTGGGAGCTTAGCCATGCCACCCACATTTCTTACACTTTTCCCATCTATATCTGCTTTTCACACCAGAGAGTTTTGCAACCCCAGGTATGTAGCTATAAAATAGGCATACAAATACTTCCTTATTGACAATCAATCATAAAAGAACCTTATTTTAAAGCAATTCTGTGGTGTGCATATAATGTTAACATTTATTAGTGATTAAAGAAAATTTGCATATTAATGAGATGGATGTGTATATTTGTACTTGCACAAAGAATTAAATCATTTTTGAATTGTAGAGTATCTTCAGCTCTGTTTAAGAGTAGACTAATATATTAATATGGGGGTGTTCACATAGGGGTGTGGGGGGTGTATGTAAATGTGTTTTCATGTGTGAGTGCCAAAGGCTAACCGTGGCTGTTATCCCTAATCATTGTCTATCTCAGGCTTGTCTCATCCATTCAGTTGGGTCCGCCAATCAATGAGCTTCACCCACCCCATCATCCAACTAGGGTTACAAGTGTGCACTACCACTGTGCCCCGCTCTGATGTCAGGGCAGGGGGGTCTGAATTCAAGTCCTCATGCTTGTGAAACAGCCCTTTGATTGAATCATCTTCCCAAACCTGATGTTTTGATTCTTAATTATAAACGCTAAGACTGCTGCTTCACCTAAGTATACAGGGAAAAAAAATGACTAAAGTGTGTTTAGGGCCATTTCAGAAGCTGTTGGACATTCCGTCCCAATCCCAGGCAAATTCATTTAGTAATTAATTCTTCATGACACTTGTCAGCAGTTCAAATGGCAATTTTAAAAGTCAACCAGTCTAACCCAATATAATCCAAAGATATATAAATTTGAAACTTACATGCCAAAGAAGAGTATCAGGAAAATATTAAATCTTTTTTTCCATAATTAAACTGTCATGTCTCTAAAAGAGCTGAAAACTTATATACACAATGAAACCAGTGAAATTCATACCATACACTGCTCTCAAATCTAAGCTGAGGTATTCCCGGAAGAATTCCGGTCATGTGGTGTGATGGTTTGCTTCATGCAAAGTTAGTGTGTTATATGTTCAGAGCCATGGCTATGGTGTAGTCACACAAGGCAACACGGGCAAGCACTTCTAGAATCACCTTGGAGTTTACAATGACTGAACATTCAGAAACATTCTAGCATTTCCAAGTTTGCGTGAGCGCCTCCTCACTCACTCCAGCAACCCTGGATGACCCGTGGTTTATGAAGTTAGGTGTTAGATAAATGAATGGATCTCACAGATGAGGAATATGACAAATGGAGAGCTTAGAGGACTCTGCTATCTTCCCTTCCCTGCTTTATCTAATGCACCTTTATTTGTTTTCCTTATTTCTTACACTATGTTGAGGTTACGGTCATTAGGTGATCCACAGTCCTTTTATCATGGAGGGTTCTATAATTTATCTGAATGATTGTTAAGATGACTGTCATAAAAGCATGCAGTCTATGGAATAGAATTTGGGGATGGAGTGTTTCGTTCTGCTGCTAGCTCCCTTGCCCTGGCAGGAAGACTGAGCTTGTGGGAGAGCGAACCTGCAGCCCGTGGAGGGACACACAAATCAGTATCTGCATCTGAGTCAGCCCCCTTTCAGCCTCAGCACTCTGCTCTGCTGAATTAAGTATTCTTTGCTGGATCTTATTTCAAGTTGGAAAGTGTTGGCCTGTGTTCTCTCAGAACCTGCTGAGCCAGGAACTCTCGGGTACTATATTGAACATGGCTGGATGAAGAGTGCAGCCCTGCACCAGACGCCTTGGCTGGGTCTCTGAGAACCGCTTGGCACTGTGCTGCACGATGTCAGTTCTATATTTACCAGTGATTCATTCTGCCCCACAGGGTGACTGCTACTGTAAAACCAAGGTGGTTTAGTAAAACCCCTCTTCAAATCTACATCATAAATAATTTTTAAATTCAAGTTTTTATAAAAATGTATTTTAATACATATATCACGGATTCATGTATTCTAATTTTCATCACTAGAAAAAAATTCAAGTATACCAAAAATGCCATTTTCTCTATCTAGGCTTCTTGTTACATGAAAAGTATATAGACAGTGGAATGAAGTAATTTTGAAGTTTTCACTGGCCAAGCTGCTCTGAACAGACTCTGAGTGAGATCGGTCCAATATGATGCTTTGGGTGAACAGAAGGAAGTCAATTTAACTGAAGCTGGAAGGATTTCCCACTGGGCAGACACCAGCTTCTGGTGTCTTCACAGAGACCAGATGATGGGATTGCTGTCAAGGCAGCTTATCATTTTTCCCGGATTGTTTTTGCAAACTTTCATTTGGTTTTCTGTGTGTGAAATGCCCTCTCTTTCTTTCTCAGGCCCAAGCTTCCTCATGAAAATGTTCAGATTGCACAACAGGGTTGATGTAGACACTTGGTGCATCTCAGAAGTGTGAGGGAGCAGGGCTGAATTCAAGTCAGCAAAGGCACAGTAATGAGGGCAGAGGAAAACCCAAGAAACATTTCAACTGAAGACGAGCCCAGCCTACTCTGTGTGCGTAGGTGACAGATGAAGGGCCACCTGCTTCAGACATTCATTTGAGCCTGTAGCGAGAGAGGCTGAAAGGAAGGCAAGCTGGGGAGGGGCTTATAGATCCCTTCTCTGTGTAGCCCAGCTTGTCTTAAAACTCTTCAATCCCCCTGTCTCAGCCTACTGAGTATTTGGACGCCACACCGGATTCTTGCTCCCTTTCATGCCTCTGAGTATTAGACCCAAATCCAGGCTGCTTCTTGTTGTTGTTGGCTTTACAGAGGGAAATAGTGCACACGTGCACACCAATGACTCAGCCAATCAGCCTTAGGACTCAGCTTCTGCCTTATCTTATTTTAAGGCTTCCGTTCTTTCCATGTGCCAGGCAACTTTGTTTAAATAAAAATTGGTTACCCCTTCCTAGCTATCCTTCCTGAAACTGAATTCCTATATGAAGAGAGTTTTGATTGTGGTTATCTTGCAACCTTTAGCTTTTATGCTTGTTGGGAACATCTATTTGAGTTGTAAAGACTAACAAAATACACAAGAAATTGTTACCTTCCAACAATTTCTTGAGATAGGGTCTCACTTGGCTTGGGCTGGTGCTGAACTCATTATGTAGCTGGTGTTTGGACTGAGGGTTCCCAGCTTCAGTCTCGTTAGTGCTGGGTTTGTAGGCTTAAGCCACCATGCTTGGTTTGAGCAGGGCTAGTGGTGACACCCAGAGAGAGTTATGTACCAGGCAAGCATTCTTCCAACTAAACTATATTCTCAGATTCTCTGGTTTTCCCCACCTGTTTTGAAGCCTGTGTCTGCCAGAATGGATGGAGGTCTGAGACCACACAGAACTATTACATCTTTAAAGACAAAGAATCAGTTTCCATAGAGATATTCTGCCTGAGAAGTCAGAAGATGTTTTGGAAATGAACACTGGAGTTACAAAGGTAGCTTAGTTGGTGAACTGCTGCTCAAGTTCAGATTCCCGCAATCCTTGTAGGAAGCTATGAGGGGTCCTGTCCATCTGTGGCTCAGTGGTAGTGATGGGAGTAGTGGAGATGGAGAATTGGGGAAGACAGTCAACATTGACCTCAGTTCCCTTATTCATCTGTACCTACATCGTGCATGAGTGTGTGTGTGTGTGTGTGTGTGTGTGTACATACACACACACTGAACAAGCATGTATCTTCTTTTTAAGATACTTTTATGTATATAAATGTTTTGTCTGCATGCATGTATTTGCATCATATGCATGCCTGGAATCCACTGAGGTCAGAAGAAGACATTTGATCTTCTGAGGCTGGAATGGCAGATGATTGTGAGCTATCATGTAGGTGCTGGAAACAGAACCTGGGTCCACTATGGGACCAACAAGTTCTCTTATCTGTTGAGATATGCCCTTGCCCCAAAGGTTTTATTATTTTTAATTAATATGTATAAGTCTTTGCCTGTATTATATATATATATATATATACACACACACAGATATATATGAGGTGTGTGTGTGTGTGTGTGTGTGTGTGTGTGTGTATGCCACATGTGTGCAGTGCCCTTGGAGGCCAGAGAATGCATTGGCTCCCTTAGAACTGGAGTTACAGATGGTTGTGAACTGCCATATATGTGCTAGAAACAGACCCCAGGTCCTCTGGAAGTGCAGCAAATTCTCTTAACTGCTGAGCCATAAGTATCTCTCTAGCCCTTACATATTTTCTAAAACAGAACATTATAAACCCAGAGGTTCCAGTCCACATTGGTTCCATGTCACAATTCCTTTAGAGTGTCTTCTATTATTAGAAGTATTCTCACTTTTTGATTCTTCAGTGACAAACAGCTGTGGCAACTTTCCTGGATACTGTCATCCACCAGGCTCTCACTGAAAATATACTCCCTGCGTCACATTCTGCTTTGTATGTCTCCATTTGGATAAGACCCAGCTAAAAGTGCACATGAGACAGCAGAAATCTCTGCTCTCTCTAAATTCTCAATGGTGCCAGTTCTAGGTGCCACGCCATGCCGAGTACTTAGTGTCTTGTCCCCTGTGGGACCTGTAGGTGAGGTAAAGTAAGGGAGCCTATTTTCTGCAGCTGCCAGCCAACAGGAAGGGAGCCCTGCCGGCACCACCCCTCAGAATAGCTGGTCTTTGTCCTGGGAGAAGTTTGAAACTCCAAAAATGACCTTGGAGAGCATTCTATAACCTTCTTGGGCCCTTGTCTCCATACCTCTTAAAGTTACCCTATCTCAGTTGCCAAATTTCATCTTCATTTGTTTCATGTGTGACGGATTATGTTCCTTTAAAATACACAATTATAGTTTAAACCGCCTTCCTTTATTCATTCTTGTCATAGCAGAAGCTTGTTTGTGGAGATTCCTTCTAAACTGAGAACCACTGGAAAACAGCAGCAACCAGGAGCCGTGTCCTTAGAGCTAGAGAAGAAAGTTTCTGTAGACCTTCCTGATCTCTCCAAGTTCCAAGAAAGGTTTACAGACTCCCGGCTCTGGGCACCCTGCCTCTCATTTGCATACCCCAGCCTGACTGAAACACTGCTGACCCCTGTGGGCCAGGCTCCTCCCCCACTCCCACCACACCTTCTGGCTTCCACAAGGAAGATTGACCACCACCCCTCTGGCCTAAGTTAGTCTCCTGTGTCTTCCCTCCCTTCTCTCAGGCTTTCCTCTAATGCTGGGCCTTGTTGGACATACTGAGGTATGTGTTTACTTCTAAGGTACACTCTCGGCTCTGTTCACTTCCCAAGGGACACTTCCTACATCATTGTACTAGGCATTGTCTGCCAAATAGTTGGTGTCCCTTAAGTACCCATTGAACATGTAAGGGTATAAATGGATGTTTCTAAAAACTTTAAATGTAATTGAAATTGTTGTTACAATGTTGACCTTTGAAGGCTCCAAAATATTCCTGTCAATTAACAGAGTAGTGACCTGACTTAGCCAGTGTACACTGGTTCCTGATTAATTCCACAAGTTAAGTTTGAAAAACTTTATGCTAACAATTTCAATTCATGTCCCCCTAGGAGCAGCGATTTTCTAGTGAGCCTCTACTCACTCAGCAGGGATTTTACCTGCAGCATCACCAACATCAGCATTGGCTCTGCTAACCTAAAACAGCACTGGGATGGGCCCTAGTAAGAAACCCATTACCCTTGAGATGGGAAGGGCCGTCTGGTATATATGAGCTAATATATATATACCAGTAGTGTGGCAACTTTTCCTAGGGGTTATCTAGTAGCTGGAAGGCTTTCAGTTTGTCCTCAAGTAGGTCTCCTACACCCTCAGTGTGGCTGAGGATTTTGTCAAAGGGGCAACTTTCTAAGAGGATTTCTGGAGGTATTATTTCGCATTCCACTGGCTGAGAGATATCACAACCTCCTTTAAGCCAATAATCTGCAAGAAGGCTGAGATCATCAAGGGAGGGCACTGCAGGACTATGAAGAGTGTCCAGCCATTGAGGGCTTGCAACGGGGACAGATGTGATTCTCCCTTCTCAAGAATGAAGGGAGAATAGTGTCTTGGTAATTACCCGAGTGCTTATTAAGAGGTTTGAATTTCTTCACAGATCTCCTTATCTGTATCAGTGTAATTGTCATGTCTTAACTGCAAGTCAGAGGTGGAAGACTTTGCCTCTCACCTGTGGCTTCTGCCCTGAAGTTCCTTCCAGGCATTGATCGTTCATCTCCCAATGTATTTTAAGGAGTCATGTAGAATTTTTTTTACGTACCTGGTAGAAGGCAGGAAGCAGACAGATTGAGATATAACATACTAGCTTTTGTTCTTTCCGTCAATGTCCAGATGATAGTGATGAACAGTGACATTCAAGTTCTTTTCAGAGAGGAAGTGTGGGGAATGTGTTGTTATGGGGAAGACATGAAAAAGAGGAAATTTGATTTGGTTGCTTTATTAAAAGGTCAGTGAAATCAAACACAACAGGCAGTGTTGTAAACAGAACTAAAGAAATGTGAACCTTGAGGTTAGCCTGCTGCTGCTGCTGCCTGGTGGTTGATCAGCACACTATTGAAAAACTCCCTGGACAGACCTGTAGTGAAGGAGCTAGACCCCAGCTCTGTCTTGGTCTCACTGACGATGATTACCATTGACCCTGTGGTTGTCTTCACATTGAAAAGTAGTATTTATACTTGACGTCCTAGGACCTGGCATCTTGTTATCTAGAAAATCAGATCCAAGTCACCTCTTGACATTCCCAACCTACACGAAGGAAAAGCTTTGTATCCCCTTCCCACAGAGCACCCTGCCCTTGTAGGCTTACGTTGTAATTTTCTGACTACTATGTGTCATCCTCTGGAATGATGATGACCTTCATTTGTTTGCTTAACATGTTCAAACTTCATAAAAGAGAGGCCTTGCCTGCCTCACCTATTGGCCTAGCCCAACATTTAGGACAATCACCTGTTAGATAGAAGTTGATTAACGGTGTGGGTCATATTTTAGACAAATAACACTGGAAGTTAAAATATCTTGGAATTTGACAGGGCCATGTGTCCGGATGCTGGCCAAAATGATTCTCATTTATTCTCTGATTGAAGCAACATTTCTTCATTACTCATTAGGATCTCTCTTTAGGACTGTGTTCCTTTCTGAAAGCCAGTTGACATTTTAAAAGGGAAAACCATATAAATAAGCAAGTATTCAAATATCAGTTTCAGGATTTTATCATCCTAAGGGCTGGAAAAACATTTCGTTCTACCTGATAAGAAAGATTTATAAATAGAATGTGAGTCTTGGGCTGAAATGGGAAAAATAGTTGACTGCTTCCAGACCAGAGCAGGGGTAGGGTTGGAAAGACCAATCCTGACTGGACATTCATATAAGCCAAGGTGCAAAAATATGACATAGCATGAAATGAAATTCCATAGGGAGATATCCCATAACTACAAATGGTCAAAGAATAGCCTTTGACAGATGGAGGGGAGGAGACAACATGGTACCAAAGTTGAAGTTAGGTCTAAGACAACAGCTCCGTGGAGGAGGAGATGTATATTACACCGATGATTTTCACTTTTAGTACACATAAACTATGAGGAATTATTATGAAGCATTTAAAATAGTCAACATCAGTAGCAGAGTTGTATTTTAGTGACATTAATGAAGACACATTGATCACACAAAAGTAGAGTTGGTGTGATTCATGGCTTCTCACATACTCCTTGAGTTCAGGCCATCACTCTGCTGCAGTGAACCTTTGGTGTCTTATTCAATAAGATATTAGAGTCTTAAGACCTGAAGCTTTAGAGAATGCAAAAGTAGTGGTGATCACTAATTTGTGGGTTGAAAAAAAGTAAAATAGTTTCAACAGCATGGATGCACTATGAAATAATGTGCCGTGGCACCAGGAAGAATGTAGCATCCTGAAGTCTACTGAACTGGTTTAAAAATGGAAAGAACTAGTGATCTGAAACCTGCCTGGGCTCATCTACCATCACAGGGAAGTGAGCAGCCATGCATGGCCTCTGCTTGGGTTTAGGTGATCAAGAACCACAGCAGGGATATTGACCACATTGGTAATACTTCAATGAAGTAAATAAGAAGAAAATTGTGGGGTATGCCATAGCCCCCACAATTCACTAGTGTCTTCCCATCTCAACTAACTCAATTAGACATTCCCTCACTGAATTTCTACAGGATAATCTACTCTGGATAATTCTTCGTTGAGACTCCATATTAGTCTCAAGTAGATTGTATCAAGTTGACAATTACACACAACTGTCACTCTCAGTATTTGTTGGATAATTGTACATGTGCTTTAGTGTGCCTTATCCAGAACAGGAGGTCAAAAGAGACTGGATAAGTATGCAGAGAATTCTAGTGAACCTTTCTTGTCATGGTGAGATATCTTCTGCTGGGGTTTTGTTAACTAAGATTCATGTGTTTACTTAGAAATAGAATCTTAGAAGACTGCTGACTTTTGAGTGAGAATTTTGAATTTGTGAATCAGGGTCTTATGCTAAGGTGATTCAATTAAGAAAGACACTAGTGATATCTGAGCCTAGGTTTCCTATGCAAGTGGTGGGGTTCAATGGTCAGTCAATGATTCCACCAGCCTTCTGTTGCTGAATAGATTCCGAGTCTTTGAATAAAGTTAGAGGTGATGGTGGAACAAACTCTACATGTGTGGTCTAAGAACGTCTTGCTTCAGGGGTGGTATTCCACCTTCATTTCTGTAGCTGTGACAAAAAACAACTTGTGGGAGAACATGTATACTGAGCTTACAATTCTAGGTACAGCCTATCACAGTCAGCCAGTTGCAGTGACAACAGCTTGAAGCAGCCAATCACATCCATATTCAAAAGCAATAGGGAATGATTGCATATGTGTTAGCTTCTTGTGCTCAGCCTAATTCTCTTATACACTCTATAGCTTGGGACACACATACACACCTTCTTAGGGAATGGTGTCAACCCCAGTGGGCTGGATCTTCTCATGTCAATTAATTTAAGGCAGTCCTCCTCACAGACATGCCCACAGACCAATCCAGTGTAGATCAGCCCTTACAGAGGCTCTCTTCCTGGGTGACTCTAGGTTGTGTTGAGTTGACAACTAAAGCTAACCATAACAAATGAGATTCTTTTTGGAAACTTGTCTAGCCCTTTATTACTTGCAAGAGATTTCAGGAGAAGCCCTGTTGGTTTTGAGCATGGCCCTTGAGTGTATTTCATTTGCACTATTGTTGAACACTTCCAATGGTTGTGCTGTTTGCATATAATGAGATTAGAAAGTAAAAGATTAACTTGCCTCAGAATAACTGGGTCATATAAAGAATGTTCACTTCTGTTTGCTTAGAATAACTAAATTTCTGTCACTACCTACCAAAGCAAAACCAAAAAGCTTTTAAACAAATAAACAAAAAAACACAAATGAAAAATGATTTTGTGATGTCAATGGAGTTGGTGGTTGAAGTAGCCATAAGGGCATTAAGGTAAGAAGGCTAACCTCTTTAGCTGAGGGAAATGTGTCTGCCACCATTCTGGATTCTCTGTGTGGGCTTCTCAGTTCATGACTCTGAAGACCAAGCACAGGAGAGGATCTGAGGCTCACAGTGAACCAATATCCCAAGATTCCATAGCTTACTAACTTCAGAGCTTTGGGTTTTCTGTTCCAGTGAGGGAAACAATAGATGTGAATGGAAACAGGAAGCCTGCAACTAGAATTCTGTGGATGCTGGTGTCTCCTATCTGTGAGAATGACCTAGAGAAATATGTTCCAGAATTCACCAATTACTTGTCTGATTCTCCTCCGAATTCTCATCTTCTCAGAGATGAAAAGATTACCCGATGGTGTAAGCCTGACTGATCCTAGCTACTCAAGAAACTTAGTGAGGTCCTGTTTAAAATTAAAAAATAATAAGGAGTCAGGCTATAACTAGATGCTTTTTTTAAGCATACATGAGGCCCCTGGCTCAAAGATGGGGAGTAAGTGAAGACCGACAGAAAGTGGTGAGTACCACCACCTAATGGAACTTTACAGTAAAATTACATATGCTTATCTGCCAAGCTCCCTTGCTTCTACTGTCTCTCTTAAGCATTGGCTAGAAGGCAATTTAGGAAAGGGTTTGCAGTCTAAGAAATTGTCTTACAAGGACTTTTGCTTGCATCTACCATTCTTCATATTTGTTCTTCTCCATATCATATATATATATATATATATATATATATATATATATATATATATATTCCATAGGTGCTCATGTCTGTGTGGGTTTACATACACATGGATGACGAAGGTCAACCTTAGTTCTCATTCCACATTGACTTAAAAAAATGAGTGTGTGTGTGTGTGTGTGTGTGTGTGTGTGTGTGTGTGTGTGCTTGCAGGCATATGTGCACACATGTATACACATGCGAGATGCACACATGCAAGATGCACATATGTAGAAATCAGAAGGCAACCTGTGAGAGTCTATTTTCTTCTTCCACTGTGTGGGGCCTGGGAATCAAATCCACATCATCAGGCCTGGTGAAATTACTCTTACCTGTTGAGTCATATCACTGATGCCACATTGTTTCCTGAGACAAAGTCTCTCACTGGCCTGGAGCTTGGCAATTAGGTTAGGTTGGCTGCTTAGTTAGCTCCAGGGATCTGCCTGACTTTGCCTTCCCAGCAATAGGGTTCTGTGGATTCTGGGGTCAAATTCAGATCCACATTCTTCTGTGGCAAACACTTTAACAATGAGGCTTTCCTCAGATCCTTTTTCCTATTTCTTTATGAGAAAATGTGGGAAATGAAAGGGTAAGAGGATCATATCCCAGAGAAGATTAGCTCACAGTGGGTGAGGAAGGTTGTTGAACACTCTGCTGCATCTGCTGCTGTCACCCACACTTAAGAAAGGGCTTAGAATAGATTCTTGGTCAGGTCTCACCACTGAAGAGGTGGCTGGGTTCACCGTATATTAACTAATGCTGAAGAGGCTGTTCACAGATTCGCAGGAGGGACTGGAGGAGAGTCAGAGCATCCTGTGCTGGGGGCTTTGCTAATTGCTGCATGCTCCAGAACTAAAGTGAACTGTTAACTTCTTCCTGCGTCTCTGTCTTCACTCTTCCCAGAATGCCTTGCACATGGCATGCCTTTACAAGCAGAGGGAAGGAAAGCAAACAGAATTTCTATAAAGCATGAATCATCAGCTTCTAAGTAATCTATTCTTATTGGTTTTAGGTTTTCATTAAACACATTATGTAAAATAAACTCCCAATGTAGGAAAAGATTTAAAAAAGGAAGACACACAAGACTGCAGCAAGTATTGTTATTTGGTGAGAAGTTGTTAAGATTATCTTTGAACAGTTGCCTTTGGAAAAATACCAAATTTGACCCCAAGGAATTTTGTAAAGCAATTTACCCCTAAAGAAATGGGAGGAAGTTCTATTGAGTTCTCTAAATAGGCTATGTGAGCCTATTTGTTGAAGCCAAACACAAACGTGTCTTGGGTTTTAATGAATCTAACTGAAATTTTAGCTAAAAACAACTCATTGGAAAGCAGATGGCACAGCTCCCACTGTTAGCCAAGACTAACTCTTGTTTTCTGAAGTGTGGATTTGTTTAGCTCCACAGAACTCAGCACAGAGTGTCCATTAGTCCCAGAGCCCCTGGTCCATGGTCTCTCTCCACTCATCTTGGCCAAAGTCTCTCTCTCTCTCTCTCTCTCTCTCTCTCTCTCTCTCTCTCTCTCTCTCTCTCTCTCTCTCTCTGTGTGTGTGTGTGTGTGTGTGTGTGTGTGTGTGTCTGTCTTTCTGCCTGCCTGCCTGCCTGTCTATTTCTCTGTCTCAGTCTCTCTCTGTCTCTGTGTTTCTCTTCCTGTGCGTGTGTGTCTGTCTATTTCTGTTTCAGTCTCTTTCTCTCTGTCTCTCTTTCTTCCCGTGGGTGTGTGTGTGTGTGTGTGTGTGTGTGTGTGTGTGTGTGTGTGTGTGTGTGTTGGTCAGGAAATGAACAAGAAGAAAGAATGGGTTGCCATTTCATTTCCTTGAGCTGTTCTTTTGTTGTAATTATGTGTCTCTGTATGTGCAGAGTCCTATGTCTTCTTCTATTGCTCCTCACTTTATTTTTTGAGATGGTCTGTCACTAAACCTGAAGTTTACCACTTAACCAGACTGGCTAACAAATTCCTAGGGCCTAACTGTCTTTACCTCTCAGATATACAATTATAGACACATGCCACTGACTCTGGGTTTTTATGTGGGTGCTGGGGATTTGTACTCATCCATGAACCACAAGCACTTTATCTACTTAGTTAATGTCTCAAGCCTTTGTTGGGTTTTAATCATTGAAGAATACATTATTGAATGGTGCTTGGTAAGCTTGCC
Source organism: Cricetiscus sungorus (assembly GCA_030556225.1). Classification (NCBI taxonomy): domain Eukaryota; kingdom Metazoa; phylum Chordata; class Mammalia; order Rodentia; family Cricetidae; genus Cricetiscus; species Cricetiscus sungorus. Next base: position 52,177,485 of record JANBXA010000730.1, read on the forward strand.
TTGACTCAAGACCATCAGCAAAGATATGATAATTATCATACCAATTTCCTGAAATAGGAGATTTGCCCCAGACTCCGAATACAACACAGGCAAGTAGAAACTTAGAGAAAAGAACAGAATGGCATCAATAGAAACAAGTGTAGCAGCTGGGCATTGGTGGCACACATCTTTAATCCCAGCACTGGGAAGGCAGAGGCAGGAGGATCTCAGTGAGTTTGAGGCCAGCCTGTTCTACAGAGCAAGTAGGACAAGACAGGCTAGGAAACAATACAGAGAAACCCTGTCTCAAAAAAAACCTGAAGAAGAAAAGAAAAGAAAAAGAAAGGAAGAGAAGGAAACAAGGTAGCAAGGTGGTATTCTGGACTGAATTATTGCTGAAGACAGACCAAGGTGAGAAGATAGAGGGTGAGAAAACTGATTAGCCATGGAGGAAGGTCAGACACGTAGAATGAAGAGTTCTGCTGGAGCAAGCAGTGGAGGTCCTGTGCTAAAACCAGACTGTATGAAGAAGTGCACACATGTGCTTGGGAGGGTTCTGAAGCCTGACTGCACTTGATCAGGCAAAGAATCTTTGTCACATCTTCTTACTTGATGCTGTAAAACACCAAGCTGTGTGTTTAGCTAGTGAGAACAAGAAGAAACAGAAAAGACCATCAAGAAGGCAAAGCAAGTCATGCCTGGATTAGATCTCTAGAAGAGCTTTGGGTGAAGGGTCAAGGACAACACACACACACACACACACACACACACACACACACACACACACACACACACGAGAACTAAAATTTAAGGACTCATACCCAAAGTGAATGTTTGCATTCACTTTGTGTACAGTACTATGTAGTTTCCCCCCTTTGTTATCATGAATTTATTAGCCTAGGCTGAGACATTTATCAGGTAACCTTCCTTTCTCTGCCCTCTTTTTACTCAGCAGGCCCCTGAGTCTTTTTCTTCCATGCACACAGTAGTGGGACCAACTGTGAAGGACATGAATGCTTTTGGCCTTCTTGGCCCAGTGCCTGGGATTCCAGCCTCTTCAGATCTTGAATGTGATTGGACTGGCAGGCTCAGCTCCTAAGCCACTAGGCAGAGATGTCAAACTCTTAATTAGAACTCTCAGTTCATCCTGAAACCTGAACTTTGTCTCACCACCCATGAGTGCTTCCTCAGGTGGTTCTTGAGTACTTAGAGAGGGACAGGTCATGCTTAACCATTATGTCTCTGGCTAAAACAACTAGCTTTGATATTAATTCTCCAGGTCCCTCACCCTTCACACACACACACACACACACACACACACATACATACACACACCTGTATAAGTACATGGCCATTGACTTTGAGGAACGTAAATTGTGCACACATGATCACCCAGATTACCATGACATATTCTAAAGGAGAAATCAAACTAAAACGACAAGATTTGTCAGTGTGTACATGTGTGGCTGTATATGTATTTAATAGGGAGTGAGAACTTCTAAGCTCATAAGCCATTAATGAGAAAACAGATACTAACTTGTAATAAGATTAAGATCATTAAATTGGTTGTTTCACCCGAAGCCTTACCAGGAAGATAGGCAAGTCTCCCAGAGTTCCCAGGAAGGTCAAGTGAACAGAAAGAGAAATCATGAGAACCATGCCGAATGTGCAGAAGAACACATGTCTAGGCATGGACTCCCTGTGGGGAAAAAGAAGAAGAGAAGCCATAAATGGGCCTGACTTGGAAGGCGTTCCTTCAAAAATCTGTGGTAGCTTGGCATTTGGCTGACCCCAGCCAAGAGAAGCCTGGACTTGGCTTGCCTTCAATAGTATCATAGATAGTTTGGAGAGTTGCTATAAGTTGTTATTTTGAATACAGGTTTCCTGTTAGCTCAACTTTCTTCTATGGATAGGGTCCTTGGAAATAGGTGAGGGGAATTAGAAAACAGCCAGAGGCTAAATGATGAGTCATCTTCCTGTGGTCCAGGCCTTCATTATTGGCATTTCTCTCTGACACTTGTTTCTGTCAGTAGGAAAGTCATTAGGGGGACAGAATGGGTCTTTAAGGGTTCCTTATTTATTGGTGCTGAAGGTTTTGGATTGTTCATTCTCTTTGTTTTATTTCTCCACAGTAGTGGGACTTCTCAATGAAATATTAAGCATAAAGATTTTTAATTTTTTTTATTAATTTTTTACATTCCAATCTCAGTTTCTCCTCCCTCCTCTCTTCCTGCTCCCCCACCCCCACACTCCTATTTGTTCCTTGGAGAGGCTAAGCCCCCCCCCAGGAAGTCTACTAAGTCTGTCCCATCATCTCATTAAGGTGGGACCAAAGCATCTCCCCACCCCCACTCCCCTATGTCTAGGCTGAGCAAGATATCTCTCCATATAGAATATAGACTCACTGCCAGTGGCCTCATATATAATCCCAGCTGTACCATTGTCACCTATATTAAGGGAGTCTAGTTTGATCTTATGCAGGACCCCAATTTGTCAGACCTGAGCCAGTGATCTCTCACTAGCTCAAGTTAGCTAGTTCTGTGGGTTTCTCCATCATGGTCTTGACTCCTCTGCTCATATTTTCATTCCTCCCTCACTTCAATTGTACTCAGGAGCTTGGCCCATTGGTTACTTGTAGATTTCTGCATTTTCTTCCATTTGTTTCTGGAAGAGGGTTCTAGCTTCTTTGGGGTTGTGGATCATAGTCTGGGTTTCTTTTGGTTATGAGTGTTTACATACTATATTTGTTTTTCTGGTTTTGCATTACCTCACTCAGAGTGGTTTTTTTTCCCTAGTTCTGTCCATTTGCCTGCAAATTTTAGGATCTCATTGTTTCTTACTGCGGAGTAGTACTTCATTGTGTAAATATACCACATTTTCTTTATCTATTCTTCAGTTGAGGGATATCTAGGTTGTTTCTAAGATCTGGCCATTACAAATAATGTTGCTATGAACATAGATGAGCAAATGTCCTTGTGGTATGAATGTGTCTCCTTCGGGTATATGCCCAACAGTGGTACTGCAGGGTCTTCAGGTAGGTTGATGCCAAATTTTCTGAGAAATCACCATACTGATTTCCACAGCTGTTGTACAAGTTTGCACTTCCACCCACAATGGAGGAGTGTTCCCCTTTCTCCTCTCCAGCATAAGCTGTCATTAGTGTTTTTGGTCTTAGCTAGTCTGATCAGTGTAAGATGGAATCTCAGAGTGGTTTTGATTGCATTTCCCTGATGACTAAGGATGTTGAACATTTCCTCAAGTGTCTTTCTGCATTTGAAATTGTTTTGTTGAGAATTCTCTATTTAGATCTGTACCCCATTTTTAAATTGGTTTATTTGGTAGTTTGATGTCTAGTTTCTTGAGTTCCTTGTATATTTTGGAGATCAGCTATCTGTCAGATGCTGGATTGGTGAACATATTTTCCCATTCTGTATGGAACCATTTTGCCTTGTTGACTATGTCCTTTGCTTTACAGAAGCTTCTCAGTTTCAGGAGGTCCCATTTATTAATTGTTGCTCTCAGTGTCTGTGCTACTGGTGTTTTATTTAGGAAGTGGTCTCCTGTACCTATGCTATCAAATGTATTTCCCACTTTCTCTTCTATGAGGTTCAGTGTGGAGGGATTTATATTGAGGTCTTTGATTAATTTGGACTTGAGTTGTATGCATGGTGATAGATATTGATCTATTTGCATTTTTCTACATGTTGACCACCTGTTATAGCTGCATCATTTGTTGAATATGTTCTCTTTTTTTCCATTTTGTTTTTTTAGTTTCTTTGTCAAAAATTAGGTGTTCATAGGTATGTGGGTTGATATCAGGGTCTTCAATTTGATTCTATTGATCCACTTGTCTGGTTTTGTGCCAATACCAATCCATAACTAACCAATGGGCCATGCTCCCAGAGTACAATTGAAGTGAGAGAGAACCAAAAATAGGAACAAAGGAGCCAAGACCATGATGGGGAAACCCACAGAACTAGCTGACCTGAGCTAGTGAGAGATCACTGACTCTGGTCTGACAAATAGAGAACTTGCATAAGACCAAACTAGACTCGCTTAATATAGGTGACAAAGTTGGAGCTGGGACAATATATGAGGCTACTAGCAGTGGGTAAAAGATTTAACTCTAGTGCACAAACTGACTTAGTGGAGCACATTCTATATGGAGAGATATCTTGTTCAGCCTAGACACAGGGATGTGTGGATGTGGGGAGGTGGGGGGTGCCTTGGTCCCAGCTCAATGAGATGATGGGACAGAGTTAAAAGACTTCCTAGGGGAGGACTTACCCTCTCCAAGGAGCTGATGGGAGATGGGTGTGGGAGTGGGGGAACAGGAGGAAAGGAGGGAGGGGGGTCTGGGATTGGAATGTAAAAAATAGATTTAAAAAAAGAAACATTTCTTGTTGCCGAAAGCCACTAAGAATTATAGCCACAAAGCCTTGGTTCAGCTATATTTTACTGCCCAATAGTCTTCCTGGAGACAACATATATGCTTTTCATTTTGCTGCCATTATTCTTCCTGAGGTTGCAGGATATCAGTCATAGCTGTGATGAAAAAATGAAGACAACAGAGAAAGAAAGCACTTGGAATGTAAGCACAAGGTGATGTCTTCATCTGAGGCGACCAAGGATAGGAACCAAAAGAGGCTGACTTGCCATGGGAATCAGATTCATGAGCAATGAAACCAAAGCCTCCATCACTTGACATTCAGAGATCACTGTAGTAGTAGAGATGGAACTCTGTCTTTCCTACAAGTGTAATGAAATCAGCCTGGACTGCGATGAAAGAGTAGCAATGCCTCTATTTTATGGTGCCAAATCAACTGATGGCCAAGATGAAGGAGGAGTTAATGCCTCCAAAGGAGGTGTCCCAGGCACTTGGTGTCCCTGGAGATTATCAGCCGTTGCAAACCTTAGCTGGAAATTTGGTAAATGGAGTGGCTCCCGGAGTATCTGACATGTCCACCATGCCTCCATTGCCATTTGAATGTTATTTTCCATTCCAAGCAGCTAAAGCAGGGACAGATTGTTGTGATGACTATAAATACAATTTAACACAGAGATACTGTAACAAGGATAGTTAACCATCCCATGGACACCTGTCATACAGATGTTTTCCCATGTCCTATCAGGGAAGAGGTGGTTCAAATGTGTGTGTGTGTGTGTGTGTGTGTGTGTGTGTGTGTGTGTGTGTGTGTGTCCACTTCCCCAGCTCTAGCACTAGATAGGCACACCACCACTCCAGCATTTTTATGTGAGTGCTAGGGATACGCAAGCACATCTGTATTCCTGCTTGACAAACAATAAACTGACTATGCTACTTCTCCAGCCCTAATAACCACTTTATAGGTTGTGTTTCCCCTTATCATATTTCTCAGTTAGATAGAATTTCTCTGGGCCCTGGGCCCTGGGCCCTGGGAATGATAGAATCACTTGTTGAATTCCTGTCAGTGTAAGAATGTGCAATAGTTTTCCTTCTGTCCTTTTGGATGCTGAATCAGGCAGAGGCAGAGTAAAAATCAGAGGAAGAAGCAGATCTCAGGCAAAGCCCTAAACCAGCAGCCAAGCACAGCGTGGCCGAGGGGGCATGAGCACTGGGCACACTTGCTCTTGCCTAGTTGGGAATTTCAATTCACTTCCTGTGTCTTCCATGTCATCATTTGTAAATATCTGTCTACTGGGTCCCTGAACACTTGTATAATCCTATGCTACCACCCTTCTGTTAATCCCCCAGGGGACCAGACTCCCCACTGTGTTACCAGTTACCAGTGTATGCTGGGTGGGACAGTGATCCCAAGAGACAGGACAAATCTCACTGCCACAGAGGTCTTAAAAAGTACTGAGAAACTCTTTTGGTGACTTGTTAAACCCCCCCAAAGTCCCCCAATATCTCTGAAATACTAGTGGCAGCCATAGTATCTGAAAATGGGGAATAAAAGCATCAGCTTTGCTGAGACTGGAAGAGATAGATGTCTCAGTCTGTAAAATGCTTATTGCACAAGCATCAGGGTCCAAGTTGGATACTATCACCGACACAGAAAGCCGGGCTCAGTGATTCGGGCTAGAGAAACTGAGACCCTAAGATCCCTGGAGCTCCCTGGCCAGCTTGGCTCAATCAGTGAGTTCCAAGTTCAGTGTCAAAATGAAGGAGGGAGAACAGTGAAGAAAACTAGCATCAGCCTGTGGCCTGCACATGCACTCTCATGTGTGCACACACATGTATACATGCTCTATAGACATGCATGCATACATACAACACAGATGCACTTTTGTTCCTTAGAGATACTCTTCTGCCAAGACTTAAACTCTTCAGCTTAACCTGTGTTATCTCCTGAGTCATTGGACCACACCATATTTAGCCTCTGCTCCTTTTGAAGTAGTGGTGTGGTGGGGAAATACTTAGGCCACCTAGCATCATCTTCTGGGGGGCGCGGTGCTGCCTCTTAAAAATCTGTTGAATTGGTGATGTCTAGGTAGTAACAGGAAAAACAGCCAAAATGTGCTATTCAGTGTTCGCAAACAGGTCATTTTCAAAACAATTAACTGTACTGAAACCGTCTTAGATGGAGCTAAGCTTTGTACAATTTGTCACAACAAAAGAACATTTATGGCTTAGATGACTAGAAAAATCTACCATTTCCTCATGAGAAGTAGGGAATTATGAGCTTTAGGAATGGTCTTGGTTTATTTGAGCCTGGGATTTTTCCATAACCCAAAGTGATGATTAATATCTTCTCTCTGCCCACATGGGGTTTTGTGGGTAGATGGCTCTTTTTGAGAACTTTACTCCTTCACTTTCCAAATTGAATTGGCTTGAATAGAACACCTTCCAGCACCATAATGGGATGCAATAGTCACAGGAGATTGTAGCTGGAAACAGACCTGGGAGGGTAGGCTGAGGCAGGCTGCTACAAAAACACCAAGTGGTTTTGCACATACATTAAAATGCCTTTGCCATGGCCCATTTAGGTCTCAGCACTGGTCTCTTCGAGTCTTTAGAAAAGCTGTGTGGTTCTTCTATGTCTAAATGCTCTTTATTTTGCTTCTCAGGGAACAATCACAAAGCCATGCCTACACTCCACACAAGAAACACACTGATCTTGCTTACTTAAACACAATGGATCCCATTTTCTGGATATTACTTTTTTAAAAACAATTTTTTAAGAATGCCATACCTTTATACAACATGATCTTGCCTGTCCTCCATTTATCCTTCTACATAACTTTCATTCCCCATAGTACTCCACCCAATTTCACCTCTTTAAAAGAAGTTAGGAAGTCCAATTACTGCATGGGTGTGGGGCATCCATTGAAGTTAGGGCATTTGAAATCTACCAGTGGGAACACCTTAAAAACATCCTCCCTCCCTCCACCAGTTATCAGCTGCCAGTAGCTCCTCTGTAAGGGGTGGGGCTGGAGGCCATCTCCCCTAGCTATGCTGCAGTTTGGCTGGCTTATTGTGCAGGTAGCAATAGCTGCCATGAACTCAGGTGTGCAGCAGCAGTGTGATGTCAGAAGCCCACATCCCACAGCATCCTCCCCATCTACAGGCTCCTCCCCATCTCCAGGCTCCTCCTCATCCACAGGCTCCTCCCCATCTCCAGGCTCCTCTCCATCTCCAGGCTCCTCTCCATCTGTGGGCTCTGGCTCAGACATTCCTTTTGCCTCCTCCTAGTTGATGTTCCCTGAGCTTTAGGGAAGAGGGCATTGATGAAGATGCCCCACTTAGGGCTGAGAACTCAGTCTCTGCTCTGCACTCTAGCTATATTGTGGTTCTGCATTGACTGCTGGTAAAGGTAATTTTTAAAAAATGAAATACAATGCTTTTCTGAGCATTGCCTATGTAAATAATGAAAAGCACACATCATTCTTTTTGTTTTTATGTAGATGATGGAAGACCACCTAATCCATTCTTTGTCCTACTGACTTCTTCAGAAGTGTTAATGACTAAAATCAACTCCTGGCATTTTCTAGTCTTAAGATTCTATTTTAAACTTGGTGTTATGTGTTTGCTTCTTTAAGAAAATGAATAGCTAGATTTGGTTTGGGTTGACCAGGAGAAGGAGGAAGAGGAGAAAGCAGAGGAGAAGAAGGAGGTAGCTCAGCCAGCAGAAAGTCCTTAGCTATTTTGTTTGAGAAAATTTCAGGCTGGAGGGATAGCTCAGCCATTAAAGCCTAGCTTCACAACCAAATACAGTGTGTGTGTGTGTGTGTGTGTGTGTGTGTGTGTGTGTGTGTGTGTATACATATATGTATATATATGAAAAATTTCTAAAAAATATCTTCTCATTTATATTATTAAAATTGGATTTATGGGAAGGGAGGTTAATTTAGCTTCCCCTCCCCCCCTCTGTCTCCCACCTTTCCTGCTCTCCTCCTTCCCCCTCCTAGCCTTAGTTCCATCCCTCCTCCCCTCCTTTTTCTTCCTTTTGAGACTAGATCTTACAGCGTAGCCCAGGCTGTCCTCAAACTCATTGTCCTTGTGCCTCAGTGTCCTGAATGCTGGGGTTAGCCATGCACTATTACACATGGCATAGCCTAGTTCTGTGCTCCACAATATAAAACACGGGTAGAGTGAGACGGGAGCAACCTGGGGCCTCACTGCAGATTTGTCTATGGCTAGATCTAGCAGACCAATCAAACCAAAGAGAGGAAGAAAGTTGCTGCATGGAGTACAGAACCAAACACCTCAGGTTCACCATGCCTGGGAGAGGGGCAGCTTTGAGGCTCTCGTTTCATATTCCCAGGATCTCCATTTGTTTCAACAGATTCAATAGACCAGCTTCCTCCCACCCATAGAAAATTGTGTTATCAAACATGTAAGATACCTCCATTCCCTCCTCACTCTTTAGTCTTTCTGAAATGCCATTGTTTTCTTACTTATTTGGTCAAATCCTAGCCAGTGTTCACAGTCTTGAGAGTTCAGAATGTGTCCAAAGGACTGAATGCAGCCCCTGGCCACCCGCTTTCCTGGTTTTGTTTCTAAAAATTCCAGATTGGATTTTTCTTCATAAAAAGGTGTACCTGATCAAGCACCCCTCTCACGACAAAGTTACAATTATGAGTGTCTAGAAGGTAAAACATCGTCCTAATTTACCCCATACTGCTGGGGTGATGTTTTTGTAGGGTCTTCCCTTCCAAATGAGGAGAGCCATGTGAAGCTGAGGTAGTCTCTGGTAGGCATACACCCCCATCACAATTTCTCAGGAGACAGTTTCTTAATGCTGAAAGGGAAGTCTTATTACATTCATGGGGAATGCCATGCCCAGATGCAGTTCTCTTGAGATTTTGTTTCCATCCCTCCCATTCTGCCTCTGCCTGCTCATTTCTATCCTTCCTTTACATTAAAGCAATCCCCGTGGTTCCTGTTCTTATGTTTATGACATCTAAGTCGAGGGAAGTTTGGAGCCCTAATCAGTCATTCACTCAGTGCCTGCCACATGTGCAACACTAAGATGCTACCAACCGGTAGGACAAGGGACACACCTGGGTTCTGCAGAAGCTTCGGTGGCAGGGGGGAGGGGGAACAGTGACAGGGAGAAAGCAAGAGTTCCTTTCCTTTCCCTCCTCCTTTTGGGCAGAGAACTACATCTACTTCTTTAAAAATGTGACAAGTGAAGAGCTGGAGGACCAGTGGACAAGTAGAGATAGCACTCCCTGAATCCAGCCATTGGAGCTATGCAATAGGACCCTGGTCAGTAGAAACACAGGCAGAGGCACCCAAGCAAGGCCAAGAGCCTGGCCTTTCTCACTGTAGGATTTTGCAACTGTCTCTCATTGTCTTAACATGTAGAATGGAAGTGATATATCCTGCTTCCTTCACCTGGTGACTAAGTAGTAACCTCTGTGAGTCTGAGCCTGGCAAGGGCAAACACAGTTACAGTAAACTGTTACCACACTGATGCAAGATATAAAGTATGGTTGGAGAGAGTTGCTGATGTGGCTTTAATAGGTGAGATGAGTCCCATACCGCAGATGAACACCCTGCCTGCCTCAACAATGAGTGAAGTCAGTATCTGAGTATCTGAGGAACATTTGTCTCCGAGAATGTGTGAAGAATATGCTTTTTCATGGGCTCTGTATGATAAAGGGTGATCTATCACAGTACATTTGACATTTTAAAAACTTGTATTATGTTTTGGGGTATTTTGCTTACATATATGTCTCTCTACCATGTACATTCCTGGTGCCCATGGAGGCCAGAAAAGGGCACCAGGTCCCCTGGAGTGACTGACAGTTGTGAGCCACCATGTGGGTGCTGGAAAGAACCCAAGCCTGTGGAAGAGCAGCCAGTGGCTGATGCTAGCCAGCCACTGAGCCACCCATTTCTCCAGCCTCTGTCTTTGTTTTATGAGTTATTCCAGATGGAGTTTTGCTGATATCTACAACCATTATTCCACGTGACCAAGTCTTTAAAGCAGTAATAGCCTAAGGGCTGCCCAGCACTGGCAGAGCAGTAACCAACTACAAATGAGGCCCCTGACTGCCTCTCTGCAGCCCCATCTCCTTCGCCCTCCAGATCAGCTACAGGTGTTCTGTCTCCTTTGGTGAATGTAATGTAGGGCCTGAAAGATTCTTAATCAAAGGAAAATGACAGCTCCATTTACCACTGAAGGATTCTCAGACTCTCATTTGCATGCTGAAATATACCTAGCATGGCTTTATCTTCCTAAATCACTCTGTGGATGCCTTGCACTTGAAAGATGGTAGGACCTAGTAGAAAGCAATACTGGTAGACATGCCTCGTGGGTCTGGATTTATGTTCTATGGAGTAAAATGAGTTTTCACTATTTTTGTTGCCTCGCTAGCTGATTAGTTGCCTTTAATGCAGATGTGATAGGGAATAATGTACAAAGACTCGTCTTTAACAGAATTTTATAAGCATCTACACTCGAGGTGATAACCAGAATACTGAAAATAAAACTGTCACTTCTCACATTATAAGTCAGGTTTACTGTGTTCTCTCATTTATGATCCTAGACTGAGAACAAAAATCACCATTTTATTATTTTGTATTTGAAGACTGAAATAAATAGATACCAAATGAAATGGTTTTACTATCAAAAGATCACAAGATTTGGCAGCCAATGCCTCCACTAGAACCTTGACTTTAGCCTGATCTAGCTGGGTTTTTTTTTTTTTTTTTTTTTTTGCGGAAACTGCCTGATTTTGGTTTGTTTATGAAATTATGAACATTGAACTTTCTGTGTGTGTGTGTGTGTGTGTGTGTGTTGCTTGGAAGGACACTATGCTCTCCTGTCTGCTGCTGCTCTGGACTTAGCAAGGCCGGGGGCCATTCTGCTTTGAGTCTGAATTAGAATAAATCTGAGAGCATAGCCTTTGAAGCCTCTGGTTTATATCCCACACTCCACACACCTGCTCTTTGATGTTCAATAAGCCCTCTGGTCTCTTTTGTCAGTTTCTCAGCCTTCATGAAACTTTAATAACTTGTCACTCCAGCCTTAGGCTTCATGAGTCTTCAGTTTAATCATTCTTTGCCAACACGCACTGCTTGCTTCGTCCTTTATTCTTGCAGATCATCTTCCTCGCAGACCCTTTACGTAAGCACCTCCCAGATGTCTGACTTTTTCTGCAGTGTAGCTCCAGGCTCTGCTCAGCATCAAGTATCTCCTGCATTTACCCATCAGCTGCCTCTCCCATTCTCTGAGACACTTAGTCGGAAAGCTTGCCTCTCCTCTGCTGTTCTTGCTCTCACTGTACTGTGCAGAGGGAAAGGCCTTTTAGAAAAGTGATGCTGTGGGTGCAATTCACATGGGCAGAGGTGTGCCACACTCTTGGCCAGCTTTTTCTTGCCCACTATCGTTTCCTCTTCTATCCTATCTTGGCTCAAGTCTTTGGCCACTGTACTGGAAAAAGCCTTTCTCCCAATGCTAGTATCTGCTACCCATCTCTCTGGGGCACCTTCTTCCTCTGTTTCAGACTCTAACTTTTCAAATAGTTTCCAGATCTCTATGAAGGTTGAATAGCCACAGTCATTCACAGGGGTGAAGAGGATGGTAACTCAGTGACCTTTCTGAGATCCAAACTGGTCCTGACACCTATCTCAAGCCCTTCTGTTTTCCATGCAGACTCAGGCTCTTTCCTAGTACATTGGCCAGTGCCTTACCCAGGGACTTAGCCACGTTTCCAAGATGTAGTCTTTCTGATCATTTGGAACTAGATTAAAAGTCCCATGTTTGTATCATTTTTCCCTATCTGAGTTGGTCATCTAGTTCCAGGACGGTAAAACTGTATGGCACTGTCCACCATAACACTTTCTAAACTTGCAGATTCATGCCCTAAAACTTGTGACAAATCACAGCCATAAACCCAGGATTTTGAAGGGGGAAGTAACACTAGAAAAATTAAGGTTGGAAGTGAACTCCTGAAACATTTTCAGTCATGTCAAAGCACCTGGCAGTATTGTTCCCTACATGAAACAGAATGGAAACTACAGTAAGGCAAAGGAGCATTGGTGAGAGTCTATTCACATGAAGCAAAATCTGGGAAGTCAGTTAACACGTATGGGCCTCATTTCCCTCTCTGTAGAATAAGAGTGTCAGGGACACTCAAGCTGCTTCATAGTTTTCTATGATGGGTTAATGTATGTGTATGTACATGTATATATGTATATATAATGTAAGTGTATGCATGTGTATTTATGTGTGTACATGTTTATATGCATGTATAGTGTATGTATATGTATGTGCACACATGTGTTTGTAATTGTAATATGTGTGTATACTTGTATATGTATGTGAAGTGGTAAAAATATTGCCTGCCATGGAGTTCACTATTAATCAATTTGATTGTCTGTGATTACCATGTCTAGCTTATTACTCCCAGCCTCCTGTTTTTCTGAAGTACTTAGAATCTGTCTTATTTTAAAGAAGAGGCACATTCTTATTTATGTTGTGTACTATCCAAGTATTCATTTTAGTTGTTTCTAGGGTAACCTCATAGCTTCACCTGTTTGTTGGCCTTGGGAAGTTTGTGTGAGACAGATCTCAGCCAGTTCAGCTCAGAGGATGTAGCAGAAGAGACTAGCCTGGCTTTGTCAGCTTTCTCCTGCAGTGTTTGTCCCTTCTTCCCTTCTGTGTCTCCCTCATCCTCCATTTCTCTCTCTGAAGCAGTCTTCTCTCCATCTGAATTTACACAGCTTGAGTTTCTTCGCTCTTTGCCTTCTTCTCTCTGTTTCTCCACCTGCCTCTGTCCACCTACTGTCCAGTTCCAGAGCTCTTCCTTTCCATCTCCATCAGGACACCACGCTCACTTAGATTGTAATATCTGTGCTATATGGTGAGCCCAGAGGTGGTGGCACGCCCATTTAATCCCAGCACTTGGGAAGCAGAGGCAGGTGGATCTCTGTGAGTTCAAGACCAGCCTGGTCTACAAAGTGAGTTCCAGGACAGCCAAGGATACACAGAGAAACCCTGTTTCGAAAAACAAAAAATTTACAAATTAAAAAAATATACCTATGACAAATAAGAACCAGGTCTTTAATTTCCATGAGGGCAAGAAATGGCAGTTATTCATGTTTGCATTGGCATAGGACTTTAGTAATTAGTGAATGCATGTTTGGAACAGAGAAGCAGTTGGTCAAATGAGAGGATGCAATGGGAAGACCCTTCTCTGCCCGAAGAATCTCCACACAGACTTTTCTTTAAAACTTAACTTCCTTATCTCTCTTATACTTCAGATCAGTGTAACACTAAGTACCAAAACATTGAGGCTTAAATTTAATTGTTTTTTTAAAAAAATCTTTAAAAATAATTTTAGCAGAAAGGGGATGGGATGGGGTTTGGTGGGGGAAAAGGGAAAGACAGGTGCCAGAACTGGGATTGACACGTAAAACAAACTTGTCTCAAATTTAAATAAAAAATTATAAAAAAAAAATGAAGAAGAAAATTAAATCTTAAACATTTTGTGATGATGACTTGATCAGGAAATAAAGGTGGCATTGTAGTGATTAAAAAAATAATAAAAAATAAAGAATTCCCAACCTTCCTCATTGATCACAATACTTTAGCAAACCACTTGTCAGAAATTTATATAAACTATGCAATGTTTTAAATTATGGTTTAAATCTATTATACCTTTTATTTTTATATAAGCAGGGTCAGTTCCAGCAACATTCATAGGCTTGGTGGCTATTACATGTTTTTACTCAGCCTATCCCCTGGGTTTTAACAGAAATCATTTCGCCTCAGTTTCACAGGATCTCCTCCCACCTCCATTTTACTTTGATGTAGGCTTTGGGATTTGTGTTAATTACATTATTATCCAAGTGCATTGTTGAAGAGTAAAGTCCAAAGTCTCTGCTGTATTGGGCTCCAATCTCTACACAGGCTGCATGTTCAGGCATAATGCAAGTAGAGGACCCAACAGACTAAGTTGCTATGTCCATAGATTCCAATTAATGTTTCCAAGGCTATGTTTCTTATGAATATCTATAAGTATTAGCAATATGGAAGGAAATTATTACAAATTATTATCTACATAATTAAATGCAAAGTATTCAGTAGTTGCAAAATTTAAATAAGCCTTTAAAAATATCTTCCTTGTGCATTTTAAAAATAATCTCACAATAATTTTAGGACTTTTATTCAAAGTGGATAAGGTCCTGTGACAGAGCCAGAACTTACATGCTAGGAATGGAACCCAGGGCCTTGCCCATGCTATACAAACAGTCTTCCATTACACCACATCCAGCCATTATTTTATTACTTCTTATTTTGAGACAGGGCTCAGTATATTGCCAGCATACTGGTATTTGCAGTGTGACAATGTAAATGCATTGTCGAGGTTAGACAACAACATGGGAATTTATTATGGACAACATAAATGAAATGTTGGCTGGTAAGGTGAGCCATAGGAACTTGCTTGATTTGGTCACTCCTGTTTGCACTCGAATCTTGGAAAGGAAAAGGACATAACAAGCATTTCTGTTTCCCTTGTTTATAAAAGGACTTACTTGCCTAGAGCTTTATTGGGAAATTGAAAAGAGATCAAAATTCTGAAAAGGATGTATTATTTTCACTCCATTGGCTTCTATCTTCTAAAGATTTTTTTAATGCCTTCCCAATTTGTTTTCTGAAATGTTTGCTCCTCAGAGGGAGTTTTTAAAATCATTAAAGTAGCAGTATACTGTTTTCGGAAAGAATACTCAAGTCTTTAAATGCATCATGTATCACTTGCTAAGTATTTTGTAGTATTCATATCTGTAACTGTTGAATGTCCCTCAAAATGGTTGATACATGGATATACATATGATTACTGGCATTAAATTACTATCCTCGGTTTGTGGCATCTAAGACAATTCTGGATTTTTTTCATTTGTTTCTTTGTTTGTTTGTTTGTTTTTATGACAGCTATTTTGTTTAGAAGATTGGGAATGGTAGATGATCCTATTTGACATTTCTTACAGACCTGTAGTTCAGTTGTATTACTTAAATGAGCATTGATTTCTGTGTGCTTGGGTGTGTGTATATGTGTGTAGAGGTCACAACCTGACCTTAAGAGATTTCCACCTTAGTCTTTCGAGACAGTCCCTCACTGGAACCTGGAACTCACCTGCTGTGTTGGTGGTCAGACAGCTCAATGGTCTTCCATTTTCTTCCTTGGCACCGGGATTGCAAGCATAAGGGGTAGGAAGCAAGAAGCAAGAAAAGGGTTCCTCCTGTTTCCATGCTGGTGACCTTCCCTGACTGTGGCCTTGCTAGCTTCATTGTTTCACACTGGCAAGGAAGGGCTGCTTATAGCAGTTTTCCCTGATTCTCTGTAACCTGCCTCCCACTGTATTTGGCAAATGCATTGATTTATGACCTTCTTTTGTTTTCCAACTATACAATGTTGATGCAAATACTTCCACATTGGGATCCATCATTGAGGGTGACCTGAATCTATTCTCTTAGGCTATGGACACTCACGATTGAGTGAAAATTAACTGTTTCTTATTTCCTGTGGGGGCAAAAAAGAAAGGAAAGGTTGTCAAATGTTCTTTCTGGTTCTAAAAGCAGTCTCATCACTAATTGCTACCTGTAAGGCTTAAATGTCAACTGCTGCCAGAAGGAATGTAATTTGGGGGTGGGGCCACCTCTGCTTCTATGCTTTTTAACTTTCAGTAGTCCATAACTTTTCAATATCCATGTTACTAACATTTAAATGAAATAATTATATATTTACCTAAATGAATCGTCCTGGATAGAAATTATATGCTAATTATGAAGCTTTTATTTATTTTATTCTTTAAGCTTTGGAGAGGGTACCCATAGAATAAAGAAGAAGAAGACATTACTTTCTTGCCTCGTTACTTTGTTACAAAGTCAAGATGTGAGACAAGCACTGTGGCAGATGACTTCCTCCTTTGAAAGTCTCAGCTCCCTTTTTTGATGAACATGCTTGCTCTATCTGAGTTGCTATGCCTTTAAATATGAGATTCTATGGTGTGTGTGTGTGTGTGTGTGTGTGTGTGTGTGTGTGTGTGTGTGTGTGTGGCCACTAGGGTCCTAAAGTACTGTTGAAGATGTTGTGGTGATCAAAACTCAAAGAAACCCCTGCCCTCTAGACACTTCCATTTCCATTATATGAGAAAAAAATATGTGTGATATAAAATGCATGAGGTAACCCTAAAGCAAGGGAAAACATTGGTAAGAATCTAGGAAGAGTTGAAATCTCCCTCCAATGCCTAGGGGAATAATACTCTTAGTGATGCTGGAAGCCAGGGCGTAGACCTAAAGGCAACATCAAGATGGCACAGCAGAAGGAAGAGAAGTAAGACCCTGTGGCACATTTGGGGAGATGGAAGAGGGCACCACGTTTGCAGTGTGGTGCAGTTACTGGGACAGCTGGACAGAGGTTAAAAGTAGTTCCCATGACATACTCTGTCACTTACCCAGGCACCTTCCCAACTGCATCTATACATATTACTGTAATCTTTACTGCAAACTAGTAAACTAATTATTTTATATCTGTTCTACAGATAAGGAGCCTATGACCAAAAGTTATTCTAGACCCCCTAAGTCACCTAGGGCATCTCATAGCCCCCATTCCTTCCTCTTAAGCACCATTCTTCTTTGTAAGACCTATAAAGCTTTGATGATGGAACTGTGATTGTTTCTTGGCCTGGGTGAGAAAGAAAAAGGTAGTCAGAGAGGTAGCACTGTGCTCTCTCCCACTTCCCACCAACTTTTATTTGTCAGCGACCTGCAAAATGAAGATGTGGTCCAAAGAAGAATTCCACTGGAGTCAGGGAAACCTCACCCTCCTAGGAGGAAGCTACCTAGCAGGGGAGTCAGATTGCAGTTATATTTAGCTGCCGGTCAATGCATTTACAACTTGTCAGCTGTCTTCCCATTCAGGCCAGCCCAGAGTTTGGACATGCTTTACTCATTAAAAAGAACTTTGCTATTCTTCAGGTTGTCCTCATAATTCACTCATGTTCCTTCCCTGCTAGATTCCAGCCAAATATTTTCCCAGAATTACTGTTGTGTAGGGAGCACACATCAATGACACACTCGTGTCCTTGTTCCTAGTGACTAACTACCCAGGGATGGATGTGCTTGCTCTCACATTGCTGTGGCCTCTCCTTTTGAAAGAGCCATCTCTCATTTATAACACAACCTTTAGTTTTCTAGTCTCCATTTTGGCTCTTGCCCTCCTAATGAACAGACTGGCATGAAGGTTACTGCTTGGAAGGCACGTAGCTCATGCGGTCTGCACTGATATGGGGTGTGCCCGAGGGCTGGGGCATCTTTCAGCCCTTGTAGAGCTTTGGGTCTTCTGTTATTGCCAGCAGAAGAACTGTAGAGCGTAATCACTTTCTCCGACACCTGGTTGCTACTGTTCTTTGAGTAATTCAGAGAAACCCCAGTTCTTTAGTTCATAAATATCTAAATGGTAGTGTACTATAGTCAGGGCTGTGAAATAACACTGCTTATCTTACTTTTGCTAAAAAGAACTGAATGTGCATTTTTTTACTTTGTGGGAGGAAGCCACATGCAGCAATTGCAAGGTCAGTACACTCTTCTTTGAAGAACTCACATTAAATGAAGGCTGACGCCTTCAGCCACATATTTCTTTTTAGCTTGGGGGTTTTTACCATGATTTATATTTTAATCAAACACTAGAATGTATTCTTTTTGAACAATTATTTTACATTTAGTTATGTGTATGTCTATATGAGGCTATGTATATTTAAGTACAAATGCCTTTAGAGGCCAGAAGGGAAGGGGGATCTAGGATCCCCTGGAATTGGAGTGGGTCCTCATAATTGAACTCAGATCCTCTGCAAGACCAGCCCACACTCTTAACTGCTGACCCATGTTAACTGCTCTCCAGACTCATTTCTTTTCAAACAAAATATAATATAATGTATTCTTACATCAAATGGTCAATTATTAAAATCCATAAATATTTGAGATGATGAAAAAATACATGCACAAATTATAAAGATTTATTGGGAAAGTGAAAACAGGATTAAAAATATCTTTTTTTTTTCAAAAGCAGGGTTTTCTCTGTGGCTTTGAAGCCTGTCCTGAAACTACCTCTTGTAGACCAGACTGGTCTCAGACTCACAGAAATCTGCATGCCTCTGCCAGGATAAACATATCTTTAAAGGGTGAGCTAGTTAAGGTTTTTATTGCTATGATTAAACACCATGGCCTGAAACAACCTGGAGAGGAAAGGGTTTATTTGTCTTGTACTTCTATATTATAGTCCATCATCACTGAAGAACTGATGGCTTGCTCCTCATTGCTTGTCTTCTTACTCAACTGAGGATGACCTACCTAGGGTTGACACCATATACAGTGAACTGGGCCTGCCCACATTAACCATCAATCAAGAGAGTGCCCCCAAAACTTGCCCAGGGGCCAATCTAGTGGAGGCATCTTCTCAATTGAAGTTCCTTCTTCCCAGATGACTCTACCTGTCTCAAGTTGACATAAAAACTGGCTAGCATAAAGGAAAGTGTTTTCCAAAATTGATATCCTTAACATAAATTGTCTCTTTGTCTCCAAGCACCACAAGCCAAATTCTCTTTAGTTTTTATAGTACATTACCCATGTTTTCAAAAGCTGGAATATGCCTTTTAATTGGGGAGCAATGAAGATCTTTTAAGTGATTGTTACGCACAAAAGTCGGAAGGAGTTGGTTCCAGAGGCCACAACATTGGAAATTAGTATTACCTGTGTTCTAAAGGCCTCAGATATTTGGGGTTTGAGAAGTACTGACTCCATTTTAAAGAGCAGTGTCTTCTCTGTTCTGTTGCTCTATGCCTCTGACTGTGAGCCAGCACCATGCCGTTTTTGTTCTGTAACTATGTAGTGTAACTTGAAGTCAGGAATAATGGCAATTTCTGCATTAGCTTTTTGCTCAAGACTGCTTTGCTAAGACAGCTTAGTTTGCTCTTTTGTTCTCCTATATCAATTTATTTTTTTCTCCTTCTGCAAAGATTCTCATTAGAGTTTTGATGGGAGTGAGGAAGGCTGAGAAAAGGGAAGGTACAGAGAATATGCTCAATATACAATATATACTTATATGAAATCTGTAAGATGCTGCTGAAGAAAGAACAATGCCACCCTGCCTGTGTTCTCCCCTGCCCACCACCCATGAGTCCCTTAAGGGTAAGGATTTATCCTGTCATCTCTGCCACTGCTGGTTTTGCATGGACTTCTGTATCTATTGGGCAGCTATTGAATGTCAAACTCTAGAGACAAGATTCTTTCCTTGGTCCCACTGACATTTGAGGGATCAATAATTGTGTCTTGGACAAAGGAGAATATCTTTTGCAATATAGGAAGCTTAACAACACACCTGGCCCCTACTCACTGGATGCCAGTATTGACAGTCACAGCAATCAGAAGTCCAGACTCTGGCACATACACCCAGGTGTAAAACTGCCTTGCTGAAAACGATGTTTTAAAGTGTCTCAGGCTTTAGTGGGGCAAAACATATGCTATTTTAAAGTCCCTCCCTCTCCTTCAAGATGTCATATACAGTATGTAAGTCCCTCCCTTCCCCCCAGATGGCATATACAGTATGTAAGTCCCTCCCTCTCCCCCCAGATGGCATATACAGTATGTAAGTCCCTCCCTTCCCCTGCCCCAGATGGTATGCACAGTGTGTAATGATGCACACATGTTCTTACAGAGGAGACCTTTGAGTAAAAGCCCTCGCGATGGTCTTTTCCTTCTTGCTTAGGAATCATTATGACTCCAGTAAATTGCTCACTAAATTTCATCTGTCGCCCTTGTTCCTGCTCAGATTCAGCTAAAGCCCGATGAAATTGATTTTTGTGTCAGCCGTATGGCGGAGACTCGGTGAGGACCAGAGAGCTTTCCTTTCATTACTGTCTATTTTTTTTTTTTTTCCTTCCGAATTACTTTAGATTTGGTGGGCCCTAATTATATTCCGGAGATTTCCTGGCTGACATTTCCTTTGTTTTAATGAAAACTTCTGGAGGTTTGAGGACATTGTGGGAGAAGGTTTATTCAGCAGCAGCCACGAGAGCGTCGAATGGGCCCCCATTTGTGCTCCTGAGTTGGGAACACTGTGGGCCTTTTGCTGTCTGGCAGCTCTGAGTGCACAGACCTGCTTCTACTGTCACTGCTACAGACAATTGGTGGTGACTGAGACACCCTGGGGGTGGACAGCTTCCTTCCAAAACTCAGCACTGTCTGTCTTTGTGACTGTTAGTTGTCCTCCCTCGCCCCCTCCCCTATGCCTCATGGTCACAGGCAACACCCTTACTCCCATACCCGAGGCTGTAGACCTCTAACTATAGGGGTCAAGGTGGGATGTGGATGGCCAATCTGTGCAGGGCCAGGAAAGAAGCCAGTGAAATGATGAACTGCAGCATTGGGGCTCACTCAAGCCTCGGGGCTCCTTTAGTTTGTTAGTAAACACCAAGGAGAGAAAACAAAAACAGACCCTTTTGTAGCAATCTTCCCCACACCCCACTGCCTCACACCGTGTGGTTCTCCCCTTCGAGGACAGGCCCACCCCATGACAGCTTTCTGGTATGTGACAGTGCCTCCTCTAGCTTCTCACAGGGCAAGCCCATGGTGGGTCACTAATATTCTGACTCAAAAGTTCACTAACCCTAGACACGTGGTGTCTCTGAGCGTGACTGAGGACTTTTGTGAGGTACTGTTCCAGGCTGAGGTAGCAGGTTACATGCACAAGGAGGAACTTTCCCTCCCAGGGTGAAGTGGCTAGCCATCCAAGTTTTGGACCATAAGGCCCAAGGCATTAGGGCAGTAGGGACTCAGGAGAGAACGCTGGGCCCTGTGGAGCTCACCTATGCTCTGATAGGCTGAACACTACAGGCCTTCCCACTCTGCTTTGGACAGGTAACACCAAGAATTCTTAGGGAGTTATGTAGCTCTATAATCATGGTATCCTGCTACCTTGAAAACAACTTCCCAGACACTAATGCCACCAGGTGTCTGTCTGTCTACATTCTGTTCCATCATACACAGCAGAAACCCAAACCAACCACCAGAAATCAACTGTGGGGTCTGAACCTTTATAGCTTTTTTTTTTAATTTTTGAGATTATTATATAATTTCTCCTTTCCCTTTGTTCCTTCCAAATGCTCTCATATACCCCCCCTTGCTCTCTTTCAAATTCATGGCCCCCTTTTTTCGTTAGTTGTTCTTACATGCATATATGTATATTCATATATGTTCTTAAATATGACCTGTTCAGTCTGTGTATTGTTACTTGTGTGTCTGTTTTCAGGGCTGATGACTTGGTACTGCATAACCAGTTGGTGGGCTCTTCCCTGGGGAGGACTATGTCTCCCAATCTCTGCATTCATTGGTTGCCTGTAGTTCTC
The DNA here is from genome assembly GCA_030556225.1 of Cricetiscus sungorus. Taxonomy (NCBI): domain Eukaryota; kingdom Metazoa; phylum Chordata; class Mammalia; order Rodentia; family Cricetidae; genus Cricetiscus; species Cricetiscus sungorus. The sequence continues at coordinate 52,199,305 of JANBXA010000730.1, forward strand.
TTTGTAAGGCTGATAGCTCGTGAGCTTTCACTCCCATTAATGAAAATTAACATTTAACTGGTAGGTGTTTTAATATGAACTTTTCATTTTTAAATAACAACTCTTGCATATATTGGGCAGCTACTGTTTTCTCTCTGTGAGTTACCGTGTTTCTTTTCCGTATTTGACAAAGTTCCTCTTGGACTGGACTTCAGGTCCCCAGTGCCATTTCTGTCTTTTGACTCAGAATAGAAAAGATAATTGTGTAGAGGTAGGGCAGGGAGGGGGAAGCCAGAGTTGTCCAGAGAATTCTCTGTTCTTATCTTTTCAACTCCACCTCTAGAGGGTTAGTTCTTCCAGAACTAGGAGGATCACACATGGGTGGGACCGTTCCATGGGTTGAATTAGACAGAAGCCAGGAAAACCCTTTATTATTTGCTCTTTTGAGGGAGGGTGAAGAGGGGGTGATTGGGAGTGTGTTCTTGACTTCAGGCCAGGGCCCAAAGCCTGGCTCTGCTGCCTTCTGAGTTCTCCTCACCCCTCAGCTTGTCTGCCTTGTCAGCTGTGTGTGCCATTCCTGGGTACAGACGTTAGGCTCCCTGCCACAGAATCTGCATACATTAACCATTGTCTGCAAAAAATATCATGGCTCATTGCCTTGCCTTGATGCACCCATTTTGATTTATAAACTGAGCCATGCTGGCAGCCACAAAAACTGAGGAGCTGTCCTAGTTTCCAAGAAAGAGAGGGAGGTAATGTTCCCCTCCTGGAGTCCATAAGCAAGCCTAGGCTCTCAGTAGGCCCAGTTCTGAATGGACTTAGAACCATGGAGGAGCTTGGCAGAGGATTAGCAGTGCATGGTGCTGAGGTAGGGGATGGCCCCACTGTGACAGTTCTGGGTTAGAGCTTTGTTGACTGTCCCATCAGGAGCCTGCAGATTTGGCAAACAGGGCCTTTGAAGTCACCAATGAGTGTCACAGGACAAGCAAAGAAACAGTGGTTTCACCTTTGACCTAGTGAAACCCTAGTAGAAGATGCTGTGCCAAGAATGCTCCACGGACATTTGTGATTTTAAGTTTCTGTGGATTCATTCCATAGAATTCTCTTATATAACTCCCCTGCCTCAAGGCATGTTTTCCCTCCACGATGTATTTACTTTTATTTCTATGTGTATAGGTGTTTGAGGCTATGCACCATGTGCATATAGTGGCCCACAAAGCCAGAAAAGGGCATCAAATCACCTGAAACTGGAATTACAGGTGGTTGTGAACCACTTTGTGGGTGCTGGGAACTGATCGCAGTCATCTGGAAGAGTGTCCTGTGCTCCTAACCACTGAGCCATCTCTCCAGCCCTCTCAAGGCATGTGTTAATCTAAGGACAGTGGTACTCTTGATGATAATGCATGGACATCTTCAGGTGAGATTGACAGGTGTCATGACTAAGCCTCCATCTTAACCAGGGGTGAGGGCTGGAGTGTGACCTTGTCCTCATTGTGAAATGCAGAGGTGAAGCTGAATACATCATTTCTATTTCCCTGAGATTTGCAGAGCTCACCTGAGATCTCTCTGGAGAGTTTAAAAGAGCTTCACCTAATTCATTTCTACCTTCTCTCCAAGAAAAGCAATTATAATCACTACCTGCAGCCTCTCCCCATCACATAGACACATACAGTATGTGGCTAGACAGAAATACAGGAACCAAAAGAGATTGATGTGGAATGTGAAAGGTACCAAGAATGGGAACATAATCTTCACAGCTCACATCATCTAATGTGCTGGTTAGCAAATATTGGCTGAGTCCCTTTTCCATCACGCACTGTAGAAGTCTTTGAAGAAAATGTATCTGGTTTGCTTCCTAGGTCCTTCAGCCTTAGCCTTCTACATTTCTCTAGGCTCTCTGTCCATCTCTCATGTTCTAATACTTCTACCATGGTGCAAGTTGTCATCATCTTTCAGTTGTCTCCAGGTGGGAGCCGACTCTGGGTGGGGTAGCCTCTTCAGTAGAGGACAATTCTTAAAGCATGTGTGATGGAGAGACAGCTTCCTGGGGCCTCCATTTGTGGTAGAGACTAGGTCAGCTGTTCCAAAGCTGTGGGTCACAAGCCCTTTGGGGGTCAAATGACCCTTTCACAAGAGTCACATATCAGACACCCTGCAAGTCAGACATTTACATTATGATTCATAACAACAGCAAAATTGCAGTTATGAAGTAACAATGAAATAATTATATGGTTATATATAAGGATCTATATTAAAGTGTTAGGAAGACTGAGAACTGCTTCTCTGGTATTCTGTGGCGCCAGTGACAGATAGACAGGTACAGAACTGATCTATGAGACGACACCTGCCATTATCATGTGTTCTACACTCTTATCTTCTCTCTTTTGATAGCTAGTATGGACCTAGGACCTTGTGCATCCTGGGAAAGTGTTCTTCCACTGAGCAACACTTTTAGCCCTTCTGTTTATTTTGTTCGATTTGTTTTCATTATTCTAGAAAAGCATATTTGAAAAAAAAAAAAAAAAAGAAAAGAAAAAATCATAGCACTGGTTGGAACCAGCAGGGGTTAGCATAGAATGCTACCGGAATACAAAGGAGACACATTCATTTACAGCTAGGACATAGAAGAAGCTGTCCTCAATAGAGGGGAGATTGTCTCCAAGCTAATTCAAAAGAGAAGGAGCCACTCCGCTGTGTGCAACCTTGAATGGGAGGGCGAGACTGTGCGGAGACCGTCTGTTCTGGCATGTGTGCTCGATTGGGAAAAAATGTATTTCGGTGACCTAGAAATGGAAGCACTCTCTTCCAGGCTAGCCTCGGGCTAGCAGCTCCACAGCTGGCTTGCTGTTCCTTAGAAATTAACACCACAGAGGCGATGCTTCCACAGCCATTTCTGAGGAAACTGTTGCTTTTCTCCCGTGTTCATTCTATGGAGGAGACAAAGGAAAACCTAACCATGCTTGAAATGGATTATGTTTTGTCCTAATATTAAATTGTTGTATATGGAACAAGAATCAGTATAATTCTTTACTTCAGGGTGACACAGGAGAAAGGCGAAAAGGGAAAAGAGTAGCTCTGTGACTGAATGACCCACAGTCCTCAGCACCTGTGATCTCCAAAAACCTGGCTTCCCTACCGCACGTGTGTGCGTGCGTGCGTGCGAGTGTGTGTGTGTGAGAGAGTGTGTGCATGTGTGAGTGTGTGTGAGAGTGTGTGAGTGTATGTGTGTGTGTGAGTGTATGTGTGTGTGAGTGTGTGTGTGTGCATGTGTGTGAGTGTATGTGTGTGTGAGTGTGTGTGTGTGCACACACGTGTGAGTGTATGTGTGCGTGCGTGCGTGCGTGTGTGTGTGTGTGTGTGTGTGTGTGTGTGTGTGTGTGTGTGTGTGTGTGTGAGTGTGTGAGCCTAAGGTCAATGCCCCTCCATAGCTTTTCATATCTTTTGACACAGGGTCTTTCTCTGAACCTGGAGTTCATTGATTCAATTTGTCTGGCTGGCCAACAGCTGCAGGTAGTCACCTTGTCTTTGCTGTCCTGCAAACCCGGTGTCAGGGTTAGAGATGTGTGCTGCTGTGCCTGGTTCCCTTGTGGGTGCCTGGGTCCAGGGTGCAGCTGTGCCTGGTTGCCTTTGTGTGGGTGACTGGATTCGAACTCAGACCCTTGAGTTCATGCTGCAGGCTCCTAGCTTTCCCAGAGCCCTTCTTTATCCTTTCTTGGACAGACTTTTTCTGCACTTTTTTATTTAACACTAGGATTTTGGTCATTTTGTTCCTCTAGATTTTAGTCTGTTCACTAATTTTTGTTACTATTAAATATCTCAACAAGTAATGAAAACATTTTCTGCTTTTATTCAGAAATGACTTGGTGGTTTTAGTCTGACATCTCTATGTTTTGTGAGAAGTCTTACTTAACTCTTTTGTCTCCGTTGAGAAGATTATTTTCATTTCACAGAAATTTTGGTTTTCAGTTTTCATTGGACTTACAAGTAGAATTCAAATTCAAATGATGTCTATATTTGTATTTTTAATTACTCTTAAGAATGGAAATACATTAAAGTTTTGGTAAGGGTGTGGAAATTTCACTTCTGTATCCCCTATGATAGTAAAATCTGCTTTTGTTATCCTGACTCCAGATTTTTAGAAAGTTACAAGAATAAATCTATGTGGAGCAGAGATGAACAGATCAATGATGTTTAACTCACGGGAAATGATTTTCTAAAAACGTTATGTAATCCACGCACAATCACAGCACTTGTGATGTAGAAGCAGGAGGATCATGAGTTCAAGGGCATCTGTGGCATATAATGAATTCAAGTCCAGCCTGAGCTACCCTAGAGTGTCTCAAAAAGAAAACAATGGGCTGGGGAGATGGCTTCAGATCCGGCCTCACATGCAACAGGACCTGAGTTTAAATCAACACACCTGTACACATGGTGGGTGCTCCCACAGTGAGATGGAGAATGGAGGCAGAACCATGCAAGCCTGTGAGCCCACTAGCCTGACATATGAGATGACCAAAGACAGACCTTGTCTCTAACAAGGGACAGAAGATAAGGACTAGCACCTGAGATTGTACACACACACACACACACACACACACACACACACACACACACACGTACACACGCACGCACACACATGCACATGTGCATGCAAACACACACACACATGTGCACATGCAAACACACACTCATACATATACATGCATACATGCACACACATATACACAAATACACATACAACTCTTGCACACTCATACATAGACACCCATACATGCACACACACTCGTATACATACACATACCACACTCACACATACATGCACACATGTACACACATACATACCATATATATATATACATATATATTATTTTAGAAAACAAAACAAAAATTGTTTTCAAATTTCAGTGGTAGGGATTTGTGACTCAGGTGCTGGGTGGCAGAAGTGGGACAGAGGACATTATGTCCTGATATATGGGTCTCATTAGCTGTGAAATTTGAGCCTAAAAGAATAGGATTGTTTGAGTATGTATGGGGCTGTTCTTATTAATGTACTCGTTTTCATGATGTGGCTTCTTTGAAAACTGCCTCAATCCTAACTGTGCCTCTGGTTTTTAATGATCTTGAAGTCGGCTGATTCCTAACCATTCCCTGAAGGTCTTCCTTAATCTGGATGGTAACCAGCTTTGACATCCTCCAGTGATGTAAAAGGCAGCTCATGCTGAGCAGAGTACTTCCTGGTCCTTTGTGGTCCTTCCTGACCATCAGAGTTTGACAGCTCAGCAGCCTTCCTGCTCCAGTGTGAGAATGCCTTCGCCTGAGCCTAAGTCAGGGCTGTTCATTGTTCCATTTGTAGACTCTCACTTAGCCTAGCCTGCCATCTCAAGGTAGCATCAGTCATGTGTCAGCTCTATCAAAAGCTGTTCTTTCAGCTTGGAAGTGAAATTTAAAGTGAATGTAGGGGTGTCCTTTTATTTTCTACATTCACAGAGGACACTAAAAGAAGGAAGCCACAAAAAAAATTCATATACCCTTAATTTTTAAAAAGCAGTTATTTTATCGATTTCAAACCAAGAACTTGCCAGTGCCTTCTGTGTGAAATTTAACAGGGATAATTTTCCCCTCTGTTCTCTGGCCTCGGGCCAGCACCACACTGTAGAGTAGCTCTCTTCTGCCCCAGCTACTGTTCTTTAATTAGACATTGGGGCACTCTTGTAACAAATTATTCACTCAAAGAAGATTCTGTGCTTCAGAAGGAGTTTAAAACCTCCTGCATGGTGTCTCAGACTCTATGTCGGCAGAAGAACCACATAGACTTCCATAAGGATAAAGGGACTCAGAATATGTCTAGACTTGGATGATCAAGATCCAGAGCAGAGGAGACCTGAGTAAGGTCTGATTCCAAGGGTGATGCAAAGGGTGCCAGAGAGGAGATGAAGGAAAAAGAGCTTGGAGGGGGGTGTTGATACGATGGGTATCAAGCAATGATGGAAACAGGGATGTGTTCCTTGGTAGCACAGAGGTGAGGATTGATAGGGAGAGAAGTGATAATTTATTTGAATATAGAAAAAGTAAACATATTGCAGGATCAAGAATGCAAAAACCTAGAAGACAAACCATTTCAGAGATTAAAAACAATAGTGTTTGGAGAACTGCATGCAGTTAGACCAGAAAGTCAGAACCAGTGGGCCTCCATCAAGCTTATTTGCACAAAGGTGGCCAACCCTTGGAGAGCGCTGTCAGCCACTTACAAGGACCTTGTTTGCCCAGCCCAAAGGGGCATTTAGAGAATTCTAACATAGATTAGTTAAATGGTATCAAATGGACCCCATGTGTTTGTCTACAGGTACCCGTCTGTCTTTTAGTTCTTTAGAGGAGAAATATTGCTGTAGATGTGGTTGACAGTCATTGAAGCTAGCTGTGGGTCTCTCCCTGAAGGCAGTAATGCAACAGTATTCCTCGGACCTCCATGACTCTAACAGCTAGCTGGGACACATCAACAGAGTGCTGTGTCTGCTGTATCTGCCTGTGACCTTGACTGTTCTAACTCAGAAGTTACGAGTCCCCAACAATGGGTACTGAGTCCCACTAGTACTGTTCCCCTCTGTCATCATGGAAAATAAATGTTCAGACACTCCTGGGGATGAAGAGTTGAAAGTGGTCATTCCTGTTCTCCCTTCCCAATCACCAAATGTTAGCTCAACACATTTGCAGTGCCCAGCTGACAATGCCAGGTGTGGCCAGGTGATTTTGTTGTTGTTTTTCAGTCAGAATAACTGTCCCTAAAACATTTTACATATTGGATAAGTACTCTACCACTAAGTCATGTTCTCAACCCAAAATGCAATATGTTTTAAGAATGGAAAGAATGTCTCTACAGCTCCTATTTTCTGAGATTTTCTTGTCCCCTCCATCCAGGCTGGCCTCTACTTCTGAGTGAATCTGACACACACACACACAGCCCTTGTAGGACTTTTGATAGAAAGAAAATTGAATTGTACATTTCCATTTCATTTACTTGCTGCTTCCTGTGAAAATAAGTAACAAAGAGGACGTAACAAGGAATGTTTTAAAAAAACAAACGCTAACTAGAATTAGATCTTCAAAACATTTCTATTGTCTATCTATGGTTTTATCTGTCTGGTTTAAGGCATACTGTAACAATGATCTAGTCATTGTTCTTTATGTAGTTGGAACAGAAAACTAGCATCATTCATCACAAGTATATCTTTTAAAATTATCCTTTTTTGTCTTACAGGGACGTCATGTCAAAACAGGACAGCTTGCAGCCATTAAGGTTATGGATGTCACAGGGGTAAGGCATTTTTATCACATCATTTCATTAGCTGTATATTTGTAACCAAGAAGTGACTGACAGAAAAAAAAAAATATTTGCCAGGAAAGCAATCTTCCTAAATAGTCCAGATCCTTTCCCATTTGTGAATCCCATGAAGAAATACGATTCTTTAGAAGCTGACTGAGCAGGCCAATAAACCACTATGATTAAATCCAATACTACACACTGCCTTAAGCTGTTAGACTGAATACTGTGTGCCAATAATTTACATAAACATAACCATGAACATTTGCTTTTGAAGGCAAAGCAAGGATTCCAAAGTATTAAAAGTGTAACACCTAGATTGCAAAGAAGAGGTAGTTCCTCTGTTTCCCTTCTGCCTGACACTGAAGCAGAAGACATTTCTGATAGCTGTAATCCCCATACTACACTTACATGAACATTTTCTAAAATAAAATATTTTTGACCAAATAATCACCCATAAATTCCTGTTTGTTAAGAGAGCAGCTCTAAACCAAACTTCTGCTTGAATGATCAAAGCAACCTAATATTCCTTTAGACTTTACATTAATTACAATCTAATAGTCCTTTGGACTTTACATTAAATACAATCTTTTTGCTTTGTCTGATTTAAAATATTTTGATGACTTTTCAAGATTATAGAATGGGAATCAGATTTAAAGGATTCATAGGACATCAAAAACATGTTAATTAATTTCTATTGTCCTGGGAATTTTTCTAAGATGTTTGTCTTTTTATGTTGTACATAAAAGCTAAAAGTCTCCATTTGGCCAGAAGTAAAATACTGAATGTAAATAGTCGCCAAATGAATGAGTCACACAAAGATATCAATAACGAAGAAACAAATTTTTAAAAAGAAAAAAAGGATATGTAACTTGTCTGTGCATTAGCCATGAAGCCCCCGTTATACAGACTCTGTTGCCTTAACTCTGGCAAGTATGTGTTGTAAGGCTCTCCAGAGAACCCGTCACTGATATCCATAAATATCACACATTGTATTAATTTTTTATCTGTTCATCCATTTTTTATTATTGATCTAGATCCAAATTTCTCTCTAAATTAGATTTTACAGTTTAATTAATACAAGGAGAATCTTGTTCCTGTATTATATTAGCAGTAGAATGACACTCTAAAGTGTTTATTACTAATTGTGTGGCTTTGTGTTTCTTTTTACTGTCTTTGGTTCAATCTTTCAATTTCAGTGTTGCAAACTAATTCAAATATTTGACCTCAATGACTTGATTAAGCCACCTAACATTGACCAAGAAATGCACATGGATTATTTAAATTAGCATTATGTCTGGCCATTTGAAAAAGGGTTAGACATGGTGGAAGGTGTTTTTTTTTTCCCATCATGTTAAAAAGAATTTAGAGGTTAACAATTGCAGTGGTTAGTATTAATTGTGAGACTGATAAAAATCCAGACCCTCTGGAGAGACAGACTTCTGAGCATGTCTGTGGGTGTTGTCTTGATGTATAGGCTGAGATGAGAAGACCCGCCCAGTGTGGGCATCACCAATCCTCTGGCTTGAATCCTGGACTGTGTAATAGAGACAGAGAATTGAGACACAACACGCATTCATCATTTTCTGGTCCTGATTGTGAATATCATGTAACCAGCTGCTCGAGACTTCTGCCACCTTTACCTTCCTGCCATAGTAGGCTAAACCCTTGAACCATGACCTCAACAAAACCTGTCTTCCTTAATTTGCTTTTATCAGATTATTTATGACAACAGCTAGGAGAGAATAAAGACAGTAGTATTGGAATATTTTGCAGAAGTGTGGTGAAACAGAGGATGTTTATAGCCCTCTGCTTTATCACTTTAACTCACAGCCCCCCTGCCTAAAAGAGTCACTTTGTAGTTTGGTAAAACCATGGATTTTATACATCACTCAAGAATAAGGTAGCAGAAGAAGAATACAGAGAAGTTCCTTCCAATGAAACTTCTTCTTCTTGAACATCTAGCAAAGTGTGTAGTTAAAAATACAGATTCTATGGAAAGAGGTCCATGAGCCCTTACCCCTGTCTGGGGAAGGGAGAATCAGTGTCCTTGAAGGATGTGGCTCCTGGTAGGTTGAGCCACTACTGCAGAGGATGGCTCCACATTCAGGAATATATTGACAACACAAATGAAAAAGAGGACACAAAAGTGGGGGTTGGGAATGTCAGAGTGAATGTGGGAAGAGTTAAGGGAGAAATTGTGGCAAATATAATCAAAATGTGTTATATAAAATTCTCAACGAATTAATTGAATTGGTTTTTAAAAGAAGAAAATAAAATCGCTCCTAAGGGGGTCCAGAAGGAATGAGAGGGAAAATGTTTAGGCTGTATATGCTCTGAATATACTATATACTTATAAGAAATCACGGGAAAAGAAAGAAAATATAGCCACTATACATCAGAGGTGAAGCAGTGAGTATTGGAATAGTAAATTAGCAGGATAAGACACAGAAATCAAAATCTGGTATTGTAAGCCTTCCTCTAGAAGTTCATGATAAATGTATAAGCCTTTCACAAAGCCCCAACTGCACAATGAATTAGACTTTGTTTCGCAGATTTTCTCTTATCCTTGGGCTGAGTCACATTTCTGCATAATAAGATACAGTTGGTGTCTTAGTGACTACTGGTTGTAATGAATCCAAGGTGGCCGGCTACACTGTGGATTGAGTTCTGTAGCGTGGCTTTGTAACTGCTGAGTTTCACTGACCTCATGGATGGGCATACATAAAGTTGTTTATTGATTTGACAGTGGAACTTGAGGACAATGAATATCACTCTTCTCAATCCCGGTTTTCCAGGTGAGGTTTTAAATTACTCCACTCTTAGTACTGCAGGGCTATGTTGCTTGCAATTTAAAAGCAAGCAAACAAACAAACAAACAAAAAATGCTACTCAGATATATAGCCTGGCAAGTGTATTTTCAGGTTAAGAAATATCAGTTAGCCTTTCTCAACTGGGTTTCTGCTGGCAAGTAAGCCCTTTGAGAAATGATTTGACAGCTTTTCTCTCAATTGCCCCAAGGCTGGTCAACAGAGAACACCATTCTACATGTTTCTATGTGCCAGCCCTTTACATATAATGGGCCCTTTATGGCATATGAGTTCTGTTCTCTTGGAGAACCCAATTCAGAAGGGCTGGATGCATTTGTGTGATTTAGTCACAGCATTGACTCTTATTTAACCACTGACCCTCAACAGAGGCAGATGTGGTGTGGAGCAGGAAATGGGTTTATTATTGCCCTGCTGTCTGAGGCGGGATCTAGTGTGTGTCACCTCACACCCCTGCCTGGCACAGTCTACAACAGCTTTTCCTTTGTTAAACTCTAGTGTTCCCTTCACGCAGCAATTGGTTCTGTTTCGTCATGCTGTCTTTTGTGTGTTGTGGAATCCAGTGCAAATGCAATTATTTTAAAATTGTGCTCATGGCTGTTCTGTGCAGAGCTGAGTTCTCAAAGGCTGTCTTTGTTGATTGTGTTCTGTGACCTACTGCAAAGTGGCTGCAGTTTATTTGAAATTAATTTTCAAATTCTTGTTTTTATTCTATATTACTTCCTTTTATAGATGACAGTCACAAGAGGGCCAAATGCAGAGCACTGAGACACCTCAAAATTTGCCAAATTGTCTTCAGAATGACTGCTTATATTCCGTCTTGGTCTTTAGAGACTTTTTAGGTTACCTAAATCATTATGAAAATTCTTCCATTTCATTGCCTTGTGAGAATTCCTTACCACTGCATTTGAACCTTCAAATGTACCCACAAGAGCCAGGAGGACCTAGACCCATTAAAGTGGCATTTGTTCAAGTGCACTGCCAGTGTCAGTAGCCCCTCAGTGGTTCTGTGGTGTCCACAACACATGCAGATTCCCAGGCCTGCTGTAGAATCCCCTCTAGTTTTCTCTCTTGGGCTAGAGTGATAGCTCCACGGTAGAGTATATAGTGCTCTTCCAGAGGATCCTAGTTTGGCCCCTTTATAAGCATTCACATTATAAGCAACTCACAGCTCCCTATAACACTAGCTCTGGAAACATCCCATGTCATCCCATGACCTTCATGGACACCTGCATTTACATACATGTACCCACATGAAGGAAGACACACATGCATGCTTGTCATTAAAAATAATAAAAATAACTCTTTAAAAAGAGAGAAAGATACCTCACTTCCAAAGATAGGCTTTCCATTCCTAGGGTTTTGTGTCTACTTTTTTCTGGCCACCAGATGTGATGAAACTAGGGATCTTTGAATAGAAATGTTCCCCATTTTCAAGTTAAAACTAATCATGTAAATAATCCCTTTATGGTGACAGCCTAAACCACATCTAAGATATAATTAAATAATAACAATTTCTAACCTTTCACCTTTATACTGACCAGTCATCATTACATTAATCAAGGCATTTTGAGTTGTATTACTATCCCCATTCACACTAAAGGAAGCTGAAGAGTGAATTTACTATCTTGTGTACATTAAAACACACACATATGCACACACACACACACACACACACACACACACACACACACAAAAATCTCAGCAAGGTCCAGAAAGACACACAGTATGATGGGAGCTCTGTCTCTGGGCTCTACTGTTCTAATTTCCTTGTTAGCAGGGGTCCTCTAAAAAGTTGCTGTGGTAAATATATGTGGAACCTCTCTTGGGTTGAGGCTTTCAGCTTCTGGTCTTTTTCAGCTATATCTGGGTTGGGTACCTGACTTGAAAAGGGAAGATTGATTCCTCAAAGGTGAATCTGAGAGCGAGTAGAAAAGTAAGCAAGGAAGATGTTGGATAGACAAAAATGCAGAAATTCCATTCACATCCAACTATCATAGCTCAAGTCGTGGCATCATAGAGAGTATGTTCAGACTTATTTGGTCCTTAAATGTCTCTCTATTATATTTTATTACCCAGCCCCAAGTAAATGATACTGGTAGCTAACACTGATGCAGATTTCCCCAAATTGCTTTAAATGCTCTGTGTATACATATATGTGTGTGCATTTGTGCATATATATGTATATATACTCATGTATATTCACATACACACACATACATACATATTTGATTCCCTCAATTACTTAAAAAGATAGCTTATTTTAATTTGTCCCATTTCAGAGATGTGGAACCCAAGCATATTAAGTACTTGCTCAATGTAGCATGGTTATTAAAATGATATAAAATTTAATACCATCCTTTATTTACACCCTTTTAACTTAATAGCTAGAGGTCTACAATTAATGTAGAAAGATATTTACTGTTTAGTTTAGGGTGAATCTTTTCTCACTGGTGTATTTAGCAAACATTCACTACCACATTGTGACAGGTGCTGAACATTAAAAGATGAAAAGTTGGGCATTCATTTGAAGAGGACCTAGCGGTAGCATAACCTTACTCCAATTATTTGCAAACGAAGTTATTATATAGTTGATGAATCAGGTTATCTGTCATGTTTGAGGAGTCGGTCATCTGAAGGTAAACTCTGGATATCAAACAGGCAATGATTCCCAGCCAAGAACGCAGAGTGTGTCCAAGGCTGAGGTGGCGTAGTCTGGAAATTGTGTCATCTAATCTTGATGTTTAAAAATAGCAAGAAGAGATTGATGCAAGATCAATCTGGACAGGGCCTTGAGAAATAGCTGAGTAGTTAGAAGTCCATACTCATCTCTTGCAGAAGTCATATATTTGCTTCCCAGCACTCATGCTGGACAACTCACAACAGACCATAATGCTGGGTATAGGGGACCTGACTCTGAGGGCACCTGTATCATGCGTGCACATGTGTGAGTGCATGCACGTGCACATATACACACATGTGTAAACACACATGCATGCATGCACACATACACACACATGTAAAACACATGCACACACACACGCCACACATACACATGTGTGGACACACAGAATTTAAAAAGAAAAATGTATCTTAAAGAAGACAAATTTGCTCAGATCATGAGTGGATTGAATACTATGATAAGGGTTTTTATAGGGTTTTCAAGTTTTTTTCTTCCTAGTACACCACTTCAATCAAATCATCCTGAGGAAAACTCAATGCATACATGAGTTAAAAGGTTTTTCTCTTGCTAAAACCTGAGGTGAGAAGTCCTTATATTTTGACCTCTTTCCCAAAACAATACCAGAGCATGTGAACAACAGGGTAACTCTTCTTCACCACCTTGTAGGATCACTGTAAGCCAAGCTTCCTGGAGTTCCCACCTCTGCCTTTATGACCCTTCTAGATGCAATCTGTGACCAGCCCCATCTATTTTGGAAGGCTACCATAGAGGCTTTCCCTCAGTAGTCCCCGTTGAATGCTTTGCACATTGTCAAAGGTCTCAGGAAATGTTTGCTGAAATGACCAAAAAATAAAATAAAAATCTAACTTAGGTTGTTGGATAGAGTCAAGGAGACAAGCTGTTCCAAATACATTTGGTTCTTTTCTCTCAAAGTGGGGACATTCTGTAGAGTGATTAGTAGCCTAACACACACTAATATTATATTAGGCATAATGGTCCAGAATAAAATAAAATGACTAACACTGGGTCCTTGCTTTGAGCCAAGCACTACCATTCTTAATAAAGTCCCCCAGAGGGATATTGTTATTATATTAATTTGACAAATAATGAATTGAAACTGGAAACCTTAAGTAAGTTACCCAAGCTCAACAAATAATAAATGGCAGGGATGGAATTTGAATCCAGGACTCAGGGTGTACCTATATTTACCATGGCTATTCTATCTTATAGAATAGGATATGGAAGGGTAGTAACAGTACATAGCCTTCAGACCTGGTGTTTCCTCTATTAGGTAGGTATACAGATGTCTCAAGCTTGGCTTGAAGCTAAATAGTATGTAACACGCAGTGCATGATACATATTACATCCTTGAACATAATTTTAATTAGACCTAGTGAGAACTTACTGAACAAGACAGGGTTAATTAAGCATGAAAGTGTTTTAGCGTTTTCACTGGAGATCTATTCTTGTATGTGGGATGACCTGTCCCAAGAGCTACACACCATACTTGAGTTAGTCAATAAGTATGACCAACTTGTGTTCAGCCCTAGCTTGGTCACCTAGGTTGCTGGGTTGCATGTCTCATTCTGTAAACAGTATGCCTCTCTCTAAAGTTAAGCACCACAGTGGCATCCAAGAAAGACAGCAGGGCCACATTCCAGAAATAGAACACCAAGACTACCCATTCATATGAGAAAGGATGAATTGCTGTATTCGATGTCAATACTGAGTGACTGACAGGGACACAATCTAACATTCCTACACCTTCAAAAGACTCAATACTTAAGCAGCAACTGTCACATGGTCAATTCACTTTTAAGAAGTGCACAAAATATTAAAGGGAAATTCAGGAGAAAACTAGGTAGGCAAAAAACGAGCTTTGATAAATTGACCGCTATGTGGAATTGACAGTAGAGGAAGGCTTTGGTTGGAAAATCTAGAAAGCCCTTTTGAGGCTCCCTACTATAGAGATCTGTTATGAGCACGTTTTCCCCGCCGCTGGTCCTGCCGCTCCGCTACCATGCCAGCCCCCAATAACACTCAGAGACTCTGTATTTAATACAATCCTGTTGGGCAGTTACTATTATTGTTTATGTGCTTGCTCTGTCTTAATTATTAACCCATTTCTACTTATCTAAGTATTTCCATGTGGTCATCTTATCCGAGTGCAGCAGGCCAGCATCTTGCTTCCTTTAGGTTCTACATGCTGACTCGTCCTCACTACTTCCTCTTTCCTCCTTGCCTCCTAGCCCCACCTATCTTGCTTTCCCATTGGCCAAACAGTGCTTTATTCATTAACCAGTATGAGAAACATATTTACAGAATAACATCTCCCATCATCTCCTCTTTTCTGTCTAAAATAAAAAGAAGGGTTTTAACCTTAACATAGCAAAATATATCATACAGCAGTTATCAAATAAGTATCACAGTTAACAATATTTAGTCTATTAACATTTTGTAAGACTTAAAGAAAATATCATCTATCCTATCTTTGTGAGTCTAAAGTCCTATATGTAACTTATCTTTAATCCTAACTAAGGAAAACTATAACCAAAACTATCTGTCTTCAAGTCCTTCAAAGACCATAGAAGGATAATATATAAACTCTAAAAATGACAGAGACAATTCATTGCCTGGTCAGTTACCCGAAGTTCTTCTGTAATGTTCCATCTTCAGCCCATAGGCCATAGTGTGTCTCCAAACTCCTCAACAAAGCAGGAAACTTTAAACTGTCCACCTGTATTGGCAGTTTGTCAGTCACTTTTTTCTGTGTCTTGTAGATTGTCTGGCAGACTCTTCCATGAAGCAGGAATCCTGTAGCACTGTCCATCTTGCATCAGCAGTCACTTTTCTGTGGGTCCTGCAAGTTCAGTTTATACAGCATATAGTCAAACAGTCCAGACAAGAGCAGTATATTGTCCAAATGACTAGTCTTGCCATATTATAAGCAAACTCCATAACACATTTCTTTGATGTCCATCTTCCTTTTTGATGCAGGTGGTGTTATCAGGAGCAGTTGTGCCTCATTGTCAAGGAAAACCCTAAACCATTTTAAATGCCATATTCTGTAGGTCTTTGAAAGGTTTGAAGAATGCCTATTCATGTCAAATACATCTCTGCATATCTAGAAATCTTAATTCATTTAATTATACGTTTTAATTATTATAGGTAATGCTCTATAATCTGTATTAAATTATACATAATATTTTTCAATGAGCTATATAAATACAATACCTAAACAAGAGGAGAAATATATATATCACGAAATTGACCTTAAATTTGTATCAATAAATGAAAATCCATTCCAAAACAAAGCATTCATATCTATACCATAATTCCCTTTTTACCTTTAAAAAGATTGCTTGTGGTCATTAGCTCTTTATAACCAAGCCCACTTAAATGAAAACAAACATTTATAAACAATATTTGGGAATTTGGGCGTTGTTCTTTCCAAACTACTTTCTGCTGGTAGGGGGCGCTGTCATGAGGAATCCTATGAAGATGCAGAAATCCTGGCTGTAGTCTGCAAGGCTGCATTGACGTTGCTTTGGGGGGAGGGTGGGGTCTTGCTTGATCAAACCACATTAGTCTGGAAGAAATCCACAGCTTTTCATTTTCTGTGGAAACAAAATTAGAACTCCTTTTCCCCAGTAACTTGTCCTTGAACTTAAATTTTGGAGTCAAAGCATTTTTAAAATATATAAATTGAATTAATTCAGCAGCATTTGTTTTAACAGTTGCTGTTATTTTCTCAGCAGTCAAACAATTTAAAGATAACAGAACATCGTACAATATCCAAAGTTTCTCTGTGCTTTCCATCTTTACATGGCTTTTTTTATTATTCTATTTCTTCTACTTCTATTTTTACATTTTTTGAGGCAGGGTTTCTCTGTGTAACTTTTTTATCTGTCCTGAAAGTCACTGCATACCAGGTTTACTTTAAAATCACAGAGATCTGTTTGCTTCTGCCTCCCGAATGCTGGGATTAACGGCGTGCCCCACCACACCCAGCCACACTCTGTCTTTTTAAAATCATTTTATTTATTTTCTTTTTCTCTCCCCTGAGAATCTCTTTAGGGTTGTTGAGGAAGATGTCTTTAGTAGGCAGAATATTTCAATAAAATACATGATGAAGGTTTTTAAAAATGGAGAGATAAATAAATTCCTCTGTCTCAACTATGCTCTTTCCCTTTGAGACTATTTCCTATGATATGACTTTGTGCTGTACTGCATGCACAAACATGAGACATCTCTCTAGAATGGGAGTTGAACTGCCCACTCCATATGTTCGTCAGCATCTGCCCTAATCACCGGTACAGACTGACTGACCACTTTTGGTGGCTTGTGTATGTCCTGGTCACCTTTGGTGGCTTATGTGTGTATGGGTCTCTGCACACATTTTTTGCATGCTGAGTGTATGGCTCACATGTTAGAAAGATTTCTTACAACAAAAAAGCAGAGTGATGGAAAGACAGAGGCTATATAATCAGTCCCTGGACTCAAACACCTCAAACTAAAAAAGAAAACAAACTCACTTTTAAAAACATTTTTGCATGATTTGTATTTGATGGTGCCTCATGTTTGTTGACCTCCAAGCAGTTGATCAAAATTCCAGTGATTTCTCTTAACTCTCTATTGGTATTCACAAGTATGCAGATGAGGACATTGGCATACAGAAATTTCACGGCTTGGAGTCCTTCACCAGGACTGTTCAGATCCATATCTTCAGGAAAGTTCCCTCGGCAAACATGTGACCTTTTATAGCTTCAGGACCCTCCTCAGTGCTGCCAACACCCCACTGGCTCCTATTTGTACCCCTCATCTTTTCGGGACTCATTAGTTGGGGTTCTGTGGGTTCCTTGAAGTTTAATTTCTTCAGCAGTATGCTGGCTGTTTTTCTTAATGACTTGACTATTTTGTGCTTCTCTCTCACTTAGGATCTACTGACTGGAAAGAGCTCTCCAGTCAGGAATAGGAACAGTGTGCTGTCCTCCTCTGCAACCCCTCACAGATAGCTAATGCAGAGACTGGCATGTAGTCGGTGCTTCAGAAAAGGACATCCCCCATCATCTACTCTGCCAAGTTCTTCCCCACTTCCCCTCCGATCCATATCCATCTCTTGTTAGAAAATAACAAGCTTCTAAAGAGGTAACAATAAAACATGACAAAATAAAAATATAGCAGGTTAAAGTAAAAACATTACATCAAAGTTTGGTAAGGCAAATTAACAAAAGGAAAAGTGCCCCCAAGAGCAGGCACAAATTCAGAGGCACGCTTATTCACACATTCAGGAGTCCCACAAACATATGAAAGCGAAAGCTATATTACATATGCAGAGGCCCTGGTGCAGCCCCATGTAGAATCTGTGCTTGCTGCCTTAGTCTCTCTGAGCTTGCATGAGTTTGCTCAGTTAGCTTAGAGGACCTTGTTCTCCTGCTGTCTTCCATTTCTTCTGGCTCTTGCACTCTTTCCACCTCCTCTGAGATTGGGACTTGATGGAGACATCCCATTTATTGCTGGGTGTCCCAGAGTCTTTCTTTCTTTGCATAAATGTCTGGTTGTAGGTCTCTGTATTTGTTCCCATCTGTAGCATAAGGAAGCTTCTCTGAGGATGGCTGACTAAGGTCCTGATCTATGAGTATAGCAGAATATCATTAGGACTTGTTTTATTGTTACTTTTTTTAAAAAGTAGTCTTTGGTTTTACCCTAGGTCTTTAATCTATATAGTGTCTGATTTTTGGTTACCCACACACTATTGGGTATCAGTTCCATCTCATGGAGTGGGCCTTATGCCAATCAGACATTGGTAAGTCACTTTCACAAGCTTCGTGCCATCATTGCCCTAGCATATTTTGCAAGCAGGACAGATTGTAGATCACAGGTTTTGTGGCTGGGTTGGAGTTTACATTTCTCTTTTGGTAGCCTTGGAGTACCTTCCTTTACCAAGGACACAGAACATAGGAGAGAAGGCTCTATGTAGGCACCAGATTGACTTTCCCGTGTTCAGTGAGTTGTGTGAGTGTTATCTTTAGCGATGAGTCCTTGCTGTCAGTTTGTGGAGAGCAACGTCCTATGTTGTTTGGGGATTTATGCATCTGTGTGACTTTTACTTCCCTATAGACTTGGTACAGTTTTATTCTTGTTCCATGTGTTGAGAGTTAGACACTGGGCAAATGATTTGTTTTAGAGCACAAGTATATTGGGCATTTTTATTGGCTCCATTTTAAAATCCCCACATACAGATACTTAAGCAGCATTTTCCTGCAAGACAAAAATACAATAGTATAACTCCCCATTACTCCCTGAGGTCTAACTAAATAGTTTTGTATGTCAACAAGTTCCTTTCACTAGGGGAGCAAAGTCAGGTTCTCTCTACCTAACTGAAGTACGTTTCTAAGCTTTTTCTATTTAGTGCTTTGGTTTAGTCAGTATGGGTAATTGCAAGAGTCTGAGTTTTCTATATAAAATTAAGATCACTGGTGTTGGAATCATGACAAATCTAGAAGTGAATCTGAGTCCTAATGTTTACAGTGAGTACTCTGGGGCAGTCACTTAACCTCTCTGGGTCTTATTTGCCTCGTTTGTAAACCCAAATCCTTAGAAACAGCTCCTTCACAGAGCTGCTTGGGGAACACAAAATTATGGCCAATGTGATGAACCAGAGAGTAAAGGCTCAAACTATAGTCCCTAGAATCCATTCAAGGGAGGAAGGAGAGAACCACTCCACAGAGTTTTCCTCTAACCTCTACATGTACATGGTGACACAAATATGCTCTCACCCATGCATAAACACACATACACCCTTGCCACCATCACTACTACAACTACAACTAATAAAAATAACAATATGACATAGTTGTGCTTTGAATATTAAGGTAGTGCGCATATAGCTCCCAGCTCATAGTGAACATTACATAAATCTGGTTTTGGCTGCATTTTAGTACCATAGTCCTCTGCAAGCTGTTGAAGATAGCTAGCCTCAGGGTTTTTCCAAAGCACATTTCTTAATATCCCATTGGTCAGACTAGTTACCTGCCAGGTTCAGCTTCAAGGAGAAGAGTAATGAACTCTCGATTGGAAGTAGGGATGGGACAGCCAAAGGTCATGTTCATTTCTCTTCAGTCTACCACAGTTGCTAAACAGAGTAGATCCCTCTGATTACAAGGGGCCACATGGTTTGCCAATTGATAGGAAAGCCATTTTCAAGTAGGCATTTCTTCACTGCTGAAGCAGCTTAAGTAGGTTTTATTCACGTCCAGAGCTGAAAATAACGGACACTGGGGGGGGTCCAAATGCCACGCCTGAAGTTAACACAGCGAGTCAGACTACATTTGCAAGTCTTCTGGTTGAAGTGATAGATCTTTGTGAAGTAGTGGACTTGGCTTATTAGATTACCCTTTTCTTAAAGCTGAGACAATTTGGTGCCATTATTCTATTTTCAGTGTGATCCAGTGATCATTAGTTCCTCAATGAGCTTGTCCCCTGTGCTTATGGCTTACAATGTAAGATTATTCATTTGCAAACTAGAAGGTGTCCTACCAATTTAAACTGTTGAGTCTAAGGCTAGGGGGTAGTTCAGTCAGTAAAGCACTTATGTTGCAAGCATGAGAACCTATGTTCACCCCCAGAATCCATGTTAGTGTGGTAGCGTGTGCACGCAAACGACACTGGAGGGCAAAGGTAGGTATATCCTTTGTGTTTGCTGACTGTGCAGCTTAGCCTGTTTGCCACAGTCCAGGCCAGTGAGAAACCCCACATGAAAAACAAAAGGTGGGGGGAGCCAGTGGAATGACACCTAAAGGTGTCCTCTGACCTCCCCATGGACACACACACAAGTGTGCACACTGACACACACAAAACAAACAACAAAAACATGAACATTTGCATCTAGTGTTTGCCTTAATTGTTCTCTGTCTTTGGGGGAGTGTTATGCCCCCTACCCTCACTGGGACATGCTGCCTGGGAGGCTGAAGTGCTTTCGGCACATTGTCATCAGTTGCAGCCTGGAAGCTGTGATACATGGCATGATCACATACAAGGCCACAGAAGGCTGACATGAAGGCTATGTGTTGGGACTACATGACCATGACCCTGAGGCCCGTGACTGTATTTGGAAACAGTGCAACTTAAACTTCAAGTGACTGACACTTCTGCTGGATGAACCTTCTTATCTATTGATTTTGTCGTCATTGTTGAGGAGACTAGTCACCATGCTTATTTTGTATATTACTTTGTAACCTTCATATACCTTACAGTTAGCACAAAAACTCAACTTGTGATATCTGCATTTTTTGTAGTTGTGAAAACCTAGGTTCTAAAATAGTAAGTCACTTTTCTGAGATCTTATGGCTCAAAAAGGGTAGATTCCAAACTTTCCATGTGTGCTAACTACCCATCTTGCTGTTCCAACCACAAACTTTCTTCGTGGCTGTAATAGGCTCAGTTTACCCTCACATAGTAATGCAAACCTTG
This sequence comes from Cricetiscus sungorus, assembly GCA_030556225.1. Lineage (NCBI taxonomy): Eukaryota > Metazoa > Chordata > Mammalia > Rodentia > Cricetidae > Cricetiscus > Cricetiscus sungorus. The sequence goes on from JANBXA010000730.1 coordinate 52,220,585, forward strand.
TTCTCACCTCCCATTCTACTTATTTGAGATTTAATTATGTACTGAAAAACATGGTGGCTTAACTATTCACTTAACTATTCTTAATGACATGTTAAGCCCTCTTTAGACACATCCATTACCCATGATCTTATTGAGGACCCAGGAAGCGGGCAGCAAATACTTGTAGAACCTGCCTGGCTCCAAGTGCTGCCTATAGTGAGACTACCAGATTCAGCTGGTAAATGATCTGTAGCTTTCATTATCTGCATAATTCCTTTTTTAATGGAAATAGCCACCAGTACCCTCTGGATGGTTCCTCCTTGAAAATGAGGCTCCCCAAGTTAAAGGAAGCTCACACCCTACATAGAGAATTAAAAGAGCTGATGTTCACCATGGTACAGTGAGGCTCATGCCAGGACCCCCAAGAATGTGAGGGTCTGTAAAGGCCATTCTCTCTGTAGGCCTGCACCAAAGTAGTGTGCTCTTTGCAGTAGCTTCAGGGAGGAACGCCTTGGTCAGCAAAGCACCATCCACTTCCTGCCACAACCACCAGCCCAGCTCAGTCCCCTCCCCTCACCCCCCCCCATCTCGCCATTAGAGCCATGCACCTCCTTAGCTCAGCACCCCAATTCTGTGGTCTAATTTGAGAATACTCATTTTATTAGTTAAGCTACATGACACCTAACATGCTTTTGCTCCAAGCTTACAATTTTCTACTTTACTTTCTCCCAGTGAACGTGTTTTTTGTTTTTGTTCTGTTTTTGGTGTGGTTGAGTAATGGCTGCATTTCATCACTCTGCTCCTTCCACTGTCACCGGTTCATTGGGACACTCCTACTGCTGCGCTTAGCGTTGGCCACTTGCAGGCATTTGTTCATTTAGTAACACATAAACAGAATTTTTGCCTGGTGCAGGAGATGCAACACTGAACAAATATAGGCGAGCTGTCAGTGGTGATGATGGATGGGTAGGAGTTGGCAAGCTGATTAGGTGCTATGAAAGGTCATATGATCCAGGTGGCTAGTGCCAAGACAGGTAGATTAGGAGGCTCTTCTAGGAAGAAATATTGGAGTTGATGTCTGAAGCAGAAGGAATAAAGGTGTGGACAAACATGGCATGGTTTCTTGAGTCGAGATCACATAACATTTTGCACTTGAACATAGTCCTTGCTTATCACTCAGTTGCCCTGGTGCAGAGACTTCCCACCAAGTTCAGGAAGGGAACACTGTTTTGCAGCCCAACTGGAGTGCGGGCGTGCGCACATGCGAGCGCGCGCGCACACACACACACACACACACACACACACACACACACACACGGTCAGATTGTGAGTACACACACACACATAAGGTCAGATTGTGAGTACATATACATGGCCTCCAGGATCAAGTCAGTAGACTCTAAGTGGAAACTGAATGAAACTGGATGTCAGGAAACTTCCTCTGTGGAGCCTTTGATGTCCACACTGCCGTCCCCCCTTCTTTCATGTTGAGCTTCCTGAAGGTGATGAGGACTCCTGCTTTGTGAACTTCTTCAGATCTCGGGAACTCGCCTTGCCCCTCTCCTGTCTGACTTTCATTGGCTTCAGTAAGGCACTTCAATAAAAGGACACCTCAAAGTACCTGAGCCTAACAAAATGCAAATCCGATACCAGGTGTTTTCCCTTCCTTTTTCTTCAGCCTCCTGCAGGTGGATGTGATCAGCAGTGAGCACGGAGGGAAAGGCTTCCCTGAAGCTGCTGGCAGGTTTTAGCTGATAGCCTCCAGGTGACACAATGGACTTTCTTCTGTCCCTCCAGCCAGTGACAAGCTTGTCTGTTAGCTATACAAAATAGACCACTTTGAGCTGCCAGTGGGTTATAGTGTAAACATTTCATTTTAACCAAACAGCATAATGATAGAGAAAAGACTGATAATGCATCATTGCCGTCAGTTGTATTGAATAGAGTTCTCCCAGTAATCGGATTTTCATGCCTACTATTTATTGTTCTAATGCAGGATGAAGAGGAAGAAATCAAACAAGAAATTAACATGTTGAAGAAATATTCTCATCACAGGAACATTGCAACATACTACGGTGCTTTCATCAAGAAGAACCCTCCAGGCATGGATGACCAACTATGGGTATGTGGCACTATGCAAATAGGCATTTCTCTATCCCCTGACAAGACTTGATGGAGTAACTTTACATTTGAAATACTTAGCCTGTGATTTTCATAACACCTTATTTTCACAGTTTCCTACCTTCTTCTCATTATCTCTAAGCCTTTTTTCTATCTCTTTTTAAAAATAAATTTACTTATTTATTTGGTGGCCATGTGCATGTGTTTGTGCATATATGTACAGGCATGGTGAGGTCAGAGGTCAGCATCAAGTACTCTGTTAGAATCTACCTTGTTTTTGGTTTTTAGACAAGCTGTCTCCCTGTAGCTGGAGCTCACTGGATTAGCTATACTGGCTGGCCAGGGAGCTTGTGGGATCTACCTGTCTGCTCACTACCCCGGGGCTGGGGCTAACAGTCAAAACCACCACATGTCCAGTTTTTTTCCATGTGGGTTCTGGGATCTGAGCTCAGGTCCTCAAGCACATATGGCAAGCACTTTACCCACTGAGCCGTGCTCCCAATACACAAGCCCAAAGCTGCTTGCTGATTTCCACTTCCTCCTCACTTATTGACAATCTTTTATTGCACTTGTATTATATTGTAGGCACTATGCCATCTACTATCTATGAATTATATGCCACATTCCCACTCACTGAGATGGGTATCAGCAGTCTCACTTCTTACATGATGAAACTAAGATTTGCAGAGAGGATAATCAATTGCCCCCAGGGTCTGTGTGGTGGAGTTGAAGCAAGCTCTAAATTATCTCTGGGCGATTGATATCTTAGCAGGACCTCAAGCAAAGGTGCTCTGCCTTGCCTGGGCCCCGCCCACCTCTCCCTTGCAGCTTTTTGCCTCAGTCCTTTGAGAGAGCTCTGGTTCTCTGTCCCAAAGATGGCAATTGACAGCCACCACCACACCCTCTTCTGTGTTCAGCGCACTTTGTCTCTCTTCACCTTTGTGATCTCCAACACTAGAACTTGTTATTCACTTGGTCCTTCGGTGAATACGGTGCCATCTTGCTCAATGACGTGAAAAGAATTTACCTCTTTTGCCAACCCGATGAAGCAACCTCTGTGTAACCCATTCAGTGGAAGGTGGACCACTTGTCTGCTTCTCTATATCAATTGGGTCTTCGCTACTCTCATATGATGCTGTTGGGTTGATGACCCTGAAAATCAATGCCTTGCTCATCACTCCCCAGGGGTTGTCTACCAAATGCCAGGGAGTGTGACAAAATGTGTGGCTCCAGCGATGAGCATTTCATGGACATTTCTCTGGGCTCAGTTGGATGGAAGTTACTCTGCTGATACATATGGCATTTGGAATCCAACCAAGATGACAAAAAAAGTATCCAGTGTATGCACATGCTGACCAAAAAATAAAAATAAAAAAAATAAAATGTGATGATGTCAGCTCAAGCATTAACAAGGTTTCATTCCATGTGATACTGAATATTCAGCATGTAGAGGTGAAAAGAACTGCTGGGAAACTTTCCCCATACATCCATCTCCAAATTTAACATAAAGCTATACCAAATAAAGTATGGTGGCAGTGACTTTATCTGGCATGTGGTTTCTGAAAATATTATATCCAAGTTAATTGTAGTCTCTACATGTACAGTAATGTGAAGATTAAAAAATAAAGTAATGGGAGAAAATAAATGTGAATGCACACTCTGAAACATAACAAGGAGATAAACTATTTGTATCCAATTGAAAAATTAAAGATAGTTATCTCCATTGTACAAATTAAGAAATTAGACTCAGAGAAATTAAGAAATTTGTTCAAGGTCTCAAAGTTTGTCTGTAATGAAGCCAATTAACTACTCACTTGAGGTATGTGATGTCAGAATCAAGCCCTTAATCTTAGTGTTTTACCCTTTTGGGTCATGAAACAATGGCTCTGATACCAATGGTTGGTGTTCTGGGTAGGGTGAGCTTTCTGTTTCAGTAAATTCATTTGAGAAATAGGCGATGGTGGTGCTGGGAGGCAGAAGCAGGGGGATTGCTGTGAATTCCAGGCCAGTCAGGGCTACATAGTGAGACATTGTCTCAAAATAATAAATAAATAAAATTTTGACTTCACCTTTACTCTTTATTCCTCAGTTCTCCAGTACTCAAAAAGAAGAGTAAAACCTCTTGGCTATTAAAAAGACTGCTATGAAGCATAAGAAATAGATCTGTGGAAATGCACACTATGCCTTTGGGAATTGATTTATCAGATAATCGCAAAGGTCAAACATAGTTGATTCTTTAGACTATTGGCATTTTTGCAAGGATCACCGCAGTATAAAAATGTGTTTTATATAGACATAGACTAAACAGCCAAAAACAGCACTTTCTAATATATGTTTCCTGAGAGCAACATGATTGCATGAAATATTCCTCAGATACTCCTCTGGCCATGGCTGCAGTTCAGAGGTCTGCAATATGTGCCTCACCAGGTGACAAGTGTGTTGTTGCAGGCTTCTGATTGAATTGTAATCTGTGTGAATTCTATCAGGCCTATTGTAGAGATAAACTCCTGCTTGGTATCAGCCCCACAGAAACACAACCACTTCTGATAATGGCCAAGTAATTCTCCTTTATCACTGCTTGGGCCTGATCCGGAAATCAAAAAAGGGAGCTCTTTCAATAAAGATGCACATCTCTGGGACAGCAGTGCTATGTCACACAGCGTCACCATCTCATCTCTCTACCACATCCCAAGCCTGCCGGGCTCTCTGGGCTTGCTGTAAACCACTCTGATACCAGAGGGAGGGAAAGGTGCTGCCTATGAAACACTACTTTCTCAACAGAGACAGAATGATATCACACACATTTTGCTGTCCTTTTCATACTGTCACAACACTCACAGATCCAGATAGCTCATGAGAGAAAATGAGTTTCTAATTAACTTCTGAAAGGTAGAGTGGTCTAGTGTAATGACAGATGATTGGACTGAAACAGCAAAGTTACTGTCTCACTGGATGCAGTGATGTGGATTTGCAGAGCAGGAAGTTAAGATATTAGGTCATAGGGCTGGGGAGATGTCTCGGTGGCTTAGAGTGCTCTCTGCCCAAGTGTGAGGAACTGAGTTTGGATCCTAGTACTACAGCAAAACGCAGGTATGTATGCTAATGTGCTTGCCTCGAACATCAGGGCTGCAAGAGGTAGAGATGGGAGGACCTCTGAGGCTTGCTGCTTACCAGGCTAGATCAGGTTCAGTGAGAGGTCCTGCTTCAGGGAACAAGACAGTGGAAAGTGACAGAGCAGAACACCTTTACCAGCACATAGAAAAACGCTCTCTTGCACACATGTGCATATAGCAGATGCACACAGGTAAAATTGTATGTATGTGAGGATTTTTCTAATGGTTGGATTCAACGTGGCCTGTTTATCCATGGATCTGGGTTCTAGCCTCAGGAGTAGCAGGGTCTCTAACATTTAGTTTCTATTTTATAAAATGTTAATTGGACCAGGTCTGTGTGTTTGCAAACTGACAGTCTGGAGGCTAAATATATTTAGTTTGGTCCCCATAAGGTAGTGATGTTTTAATTAAGTCAATATTAGAAAAATTGAACAGATTCATATGGAAGTCTGGATTCCTTGAGAAGTTTTGAAAATATCAAATGATCTAGAAACATTGAGCTTGAAATACCATATGTGGAAGCAGTGTGCCATCTGCCCAGAATTCATAGGTGCTGCTCAGCCTGCACCAGAGGTCCTGGCTCCAGCTTCCTTGGGCTCCATTCAGCTCCATGCCTTGCATTCACTAGCAACCCCCATGTGAGATCATCACAGAGTAAGATGTTGTAATTATTGAATCCATGATGTTGTTTACCCATGCTCAGGTTGGCCGCAACACCTAAACCTAAATATGCTGTATTTTTTAATTTATGTTGCTACTGCATTGTAGCAGAAACCACACCCAATTCAACTTGGGTTGTTTCACTATTAATTCATAAAATAGGACATCTTTATCACAGTCTCATCCCCGCAAAGCTTGGGGAACACTGTAGAAGAAGAGTTGGGAAGTTTGTAAGGGCCAAAGTTGGGGAGAGGTGCTTTGAAACAGTGTCTGGACCCTGCAAGACTGCTGCATCACGAACTCACAGGAACTGTGGTTACCTACACGAGACAAAGCCAGTCAAAGTCCCAGTGTGGATGGGATAGACGAAACCCCATCCCCAGCAAGGGAGCTTGGTAGTTGAAGATCTCCTGGTAGAGAGAATCAGTTTGCTTCAGGAAAATGGCTCTAGATAGGCTGCTCATGCTCCAGTGCGTAGTCCATGATAAGAGGACACGCAGTTGGGAAAGGAACCTAGCAATGGGGGAGGGGCACTGTGGGTAGGTATATTCACAATATATTTTAGACATGTATGGAATTATTAATGAATGAAAAATCATATTTCATTGTGAGGCATTGAGGACCTGAGCCTTTGCAATAGGGGCATTGAAAGTTCTCTTAGTTCTAAACATCAAAAATAAGGCTTTCCTTTTTAAAAGCAACTTGTTTTAATCACTGGTTGTTAGTTTTGTGAGTGGAGACCTTCCTTTGTAGACACAGCGGTCACTGTTCTGGGGGAGACTAATTATTATTTGGGGCAGAGGGCTCATACAGTGAGACTTTTAAGTATAGAAATCTAAAATGTCAGAGGAATGGCTTTGAGAAAGTGGCTGCTGCCTCCTGTCTCCCTTGGAGGTAGAATGTCGGGAGTGGCTCAGGTGGAAACACAGTCAAAAGTTGTGCCCATGTCCAAGCCCCAAGCGCAGAGTCTGCAGAACCCTGTCTGTGGCCTGAGGGACTCTCCGACAGGATAGCTGCCTAGTCATTTGTTATCCCAAGGAATTTCGCTGACATTTTTTAAACTGCCTTTCACCTTACCAGAAAAATTACTGTGTATTCCCAAAGCTAGATCATGAGGCTTCTGCTTTCCATTTTAGATTAACTTTGACCTGGCACTCCTACTCACACCATGCTTCTCAAAACCTTCTACTGCCAACATAGTCTACCCTGGACACCCAAAGTCTGGGTTGGTTTACTCCCTATTTTGGGGTGGGGAGAACTGAATGTGTATCTGTCTGTGTCTGTCCACATACATACATCCATGCAGAAGCTGGAGGACAGTAGGTGGCTGCCTCAGTCAGTTTTCCACGTTATTATTTTCAAGACAAAGTCTCTCTATTAACCCAGTGCTCGTGGTTCTTGTTCGGCTGCCTGGCTTGCAGTCTCACATGGTCCACCTATATGACTGTGCCCCAGTGCTTGGGTTATAGTTAATGCAGGCTAAGGCTTACATGGGTGTTAGGTATTTGAACTCATGTCTTCTTGCTTGTTTAGTAAGTGCTGATCATACACACTGAATCATATTCTCAACTTGACCGTCCATATTTTTAAACTGTCTAAAAGTCTTATTTTCATTCCTATTTTTTTGGTTCGAGTTTAGTATTTTGAGATGTAGAATTATGCATCATTATTATTTTTATGTTCATGTGTATATGTTTGTGCCGGTATGTGTCTGTGTGTGTAAAGTACCTATGTGTGCGTGGGGGGGGGAGGCTGGGGTGTGGAGATCAGAAGACAATTTGAAATATTATTTCACAAGAGCCATCCACCTTACTCTTTGAGACAAAATCCTTCACTGGCCAAGAGCTTGCTAATTAAGCTAGTCTGTCTGGCCAACAAGTTCCAGACATCTGCCTGTGTCCATTTCTCCCGCACCCTTGCCTGTATTTTTATGTGAGCTCCAGGGAAAGAACTCCATTCCCCATGCTTGTGAGGCCAGCCCTATACTAGCTGAACTAGTATTACCCCAGGCTACACTGCTTCTGTCTCTGAGATTAATCCCTTTTTTCAAATACGTGGAGCCCATCTATTTGCGATGATTTACCTCTACTAAGAAAAAGTGTGCAGCAGCCCTTGCATGGCTGCTTGTGAGATGTGATGCTGTCACCCTGACTCTGAGATTCCTGTCTGCTTGGGCATGGGTGACTTATGGCCCATGGCCTTGGCCTGTAGGCAGGCTTTGGTTGCTAAAAAAGCTCAGATTATTCAAAATGCCTTTGTTACTCACAAAGAAAAAGGTTGTCCACATGCCTTATGGACAAAGTTTGGCTTCTTTTTATCTTTTTATAACTTACACTTTGTTTGAGAAGTTTCAAGTCTAAAAGTAAAATCAAGGTGATTTTTTCCCCCTCAATACATACTCATTTAGAGGTGAACACGTAAGGCTGTTGAGGTTGTTTTTGTATTTCTTCATGAAGGCATTTCATAGGGTAAGGTTTAAACTACCCCAGTGAAAGAAGCAGCTTTTTCTCACAAAGTTGCTGAATTCGAGATTGGGTCACACCATCATAAATCATGCAAATGAGATCTGTGACTATTCCCAACCATGCAAGACAAAAATACCTCCTGCCTCACTGAGGTTTCTAACCTTCAAGGTCATTAGGCTGCTTCTTGGCAGGCCTGGGAGTTCTTGGAAGTTGCTTCTAAACCTTTTCTTCATCGTCTCAGCTTCCTGGTTCCTCTTTGGGAGAAACTCCATCTTCTGGGCCCTATTAGAACCCCTTCTCTCTAACCCATGTTTTACCATTAAAAAGAAAGAATTTGTTCATTGTCATTTATTCTTGTGGGAACTGACTTGTGACACTTGAGAAGAATGGGTTCCTGTTCAGGGACTCTGGCTTAGTACCTACAATATTCAAGTGTCATCTTAAGACTTTGTTCCTTGTTACAAGAACGTAAAGCCAATTAACTAACAAGTGAGTGAATTCTTTAAGGACAAGGGAACCATCTCAAAATTAACCTTCTTCCATTCCTTCAGAAGTCACGGGGATTGTAAGAAGGTGACTGTGTTTTGTGATTCTCTTCCAAGACCAGTGCTCTGTGCCTCATGAAGACTGAAGTCAGGGCTGACTCCACACCCACTCCTGGGAGACGGGGATGGAAGCACAATCCTTAGCCAGTGTGTGTGTGTGTGTGTGTGAGAGAGAGAGAGAGAGAGATAGAGAGAGGCAGAGACAGAGACAGAGACCCATATGTATTCTGTGCATGTACATTAGAAAGAGAGATATAAGAACCAGAGCTCTACCACCAAGTAATACCCTCACCCCAATACCTCTAATGGACAATATTTTATTTCTTAGTAATATAAGACAATTGAAAATGATCTATAGCAACCAACCATGCAAATTGTGGAATGTGTCAGGACTCAGTTCTTAGAAAACAGCATTTTTTACTTAGACAGACATGATTATCCAAGTAATCCAAGTATTTTTTTTTTTTTATGATCTGTTCACATTATACCATGCTCTTTTTAGAATACATCCTCCAGGACCCAATCCAGTCCCCATCTGTCTAGGCATATTTCTCTCTCCACATCCAATTTAGCCTCCTTTATTTCTTCCCGAGTGGTATGAATACTCTTTTAGTCTCTGACCTAGTTGTTCAGATGATGTTGATGAGTTTTAAACCTCAGATTTTTTTTTCAGCATCCTCTCCTGACACTCCCACTTCCAAATAGAGTGATCCATTGCCGGGAGGCAGACTGTCTCTTTGCTCTGGAGTACAAACTTGAGCAAAATGACTCGGCACTCTTTGATTAGAAGCTCTAGAAGCACCTCTTCTGGGTACCTTTATAGCATCTTCCACCCTGTGACATCACCATGCAAGTGAAGTAGACCTCCTTAACAGAGTGACATCATCCTGCAAGGCAGAAAGTCACATGTATGTTTGTGGATTTGGTTACTTGTCAGCTTTCCATTTATTAGTGAAACTAATGTTCACATCAGATCTGTAAGTCAATGCTTTGTGTTAATTTATGAGTAGTGTATGCATGTGAGTGTGTTAGCATGTAGAAGCTAGAAGTTAACCTCTGGTGTTTTCCTAAGGAGCTGTTAACTGTGTGTGTGTGTGTGTGTGTGTGTGTGTGTGTGTGTGTGTGTGTGTGTGTGTGTGTAAGAACAAGTTGGGGTATCTTATTCTACCTAATTAAATCACCAATTAGATTAGAATGTCTGGCCAGCAAGTTCTAGAGCTTTTCCTGTCTCTGTCTTCCCAGTACTGCTATTATAAGTAAGTTTACTACACCCAGCTTTACCTGGGTGCTGAGTGCAGAACTCAGGTCCTCACACTTGCATGACCAACATGTCAGAAACTGACCCATCTTTCTAGTCTGTGATGCTTATTCATTAAATTTTGTCACAGTGAAGGGGGGGCGGTTCTGAGTCTTTGGTGGCTAGGGAGTAGGTCTGGGGTGGCTAGCATTTACTGTCAACTTGATAGAATATAGAATCACCCAAGAGAAAATCCTCTGGCCAAGTCTGTGAGGGATTATTTAGACTAGGTTAGCCTCTGGCTAAATCTGTGAGGGGTTATCTAAACTGGGTTAGCTTCTGGCTAAATCTGTGAGGGGTTATCTAAACTAAGTTAAGCCTCTTTTATCAAGACCAGGTTAGCCTCTGGCCAGGAGTGTGAGGGATTATCTAGATTAGGTTAGCCTCTGGCCAGGAGTGTGAGGGATTATCTAGATTAGGTTAGCCTCTGGCCAGGAGTGTGAGGGACTATCAAAACCAGGTTAGCCTCTGGCGATGTTTGTGAGGGATAATCTAGACTAGGTTAGCCCCTGGCCATGTTTGTGAGGGATAATCTAGACTAGGTTAGCCCCTGGCCAGGTCGTGAGGGATTCTCTTGATTAAGTTCATTGATAGAGGAAGACTTGCCCACTATGGGTGACAACATTCGGTGCACTTGAATCCCAAACTAAACTAAAACTTCAACTGAGCATCAGCAGTCACCTTCCTTGCTTCTGGCTATGAATACAATGTGACCAGCCACACCTTTCTTACCATGGTAGGTAGGCTCTACCTTTGAACCATGGGCCAAAATAAACTCTTTAAGTTGCTTTTGTCAAAACATTTTATCACAGCAAGGGGACACGTGACTAATACGTGAGATGAGGTGTTTCTAACTGCTCTGCATCTGAATATGTGTTCACTGTGGATTAAGCCAAAGACCATTCCCAAATTAATAACAGACGTGAGAGGAGGAGAGTCATGGAAAAGATCTCTTTGTTGTTTCGTTGTTTGTTTGTAAATCACCAAATTGTCAGAACCCAGCACGTTAAGTTTTCCATAAGTGTTGGTTTGTCTCCTTCCACAGTATAAACTCTTAGAAAACTGTCTTTCAGGGAAGATATTAATGATCCATTTCGTCTTCCTTGTGAGATGTGAAGTTATTGACTTACCTCACTCAGCAGGCCTTGGCATGTTGAGCCCTGAGTCTGTTTAGTAAGAGGAACTTATGGGGAGGAAAGGTCCCTGCTGTGTGGTAGCAGTAATTATCAGGGTTGCTGTGTGGCTACAGGGACTCACTGCTTGCAAGTTCTGGTTTCTTTCTACTCCTTTCTTTTCTTTTTTTTAATTCAACCCCCATTACATAATTTAACAATCATTTTGTTCCTTAGTGGGATGAAAAGAAGTGAGCAGCCTTCAGCTAGAGCTGAATGGAGAAGCAGATTATAGAAATCACTGACATTGGTGCCTAGCTAGAGCCAGATTGTTTCCTACTGAATATTTGAAAGTATTTTGTCCAATCTAATTTTGAAAGGCCAAAGTTGCTGGGTTTCCACTGCTCTCCTTGGGGACTGCAATTATTTGACCTAATAGTAGGACATTCTCTCCCAATGACATGGCAGCTGTTGGTGCATCCCTGGGAGGTCTCGCCACTCAGTCTGTGACTGGGAGAAAGGGCACAGACGTGTTTGGCTCACATGGGAAGGTGTTCCCATCATCTGTCTCAGTGTTTTTGGTCCATCCTGCTGGAATTGAATCGTGATTTTCTACACAATGGCATGTTTTTTTTTAAATAGAAAATGACTCCAGACACACGAAAGCAGACGGAGCTGCACCATAAGATGCACCCGTGCACGCCAACAGCCTGGGCAGCCTTCCACCACCGTCTAATCCCCTGCCTCCCACAGGATCCTCTTCTTCTCCCACTCAGACATTGAAACACATCAAACATATTTTTTTTTAATTCTGGCAAAATACATACAGTATTAGATTACTCCAATTTTACTACTTCTAAATGGGCAATCAAGAGACATTCCGTATATTCATTGTGTTGTACAAAGCATCCCCTACTCTCTAGGTCCAAAATTATTCACACCCCGCCCTGAAAAATCTGTGTTCATTAGGTAGTCACTCCTGCTCCACATGCCCACGCCCAGAAAACTTCTGGATCTGCTTCCCATCGCTAGAGAGTCACTAGTGTGTCTGTATCCCGTGGTCACTTTTTCTTTCTTTCTTTTTTTTTTTCTTTTTTGCTTTATATTTTCTTTTCTTTTTATTTTTTGCTATTTACAATAATTTATATAATATATATATATTATTTTCTTATTTTACATATCGATCCTAGTTCCCTCTCCTTCCCTCCCTCCCATGCCCTCCACCCCCTCCCATGTCATCCCCCCCCCAACTCCACAGGGAGGGTGATACCTTCCAGGAGGGGTCATCTAAATCTGTCAAGTCATTTGGATTAGGGACTAGGCCCTCCCTCCTGCCTCTAGGGTAAGGGAGTATCCCTCCACGGGGAATGTGCTCCCAAAGTCCTTTTGTGCACCAGGGATACATCCTGGTTCCACTGTCAGAGGTCCCTTAGACTGCCCAGCATCATCACATTTTAAAAAATCTGAACTATATTTCCTTAGCATCTTTAAGAACTTAAATTTATATGAAAAGTTGTGATTGTTTAAACTAGCAATTGCTTTTGCTGGCTTAGGTTTCTTCCGTTGGTTAGTTAGTTGATTGTTTTTTTTGTTTGTTTGTTTGTTTTTTTGTTTTGTTTTGTCATGGTCTCCCTGAGTATCCCTGACTGTCCTGGAACTCACTATATAGACCAGGTTGGCCTTGAACTCACAAGGATTTACCATCCTCTGCCTCCAAAGTGCTGGGATTAAAAGTGTGCACCACTGTGCTTAACAAACAAAGCAAACAAACAAAAACTTAATAGCTATTTTTTTAAAATTGGTGTTCAAATAAATACTGTCCATTGCATTCTCAATCTGTTGATGTGTGTTTAAAGGATTTTAAGTCTATAGGTTTCTCTTCCATCATCTCCCTTCCCCCACGCGGTTTACTTGTGAGGAAACTATTAGTCTAAGCGGTATGGGTTGTCTAGTCTAGGTTGCTTCTTGTCCCTCAGTCCCCGAGTTTTCCATGCGCAGGTAGGCGGTTGGCACTGCAGATTGGAGCAGATTTACCTATGTGGGTTTTTTTGTTGTTTCAACAATGCTGCTTCATAGATAGCTCCACACTCCCTTCTCATGAGACAAATCATATTTATTTCTTACAACTTCAAGTTAACTGTCATGGATGATTGACACCCAGTCTGTTAGTTTCTTAAGAGGTACAAAATAGTGACATTCTAATTCTATTATATCTCTCTTATTACCAGGTAGAATACTTATTTTTATGAATAGATGTTTTCTACATTTTTTTAATTTAAGTACTAGTATTAAAGTTATATAAGAAAGCCAGAACAGGGCCGGAGATGGCTCAGTGGGTATGAGTACTTGCTGTGCAGGGTTAAGGATAGAGTTCAGGTCTCCAACACTCACACAGAAACAGACATTGAGGGCTGAAGGGTAAGGTCACAGTTGGGTTGTCTTCTGGACATGAGATTGCCCTTGCAATCACAGCACATAGCCATGACTGTCCACAGGGAGTCTGAAAAGGAAAGAAATAGGAGAGGGGAAGAAGGGGAAGGGAAGAGCAGAGGGGTAGGAATGGAACTGGTTGGGAGAGTGACAGAGGAGATAGCTTAGGTGAATATAATCATGATGCAATATTTACAAATATAAAATTAATTATTTTATTCAAAGTGTGGGCAGCCCTGTGAAGAACCAGTTAATTAATTATAAAAAGTAATGTCATATCTACCTAAGGGGACTTTTGTTGAAAACTATGTAAAAGAGAAAGGATGAGATGTAGTTGCTTTTTCCAAATCTGGGAATGAATGGGAAGGCCCAATTCTAGACTCTAATCTGAACCAATGCTTACCCTCTGCCCATTTTATAAAGTTGCTGAGTGCTGTAATGAGTTTATATTTATAGACTGCTTGGAGCTTTTTGGATGAAAGGTGCTAAATTAGAGTTTATTTATTGAATTTATTTTATGTGTCTAACCTCCTGGGAACACTTACTGGAGTTAATTAAAATCAGATAGTCCGCAATCTGACAGCTTACAGTGTCACATCCAAACCAATAACATAAACAGCTTGCACTAATGTTGTCCTAACTTGGGACTTCCTAGAGGACCATATTTCTTTGGAAGAGAAAGCCTCCTGCTATGTAGGTGACACAAGTACAGCTGCAGGTTCAAGTCACAGTGATAGTCTCAACTTTGAGTTGTTGACCTACTCCTGCTTCACAAAAACAAAGAAACAAGCCTAAGAATGTGGAAAATGTCTTCATTTCTGGCTATAAAATACTGGTCAAAGTAATTTCAATATTCTTGGGCCAGTGAAATGGCTTAGTATGCTTGCCACCACGTCTGATGACCTGAGTTTGACATCTATGACATGGCAGAAGGAGAAAACTGACTCCCTCGAGTGGTACTGTGTGTTTTAGATATATGCATGCACACACATACATGTGCATATACACACACACAATGAAAACTAAATAAACATTTTGCAGACTTTAATGCAAATCATCGAGATTCTGAAATGTCAACCCTGTAAACCATGGCTCTCTGGGCATGCCCAGTCTACAATATCTACACATTCTCAGCAGCACAATCTGGCTGAGCTGCCTCTTCCATAACTTCATGTTGAATATGACATTTTACTGTTATTCAAGTCCCTTGTCGAGATGAACAAAACAATTATAAACAACTATATGCAAGCAAAAAAAAATCCCTATCAAAATAAAAGTTTTTGAAGTTCAAAGAGTTCATGCTAAATTGTTTTTTAATAAAATGCTGGGAGGAGTGGAGGTAGGGAAACTGGCTGCAACATATTGGATGAGAAAAGTCTATTTTTAAAAAAGTCTCCCCGTTCAATAGCACTTCTCCAATCAGCAATATTTTTCACAAGGACTTAACAGAGAAGATGGTGATTTACATATTCTCTATGATTACTGCATTTTCTTTGCAGGACCAGCATTCAGAAACAACAAACTAGAAGGCAGTATGCTTTCTAAACCCAACTTCGTGCAGCCAGGCATGATTGTAACAAATGGCTGTTTGCTTTTTTTTTCTTGCTAGTTGGTGATGGAGTTCTGTGGTGCTGGCTCGGTCACTGACCTGATCAAAAACACGAAAGGCAACACGCTGAAAGAAGAGTGGATTGCATACATCTGCAGGGAGATCTTACGGGTAGGTGACAAGTGGGCACTGCTTCCTCCCAGTTCCTTCAGGTAACACAGGATGCCTTGGGAGATATTCTGCTCTGTACAGTATTTCTAGTGAAATTTGTAAATGCAGTAGAACTATATTCAATGGCTTTATTCTAACAAGTTGGACATTTGTACACATTTGTAATTCCAGCATTTGGAAGGCTAAGGCAAGAAGATGGTGAATTCAAAAATACCTGTTATACACATAGCTCTGTTTCCACAAAAGAAAGAAACAAGAAAGACAGACAGATCATTAATAGACAAGTAATGAAAAGATAGATGATAGGTAGAAGGTATGTGATGGAGAAATGATAGAAGACAGACAGACAGATAGATAAATAGATAAAATATAAATAGAGTATATATGTAGATATAGATAGGCAATCAATAACAGTGATGGCACATGTAACCCATGGTCAGGACATCACCACACACACACACACACACACACACACACACACACACACACACACAGAGAGAGAGAGAGAGAGAGAGAGAGAGAGAGACAGAGACAGAGAGAGGACAGAGAGAGAGAGACAGAGAGAGAGTTCCTCTGTGTAGTCCTGGAACCCACTCTGTAGAACAGGCCGGCCTTAAACCCAAAGGTCCACCTGTCTCTGCTTCCCAAGTGCTAGGATTAAAGGTGTGTGTGCCACCACCACCTAGCTAAATTCTCATTATTACAAAGGTATCACTTCTCTAAGGCTTAATACA
The DNA here is from genome assembly GCA_030556225.1 of Cricetiscus sungorus. Lineage (NCBI taxonomy): Eukaryota > Metazoa > Chordata > Mammalia > Rodentia > Cricetidae > Cricetiscus > Cricetiscus sungorus. Next base: position 52,236,761 of record JANBXA010000730.1, read on the forward strand.
TAGTTTCTAACCAAAACTTCTCTAATTATTACTTATGGACAAACTAGTTTTTAGAAACTTTGTGGAGATTTAAATGGCCCAGAATAACCAAAGCCATTTTAAAGAAGAATAAAGGTACAGAGTTTGTGTCCTCAACTCTCAGGACTTATTTAAGGTTTCTAAGTAACAAAACTAGGATCAAGGGCATAGACTCAAGAGTCCCTGAACAGATCTATGCCATATAGACTCCAGTACATGAGAAAGAGGAGTCTACTGTGGGGGATGCTTTTTTTAAATCACTATCCATATTGACTATCAATATTACAATGTTAAACTAGCACCTGCTTTAAGCTATGGCAAATAATTTACTCGAATGAACACAAATGACAAATATAGGCAACATCAATTATGTTTGTTTGTTTGTTTGTTTGTTTAATATAGGGTCTCTTATAGTTCAGGCCTGCTCTTAATTTGCTATGTAGTTGAGGTTGGCCAAGAATGTTCTGACATTTCTGCTTTAAATTCTTGAGTGCTGAGGTGACAGACATGTGCCACTACACATAAATTTTTTTATTTTGTTTTTATTTTGTGTGTGTGTGGGGGGGTTTGTGTATGCACACATGCGCACACGTGCACCAAACCTGCACCACATGCATTTTCAGTGTAGGTCTCTGTTTGTGTTTGTGCATGGATACAGATGCATGTGGGAACCAGAGTCAATCATTTCCAGTGTTTCTCAGTAACTATCAACCTTTTCTTGTGTGTATGTATACATTATGTGAAAAGGGTATTTGTGTCATATCTTATATGTGGAGGAGTCATGACACAAGTTTGTGGAGTCGAGGTTCTTCCATAATTATGTAGACATGAGGGAGCAAACTTAGGTCATCAGGCTTGTGCACAAACACCTTTGCCTTCTGACCTACTTCATATCTCATATTATCATTTGAGTCAGACCTCACTCCAAATCCTACACTCACTAATTTGCTAGACTGGCTAGCCAACAAGTTCTTGGGATCTCCCTGTCTCTATTCCTGCTGTAGCCAGCTTTTTAGTGTCACTGTTTATATAGGTATTAGCAATCCAAACTCAGGTCCCCATGAAGTTCAGCATGCCCTTTACTAACTGGACCATCTCCTCACCCTCATACCCAATTCTAAAATTGCTATGAGAAAAGATAGAATAATATAATGTATAGCTTGGAGTAGACAGAAGTGATTTCTGAATAAAAACAAAAAAAAACTTGAGAAGACTAGAGCGAGGCTACTGATTCCATGTTAGCTGAACGTTATCTCCAAGGCTCTATCTGCCATTGACTCCATGTGCATTTCTATCTTTAGTACTTGAGGCTACCCAGTGGGAACCAAGAATCTATGAGGCCTCCGGGAGCAGTTCTGCTCACCCACCCCCGTGCCTGCCCATTTTTCCTCTGCAAGAAGATCCCGCAGGGGACCAGATATTCGTTCTCAAGGGATCTAAAGGCAGCACAGATATTTACCCTAGACTTTTTAAATGTATGAAAGCAACATGCTTCTTCCTCCTTCCAGTGCATTCTCCCAAATTATATGAGCACCTGGGATAAGGGGACTCATAGAAAGTAGTGTTTGATCACCTGGATATCCCTTGTCACAAGAGTTTTTATTCATGCATGTGCTCTGCTATACCATCCCAACCACTTTGGTCCCAGATAAAGGGATCCTCAGTCTTTTGGGCACTCACATTTATGTGCTGTAAAAGAAGGCATTTAAAGCTGATCACAGCCTGACTAGAGCCAAACTCACCAAAACAGTGCCTCACACCATCCCCTCACATACTCTCAGGCTGCTTCTTCAACAGGAAAGTCAGAGTGTGTGTGTGTGCATGTGTGTGTGTGTGTGTGTGTGTGTGTGTGTGTGTGTGTGTTGAGTATGTGTGTATGTGTATATGTATGCCTTATCTTTTATATAATTATTGTGGTATTTATGGATCAATTAAAAGAACACAGAAATCACAAATAATAAGATAACAACACTTGGGTGCCTGATAGCATAACTTCATAAGTACTAGATCAATGTATTTTGCTTAATGCCACATGATAGGTGCCAACTAAGGAAACAGAAATTATTTCCTTTTTGTGTATGTGTGCATGCATGTTTGTGTCTGTGTGTAAGCTATAAGGCTACCTCAGCTGTCATTCCTCAGTTACTATCCTTCATTGACTTTTAGAGACAGGGTCTCCCAATGGCCTGGAAATCAAGAACTTTGCTAGGCTAGGTGTCCAGTGAGCCCCCCCCCGCCGCCCCCCTCCACACACACACCAGGGATCCACCTATCTCTGCATTGTAGATACTGGCATCATGCCTCCCCTTTTTGTTGTCATGACATCTAACACAGGCCCCATCTAAAAGGCAGGCACCTGACCGACTGAGCTTCTCTCCAGCCCACTTTTCTTTTTGAATGTGGTCATCACTGCCTAAGACCAAAGAGAAAGCCCTCATCTGGCCTGAGACGTGTTGCATTGTGCTTAATTAAAGTTGAAGATAACTTGTAAATTGAAATACCTTCCCTAAAGTTAATTTCGGTGAAGCCAGGTTGGTTTTCTATGCAAACTGTTAATGTGCCCATTATAAATTAGCCCATATAGGCACAACTCATTTCTCATAGCACCATGTTAACTGAAATTCAAGCAGGTAGGAACCCACCCATATCTTTATGCATGCAGTTTGCTGCACTGGTATCAGATCTGATATGTTTTGTTCAACATAATGTTATGTGTATACTTCAGTTGGTACTGATAGTGACCTACACAAGTGTATGAAAATGAGAATAGACTTCTATAAGTATCTTTGGATGCGTTGAGTTTGTGGGTGACTGTTAGAACTCAAAATTGTGTTTGCTCTTTTGTTTATGTCCTATTAACTCTCTCACCTCTCCATCCCACCAGGGCCTGAGTCACCTGCACCAGCACAAAGTGATTCACCGAGATATTAAAGGGCAGAACGTCTTGCTGACTGAAAACGCAGAGGTTAAGCTAGGTATGAACAGCATGCTATGAGCTCTGGCACTGCTGGAGCTCATCAGTGTCAGCAGTCCTTTGAAAACTTTAATGGAAATCTGTTACTGTGGACATGGGTGTTTCCCCAGAGATGAAAGGAATAATGTTTTGTCTATTTGCAAAGCATTTTCAAAATCCATCCTGAGGAATGACTTGTGTGGTGATTGGAACCCTGCACTTAAGCACTGTGTAGAGTACGTGGCAGGCCTCAACATTGTCCCATCCACTTCAGTCTGTGTGTGTCACTGCTGGGCTCAGATGGCTCTAGGTGTTAGGGTGTTTTGTTTTGTTCCATCAAAAACATTCATGTTTGAAAGTATTTTGAATAATCAAGTCCTGCTAACTTCCCAACAGTTTGAGTTAGTTTTAAATGTGTTTTATTATTCCCTATGGCTCCTGTACAAAGGGTATCCTCCAGTCCAATCCAGCTACACACTGACCACCCCACTTCACCCTGCCAGAGTTGGTAGCAGTGAAATCCTCACCAGAACCTCTCCTAATTTCACCTTTGTAGCTGTTCCTGACAAAAAGGGAACTTGGCAGTGGAAGGGTCTGTCTTACGTAGCTCACATTTCCACATTATAGTCCATTACTGGGGGAAAGGTTACACAGCAAGTACTTGACACACCTAGTCACATCACACTCATGGCCAGGAGCAGAGAGTGAATGCATGTGTACTCACATTCTCCACTTAGAGACAGCCAAGGGCCCAAATCTAGAGAATGGAGCCACTCACAGTAGACTGGGTTTTCCCGCAGGCCAACCCCATTTAGACAAAGACCCAAAGAGACCCATCCTAAGGTGGTTCTAGACTGAGTCAGGCTGAGAGCTAAAACTATTCTGAGCCCTTTCACAAAAAATAAAAATCTGGAAATGCTCTTAGTATTATCTAGAAGGGATGGCTATCCATGGGATTGTTTATTTCCAAAGAGCCATGAACATTTGCTCTTCCCTTTTGTTAAAATATATTAATTTCCCATTCTATTGGCATTTGAAGCCACACATTCATCCCATGAATATTTGCCTTTAAAAATAAGAGCATACATTGTACAGGCTAAATGGATGCATGTATAGAGTCTAGGTGATCTAGGCTCAGAGGACTTCCTGATGCTATTTAACAAGCACTTGTTAGGAATGTAATATATACCACATCTCTTAGGAGACACTTACATTGTCTTCTGTAAACAGGGTCATTCTATGTTACCATCCTCATCTTTGTATTGTGGGTTTGGAAAATCAAAAACAGGGGTGGTATGCTTATTAATCACAGTGCTAGCCAGTGGCAAGAATGGTATGTAAACTTTGGCAGGCTAACTCTAGCCTTTAGGTCTAAACAATGACAGTTTTGTGTTGCCCTTTGTGTCCAGAAAGGCCATCTTTAATCAAACCTCTACCTTTGGTCTCAATGGAGCCTTGGTATAATCAAATACAGCAATTTGTGATTTCCTCACTGGTTTATTTCTCAACTTAATCATGTCATTTAAAGGTATGTGTTCACAGTATAAAAATGGTAGAAGAAACCCAAATGCCTATCACCAAAGGAAAAGATAAACAAAGTGTAAACACAGAAATTTAATGGAAAATTATTCAGCATAAGCATTTGTTACAACCTGACTGAGTTTTGAGGGCATTGTGTTAAGTGAAATAATATGCATTCTGTGTGATTCTCCTCATTTATCAGAGTATTCAGTGTCCCAGAGACGGACAGGGGGAGGATTGGGTGAAGTGTGGGACATAGGTTTACTGATTAGTGGTATAGAATCTCAGGAGAGGAAGATGAAGCGTTCTAAGGGAGGGTTGATGGTGATGGTGGCACAATCTTATTGGCATTACTGTCCCAGAAAATGTGCATGAAAGCAGGTTAAAATCTATCCTAATTAGATTTATGTTGCTATAATAAAATACCATGGCCAAAAGCATCTTGGGTAAGGAAAGGGTTTATTTCAGTCTACACCTCTCAGGTCACAGTCTATGACTCAGCACAGTTTAGGACAGGAACTCAGGGCAGGAACCTTGAGGCAGGAATGGCACAGAGGCCATGGAGGAGTGCTTCTCACTGGCTTGTTCTGTGCTTCTCCCTCAGTTTCTTTCCTTATTCTCCCTGTGCCCAGGATCACCCCACCCACAATGGGCTGGGCCCTCCCACATCAGCCATCTGTCAAGAAAATGCCCCCATAGACTTGCCTACATGCAATCTCATGGAGACATTTTCTCAGTTGAGGTTCCTTTCTCTATATTGTGTCAAGCTGACAAAAAATAAATCAAGGTAAAGTTCTAAAGATATGTATATATACTATATATGATTTATATAATATATTTTTATAATATATATACATATATATTATATATATCCACATGAGGAATACACATCCATTTTATTTTCACATCCAACCTTAGGTTCTAATTTATTCAATTGTCTTCTCTTCATTAGTGGACTTTGGAGTGAGTGCCCAGCTTGACCGAACAGTGGGCAGGAGGAACACATTCATTGGGACCCCCTACTGGATGGCACCAGAAGTCATTGCCTGTGATGAGAACCCAGATGCCACGTATGATTTCAAGGTATGACTTCTGCATTGTGCCCTTGCCCTCAATTTTTCAATGGAAAATTCTCACAGGCATTTGTGTTTGTGATTTATGTGACACAAAGAGAACTGAAAAACATTTTTTAGATCTAGGATTGTAAGACACTCAAGGAAGAATTGTTTAGTGAATTCACCCATGATATTTGATTGTCCATTTACAAAATGATATTGAATTTTTTCCTTTGCTTTAAAATTTACTCTTCTCTCTTATTCTTGGGAAATAGATAAGGTTTACGTTATGGGTTATAGTTTTGTTTTGGCAAAGTACATCTTCTTTTCACCCTTTTTCCATACACTGACTCTTTCAGTTCAGTTTTTACTGATACGTAAAAACATTCCTATTATACATATGAAAAGAGTTCTGTGTAATACTTTGATATGTGCTTACATTCACAATGTTTAAATCAGGATAAATATATTTATATTTTAAAAATCATATTGTCAAGGTAAAAAGTTTCAGAGGGCCTGAAGTGACAGATCAGTTGGTAAAATGCCGGCTCAAGTGTAAAGACCAGAGTCAGTCTTCTAGAACTCACATGAAAAGCCAGCCATGGTTGATGAAAGTTTGTAACCTCAGCTCTGCAGAAGATCCCAGGCCTCACAGCCAGCCAGCCTAGCCTTCCTGGCATGTTCCAAACCAGTGACTGACCCTGTCTTAAGAATAGAGGCTACTGAAAAACAATACCTAAGATTGACCTGACCTCTCCATGTACAACACACAAGTGAAGAGACATGCATATTTACACCTATATGCTCACTCACAAACATTTGAGGATCCATCTAGCTTTCTGAAGTGAATAGCACTGTTGTAATTATAATTACCTACTCACAATAGCACACAGGAATTCCATGTTCTTATCCAGCTAGAACACAGCACCTGTTAAAACAAAATCTGAATACTGGGAGCATCTTCTTGTTCCTCATTTTCACAATGCTAACCTTAGATACTCTGAAGTTTCTTCTCTGGAGGAGAATAAAATGGGATGTAGGTGTGTGCTTTGGTTTTCCTCTAGTGTGGCATGGCATTTCACAGAAATCTGATGTATCCCTTGTTATTTTTATTATAGACTAGAAATGTGCGACTAAGTTCAAGCCACATTCAGTAGGCTTCTCCTGGCAGCTCTCCTTTACTCAGTCTCTCTAGCCAAGGATGTAACGTGCGTCACAGTTACAAGCCCCTAGAGAGCTACAGTGTCTGATGGCATTGCTTTTGTGTAAGTCTCTGTTAAGATAAAGTGAAAATGTGAACAATGAGAACCAGAGCCTCTGCAGAATGCTCAGGCTGTATGCTAGGCAGACACACGGTGTGGGAAAAATGCAAAACCGTCTGGGACTGGTTTGGCAGTTTAAGGACTTTAAGTGAAGATAGTCGCCTCTCAATATCCCATAAAGGAGGAAACTGAGGGAAGGCGCATACCCAGCTGGTGATATTCTCTGAACTTTTACTTGAACATGAGTATCCCAACTCTTTATTCAACTCTCTATAATCACTTGTTCCACCCTGCGAAGAAGAGTCTAGTGTGGTTTTGTTGTGTTATTATATAGATTGGTTATTGTTTGAGTTGTTTGATTTGCCTTTTAGAATGGCTATGTTTTTTTGTTTTTTTTTTTTTTTAAAGTAAGTTAAATCAGCCTCCTGATTCGGAAAGAATCATCAGGGCTCTCCATTACCGCAGTTGGGTCTTAGGGGACATTTGGTGGGCTTCAGTATAAATGTCATAGTTTGCATACAAAGAGTCTATTTGAGGAATTTCTCTGTTAAAGCTCACTTCTCCACCTTCAGTTATATTGAAATCAGGTTACAGCAATGCACAGACCCAGTGTCTCTGAGCATTCATGAAATTATTCACTCTTTAGAGAAATGTAAGCTTGAAAGTCGTGAAAACATAATAATCGCCTCCTTCCTTCAAAGTTTGTCCCTCCAATGACCTGACAGCAATCTGTCTGAGAGCAGCTGCCATGTTAAAAATTAATCCCCTGCCAAAATAAATGCCATTTATTTAAACTGCTAATGATCAGCACATTTAAATAGTTCCATTTGCAAGTCTGCCAGAGAATCCACTACAAAATATATATCCCAGATGAGATGTGCATATTTTAATTGGCTGTAAGCAATTCTTCAAGCTGTAGTTGTATGTAACCAGTGTTAACTAGTCTACATCTATGCCATAGATAGTTTGAACCACTAGAAATACATACTAGGAGAAAACCGAAGGAGTGGCTCAGAGGTTTAGTGCTCTTGTCACTTTTGCAGATGACCTGAGGGTTCAAATTCCAGCGCTGACATGGTAGATCACAACCATCCATAACTCCAGTTCCAGGTGATCTGATGCTCTCTTCTGACCTTTAAGGGCACCATGCGCGTGCACAGACACACATGCAACAAAATACCCAAATGTTATGAGCAGTTTTTCACCCACCTGGTATTGAAGTTTAATAAGGATCAGGAGAAACAAATAGGCCAAATAGATGTTTATTCAAAGAGAAATACCTCACAACATAGACAGATGAACACCAGCATGTTCCACCAGCAAGAGAGCTCTCCAAGCCCCCTCCTCAGCCTTTTCCTCCAGGTCACATCTGGCCCTGTCTCCACCCCCAATGGGCGTGGTCTAAGCCACAGGTGTGGACAAGGGAATATCTCACTACAACCCGGTCCCACAGCCATGCCAGCCCCAAATAACACACAGAGATACTGTATTAGATATAAAGCTGTTGGCCTGTTACTAACATTTCTTATTGGCTAGCTCTGTCTTAAATATTAACCCATTTCTATCCATCTAAGTATTTCCACTAGGTCTTATCTTACCGGAAAGAGGATCAGGACTTCTGTTCTCTTGATCCTACATTTTGAATCTCCTACCTACCTCTCTCTGAAACCTCCTTTTCTCCTAGCTCTGCCTATCCTGATTTCCTATTGGCCAACAGTGCATTATTCAGTAACCAATAAGAAAAATATATTTACAGAATGACATCTCCTATCACCCAAACACATAAAATAAATAAATCTAAGTTTTATAATGAGACAAATTATACCAAGAAATACCAGAGTGTCTAGACTTTCATCGTTGTCTTAATCTTTTACGTATCAGGGTGGCTGTATAATGTGCAGTGTATTTTCTCTGTAGCATAGACAAGACCATTATAATTGACTTGCTTTTAGGAGAGTAACTAGAATAGCTTTTTATTTTGGCCAACCCAAACCTTGGAATGAAGTTTACTCTTGTGCTTTTTTTCTCAGATTATTGCTAAAAAAATATTGTGTAGAACTGATGTGACACCAATATGTAAAGAATATTTTAAAACCCCACAATTAAATAAAAAAGAATCCTCACAGAGAAAACAGGTTCAACAGTGTCAGTCATTTGGGCTACAGTGTGAACTTGTTCATCAAGATTGTCATGCATGTAGAATGTTCATAGGGAAGAAAACTCCGTGCCCAGGGTGAGAACTTTGCTGTTCACCAGTCATGGGAGAAGCAGTGTGTCTGAATTGTGTGTAAAGAACACAACACAACGCCGAAAGGAAGCCTGGGGAGTCATAGAAGATTTGTTTTTCACCACTCCATGATTCAACTCTGATCCAGAAGAGATGGTGTTCTTCGAAACCTGTCTGGCATTGTATCTTACCATGTTTTCTGCTCTGTGTGCCCAGGAATGTGGCCTGCCACCAGAGGACAACTTGAAAACATGCTGACTTGGAAACTCTTTAAACTCTTTATTCAGTCACTCTGTGTATGCTTAACTGAGATTGCACTGTGTGTGTGTGTGTGTGTGTGTGTGTGTGTGTGTGTGTGTGTGTGTGTGTGTAAATTAACTGAGCCTTCTCTGCATAAACCATTTCCTCCTGGAGACCTATAAAGCTTGAGGATTTGGTCTATGTGGGGGGATAGTTCATTTGAGCTGACAGGAGTTCCAGTCTTGGTAATGACCTCAAAATGTTGGGTTCTCACAAGATTAAATGTATGCTTCCAGCAATTCAAGGTGGTGTGTATTGAGTAAAAGATATTTTGAACAACATTGAATTCCATAAGCTTCACCAAGAAAACCCTGGCTTTAAAAGGAAGATGAGATGGATTGGTTTTGTTATGTGATTTATCATTTATTATTATTAGCTATTATTTGACTTGTTTTGAGATGCTTGTAAAGACTGGTAGAAGTTTCTCTCTTTCCCATTTCCCTTTCTAAAGATTTCTTTTTAGTGAAGTATATGCAGAGGTATGTGGGTATATGCACATAATTGCATCATATGCTCTTGGAGGCCAGAAGACTCTATCAAATCCTTTGGAGCTAGAGTTCCAGGTGGTTGTGAGCTGCCCAGTGTGGGTGCTGAGAACTAAACCCAGGTCTTCTAAGGAACAGTTCATACTCATAACCACTGGGCCTACTGAACCATCTCTCCAGGCCCAGAGGTTTCTATGGAAGCCGAAGTAATTGACTATCCTAAGGGCCTCTGTGGGAAAGGACTCTGTAGAGATGGAGTTTCAGTGCAGTCTGGGTCTGTGTAGAATCTGATGTGTGCAGGGAGGAACTCACAGAATGAGAAGAGGAGAGCCTGCATTGCATTTGCCTGGTGTGCTGGCTTTCCTCCTGGGGGTCCTTCCTTTCTTGTTTTCAGAAATTCTGTCAAAACACTTCAAGTGAAAGGAAAGGTTTCATTCCCTGGTAAGTATGCAGGGCAATAATGAAAGCCTTCCCATTTAATAATAAGCATTCAAAAGATTTGAAATTAATAAAGCTGTTCAAAATGCCTAGGCTGTTTAAACTGGTATTTTTAAAACTTACTGTGAATTATATTTCAGTAGGATGGCATCTGACAGGTATTTTACAATCCTAAGTATTGCCTTAACAGAGATACCCACTAAAGAAGGTTCTGTGTGGCTGAGCCCATAGCCACTGGAATCTGATAAAGAGCTAATTCTCTATCCAGTGGAATACTATGCACCACTTGAGCAATGAGACATTAGAGTGCTTGGTACCCAAATGTGAGTACCAAAACATCTTCCTCTCACCATAGCCTCACTCCCACTCACTACACACACACACACACACAGAGAGAGAGAGACAGAGAGAGAGAGAGAGAGAGAGAGAGAGAGAGAGAGAGAGACGTACACACATAAATAAATACAGATGTACATGAACATGTATGCATATACATACATGGTGTGGGGGGGGCAGTCTGCAAATAGCCTGGAAATCATTTGAGTGCTTGGCCTCCAAGCACGTAGATGATGCATTCTTAATTCTTTTTTTTTTTTTTTTTTTTTGTCTGTCTTTCTGTCCTGTTTTGATGTTTTTGCACTATGGAGTTTGCTCTTAAAATTAAGCCCAAGAAATGATAAAAGCCCTAGAAAACACCTTGTTCCCTATACCCCATGGCTAGTGTGCCCGACTTTTACTGACACTGTGTGTCATTCACCTATACTGTATTAATAGACTTGCCCCACATAAGTGGCAGATCTGCAGGTGTAGATGTTTCCCCTGGTTGCCAGGGAACCGCCCAGCTCCTTCAGTATCCCAGGCACAGATTTTATTCAGGCAGGGTGGAAAGGTTCCTTTGAACAAGAGTGTCAGCTGGAAAGCAGGTGTGTAGCTGTCTAGTGGGAGAATCATTTGGTGGCAGGTGCCACAGAGAACACAATACATAGGTTGCCACCAAGTGAGATAATTCCTCTTGCAGACATGTCTTGGTCCCTGTGTACTGAGCTGCAAACAGGGGTCCTTCCCAACTCACTCAGACAAAAGACAACAATCCAGACACCATGTAGTGCCACCAGGTGGGATTGTCTCCGCAGTTTCAGCTGGTCTGCTTCCTTCAGGCACACCACTGATCCCATGGATGATAAATCTTCTCACAGTTTCCCTATGCCAGATATCAAGCATAGGTAGTCAGGGATGGGGGTGTCTGTGTTTCCCTTGTTTCTCTGTGAAATGGGATTACCAAGAACTGCAGCTGCCTGGCCATCCTCCCTGGCCCTTCCCTCAGTTCTGTTTGGTGCACAGGATATGAAATGTGAATGAGGACGAGTGCGGACTCTGAAGGCAGGCAAGACCAGAATAAACCAGCCCATATCTCTTACCTTACATCACCTCCAGAGAGCTTCTTAACTTTCCTGGACCCGTATAAAATGTGAATACTCGATTATGTATCACAAGGTTGCAAAACCACTTTATGGTGGTATTATAACACACACACAGACACGCGCGCACACACACTTTTCTGACCACTGGAATATTTTCCAAAGCATAGGCAAATCACAAGTATGTTTCATGTCTGTGAGGCATTGCAGAACCCAGCTGGTTGTATTCATTTCTAAGCTATTGTCTGTCTGTCCATAGTACCACAATATGGTATTACAACCTAATAATATTTACATTTATAGTGGTATCACATAGTGTCTGGCATGTGGTAAGAAATTCTATAGGACAGCTTTGTGCTTCTGTGTCTCTCAAGAGTCTGCTTTTTGAGGCTTTTTACCCCTAATGAAACAGGTGATTTCCTACAACTCAGCTCTCTGCGTGTGTTGCCCATCTTTAGTTGCCTGCTGTTGAAGTAGAACCCACATCTCTAAAGCTCTCATGACTAGATTAAGTTCAACTCTATAGCAACCATGCAATTAATATGATCCTTTTTTCTTATTTAAAAAAGAATAAACAGATTGCAACTATGTTTGCAAATAGAAGACTGCTTTCATGTCTGTGAGGCATTGCAGAATCCAGGTGGTTGTACTCATTATCACGCTATCGTCAGTCTCTCTAGACCACTAAGATGTCCCTGCTTTGGGATACTTGAGCCATCCCCATTTCCGTTTGTCCACCTGGTATCTAATCAGGCTCTGCCAGTAGGGGTCCACAGAGGGAAACTACAAAGATGCTGAAAGACAGGCCATGCCCAGGCTGCTTCCTCTGGGTTTCCTGTTTCTGCCTGACCTGTGCAGCTCATTGCCCTCTTACCTAGCTTGTGTATACTGACAGAACTTCCAGCTGACAATAATTGACCCCAAAAGTCTGTCTGCTGCTTGTTTGTGCACTGTGTAGGACCTTGGAGCATATCAGTTACTAAATCCGTCTGTCAACCCCACGAGCTGTGCATTCCCTTCACATTGTGGTTGAGGAAGTGGCCTCCAGGCTATTACTACCTTGGTCTTGTCATCCAGTTACCAGCTGTGTCAGAGCTCAGAGTCAGAGCTAGGCGCATGGCTGCAGTAGGGCATACCAGGTGTCTAGCTACACCACTCCTCTCCTTGAATGGAAGTTTTTAGTGTAGTGATGCTCTCTTCCACTGAGCTGGGCAGCCCAGTTCAGAAAGAATGTTCTTTTGTTGTGTGCCCATTCTTCTATGCCAACTGTCCCCAGACCTCAGCCAGAAGCTGTACCTTGTGCCTGCCTTCTCAGAGGCACTAGAATTTGTCTCTGTTCTGTTTGTAATGCACACAGAGATGGGCTATTAATCATGCTGCTGGTCAGGCGACACAGCACCACTGAAGTAATGAATTACCCAACTCCTGCCAAAATGAGTCACACCGTGGTCACAAAGGAAACTTATCTCTGCCTCACTCTCCTGTCCTGTTCTTCTCTCTTCCCTGCTCATCCAGTGATCTGTCTTGCCAGGGGTAATGGCAACATTTTCTCCTTTATTTAAGTTCTGAAGTGTCTTTGGGATTCACCAATTTATCTAAAGGTTAAACAAGGCCTGTCAGGGACGTTTATGGCTTCCCAACACAGGCAGTTAAACAGAGCTTACAAGCAGCTTTAGGTATATAGGACCAAGAATTTAAGAATATAAATATTTCCCTTTGGAAAATGGAACAACTCCAGTCCAAAATTATACTCACAATAATATGAAATAAAGTCTTCAACAAGCAATAGTCATGTGACTGACCCAATAATATGACTAGACAAGGATACACAGGCTGATTGGGTGGTATGATAGGGCTCTGATTTAAACAGGTGTTTTTAGGAATACTAACAAAAAGAGGCGTCTTTTCTTTACTAACCATCCCTGCTTCCTGTGGTACAATTCCAGGAGTGCTTAGCAGGCTGTGCCCTCCCAATTTCCCTACAGTCAAATGCTTTCTCTTCATGTTTCCTCCTATTATTGCTGTGTATATACATACGTACATGTGTGCATAATACTTGTACATACAAACACATCTATAAATGCATATACACATGTATATATGTGTACATATATATACACACATACATATGATCATTTGCAAATATCTTTGGCTGCAATTATGTTTATTCCATCACCAGAAGACTAGAGTCATGCCATCCAGAGCTGATGTGATGAGCATGGTATCTTCACAAACTCTGCCTCCTACCTTCCTGGCATCATTCATCAGTTGGCAGATTGCCTCAGGTTGCACAATGGATGCTGCAACTCCAGACACCATGTTTTTATTCAAGGCACTGAGAACTTGAAAGGAACTTGCAAGACACCAGCAACATTAGCCCCCTGTTTTGGGAAAAACACAAGCTCCTGGACCCGTTTGTGTATGTCATAGCTCTTGTCACAAATCAAACTCACTGCTGGGGTGCCAGAATAAGTTAGTCAGCTTTGGGGTATTCTGAAACAGAGGTAGCAATGGGAGTGGTGTTCAGGTTAGCACAGCTGCAGGGAGGGAAACCATGGCAACAAACCCAGCAGGCCAAGGACCCTCACCCAGCAGTACAGGCAAAGAAAATCCACATGTGTGAGCTTCGTCATGCACCAGAATCTGTGCTAGACAGCATTCCTGAAAACATGCATGCCACCAGTACCTCCTGTGCCACTGAGAAAGCTAAGCTTGGCAGCACCCTGTAAGTCACTAAATCAGGAATGTGGAATCGAATCAGGCTGTGTCTGATTTGAAATCCTGTTCTCTCTACCGCCCTACAGTTCCTCTAGGAAGCTATGCCTGGCTTTGTGGCACAGGAATGGGACCTCACTGAATCTCTGCTCCTTTGCTTTGCCAACACCTCAGTCACCTGTGGACAAAGTAAAAATCAGGGACAATTACTTATGGGTTGTAATAGCAGTTAAAGGAGAAATGACAATGGCAGCCAGAGAGGCAGCTCCTTTTCTTGAGGCCTCTGTCATCTGGGGGAAGGAATGTGAAGATGGCAGACAACCTGGACCATAACTCCCTATCTATTCATCCGCACATCCACAGTAAGAGTCTGCTATGTTCCAGTCTTGTTCTGTCATTAAAACAAAGACCAGTGACACAAGGGCTAATGGCACCCCCTTCCTCTCTCTGTCCCTTCCCCTCTCTCTCTCTCTGTCTTCCTCTCTCTCTCCTCCTCTCTCTCCCTCTCTCTCCCTCTCCCTCTGCCTCCCTCTCTTTTTCCCCCTCTCCCTCCCTCTCTCCTTGCACCCTGGAGTGTGTATTGTTGAAGCAAAGGGTGTAAAGAACACACACTGCTTTCCTCATGTGAGCCTGTGTGAGGGGCTCACATGAGGAAAGGCCAGTGGTTGGCACAGCAGAAGGAAGCTTCTGGAATCCAGACTTCTTAGAGTCAGGGAGAGACAGAAGAGGCCAACTTGCACATCCCCATGGGTCTGCCCTCTTTGCCACCTCTCCCTCCATGGAGGGAAGTTTGAACAAAAACTCGGAGACAGAAATGAGCCTGGCTTCACTGCATTTTTTTTTCTATCTAAAACTTGGCGAGGAGCCCTCTCAACTTGGGACCATCATTTCTTTTCAAATGTGTGAACCGTCACTCCAGCTCAAAGCTCACTGGGCCTGAAGTCCTTTTCAGTCCACACTGGCCACAGCAGTCGGCAGCAGAGAGCCGGACTTCCTCATGCTACAATAGTGCTCTGTTCCTAGGCTATTGGGAAACTGCTAGAGGAAATAGCAAGTCCTGAGGACACTGCGGTACTATCAGAACAGCACAGGGACCGTTGATGCTGGCCCTCCACTTCCAGCCTCTTCTCCTTCATGCCTGCCTGACACCTCCTGTACAGGGAGCAGCTCAGAGTGCTCTCATTTTCCCATGCAACTACCTTGGTCTGCCAACTGTAAACCCAGGTACAAGAGCACCCAGGGTGTTCTCATCTTTGTCGTGTTACACTCCTGAGCCAGCACGAGAAATATGTTGTCAGGAGCTTTGGAAGAAATCCAGAGAGAGCAGAGCGAGAGCACAGCAGTTGGAAACCTGCAGTTGTGCTGGCATCTCAGCCCAGTGCCTCACTGCCCCCATTCTATCTGCTGTAAGGCCATTGCACTCTGGGTGACAGGTGAGGCATCCAGTATATCCCTTTGTGTATCGTAAGGGACTCTGCTCAAATACTGAACAGGCTGCCTGTCATCCACTGGCTACTGAGAAATTCAGTTTAAGGGAATGACTCAGCATGTATTCCATGGCTCCTTTCCAATAACCTTTCACACCCATCCCCTTGATGGGATAGCAAGGCAACTTCACTTTGATCGCTATAATTTGAGTAAAGTTACTAGGTAACTTACCCATTTTGAATGGGAGAATTTTGAATAGTATATATAAAACTCCTAAAAACCTGGCACCGTGTTGGCTAATGATACCAGAATGTAGTCCTTGAACCTGACCCATATTAAGTGTTCTCACCCATTGGCTGAGAGGACGGAACAGCAAGCATCCTTCTGGGCTCATCTCATTGGTTTCCTCCTAGTCTTGATGACATCATCCATGCCGTACTTACAGATGACCACACCTGGATAGAGAGATTCAAAGATTACTTCTGGTAAAGCAGGAGGCACTGGCCATGGAGAACTCTGATTAGAGCATGACAGTCAGTCCAAACATAAGAAGGCAGGTTAGGGCTTAAGACCTGTTTTCCAGGGTGGTGTGTAAATGAGTTAGAGATCTTCTGGATGTATGTACTGAAATGTACACACACACACACACACACCATCCTCATCCCATTACAGTAAAGGATAATTGTTATGCATGAAAAACATTGACTGTGACCAACACCTATTAAATGTTCCACCTGATCTACATAAAAGCTTGTTCCCAAGACCTAGACACCAAGGTTTGCAACCATTTTATATAGAATAGACATTCCAAATATCTCTCAGCAAGTGGGATCAAACTCCAGTGCATCCACTCACTAGAATACTACTAAATGTCAAAAAGCCATGAAATAGCAAAACATGGTACAAGGAGGACCTTCAAGAATGCTACCATAAGTGGGGGGGGGGAGATGCAAAAGGCCACCTACTGTTTTATTCCTTTTCTATAAAATTTGGAAGATGTAATCTACAGTGACAGAGAGCAGATGGGTAGTGACCTAGAAAGTGGCAAGAAAGATGGAGAAGAAGGGAAAACCTACAAAGGCAGGGAGAGTCCAATCTTCTAGTAGAGGTGATGTTTGTTGCCTTGACGTGATGGTAGAGTCACAGGAGTGTCACACCCTATCAAATGGTACACTTCGAACATTTGCAGTTTACCTGTGTAACAGCTGCAGCTCAATAAAACATTAAATGAAAAAACTCTATATGGGACAGGAAAGTAGACAGGGGGACTATTTGGGAGAAGGGAGGGGACTAAAGAGTATGGAGGGGAAAGAGAGGGGAAATGGAAGAGAGATGGGAAACAGACTTAATAGTATCATGAAACCATTTTATATCAGTTAAAAAGACTGAAAACAGCAAAATTTCATATGGTTCCACTCCCATATAAATCCCAATAATAAATTAAATTTTAAAAACCTTATATATTTTTCATACATTTATTGGAAACATACCATATGCCAGGCACCAAGGAAAATATGTGCAATGAAAAGCAAATGTGACTCCTCTGGCTCTGCAGCTGGATGGGAGAAATAGGTTTGTAAACAGACAATGAATTGACTTCCCCACAGGCAGTGCTGAAGTAATTACTAGGTTTAACCAAATTGTCCTCTGTTGATTGAATTTATGTGTGTATCTGTACTTTCTTGTTTTACAGAGTGACTTGTGGTCTTTGGGAATCACGGCCATTGAGATGGCAGAAGGTGCACCCCGTAAGTCCCTCCCCTGGGTAGAATCTGTTGCTGATGGGTTTCACAGGTCCTGTGGGCTCCGTGCCAGGGCTGTGGTTGGTCCATTTCTGCGGCACTGAGCCTGGCATGGGTGTCATGTGGCATATTTAGAAGGCAGAGACCTCACAGATCAGCCAGGAATCTGTTCATTTCGGAACAGTGTGCAGATCTGTGTTTTTCTAGGAAAGAAGGAAGTAAATTTTGGGAGTCTTTTTAACTCCCCCACCTACCGTGTGGCTCATTCTTGAGGCATCCTGCCTCACACAGAACTTGGAACAACCACAGACAATGTCAACTCAAAATCTGAATTCCCAGTGCAGCTTTCACGAATACCTGAGTCAGAGGCTGCCCCTCTTCTAAAAATATTAGTATTTAGGGTGTAAGTTATCTCTACCCTATAGGAACAGTGTCCCGGATGCTTGCAATCCTGAGAACCTCCCTAGACCCCTGGGTCTGAGTGTTAGGACCATAGAAGACCTCCGAAAGCTGTTGGGGTGAATGGCGGGGGACTGAGACTTTACATCCCAGACCTCCCTGACTGTCCCCCTTTCCTGAAAGATGCAGGTTCACTTTGCAGGCAACTGTGGTTCAAGCAACAGCCTGACACCTAGCTGACCCTACCTAGGAGCCACCTTCCCTCCTGTACCCAGAGCTGGAATTATATAACAATGGCATGACTCCGGCTCCTTCTCTCTACCTCCCTTACAGAGGAATTTCAACCCTTGCATGTGCAGTCCCAGACCTCCACACCTTCTCTTCCGTTTCTCACAGGACCAGGACTGAAAAGGCCTACAAAGACCTTCATGACAGTTCATGCTTAAACTTAGGACTCTTGAAGTTATCACTGCCTTATTTTTCTTAAGTTCCTTGAATCCATGTGCGGCATGATTGACTTGGAGTTCGTTGACAAAATTTCCTTTGTTCACAATGACATTTGTGAGTCAGAAAATTCGGATACCACACTCTTAAAACTGCGTTATCATCCTGAGTGGTAGACAAGACTAAAATAAACTCTGCCCACAGAACAGAATCTTCTGGCATTGAGGAAGCATATATTCTCAATCTAGGTACAAAAAAATTAAAGTCTTCTTACTGTTAGAAAGTAAGCAATAAGCAATAAGAAATGTGGATTGAGGATTGAAATGAGAATGTAACATGTGTTCATGACTACATCATCATGTTTATAAGCTAACTTCAAATTCTAGTCATCCTGAGCCTGGAGGCACACCATGCAACCTGAAAGCTCCTCTCTAGTTGGTGTTCTGGCAGGGTACCAAACAGCCTAGAAATGTACACAGATAGCAGTGTTTGTGTGAGCCTCCAATTGGGAGCCAGTGCTGTGAGTGTTTAGATGCCTCTTTGTTAAAGAAAATTACCTAAGCCACCCCAAACGTAACTGTCATCTGCCACTGTTCATTTCGTATGGCAGGTGGCTACCTAGAGCAGACATGGCTAGTTGTCGGCCTTTTAACTTATTTTCCTTAAGACATGAAGGCATGGTTCCTAGGAGTGTTAGTATCTGTTTAAAATGTGCATTTTATGAGATTCATCTAACTAGACACCGGCACTTTGAAATGTTTGCCAAGCAAAAGTGTTTGTGTCTCCTGACCCCTTACTTGAACGTGCCTTATAGACACATGCCACACTTGTGCAGCATTTTCTGCACAGCCAAGATGCTAGTGTGTGTTTGGCCTCTGACTGGCTCTGATCATTGCTTTCTGTCCCCCACAGCCCTCTGTGACATGCATCCCATGAGAGCCCTCTTCCTCATCCCCCGGAACCCAGCACCTCGCCTCAAGTCTAAGAAGTGGTGAGTTTGCCCCTCAGTGCTTTGCAGATCTGAGGGTGAAGTTTTCCTGTGATCTTTCCTTTCATTTGTCGTGTGTGTGTGTGTGTGTGTGTGTGTGTGTGTGTGTGTGTGTGTGTGTGTGAACATGTGTCTGCAGGTGCACATTTGTGTGCTTGAGTTTAGAGACCATGGGTTGACCTAGGTTATCTTTCAGTTATTTTTCTACTTTGTTTTATAGACAGGGTGTTTCATTAAACCTGGAGGTTATCAATTTGTCTAGGCAGGCTGCCCAGGAAGCCCCAGAAATCCCCCTCCCTCGGTTTCCATAGAGCTGAGATTACAGGTACAAGCTATCACAACTGGCTTTCTATGTGAGCACTGGGGATCTGGACTCAGGTCCTTGTGCTCGCGTGATGAGCACTGTACCAAGTGAGTCATTTGCCCATCCTCTCTGTGATCTTTTTGCCCAGCCTCTCTGTGATCTTTTTTCGAATCACCTCAGATCCCACCCTAGGCCCTTCTGGCTAGGGTGCATACCACGGCTTCTAGGTGATGTTCTGTATACTACCATTCATCTTGAATTAGCAGCTTTGTTACCTGCTGTCTATATAGAAAGTTGTTAACCATGCCCTCAAGGCAAAGAGCTATTAGCCAAAATGGAGCCCAAGTAATGGCATGAAAACGCCGGGATTTATGCCTGAAGTGTGTTTCCCTGACTGTGTGGCATATTTCATCAGACAGTGATAATTTAGAGTCAGCCCATTAGATTGGCGGGCTTCTATTCCTCAAGACAATGGTTCCCTATGCATCCACACAGTCCTGCTAATGGTCCATGTGATGTCTCTGGCATGGGAGATTGTGGTTCTTTGTGGTTTTGTTTTTAGTCCCTTTCTCTTTATGACAGGGCATGCTGGCTTTCTATTTTGGGGGAGAGCAGTATACCCTTTGTTTTTAATAAGCTTATCCTGATTTTATTTTTTTTTTTTAAAAAAAAAGAAAGGTAACTTGTTGTAAAGAGAGCTACCACATACATGCTGTCATGAGGAGGTATGATGGGAATGTGAATGGTGAATGACCAGGTGAGGTTTGGGAGCAGGGTCCTCAGGTTACACCATGTGTTGTTTGTCACTGTCGTGTGTAGTTATATAGTGTCTTTATGTCTTATTATTCTGTAACAAAAATCTGATGCTTCCATTCCCCTGATACAGAAGTATGAAGGTCTCCTGATACATTCTTAAATCTCTGGTTCCTCTTTCACTGGAGCTAATTCCTGCCCAACTGAAAAGGAACAAGTCATTTGTCCCTTTTCCAATGACTTAAGGCTCAGGCCCTTGACTGGCGTCCTCCTGTTTCCCACCCACAGTCACACACCCACATCACAGAGCAGGCTTAATTAGTACCAATCAGCTGGTAATGACATAGCAACCCTGGCTAAGCAGAGGAAAGGCACACTACACAGAGAGGGGAAGGAAACAGAAAGACACAAGCAACAGTGGTCTCTAAGTTGCCAGACCTGCAAGGGGAGTGTGAGTTGCTATTGGTAACCGGAGGCGAAGCTTCCCTGCTCTCCTTCCTCTCAGAGGGTCACTGTGGTACCAGCCTTGTTCTCTCCCCAGCAACAGCCTTTCATTGGGCACCACACAGCATGTGGTGACAGAGCACAGGGGCCCTTCCTCTCTCTTCTAAAATTTCTTCTCTCCCCTCCCTGGATCTGACTCCCGGAGAGGGAAGCCAGCTCAGTTCCCTCCCCTGGAAGCAATAGCGACATTGCAAAGCCTGCTGCCTGCCAGATTTCAGCTTGGAATGTGCCAAGATCCCCGGGGACAGCCTGCTATATGCCATGGGTCTTACTTCCTGTCCTCTGTCGCTGAGTATCCTCCTCTCCCTTCACTGTTCTGGGGAGCTGATTTGAGCTCTTTCACAAAGGAACAAGCTGGCCACCCACAGGCACATCACCTAAGGGGCGGCATTGGTCACTTTATCTCTTCTGTGACAGAGCACCTGACAAAGCTCACAATTAAAGAAGGGACAGTCCATCATTGTGAAGCAGTTGTCACATGGTGTTCACAATCAAGAGACATAGAGATGGACGCTGACATCCAGCTGTATTCCTCCTCCTTCCCTTTTGTGCAGACAGAGACTCCAGTCCATACACAGGGCTGCCTCATTCAGGATAGAAACTAGATTGAACCTTTCATCTGGCCATGCCCTTTCTACCACACTCAGATGTGTATCTCCCAGGTGATTCTAAGCCTCATCAAGTTGGCCGTGAAGATGAACCATCACAAGTCCCCCCCCCTTGTCAATTTGACACACAAACATAATACTTTAAACCATAAAGTTCCACACCTGGGCCTCAAACATGTATGATCATCTCATGATGCAAAGTGTATTTAGTTTATATATGAGTCCCCCAAATCTTAACAGTTCAAATTCCAATTACTCAATAGCCCAAAGTCTCTTGTGAAACCAAGACAGCCTCTTACTGGTCAAAACCTGCAAAATTAAAAATCAAGTCACATCTTCCCAATTTACAATAACACAAAATAACCATTTTCATCCCAAGAGGGAAGGAATATGGGCACAGAAAGGAAAAGATGGGACAAAAGCTGGGTCTGCGCCTAGCTCAGGAAACACAATCCTGCAGCTCCATTTCAGGCATCTCGGGCTCCTGGTAGTGTCATCTGGTCTCCAGTGGCCTGGCCTCTCCTGCTCTGCCTCCAGCACACCTCTGCCTCCACCACACATAACTTCTCTTAGAATGGCTCCGCCGCATACCTGTGACCTTCCTCAGTGGACATCCCAGCATCCTGGCTCTCTAATGTCCTAAGTGAGGGTTCACTTCACATTCCTATGCTTAGGCACTTACGGCCTCTTTGAAGAGCATCTGACTCCGCCACTCACTGACTGACCTCAGTAGCGTTTACAAGTCCTCACTGTCCACAGTGAGCTGGGTCCTCTCATATCAATCATTAACCAATAAATACTCCCACAAACTTGCCTGCAGGCCAACCAGAGAGAGCATTTTCTCAATTGAAGACAGCTGTTCCCAAATGACCCTGGTTTATGTCAAGTTGACCAAAAAAATAAATAAATAAATAAAAAACTAGCCAGCACACACCCAAACCCCAACCCCACCACTAACCCCCATTATCTTTCACATCTCCATGCCTGATGTCAGGCACTTTTGTTTTAAGAAAGGACAAAGGTGTGTGTGCGCACGTGCATGCTCGTGCATGTACGCATCGTGTGTGTGTGTGTGTGTGTGTGTGTGTGTGTGTGTGTGTGTTCCAAATAAAATAGTGATGATATAAAGTAGATGTCACAAATTATTTGAAATAAATTGAATTTGCTAGCTTGTATTGTAACTGCACACTCCATTAAAATCAAAACCCAAACTGGAACACAAGCTTTTGAAATTAACCTTTTCTGTTCAGTTTTCCCAAACCAAATGTATCTAGAGCAATTCCCTTGATGAACCTTGGGCAGTCACATGCTGTATAACATTTCCATTAACAACGGGCTGGACCACCTGGTGACTCCGTAGCCACCTCAGCTGAGTTGATGTGTTCTGTGATGTTCTCACATCACATGATAAAGTCGTCCTTCAGACATCTCTCAGTCACTGGACAGTGCTCCATGGTACCCATTTTACTCAACAGAATCTGGGAGCAGGAGGAAACAACTCTCAATTTCAACAATTCAACAATTTCTGTGTTGAAATCCTTAAGAGGAGTTTTCTCTTCCTCGAGTGCAGAGATGGTCAAATGTCCCTGCAGTGTGCCAGTGCCAATCACCAGAGACATTTTAAAGGAATTGACTTACTTCGTCACTGCAATGGTATTTGGAGATAAGTTCTGGGGATGTTTGCATTTGCAGCCAGGGAAATGGCCACAGCAAAGTTAAGTCATTTGTCCCAAGCCATACAGCAAGTGGTAAAGCCCAAGAGAGAGAAAGAGGAGTAGTGAGAACTAGCACAGGGCCATGACAGACTTTCAAGGCCAAAATTGCCCATGTAGATGTACAATGGTTAATGTAAGCAACTTCAGTGAATAACCAGGCTGGCTGTCATATCTCAGACTGTGAGCATTCTCTATCCATCCTGGCATTCTCTATCCATCCATTACTCCTGAGCATCATCCTTGACATTCACCACTCCATCCAACTCTTGACAAGGCTGTATCGCTAACCTTCCTAGAAGTTATTGTCTTTTTTTATATTATTATTCTAAGAGACAAAGCTAAGTTACCAACAGTACCATAAATTTACTTTGAACCCATTGAAACACCCAGTGAGCAGGTATTCAACACAGGTGAAGTATTTTCACTTGTAATTAAATGTGCAATTAAACACATTGATTCCTCGGTCACACTAACTTAGAAAATAAGGGAGCCCTTCTTTGAAGATGTGGGTGTTTTGTTTTTATTTTGTGGAGACAGGGTCCTGCTATGTGGTTCAGATTGCCGTCAGATGATCTATATAACCTATAGCCTCACACTCATGGTGATTCTCCTGCCTCAGCCTTCCAAGTTGCTGGGATTATGAGAATGTATCAACATAATGGGCTTGAGGCTTTGTGAGCAACATTTTCTCTTCAAATGATGCCTGCCTAAAAGCATAGACACATCACCAGCTTTACAGAGCTCTGTATGCCGTCTCTGTCCTTTGACTACAAATCCATTCTCTCTGATGTCCTCCCCTGCTGTAGAGTTCTGCAAAGGGAACTCTCATGGCTGGTTCTTCTAATGAAGCACTGCTTAAACATAGCTCTGCCTGGAGAGCAAGAGGATTTTCCGGCTTTTTCTGGTTCTTTTGTTTCAGATGTCAGTGTCAGAGAAAGGAATGCACAGTCTTTTGAGGTCTGGATCTCATTTTTCAAATTGGATGTGATTTCTTTTATTTATCACCCTCTAATTAATAGCAGGACACTTTATAATAAAAAACAAGTACTTCTTGCTGGCTGCCAGTGAGTGAGAGAACGACTGTTTCATTCCTTGGGAATATTTAATAGCTCTCTGTCATAAGTCGCTTTTGTTTTCATCTTTTTGATGCTGATTTTTCTGCTTAGAGAAGCCCTGTGTGCTGCATGCCAGGTTTGCTGCTGTTTTTTGAGGTTAGTGTTATAGTTTCCAGTTTGTCCTTAGACGACAAGTCTTTGTTTCAGTATTTATTTTTTTTTAATTGATCTTGGATAAAACACCATACTACTCCTTGCAACCAATCTCTCTCTCTCTCTCTCTCTCTCTCTCTCTCTCTCTCTCTCTCTCTCTCTCTCTCTCTCTCTCTCTCTCTCGTGTGTGTGTGTGTGTGTGTGTGTGTGTGTGTGTTTCAGGAGTTGGTTCTCTCCTTGTACATTGCTGATGTAGGGTCTGTCCTGATGCTTCTGTCTCTCTCGCTACCTGCTCCAGGAGAGCTGGACCCTCAGCTTCAGGAGAC
Organism: Cricetiscus sungorus; assembly: GCA_030556225.1. Taxonomy (NCBI): domain Eukaryota; kingdom Metazoa; phylum Chordata; class Mammalia; order Rodentia; family Cricetidae; genus Cricetiscus; species Cricetiscus sungorus. The sequence goes on from JANBXA010000730.1 coordinate 52,261,572, forward strand.
ATCCTTTAAATCTCTACCTCCCACTTCCCACATCACTCTAGGATGAGGATAACAGCTGCTCACCATCCATCAGACTTTCCCTGCTAAGTCTTCTTCCACATCTTCTCTTGAACTTGGATGGTGGAAGACATGTCACACATGGTATTCTATGTGCTGAAGACACTTCTCAAGCCTGAAATATATACATTTCTGGGAAATATTCCTGTTGGAGAATTTGAGAAAGCCAACCTTTGGGGATACACAGTGCAGCCACAGGAGGGCAACAGAGAGCAAAATAAAATGGCTCCCTCCTCAGTAGGCAAGGTGCTCAGGAGTCAGAGGTTCTACTGAGACCTTTGGGGAGAAACACTGAGCTCCCAGGGCATGCTGGGAAGCTGTGAACTCAATTACTTCTAACTCTGTATAATTCCTTGGAACTTTCAGCAAGAATACACATGCCCCATCCATAAGTCCTGGCTAAAGTATACAGTAACTTCTGCTGCACCATGGTCGCTGCACTGATCACCAGTGCAGTATCTGCCTCCAGGTCTTTCCTGTTCCTGGACCTTTTTAGCATAGAGTTTATCCAGGAGGAAATTGGGGATTTCAGGGGGGATAACTTCAGTGACTATTTGCTTCCCACAGAGCTTATTTCCCCTTGACTCCTTTCAGTATTCTGTGTAAGGTTGTGTTCCCAGTGTGAAAATGTTCCCATGCATTTAATAACTAGCATATGTTACACTTATGTGTGTGTTGTTTGTGTGAACTTTATTGTACTGATATACTGAGGCTGATTTGTGATTGGTTGATCCCTGTGCTCACAGGATGGACTTATTTTTTTCCTCTCTCTCTCTTTTTTCTTTTTCTTTTTAAGGCTATATTTCAAAAAAATGTACTTGCTTTTCTTTTATGTTGTCATTCTATCTGTGAATTCATCTCTTTTGTTTGGCAGGTCAAAAAAATTCCAGTCATTTATTGAGAGCTGCCTAGTGAAGAATCATGGCCAGAGGCCAGCCACAGAGCAACTGATGAAGCACCCATTCATACGAGACCAGCCTAATGAGAGGCAGGTCCGCATTCAGCTCAAGGACCATATCGACAGGACAAAGAAGAAGCGAGGGGAAAAGGGTCAGTTGCACATTTGTATTTCAGAGAAGGAAGCAAAAAGCAGAGTATTGTTCTCTCACGTGAGGGACAGCCTTATTAGGCCACAGCCTTGGGCATCAGTGCAACGGAATCACATTGAAGGCAAATCTGCATGGAAAAAATAGATCTGGGAGCAACAGTCCTCTTCGAGGCACAAAACACAGCCATATTGAGTAATACTACAAAGCACTTTAAATGACAAGTGATTTATCTTAATTCAGATGAATATTCACATTTCAAAAAGTGACATCTACACGTCAGACAACATACAGAATTCATCTAACTGACATTTTTTTCCTGTATTGACAGCTTTCAGCATTTATGTTTCTGTGCTCCAAGACTTGTTTCTAATTCAGTTATGCAGAAGTCAGAAAAGAATTTCTCATGGTGTCGGTTATAGAAAGGCTCATTAGGTTGCCAGGCTAGCAGCATGGCATCAGATTTTGAGTGGAAGGTCCTTGAGTGCACTTCTGTATTTTGTAAATGCACAAATTCTTCTCTCACAGTCTTCTCTGTGTCATGGAAAGTACAGGAGCCCAGATTTGAAGCATTGGGACCACGCCTAAATTGTTGGAATGGTGCCTTACAGTTGCATGTACTGGTACTGGGCTTATGGCCAGCTGAACATAAGGTAGGGAGAAAGGCAGGCTTAGGGTATGACAAGGAGGACTAGAAAAGATAAGCAGTAAGAATTCACTGGTTGGGGAGCAGGAAGCACTAGGAGTGAGAGGCAGTTTCAAAATAGAATGATAGCCATTAGGAGTGTGGTGAGGAGAAATAGAGTACAAGACCAGAGGCTAGAGTGGGTGAGTATGCTTTTCCTTGCTTCTCTATTCTCCAGCCACTCCCCTGTCCTTAGTATAAAGGGCATCAGATGGTAGCAGACCATACAAGATGGAAGTCAATCACCATGTGTGTTTTGCTTCTTTGATTCTGTAATAACACAGCCTGGTGATATGGTAATAGATTGAATTGACAGGCCAGGGAAGAGGATGACTCTTCAGCAACCCTTCAAGCAAAGGTCCCTCCTTCATCTGCTAGTTTCAAGGACTCCGAAAGAGCCCAGTTAGCTGAGACTCTGAAGTGGGAGGGCATGAGGTCTCCATCTCCAGTGTTGGTCAGCAGGGATAAGATGTTCATGAGGTCCCAAAGAGTTTGGAGACCAGCCCAGCAGGAGCTAGTAGACCCAAAGAGACAGCTGTAAGTTGATGTCAGAAAGGTTGGAATCTGACTTTCAACTGCCCTTTGTCATTGTGATCTTGGACCATGCCATGAATATTGAGTATTTTAATATTCAAAACAGAATTTGAGAGTGTTATGTCAAACACACAACCATTAAATGCCCACTGCTTTAAGAGGGAATTGCATTATACTCCAGATATACTGAGTAGGTTAAATGTTCTGACTGTTTTAAGTAAAGATTCTGGGTTCATATTATGTGAAATCCACCCCAGTTTTTCTCATCCCTAAAAAAAGGACTAGTAAACCATTATTGCAAAGACTAAAGAAGATAATATTTGTAAAATGCTTAATACTGCATCAAGTAGTTAAACTTTGATATCCACTCTTAGTCTAGCCTTTATTGACCCATCACTTGTTGAAACTATTCAGGGAACTTTCTGAGGAGCCAATGAATAAAAATGGGAACATTTGTGTTTTAAGTTGTTTTCAAATTTTGGTGCCACAAATACTGAAACGTAACATAGAAATTGTGGTTTCCTTATGATTGGAAGGCTATCCTCAACATATTCATTCTCTGTAGAATGGAATTGCACGGGGCTTGGGACTGAGTACATGCAAAGGCTGTGACAAAATGAAAGGAATTGGGATTACTGTTTGAGTTTAAATTCACCAGAATCACAGTTCTGATCTTATTTTTGCCTTTTCCGAAGAAGAGTATTGAATCAGACAAGCTCTCTTTCCATTTATTCAGTCTGAATAAATGATTTGATTTTATCTCTCATGTTCTAAAAAATATCTATTGATTCATTGTTTGCTTTGTGTGTGGATGGATGTGTCTATCCCTGCGTGGGTTTGAGAGCACCATTTGCATGCAGTGCTCATGGAGGCCAGAAGAGGACCAAGTCCTCTGCAAGAGCAGCACATGCTCTTAGCTTAACTGCTGAGCCATTTCTTCAGGCTCTCTCACATTAAAAATGCTAATAAGACGTATTTTATTTGTATGTGTGAGTGAACATCACTTGTGTGTATGGTGCCCACAGAGGCTAGTCGAGAGCATAGGATGGATCCCTTAGAACTGGAGTTATGGATTGTTGTAAGGCACCATGTGGGTCTGGAGATGAGTGCTGGTCCTGTAGAAGGTGGTCTTAACCTCTAAGCCACGTCTCCAGCTCCAGTCCCATTTTCCCCACGCCTTTTCCTTAGATCTTTTTATGACTAGCTTTTCAGTAGAACTGAAGAGTTTTATTTTTTACTGATTTATATAATCCTGTAGTGCAAAGGCAGTCAAGCTCAGCTCTGATAAAATATTAAAATTAAGGAAACTGACAAGTTAAAAGTTTTACTTTAGAAAATAGAAACAATTGAAATAATTGTGTGCTTCTTTTGTTCACTAGTTTTCTTTATTGGGTTAAAAAGTTCTATGCATTACTTTGAACTCCGTTTTGCCATTTTGAGAACATATTGATTTGGTATAAATTATAGACACTCTACTGCAGATTCTTTACATTTGGTGAAAACATTCTTTAAAAATGGGTAGCTTTAAAATATTCATGCTCACCTAAATGTATGAGGCTTACATATGACTTTATACAATACAGTTGAACTCATCACACTGGTTTCCTTCATTGTCTCTAATATCTACATAGACTTTTAGCTGATCTGATTTTTCATTGTGAATACTGCCTCCTAATGGAAATACAACAAAATTGTGATTCCAGTCCTGTTGAAGAATTGCACTTCAGACTAGTAATTAATAGCCCATATCTATAAACAAGTGATGGGCTGGTGGCATCTTCTTTGCTTCAATGCATCTCATTACCTGTAGAAAAGTATTGTGCACAGCACATAAGGTTATGAGAGTCACTGTACCCCTGGTGGCGTTGGTCCCACCATCTGGGAGTCACTGTACCCCTGGTGACCTTGATCTCAGCATCTGGAAGTCATTGTACCCCTGGTGACCTTGATCCCAGCATCTGGTAGTCACTGTACCCCTGGTGGCCTTGGTCCCATCATCTGGAAGTCACTGAACCCTTGGTGGCCTTGGTCCCACAATCTACTTTTCCCACATTCAGATACCTAGCTTTCTGGGACTCACTGTTTCTTGAACATGTAACGCTGCCAGCCTCAATGGCAGCAGATCGTTCTCAATGTCATTTTGCTACCCTTCCAGCTGCTGCCAGCAAAAGGGCCACTGGCCTTCCAAGACCCTGCTCACTACCTCCTCAATGCATCACTACTCCTACTCTTCCATTCTAATTCTAATTATATTCTAATATAATTCTAAATATATTCTAAACATATGTCCCAGATTGACCTTTTACTAATATGAAGGCATTGCTAGTTTGTGGCCTGATTACTTCCCTTATTTTAAAGAAGTATTATCCTAAGTAAATGAGAGAACAAATACAAAATATTTAACCCTAGTTACTTACATGTGAGATATCCACCAAACATTAATTTCCTTTCTTTATAACCATGGAAATGACAATCATACATTTCTGTTTGAATCTTTCTCATTATATTTTGACCATGTCTAAAGCAAATATTCGATATTATTATTATACAATAACTTGTTTATTATTTTACTGAATTAAATGAATTAATAACATTTACTTATTCCTTTTATAAACCATGAGTGGAGTTAAACTCAGGACTTCCTGCACATCCCATGTTCTAAGTTTTTAGTATAGGTTAGTATTGAGACCATGTGTTACTATCAAGTAGGACATACTGTATGTACATGCTTCTTTGCAGTGTACACTAGTGTTCTGGCTTATGCCAGCACTGCCACAGACAGGTGAGTCTGCATTGCTCTGTGAAGTTAAGGCAGCATCAGTATCCCTAGAAAGGGAGAATTTCCAGCTCCATCATCTTATGGGATTGGGACTACAGATGAGGTCCATTGACCACAGTTCTGTGGCTCATGGAAGTATATGAAACAGAGGGGTGGTCTGTTCTGAGCAGCAGCAGCATCTTCTACACTAACACTCTGTGTGCTCTCTCCAGATGAGACTGAGTACGAATACAGCGGAAGTGAGGAGGAAGAGGAAGAGAACGATTCTGGGGAACCCAGGTATGCGGAAGAAGGCTTGGCCTGCTGATTGCCACCGTCTGGCCTGGCTTGCTTGAAATGCTCTCTCCTTTTGATTTATTGCTCTGTCTTAAAGAATGCACCAGGAGTTAATGTAGTGCCCACATACATACTCATTAGTGTGTGAAATTGTCCCTAGGCAGACTCTTATAAAAAATGTACAAATCAGCATATTCTTTATCTTGTCCACCAAGATGTATGGCCTATATTCACAACCTTGTTTCCTCACATGTGGAGATACAGAGTGGGAAGGAAGCAATTATCTGTCTAATGCAGTACTGGAAGTATTTAAAATTGCAACTTTGGGGAAAGCTAAGTGACATTTTCAGATTGGAGTCTTTCAGCTTGTTATGTCATCACTCTGGGAAGCCCTTTCAGGTGGTCACAGTGCCTGCCATGTGCCTTGATATTTCACACAGATCAACCCTGCAGGAGGTGATTCTAAAAAAAAAAAAAAAAAAAAAAAAAAAAAAATCAAGTTGTACTCTAGAGGTGAACCCTGATAGAAATGTTCACATCCATTCATGTTGTCTCCCTGAAACCCAGTGTTTTTTAATGTCGTTGTCTCCACATTTGGAGGTTTACTTGGTTTTGAGCCCGGATTTCTTCCTGTCTGTATTTACGGCACTGGGATTTCTCTATAGTTAAAGGATTTCATGGCCAGCAGCAGCTCTGTGCACCTCATGGACCATGCGCTGTTAATTGTAGAGAAAATTCACAAGCAGAAAGGTCACTAGACATGATGGGTCCATGCACTCCAGCTGTCCAAGGTATCTAGCCATCAGATTGCAGCATAAGGACCAGCTGCTGTCTCACTGACACAGTATCCTGTTCTGCTGAGGGACCATGCTGCAGGAATGAACTGGACAGCACATATTCCTCCTTCTTTCCTTCCTTCCTCCCTCCCTCCCTCTATCCCTCTTTCCCTCCCTCCCTTCTTTCCTTCCTTCCTTTCTTTCTATGTGTTTGTTGATGTGTGTGTGTTGATGTGTGTGGGGGGGGGTAGCACATGTCGATACATGTGAAGGCTCTCATAGTTCACTGTGTTGCTGTTGTGAAAAAACACTGATCAAAAGCAGCTTGGAGAGGAAAGGGTTTATGTTTTGCTCTCTTTTTAAGCAACCCCTTTGGTGATCACATGTCAGATATCTTACACATCAAATATCTACCTTATAATTCACAACAGGAAAATTACAGTTATGTAGTAGCAAAGACATAATTTTATGGTTGGGGGTCATCACCACATGAGCAACTGTGTTAGGGTTGCAGCATTGGAAAGGTTGAGAACCAGTGTTTTAAGTCAACTTAAAGCTTGGTTCTTGTTAAGCTACCCTAAGAGGTTGGGACTGAGCTGGCAGGACCATTAGTTTTTCTCTTGTGTGCCACAGAGTTTCCCACAGTTAAAGAACATGTTAGCTGCCCCCACTCTAGCTGCATAAAGACAATGGTTGTCAAACAGTGACATGCAAAATGAGCCTCTCTAGAGCGAAGTCCCTAGTCCCTGCTTGTAGAAACACCACACTCTGATTCCAGCCCAGCTGCTGTGTTAGGCCTCTGACTGCTCTTTGAAGAAATGAAAAACCCAGTCTTCCCAAGACTTTGTGTGTGTCAGGGTCACTTGGTGAGCCAGCAGCTGTAATCAGAACATGTCATTGTATCATGGCGAAGATTATGCACCAGGTCCCAGTTTTTGAACGTGTCTAATCAGTCTTCTTGAAATCCTAAAACATAGAAAAAAAATGATGGTTTTCCCATTGTAGACATGAGACAACAGCTCAAGGATGTCACCAGGTCACACACAGAGTTAGTAATTGAGTCATTAATACAACCAAGGTCTCCATGTATTAGTTCAATATCAGTGAACATTAATGAGTGTGTGTGTGTGTGTGTGTGTGTGTGTGTGTGTGTGTGTGTGTGTGTGTGTGTTACTGGGTTCCCAACCTTTGCTCATAGTACTTGTGTGTATAAACAACACCATTTAGAAGTTGTTTTAGAATTTCATAGAAGGGGTTCACAGGAGACTCCCAAACTGCCCATGGAATGCCCTCAGCGAAGCTCTTTACCTCACCTATGGCAGCATCCCACACAGATTCTAACAACTCACCAAAGGGATACACTTGTCAACTGCCAGCAACCTGCCCCTCATCCTGAAACCTTCATTCCATTTCTTGCCACCACTGTCCCCAGCAGCCTAAATGGAACAGCAAGTCTTTCCACTGGCTTCATTAATTCTATCCCCGAATACTTCTTTGAGGTTCATCCCACTGCTCCTTGCTGAGCCAAGCTTCAGACATGAAACACTGTTGGCTTCATTTGCTCTCCTATACCATGCAGACTACAGGTCACAAATGAAGCCAATGGGTCCTCTCGTGTTCTGACTCAGTCAGCAGCCTTTGTAGGCATGGCTCCCATGTCCACATATTTCCCTTATGGCCTGTCTCTGACCACTCTTGTGCCACACTCCTTCCCTCTGCCTCTGCCTCTGGAGGACAGGCCAGAGAGCAGTTCTAGGACCACACTAGCCTGTTCCCACCAAGAACTAAATTTGTTTTCTCTTCTGCCTGGAACAGCCTTCCTCTCCATCAACTCTCACCTCCCTGGATTCTTCCTTATAACCCCATTTAGAGCAGAACCCTAAACCTTAGCTCACCTCCTTACCACTGTAAGTTTTAACCTGTATGTTTTAGTTTGGGTTTCTATTGCTGTGAACTGACACCAGGACTGTGACAACTTTTATAAAGGAAAAGCATTTCATTGGGTTGGCTTACAGTTTCAGAGCTTTAGTCCATTATCATCATGGTAAGGCATGGTGCTGGAACAGAAGCTGAAAGTCCTATATCTTGCACCAGCAGCAGGAAGTGGTGTATCGCATTGGTTGTAGCTTGAGTATAGGAGACCTCAAAGCCCACCCCCACAGTGACACACTTCCTCCAATAAGGCCACACCTACTCCAACAAGGCCACACTCCCCATTAGTGCCACTCCCATTGGGAGCCATATTCTTTCAAACCACCACACTTTTAAACTACCATTTCTGCTTTTTCTATGAATGTTTGATATTTTATTTTCAATATTTTGCCTATCTTTCTCACAAGAAAGTAGCTCCAGAAGGAGAATATATTTATCTGTTACATGGGTTTTCTGGATTCTTCTTAGAGGAAAGAATTCAGCAGAGAAACAGTTTAAGCTGAAGTTTACCTGACAAAACAAAGCAAATACTCTGAAGAGAGTTTAAAGTGGGCTATCCCTATAGGGAATTTCAGTGCTGTGGGTTCTATCTTGTGCATTTTAAAGAATTTCTAAGGAATATCTATGAGTAAAGTAGTATATTCATGGGGCAAAGAGAGGCTTTTTTATTCTCAAATCACAGTAGACCAAGTCTTTCTTACTATAATTCTGTAGAAACCCCCACTGAGGGTGAGTCAAGAGCAGAATGTAAATGACATCATACTGAAGTTGAGGTCTGTGCTACTGCACATGGGTGGGAAAATCTCCTGGCACCTTTTTGGATATTGCAGTACAATCTTTCAACAGTCTCAAGGACATTCAACCACAAAGGGACATTCTGATCACGATATGCCCAAGATATTGGTGAGTGGTTGTGGGGTGTCTGGAAATGAGGTATATCAATGCCAATGCACAAGTATATGTAGTTGTAGGTGGGGTAGACATCTTAACCATGGGCTCCACTCTCCAGAATTAACCTTGGGTTTGTTTTTTTGTTTTGTTTTGTTTTGTTTTTGTTGTTGTTTTGTTTTTTGTTTTTGAGACAAGGTCTCCTTTAGACCTGGGGCTTGCACAGAAGTCCAAGCCAGCTGGTAAATGAACCTCATAAACCCACCTGTATACACCTCATATCTAGCTCCTTTTGTAGACTAACCACGATCCATTATTGGAATGTTCATAGTGTCAGCCAGTGAAGAAGTAAGGTTGATTTGGGAAAGCTGGGGCCTGTGTTTCTCAGTAGCCCATCCAGTTGAACAGTCAAGAATGGGCTTTTGTTCAGAACTCCTTCCTCTGAGATCCAACCCCCATTTCTATTTTGCATCTAATATCTAGCTGGTGCAGTCACCTTATGCCTGTTCCAATAGCTGTCCCATAGCAGAAATGAGGAATTATATGTCCAGTGGGTTTATTTTAGGCAGAAACTTTTACCAAAATTTAATAGAGTCATTCTCTGCCTTCCTGATGCCATGACCCTTTAATACAGTCCCTCATGTTGTGGTGACCCCAACTATAAAGTTGTTTCCCTTGCTACTTCATAACAGTAATTCTGCTACTGTTATTAATCATAATGTAAAAATCTGATATGCAACCCCTGTGAAAGGATCATGTGATCCCCAAAGGGTTGTGACTCATGGTAGAGAAGCACTGGTTTAACAGGCTAGGTTTAAACAAATCTCAGTCTCCCTGATAGGTTGGTTGACTTGACAAACCAGAGATCCTAACTTTCAGTTGGTCACCTGCAATTAGGTTGGCATTGAGAAGCCTGAGACCACCAGTAATAACACTGTCCTCTATATACACATACACATGCACACACACACACACACACACACAAGAGAGAGAGAGAGAGAGAGAGAGAGAGAGAGAGAGAGAGAGAGAGAGAGAGAGAGAGAGACGCAGATACTCACATGCATTTGCATGCACACATACACTTCAATGCTGTGGAAACTCTTCTACCAATAGCTTTAGGGTACTGGCCTTAGGGTGTGGCCTGGGTTGCCACATGAGGACTGAAAAAGTCAGAGCAAGAGAGAGTACACTCCCTCCTCCAGCTTAAACATAGATTAAACATAATCTAGGACTCAGTCTCCTCAGGTATTGAGACAAACTCTAGGCACTATTGACTGTGCAAACCTGGCCTGAGATCTTAGTTCATTGTCAACCTTGTCTTAAGCCTTGCTCTTCCTGGTCCATTGCATTTTCTCCAGAGCAGTGTGACCTCTGACTATTGGGCCTTAGGGTAAGCTGTCAAGGAGGTTCATGAAAGGCCTCTACTCCTGTGAATAAAATAAGATCCCTTTTGCTCTATTGCTGTCTCACTGTGTGTGTGTGTTTGCTGTGTGTGTGTGTGTGTGTGTGTGTATTTGTGTGTATGAGAGTATGAACATGCACATGTTGTGTTGGACTGTGTGTGTGTGTGCGCACACGCACTTACACGCATGCACACATGCATGCCTAGAGATCAGAGAACAACCTCTGGTATTGGTCTTTCATTCCACCATCTTGGAGACAGGGTGTCTCATTGTTGATGGCTATGTACACCAGGCTAGCTGGCCTCCAAACTTCTGGGATCCTCCTCCCTCTGCCTCACATCTTCCCAAATGAACACATTGTTACAGACACTTAAGCTATTGGACCCAGCTTTCTTTGTGGGCTCTGGGAATATGAACTCAGACTCATTCTGGTGTAGCAAGCTCTTTAACCATTGAGCCATTTTCATAGCCCTTGTTAGCTATCTTATATTTGCAGATAAGCTTGCCCATGGCTTAGGGTTTGCACATGCATTAAAATCTTATGAAGCACATCTTTGCCATGCACTGGGGAGGGAGTGGTGTAGACAAACTAGAGAAGGATGTGATACTCCTTTAGGGATGGGGACAGCAGCATCCGTATGCAATAGCCATTTTGAAAAGGGAGCAAAGCACTGTTCTCTTGTGTCCTCCCCCAGGACCCACAGGTGCAATAGCCCTCATCACACACACACACACACACACACACTTCTTTCCTGTCTGCAGCTCCATTCTGAACCTACCAGGGGAGTCAACACTGCGGCGAGACTTCCTGAGACTGCAGCTGGCCAACAAGGAGCGCTCAGAGGCTCTGCGGCGACAACAGCTGGAGCAGCAGCAGAGGGAGAATGAAGAACACAAGAGGCAGCTACTGGCTGAGCGCCAGAAGCGCATTGAGGAGCAGAAAGAGCAGAGGCGGAGGCTGGAGGAGGTGAGTACCACGAGGGCCACCACAGTCACCTCAGGGTTGGCGCCACCTGTTCTATGCACATGATTTTTTTTTACCACATCTAACAAAAAAACACTTCCCTCACTCTCAGAATGGGGCCAAGGCTTCCATCCCTCCATCCATCTGTCCCTCATAGGTTTTCCTTGACCATTTTATTAAGATACCATGCCTCTCCTTGCTAGCATGTTCTCCTGCTTGTCTGTAATGACATGACTGACCAACTTCAGACATTCTATATACTGTTCCAGCTACCCATTGGAAAGGCTTATTTTCTCACCTGATTTTCTCTCGTGCCTAAAATAGCATATAACATATATTAGACATCTTGGGAATATTTGTGGAATGAATAAATTGACATGCAAATTAGAGAGTCAAGGACTAAGAAGTGACAGACATGCCAAGGAAAGCAGACCCTGTGTCTTGATTCTCTCATGACAACAGGAACTGTGTTCCTCACACATCCTTTCTGCCAAAGACACATCCTGCAGCCAGCAGGCAAAACCTACTTTCAGCAGCAGATGTTGCTGTGGTCTGGACCAGAAACCTCATCACTCGCCATGGTCTCTTGGATGTTATGTCCCAACACAAGGCTCTCACCCTTGTAAACTGTATATCCTGGTCTAATTCTCTTTCCTGGCCCTTATGCCACATTTCCAAGCGTTCCTTCTCCTGCCAGATAAATGGGACCCTCCCAGTGAACAGGAGCAGAGATTATTTAGTCATTGGGGAGATTGGGAGACAAATAAGAGGGTCTCTAACTGTATGGGAGCAGGGTGGTAATGTTAGGAGTCCCCAAAATTCCAGTCTGCTCCTTGCTCATGAGTTCCCTAATTTTGCTTTTGAAAATGGCCCACTAAAGAGTGAGAGGTTTGAGACTACATAATCAGATCACTTTTTAAACAGCCCATCATGGTTCAGATTCCTTCATTTAAATCCATTTCAGTAAATCCCAACAACCTCATTAAGACTCTAGGACATGATTTGCAGATCCTCAAAAATAATCCTCTATATTTATAATGATTTGCTTATTGAGTGACTTCTACATGCAAGCTATCAGGCAGCAAGTTGCTTACGTGGAATCCTATATATCATTTTCTCTCGTGAAGTGCATGCGGCTTTTATTTTTTCATTTTCCCTCCCTTGTACATGCTGTGAGATACTGAGATTTCAACCTTTGTTTATCAAGTGGCTAAGTAATCATTTGTAGTGATTGCGAGGCATTGACTATATGACATTTAACAGGGAGACAATGAGCAGTGAATACGAGCAAAAAAAACATGATAAGTATAAATATAAAATGCTCTAATGAAAGCCATCATTTTATGTGTACATCTTTTAAGGTTTTTTTAATTAAAAAGAAAATAAATGGGAAACCAAGAGAACAGTGAATAAGGAAGGGTGGTAACTACACAGCAAGGCTACACGCTGGTCTCTCCAATCACATGTCTCTGTGAGTGTTCCCTGAGACGGTATCATAGGTGTGAACCTGAGCCTTGAGCTCTGACCCTCAGAAGTGAGCTTTGCCACCTCTGTGAAAGGCAATGGGGACATCGTGTAAAGGATACCTGCCACGTGAGAGGTGTAAAATCCCTGCTTCTTCTGTTCTGAGTGTGGTGGGTAGAGGCCCTGTGATGGGGCATAGGCAAGTGTACATGTAACATAGAGAAGTGACCTCTGTTTCCCCGGGACACAGACCAAGAGTCTTAGATTCTGGCAGCTGTGCTGAGCTATCACTGCCTGCAACCAGCCGGGCCACACGTGGCTCTTATACTGGCCCTCAGCCAAGGGCTGTGATTTCCTTTCATCTCTCAGACCTCTGGAACCACCATAGACTCTGCTCCTTGAACTCAAGACCTCATCCTGCTGGATGGATCAAACCTGTGCTGATTGCTCCCTGTGTACTGTCTGTTCTGCTCTCCTTGGTGTGACGTTTATTACCCAGGTTCCCGCTTCCTGTGGGGGTCACAATCTCCACCACTTTGGCTGCATTTGGTTACTGGTTCATTATCATTGGTTTCAGGCTAAAAGCACTGACCACATCACCCTAGAAAATCCACTCTACCAAGCTCATAAGCATTTAAAGTTCACAAGATTCTGACCATGTGGAGAGAAGATGTAGCTGTGTACATATTATAAATGTTTGTGCATCTGTGTATGTGTTCATATGTGTGTTATATGGGAGTGCACATGCTCTTGTATGCATGTGCTTATGTGTTCATATATGTACAGGCCAGGATAGAACATCAAATGGCATTCTTCAGGTGCTGCCCATTTTTTTTTCTGGTGATGGGTTCTCACGCTGGCCTGAAACTTGCTAAGTAGGCTAGGTTGACTGGACTGGATGCCCCACCACCACAACCACCCGGGGACCCAGTGCTGGCTTTACAAAAATGCATGGGAACACCCAACATTTTTATGAGAGTTCTGGGGATTGAACTTGGGTCCTCTTGCTTATAGAGCAAGCACTTTACTCACTGAGCCATCTTTCCAAAGCCAGTTTGTCTGTCTGTGTATTTGCTTATGTTTAACACATGAACTCTTGGCTGTTGGACCCAAATGCTTAGTCGATATGAAATCTTCTCAGAGGGTAGCTCAAGATGAAACCAAGTTCAGGGACCTCACTACAGAGTCTGTGTTTCATGTCATCATTTCTTGCATCCTAGCCCTGGCCAGTATCTCTGTAGTGTTTTGGCCTGCACAGTGGATGATCTCTGAGCCATGGCAAAGCAGCTGTGCTCAGCAAGTGGTCAGCTTTGAGCTCGATTCTCCTTCACACACCAGAGCTGCCAAGAGGCCCCCTGTGTTCTCTGGAGACATTTATGGGAGCTTCTCCATGACTATGAGTAGGGCTCTGTGTCCAGAGAGATACACCCTGAGGTCCATGGCCTGAATGGAAGGTATCTGCATGCATAAGGGTGCAACCCCTCTGCTGTGTGATGGTCAGTGTGATCCTGGCTTCTCAGAAGAATCAGGAGCACGTAAATCTGGTCAATTACACTGGCTTTATCTTTTGAACCTTTTTCTTGCACTAGGTCCAACTAGCAACCCACAGACGGGCACATGAGGCCACATACAGCCTAGAATTCCTATGAATGTGGCTCAACCAACTTACTTAAAACACTATTATTTTTTGTGTGGCTTTTTTTTGTGTATGTGACTCTATTCCGGTGTTGTCAAGAATAACCTCTGTAGATGTTAATATCATGTCCTAATTTTAAATGCTATAGCTTAAGAGAAGAAAGCAAATTGTGGAATAATGTGCTAGCTGTAAGTCCTGAACCTGAATAACACAACTCTTGCCACACAGACAGCCCCCTCCTGTGTCCCTGTTCTTATCTGTCATCCTAGCCTGTGGTGAACACTTGTGTCTCTGACGGCCAGCACAGGAACTGGGTTGCATGGGCACATAGAAACGGTGAGAGTTTGTAGCTCTGTTTAAGAATTTAGCTTCCTTTCAGTCATAAGAGCTTCTGTAGGCACACTGGGAATTATATTACCAATGAATAAAGGTTTCCTGGCTGCCTCCCTGGTATCACAGGAACGGTGGGTTGGAGCTCTCATATTTGGTGACCTCAGATGTCAGCTCCTACCCAGAGTCTCTAAGGACACCTTCTGTGCCCTTTGCTTTTGACGTGGGCCTGCATGGATATGGCTAGGATCTAATCAGTGTTGGTAATTCTCAGAAGGACTTTGACCACAGCTGAATATAGTTATGGATCTACTTAGCCAAGGGGCATGGCCTAATGCTGATTAAATGGTGGTAACCAGACCAGTTTTGGCTGGTGATACAGTAAAATATGTAAGTTCCAGAAACTTTCTGAAACTCAGCCAAGGTGAGTCAGTTCATCACTGGTGACAAAACTATAGATAGAAGATCTCCTGTATTTTTTTGTTTTGTTTTGTTTTTTGTTTGTTTGTTTTGTTTTGTTTTTTGTTTGTTTTTTTTTTCTGGCTCAATTAGAATTTTTATTACTTAGCTGGGACCAGCCCTACCCATGGCACTATGCATCAGAATCAGATGGCCCAGGAGGTGTTGTGGCCTTGCTCTGGTAACGAACGGATGAATTAATTTAAATGAGGTCTCTGGTGATGATTGATCTTGCATAAGAATTTTGCAATAAGACTAGTGGTTTCTTCCAACTTGCTAGGAGTATTATGTACCTTCATTGTAATGGGAATACCTTTAAAGTTACAAGAACAGATCGAGCTGAGCCTAGGAGCTATCGCCTTCAGTTCCCTCCCCAGTTTTCACAGGGACATGAGTGGCCAAGCTTACTGTCCCCATTAAAGTTGTACTGAAGACAAACCAGGGAAATGGAGACTTAGATGTCAATGGCCATCAGGAGGACAGATCTTCTAAAGGACTTGTCACATCTGCAAGGAGACCCAGTGGATGCTTAGGCTTAGGGAACTTTCATACCTTGGTGCTACCCCCCATTTTCTGTCAGCCTGAGCTCATGTCTGTGTTCACTTTTCAGTCAGGATAAGAGGCCAGGCTCACAGAATCTACATCTAGAGAAGCTGTTGTTCTTACAACAGCTGTTCTTACAATGTAAATAGTTTCTCCAAGGTGCTATCACATAGTGCTCTCCCCAAAGTAGAAAGGGGAAGCTATAGATCTCCTGAAGAGCTCTGTGCTGGACCACCCTGCTGGCTCAGTGGCGAAACTGCCTGCTTCCAAGCCTAATTACCCAAGATTGTTCCCTAGAACCCACATGGTAAATGAAGAGAACCAATACCCACAATTTATTCACACATGCACCATAGCACGATGATAAACATACACTCGTACACAAAATAAATAAAAAAAATGTAAACAAAATTATGTAGGAGCCATGTATTAAAGCCCCCCTTCAGACAATGAAGTGAAAGACTATTGAGAAGGATGTAGTACTTCAGTCAACAGCACCAACTAAAGGAAGCAGATATGATATCCCATACCTGTAATCTCAGTCCTTGGGAGTCAGAGGCAGGAGGATTGCTATGAGTGCAAGGCCAGCCTACCGTGCATTTCAAGACCCTATCTCAACACCAAAACATAAACCAGTCATCCCCAGCCCCTGCTGCTGTGAAGGCCAGGACCCTGGCTTTCGTTTTCACCGTGTGACTCCCTCTCCGCCTCAGTTTCCATACTTCTAAAACTCAGGGTAACACTAGCATTTTAGGCAGCTACTAACCAAGCAACTCCAAGAAACCTCAAGCATTTAACCTATGCATGGAGTTCTGGGGGCAGTAACTATTACTACTCTGACTAAAGTCAGAGGAATTTTCCAGCATCCGCGCTTGCTTCTTCCTATACGCAGTGAAACTCTGAGTTTATGAAAACAACCGTGCCAGAAGGCAAGCACCTTCTCGGGCTTTGGAATGAACACTTGTTACAACACCCACTCAGAATGTGGTGGGAAGGGAAAACAGTCTGGTCGGTGGGTATGAGAATAAACCACACCAGCTTTGTAGGCCTGGAGGCCAAATTTTATTCCAGCTCTGTGGTCTTGGGAAGTTTACTTAACCCCCAAACCTCAGCTTCTTTATGTGTATATTCAGCATAATTATATTTACTTTGGAGGATTACTGTGGGAACTATGAAAAACATCGGCACAAAAGGACTAATCCTATGTCTGACACAAGAAATAGGTTAAGATTTTTGTATGAATGTTTTGCTGTATTCTGAAACGATGAGAGACTAAGGCACCAAGGATTATTTATTTTACTTGTATAGAGGGTATTTCTTCATTCTGTTTTCACTAGAGCACCCACCCACCACAAAAGGATGGCTTTTTTTTTTTTTTTTTTTTTTTAAACACCGTTTTCTTTGTGCCACTTGGCTTTCTGCCTGTTGTTAACTTGTCAGTAGTGACTGGTCTAACCAGCACAGGGCAGCATCCCTAGGGAGCTCCGTGCTTAGCAGGGACACCTGCTACCTTGGGAAGTCTGCTTTTGGCAGCGGAACCCACAGAAGCTGTGCCTTTTGAAAGATGGTCTTACCTATATTTCTGTCATTGTCTAGTTTCATATCGGTTGCTCTGATAAAACACCTGACCAAAAGCATCTCGGGGAGTTTATTTGTCTAACTTCGTGCTACAGGCTTTCACTGAGGGAAAAATAAAAGTGGAAACTCAAAGCACTTAGTCTGATTAAATCTGTAAATCAAGAGCAGAAAGAAATAAACGCAGCCAGGCTGTCATCTTGGTAGGTTGCTTCTACTTAGCTATGCTCTTCACCTATGCAGTCCAGGACCATCTGTGCAGGGAATGTTGCTGCCCGTGGTAGGTGGCCTTCCCACATCAGTCGACAGTTAAGAGATAGTCCTCCATAAACATGCTAAGCAGATCTAAACAATTCCTCAGCTGAGGGCCCCTTCCCAGGTGATCTCTAAGTTGTTACAAGTTGACATTTAAAACTAACCACCACAATCATTCAGTATAACCCTTTTATTACTATCAAATGGTTATATGAAGGCTTGTCCAAGATCTAAACAAGACCCATAAGGCAGAGATCTTGTCAGGTCTGTATAGCAAGCTTCAGGCATTAGAGACACAAAGCCCTAGGAGCGATTATTTCACCAAGAAGACAGGCATGTGTCAGCTTTGCTGCCAATCTCCACCCTGCCAATTTCTGCCTTAGTCATCTTGAGCAAATTCATCAGCTTATTCATTTACAAAATGAGATAATAATCATTTGAGAGATTGAGTGAATTCATAATTTATAACAGTGTCTTATGATCACTGGGCATGGTGGCACATGCCTGTAATTCCAGCACTTAGGAGAAATAAGTAGAACGTTCAAGAGTGCAAAGGTAATGTAGTATAGCACAGTTGAGGCCAGCCTGGACTGCACAAGACCATGTCTCAAAAGACGAACAATGAAGGGGAGGATGCCCCACTAAGTGAGTCCTAGAGAGCTGGCTTTTGCAGCAGGAGGTCTGGCTTTGTGTGTAGTTCCTCTGAGCCCTGTGGACGGAGCTGCCGAGGTTAGAGTTGCTGCTGAAATGTGTTCTCTGTCTGCACAAACCCTTGCTGTGCTTTCCAAGAATGGAGAGAACTACCTGGTATCTGTTCCTACAGTATCTAATGTTACAAAACAAGATAGAGTCGGACAGGCACTAATCCTTGGTGTATCCGAAGTGCCTTTTATTACATGAATGCAGAATTGTAGCCAGAGCCTGCCTGAACAGGCATCACGGGTCACAGGCTTGACCTCCATCATCCAGGGTCTTCTAATGGCCTCTTTTGTTATGACTAGTTCATGCATCTTGTGTTTCACAGTTTTCTTAGTTATGCTTAGATAGATCTACAACAAAACGGTTTCATTGGAGCATTCATTCACATGACATTGAAATTGAGCTGTTTCCATTTCTATTGTTGTTTTCTTCGGTGAGCAGCTTGAGTATACATCACCTGGACAGTGATCTCAGCCAGTTGTCCTCTAAAAGCAAGACTTCCTTTTACGTTCTTCAGATGGACTCACTTAACCCGTTGCCATGCCTCCTTACAAACACATGGGCTTTGGCAGCACGTGCCTATTTTTTAACAACTCCTAATGTTGGAAAATGTATCTTGTTATTGATTCATCCCTGTGATATTACTACATTCAAATACATTCTGCCAAATACCTAAAATGCCTTCATCATCAGTGCAGGAAATATTTGAGGAGTTCTCCCTTCTACAGGGGGGATGCAATTTAGCACCTTCAGTGTCAGCTCAGACTGCCTGGAATGGAATAGCCCTGTCTGTGAATGTGGTGTCCATAAACTCATTCATAATGCACTTGTTTCCCTAGCACTCAGTCCCAGGGTCTCTCAAAGGGGCTTTGGAATGTTAGGACAGGAATGGGAGAGTTTTATCTGCACTTGGCATTTATGTGAAACTACAGAGCCATGTGTATTAGAGATGACCATTGCACCATGCTTGTTCCTCTGCATGGTGTCCAGGGAAGCCCTTGTAGCTGTTCCTGGGGAAACCATGGCTTGGGAGATAACCAGAATATAGCCTGGTGCCACAGCTGTTTACCCCTAAATAAACACACAGGCACTATATTAATTATTAAATTGTTTGGCCAATGGCTTAGACTTATTATTGGCTAGCACTCTTAATTATCAAGCCATTTCTATTAATCTGTGTATTGCCACGAGGCTGTGGCTTACCCATAATCCAGCATGTTACTCCTTCAGCAGCACGGCGTCTCTTGGCAGCCTCTCTCTCCTCATCTCTTAGCCCCACCTATCTTCCCTCCTGGCTACTGGCCAATCAGTGTTTTATTCATCAACCAATAAGAGAAACTTATATACAGAAGAACATTCCCCATGACCAGGAGCTACCATTCATAGCAGAGACAGGATTATATGTCTTCATTAAGCTTGCTCAAGGCAAAAATCAGCCTTGAACCTTCAGGGAGCTCAGCCATGGGCTGCCTGGTGATCAAAAGCCGCCCTTCAGTAGAGATGAGGCTTCCTTCTGGCCATGGATTAGAGCAGATGTAGAAAAGAAGGAATTTCCAGGACTCTCTGGTTACTGTTTCTATGAAGAAAGAGGAAAAAAATCGGGTCAAGACAGAAAAAGAAAACTGAAAAAAAAAAAGCTCAGGACATCTTGGTATACACGCACATTTTAGAACCAGGCAGAGTGTATGTCATGGCCATCCACTTACCAAGGAGTGAACTAGGGTAAGAGGCTGACCTGGGTGCCGTGGTTTTCCCTCAAAAGGAGGGGAAACCACACAAGTTAATGGGAGTAAGAGCCTTAGAAATGTATGTGATGCCACAGAGGTATGCAGTATCATAAACTCACAGAACTTTGATCCTATTATTTGCCATTATTATTCATTTCATTATTTTTATTACACTGCTGAGTTCTACAATCTGAGGTGTCTGGCCACGTCATCATTCTTGTGCCCTACCTATTAAATAGAAAGTATTTGGAACTCTACTCTTAATAGCAAGGCACCGTGCCCTCATTCTTGCGTGGTTGGTTTTCAATGGTCTTTCCCAAATTGAAGTTTGGGCAAGCACTGAGTAGACACAGAATCTCAAAATGTGTACAAATGCCTTTGTCACAGGTACAGCTCCTGGGAAGCTTGGGGTGAACAGTCCTGTTTATAGTAAGCCGCACACATGTGTGCTGAGTAGCAATTCAAAGGACGGCAGTGGCCCTTGCATTTGGAACACCTTCGCTTGCAGAGCCCCTGAGCAGAGGGATGGTTTGAGGCACTTCCTGAGAAGCTGGACATCATCTCACAGTAGCTGCTCGCCAGTCCTCTAGAGGGTCAGCTAGGTCTGTTGGTCTCTATGGGTCACCACTTCCACTCTCCAAGGGCAGCCCTGAGTTCTTCACTTCCCCCCTCATTCTGAGCCCTTTTTCTTCCTTTGCAAGGCAACACATCCTTGCTCAGAGCCTTTGAAGGTCAGCTATGGGGCCACTGCATTAAAGGGTTGGATGATAGCCTCAAATTCAACATACTACACCAGCTCATTCATTAGATGTTCATAGAGGACATATTTTTGATCCAGTGTTCTCTCTCCAAGCCACACTGATTCCTCTCTCCACCCTACTATATTACCATTACAATTAGGAAATATTCTCAAATGTGGGTGTTTCCCTGGGCTCCTATAATGGAAAATGTGATATGTATAAAAGATGGACATAGAAACAAGGCTTGATTGTTACCTAATATTTATCTGTCTCTATAACTTTTCTTCGTTCTAAAAAGAGAACTAAATATGACATAGTGGTTAATATAAGTAAAAAGTAATGTGTAAGAACATAAACTAAAAAGGAGCATAAAATAGATGAGTTGAAAGCAGGGGCTAGGCTGGCTCATTGAGCACTTAGATAACTTGATACTCAGTGAGCACAGCTAGCAGATGTGGCCATCAGTATGGCTCTGAGCATCGTAGCACCTAAGACACCCAACAAAGACCCTAGTTGTTCATCAGAGAGAAGGTGTGTTCTGCTGCTGGGGGTGGTGACACCATCACCTGAGCTAAGGGTCCAGACTGGATAAATAGGAAGGAGAAGGCAAGCTGAGCACCAGCCTTCATCTCTCCACTTCCTAACTCAATGTGACCAGATGCCTCCCATTCCTAACTCCGTGCCTCCCCCACAACGATAGATCATACCTTCAAGATAAACCCTTCCTTCCTTAAGTTGCTCTTACCATGTATTTTATCACGTTTCTCCTGTCATTTGTGCATGGCCACAAAAGGCAAAACATGCAGAAAGGGCCACACCTACACCAAAATATGAGGCAGTGATTGTGTTAACCTGGAAAATGTGCAGGGCAATCATTCACTCCCCAACCAGAAAAAGCAAACATTAAAACTCAATTATGAACCAACCAAATATCTAACTTTAAGAAATTCAACCTCTAGCAATACCTCCAAGAAGACATAAATGAGAACTTCTAGGCCATTCCTCATGAGTTGTTATCTGCCAAGAACTGTCATCTGGCTGGTGGAAGACATCCTCTCTGATGGCAGGACCATGATAGGCATTATACATAATGCAGATGCAATTTAAGAATACTGCTTTAGTCTTTACTTCTCCATTCTTTCCAGCTAAGGTTTTTGCCTTATTTTACTTTCATACTTTTCTCCATCATGGCAGATAGCTACATCAAGACCAACGCAGGTGACTGTGTTTCAGCTGCTGTTGCTGTTTGGTTTTTAACATTCTCAGTCACACATGGGCATGTTATAACGGACCTTCTGGCCTGAGAGAGATGCCTCAGAAAGGCAGGTCTGATTTAGTCCTTCACACTGCCCTGGTTTTCTTTCTGCTGCTGTGACAAATGCACTGACTAAAAAGCAACTTTGGAGAGAAAGGGTTTATATGCATAAAATTTCACCTTGCCACCCATCATTGCACGAAGTCAAGGCAGGAACTCAAGCAGCCAGTCGCATCGCATCCACAATCAAAGCTGGGAGAAACAAATAACCTTATGCTGCTAACTTGCTTTCAGCCAGCTCTCCTCACTCTACACAGCCCCGTTCTGACTTATTGCTGCCCACAGCGGGCTGGGTCCTCCTCCATCAATTATCAGGACAATTCTCTATAGACAGGCCAACCTGATCTAAGACAATTCCTAAATTAAAACTCTTGACCTGGCTGATTCCAGGTTGTGTCAAGTAGACAGTTAAAATCAACTAGCACACTCCCCTTGAATTGTTTTACTGACCTGCAGTCATCGATACAACAAATATAAATAATGACACAGAGTGTGAGAGAAACATGCAAGGCAGGAAAGATGACTCTCAACAGTTAAAAGTGCTTACTGATCTTGCAAAGAAGCATGGTTGAATCCCTGGGATCCATACTGGGTGGCTAACAGCTGTCTGTAACCCCAGTTCCAGGGGAATTCAACATCCTCTTCTGGCCCCTTGCACTACATGTGTGTGGTATGCATAAATTCATTCAGACCCATACACACACAAATGAAAGTTAAGTAAATAAATCACTCTTAAGAGATAAAACCTGGAATGGAGACATACAGTAGCTTTCAATCTAGATCACAAAATCGATAAAAAATAAACACAAAGAAGTAATAGGAATTATGATGGAATGCACGTCATTAGTACTGACAGGAAGAAAATACCAAAATGCTTTAAGAGAATAATGTGTTGGTGTCTCCTCCCACTCCCCCAAGTTTTCATTCTGTTGAATTCAAAATCCCCTTCCTTTGAGGCAGAATGTCATTTTATAGCCCTGACTGATCTTAATCTCATGATGTTCCTTCTGCCTCAGCACTGCATCTACTACAACGCATCTTTACATGTACCTGCCAGGTACCGGGACCCATGTGAGAGGCCGAAGTTGAACATTAGCTTTGTCCTCTAAGAGCTGCTTGTAGAGAGATCCACCAAACATTGTGTAAGGGTCTCCTCGAGGTCAGAAATTTTCTTTGGTGTGTTTTGATGTGTCCTTTCCAACAGCCCTATGCCAAACAGGAGAGACCATAAACATCTTTCTAGGAAAGGCATCAACCTTGAGGTACGCAGTTGGAAATTGGCACGGTGCCCTCAGAAGGCTGGGGAGGTAATTTATTTTTCTGACTTCACTGCAGGAGCCGAAGCCCTGGCAGATGCCTCTGTGTGTGACCAGTGGCTGATCTGAGTGAGATCATTCTTAATTATTAGCCACTTTTGAGTGTCTTTCTCTGAAGCTTCAGGACACTTGGGAAGCCCTATCTTCTTGTGTTGCAATCAATACTATGTGTACCTTGCATGGGAACCTGAGTGGCATGTAATTATAAAACAGTATTGATTCCTGGCACACTGAAAACAGACAAGTCTTCAACATAAAATTCAGCCAAATCTTTAAAGGCCTTGATTGGTTTTTCCTCAAGAAAGATACCAATAAGAGTAAGGAACTTGAAATGTTAGCTAAATGAGGGTTATTTCCTGCCAGCAACCAGATCACTACACATAATTATTTTATTCTCCTGGCTGGCACTGATTCACTTGGGTTGACTGTTGGAAATGCATCTGCTTTGGGTCTACAATCCAAATTATTCAGTCAGTTCCTATGATGATACTCCCTCTTGTGCTCCTCTGAATTATTTTTCCTGTGAAACAAATAATTGCTTGTCTGGGATCAACACACCCCTGATTTTCCTTGTCATCTTTGTTACACTATGCAGAAAGTTCCTTAGCCTAGAGCTGTACCCTCTTTCATGTTCATGAAAGAGACCAGAAACCCTATTTCATGTTGGCCTGCTTGTAATTTCTAAGCAGGCCTCCATGTCAGTCATTTTATTTATTTGTTTGTTTGTTTTTGTTTTTGTTTGTCTAGATAGGGTTTCTCTATGTAGCCCCAGCTGTCCTGGCACTTGCTTTGTAGGCCAGTCTGGCCTCAAACTCACAGAGATCCACCTGTCTCTGCCTCTCAAGTGCTGGGATTAAAGGCCTGTGCCACCACTGCCAGGCACCAGTCATTTTAGAGTGACTGAAGATCTGGAATATTTCTTCCTTCTTGCAACTTCTCCTTCCTTAGCAGTAACCCAGCCTGCCTCTATTACATCATTGATGCTCTTGCCTAGACCTGTAAGAAGGCCTTGTCCTGCTTTGTTAGTGTCTAATGGTTGTTGAGAGCCTTTTGAAAATGCAAGCCCTATTGTGTCACTTGGCTGCACAAAGCCCTGCTGGGGCTCCTCATCATGTGCAGTGCAAGATGGAGAGGTGGTTGTAAAGTTAGGGAGTGACAGATACTGAGTCTTGTGGAGCAGCTTCTTTCCTAAGATTCCGAGGTCACCGATACACAGCACACAGAAAAACTGGAAGACTGCAGCAAAGGCTAGAGCGACAAGGCTTCCCCAGAGTTCTTGGCATTTTGGGGGCCTGTGGCAGACAGCTGTGGTGGGATGGCTCTTTCCCTGGTTTTGCAGAACTGGCTTGTCAGTGTAATTGGAGGCTGCTTTCTTTGGAACATCTCACTGCTTCTCGCCAAGCAATGAAGCGCTGTGAGAATGTCGCAGGGAATGAGTGGTCCCTGTTTTCTCAGAATGTCCTAACTGAGGAAAAACAAATCAAAGCTAGTACAGGGTGTGAGGAGAGCGTAGCGATGCAATACAGGGCCCTTTGAGCTGCCTAAGTATCTGTCTGAATGCCTGTGTGCATACCCTGATGGTTATCTGGGGGCTGGGTCAGTGTAATGCCAGGATACCAACAACAGGGTCTGACACAAAAGGCCCACAGCTGGCCCCAAAATAGATGCTACCAGTACTACTGGAGAACACATTGTTTTGTTTGTTTTTAATTTTAATTTCATTTTACAATCCAGTCACAATTCTCTCTCCCACCCCTCCTCCTTCCCCTCTCACCTCCCTCCCCAGCCCACCCCACATTCACTCCTCCCAAAGGATAAGGGCTTCCATGAGGAGTCAACAAAGCCTGGTCCATCAAGTTGAGGCAGGACCAAGCCCCTCCCTTGTGATGATGTATTGTTTATGATCTAATAAAGTCAAGCTGAAGATTAGAAAAACAAAGCAGCCAGCCACTAGCTCTCACCTCTCCCTCAGACTGAAATGGGGACCCTGTCCCCACGAATCCTCAGAGCGTAATGCAGACTGCACTGCTCTCCACCAAGCTTCAGACTGTAATCACACGAGTTCCTGTCTTCTCCTGCCTTATATTCCTCTCTCTGCCCAGCCATATCACTCCCTAGTGCTGAGTACTAAAGATGTGTGATCCCAAGTGTTGAGGTCACCTCTGTGTGAGCTGTTTCTCTTTCAGACTGCCTCAATTTTATTTAGCTTAGTGTTTCCTTGAACTAACAGAGATCTGTCTGCCTCTGTCTCCCCAGTCCTGGGATTAAAAGTGTGCACCACCACTGCTTGGCTTCTACGGCTAACTAGTATGGAATTAAAGGTGTGTGCCATCACTGCCAGGATCTATGTCTGTTGCTATCTTTGCATTTTGATCCCCAGTGGCTTTATTAAATCATATATAATATATCACCACACTCCCTCCTGCATTAAGGCTGAGCACAGCATCTACCATAGGAAACAGGCTCCCACAAGCTAGCTTATGCACAAGGAATAGATCCTGTTCCTACTGCCAGGGACTCCTCAGATAGCTCAAGCTTCACAACTGTCTCCCATGTGTAAAGGGCCTAGTTCAATGCCATGGAGGCTCCAAAGCTGTCAGTCTAGGGTTCATGAGTTCCCATGAGTTTGGTTCCACTGTCTCTGCAGATTTCTCCACCATGATCTTGACCTCCCTTACTCATCTCTTCCCTCATCCCTCTCTTCAACTGGATTCCCAGAGTTCCTCCTGGGAGCACATTATTTTAAATGTCATCATGTACATTGCAAGTTGTTTGGTATATCTGCCCCTTGGGCTAAATGGCAGTCATGTGACTCCAGTTATTATGACAGCCACCAAAGCTCTTCATATGCTCCTACATAGTTTCTCATGTCATGGAGATGGGAAATGAATGGCACCACCCATACCTCCAAGTACCAGCCCCTAAGCTTGGTTCTTAGGTCTCCCAAACCCTCTCCTTTCCAGAAAGTAGAATGAAGAACCGGTCAATTTGGTGGTTTTATGCCACACTTCTTGTCTCTCCAGCTACAGAATAGATGAGCTTCGGTCCTGGAGCATATGGCTGGCTTTAAAGTCAAGCCCTGCTACTTACTGGGTGAGCTGCTTACAGATGGTGAGCAGCAACATGACTTTAAGCAACTACTCTCCCCATGATGCCTCAGTATCTGTACATGAACTGGGGATAATAATATTACCTCAAGAGAAATTTTTGAAGATTAAATAAGGTAGACCATGTAACATGTGGATTGCTCTACCCACTCTTGGGTGGGGCAATTGTATGAGCTAAGAATGAGAATGAGACCAGGGTCTTACCTGAGTGAGAGGATGACATCTGCATTTACAAATGAATCCTCCAGCAAACAGAGACACAGCTTGGTGTGGTGTGAGCAACAGAGATATGGTCTGGGTGGGAGTCTGTGGATTCTGTTCAGTGTGTGGCCTTGAATATCTACTTCACTTATCCGAGTCTTGTAACTTTGGAATCTTTGTATGACACGATATTAGAAAGACTGAAGCTTGTAAGTATTGCAACAGATTTCAAGAGTCTGTGACCGCTCAAAGATCGCTAGTCTTTTGAAGCCCGGTTTGACAATCCCAAATGGCCACAAAAGAGCGTGTGTTGGTGAGATTCCACATACATGGTCTACATAATTCCAAATCTCTTGATATCATCCCTCCTTACCAATGTGTCCCCCAGTAGCCCAGGAAGAAAAGCCTTGGAGCATTTGGGTATCTGTCCTTGAGAACTCATGACTGTCACAAGGCAGATCTAATGCTAATATCACCAGTGCCCAGTGCTATCATGATGTCTGCGTGTGACCCACAGCAACAAAGGAGGGAGAAGGAGCTCCGGAAGCAGCAGGAGCGGGAACAGCGCCGGCACTATGAAGAGCAGATGCGCAGGGAGGAGGAGAGGAGGCGTGCAGAGCATGAACAGGTACTGGGAGATGGAAAAGCTGTGAACCTACAACAGGCCCCATGGGAACTGCAGCATCAAGGAGCTCTGGTATATGGGACACAGTTTCCAAGGACTGTTCTATTATGGCTTTTGCTTTTTCTCAAGTGACAGTTCTTACCTATTCAAACAGTCAAGTGCACAGCTTGACAGTGCCCATGCTTCCTACCCAAGCCAGGGCCTCCTCTGACATACCTAGAACTTTCGACTTCCCTGCATGGAACCCAGTTCCCATTCTTCCATCACTGAAGATGAGCCATGCTATTAAAGCTATTTCTGTTCTCCAGCTCCTGGTAGTGGCCTCTCTGGCTGACAAACTCAGAATCTGAGTGAACAAGCTGTGGGGTGGATCTATTACAAAGACTGAGCAAGCTAGCCTTGCACATGTGTTCTATGCCTGCTGCTAACGCAGAGCATCAAAACTCTGCAGCATTGTTAATTCCATGGAGTCCTTAAGAGAGGAGTCTACTAACAAGCTTTGACAGAGAGCTGGTTTCATTAAAACCGAATAGAGACAGTGAAATGCCAGGCCATTGCAAGGGGGCTGTGCTTTTGACTGTATTGAAAGGCTTGGCTTGGCTATGGCCCTGTTCTTGCTGTTTGGTGAGGTGTTGGGTATTTTTTCCCTTCCTTTCTCCAGCATTTCACTTGGAAGCTCTTGTCACCTTTGCAATTACTGGTTCTTTCTCTCTCTTTTCCTCTCTTTCCATTCTTCCCAATTCTCTGCTGCCTGCCTCTCCAGGAATACATCAGGCGACAGTTAGAGGAGGAGCAAAGACAGTTAGAGATCTTACAGCAGCAGCTACTGCATGAACAAGCTCTACTTCTGGTAATGGGAAAGCCACACACCAGCGGACCTGCCTGGTGTTTACCCTGAGTGTGTGCATGCTTGCGTGAGTGTGTGCATGCTTTCGTGAATGTGTGCATGCTTGTGTGTGTGTGTGAGAGAGAGAGTGTAGGAATATATATGTCTTTGTGTTTCTTCCTATCATGCCAATTAAAAAAAAAATGAGGCCTTCCCTTCTAACCTCCTGAGAATCTCACAGAAGCTTCATATAATTCCTGACCCAGGTTGTTAAATCCTCAACCATTTAGCACACTTTATTAACTCCCTCTATTTGGGAAACTTTAGCATGAATTCAGCCTTATTATAAGTTCAAACTACATTCAAGGCCCACTGTGTTTATTGCAGAGTAATTTTTACAGCCATTTGCAACGCGCTGAAATATAATCACAGCAAATGCACATCGGCCATAGAGCCCGCTCAACCCTGCAGCCATTTCTCATTTGCAGGCTGTTGGTCCTGCCCTTACAATGGGAACAGTTTGTTTCCTGCTCATGCTGCATCCACTGGAAGAACTTTTATTATGACTACTATGTGGCTCTCCAAATGGGCTTCTTGGTGTTGCTTTTTTATTTTTTTTTTAATTCAATATTGTATGCGATAGCATCCTGTTTTTGTTTTTAACCTTGTACATAAGCTTGCTAATAGCTTTAGTTAGTAAAGGTTTTATTTAAAGGTTG
The DNA here is from genome assembly GCA_030556225.1 of Cricetiscus sungorus. NCBI lineage: Eukaryota > Metazoa > Chordata > Mammalia > Rodentia > Cricetidae > Cricetiscus > Cricetiscus sungorus. Next base: position 52,290,449 of record JANBXA010000730.1, read on the forward strand.
GTGATCTCTGGTTGTTTATTTGGTTGTATACTCTATCACATATGTTTGAATGACCAAATTACCAAATTTAGGAAGTGGATGACAGTAGGGATGACAGTCTGACTACCCTACATCTATGTTGCAATTCTCCAGAGACATGTCACTTTACAAGTGGCATTCTGTAGGGACTGCCATGTTTTTATTGACATATTCTTGTGTGGACACTAACATAAGGCAGGGGCTTATTTGGGGTACTCCTTGTCCTTCTTAGAATTGTATTTGTTTCCAGTCCCCCTTTGTCTCCACTGCATGCTTGGCTGCTGCCCAGTGTGGTAATGTGCCCTGTGGTCATGTGCCTTCTTCTGCTTCCCTCTTCCTGCTCTGGGTAGGAATATAAGCGCAAACAGCTGGAAGAACAGAGGCAAGCAGAAAGACTTCAGCGGCAGCTAAAGCAAGAGAGAGACTACCTTGTTTCCCTCCAGCATCAGCGACAGGAGCAGAGGCCCCTGGAGAAGAAGCCACTGTACCATTACAAGGAGGGCATGAGCCCCAGTGAGAAGCCAGCATGGGCCAAAGAGGTAAGAGAGGAAGGGCTGCTGTATCCACTGGCCGGGTTCTCCACTGGGAGTTCGTTCACTGGGATGCAGAATTTGGTCAGTGCTGTACCATTTGAAGGCAGCCCCATCATCAGAGGCACACTTCACTTCTGCAGGAGCCATAATGTCACTGCAGAGAAATACTGATATACCTGGTGCTGCTCGTGCTATTTTTCCTGTGCACCTTTCGAGTAAAGTGGGGTTTTGTAGGGGAAAACAACAAAAGTTAGTTTTCCTTATAAAAGACTATTTAGAGGAGGTAGAGAGATAGTCCGCTTGGTAAAATGCTTGCCTTGTAAGCACAGGGACTTGAGGGCAACTCCCAGCATAAAAAGTCATGCATGGAGAAAAAGGCTGATAATCCCAGAAATGAAAAGGTAGAGTTAAGAGGCTATCTGGGTCTCACTGGCTATCCAGCCTATCCTGATGCTAGGACCCTCTGGGAGACTGTCTCAAAAACAAAACAAACAAACAAACAAAAAAAAAACCAAGGTGATGGCAGGCATGTGGGAAGTGATAGCAGGCTGGCTGTTGTCTCTCTCTCTCTCTCATTCTCTCTCTCTCTCTCTCTCTCTCTCTCTCTCTCTCTCTCTCTCTCTCTCTCTCTCTCTCTCTCTCACACACACACCTTGCACCACACTCACACCAAGAATGCTATTAGATATGTAGTGTGACAACTGTTAGTGGAAGAATGTTATTTACAACTCACAGAATTCTGGGAAGGATCATATCCTACCCACAACCTGGTTGCATTACTGAGACCTTGGCACCACTGCTAACCTTGCCTTGTTCATTGTGGTCTCAGAGATGCACAATGGGCGGCTGCCTCTATACTATGATACGCATTCCAGATACATCCAAAATAATATTCTTTCATTTTCTCAACCCCTAGACCAAGGTAGGATTTTAGGAGTATAGTTCTGTGGTGAGCTAGTTATAAAATATAATTTAAAACTATTTGGATTAAAAAAAAAAAAAAGGGATTATAACCAAACCGGTAAAGCAAAAATCAGTAACCCAGACAAGATTGACCCAGACACAGGGTGCATCAGTGTCCAGATCTGTCTTTGTGACAGCCAGTGACTTCCTTGCATTCTTGCAAACATATCGAAATCATAAAGGGGTGTTTAGGGCTACTTCTTGTCTGTAAATAGCTTCTTTAGGTATTTACATCTGTGATGTTTAGAAAATATTGCCAGAACCATACCCACAAACCTATTTTAGTATTTAATATTAAATATTTTATATTTAATTTTTTTCTTTTTTATCTTATCTTTTACTAGGTATAGGAAATATTAGAAATGATATCCTAATCAAGGTGGTTAATGAGATATGGCAATCAAACAATGGTATTTATTGTAACATTTTACACCTTTATATACTATTTGAATCCTTTTTTAATTGACATTAATTATTACATTGAAATAAATTTTCAAGTGTTAAAGAACTAAGTCTATACAGCAAATCATTTTGCTTAGCGTAAGGAACTGCACTAATTAGTGTTCAATCACTTTCTGTTACAGTCTACAAAATGACTTGTAGTGACCTTTGTGGAACTGGGCCACTTTTCCTTAGATAAATAATTTGGGTTTCTGATTCTACTTCCTCAGAGAGCCCTAACCCCACTGTTAGTTACTTCTCTCATTGTTATGACAAAATACCCAACAAAAACAGCTTAAGGGGGAGGGGCATAATTTGGCTCCAGGATGAAGTCTATCATGGCAGAGCAGGCAAGCAAGAATCAGCTGGCCACCCTGTGTCCACACCAAGGAAGCAGAGAGTGAGGATGCCTGTGTTCAGCTCATTTCTCCTTTTCATTCAGTCTGGGGCTCCAACCAGAGCATATGCACCCACATGCCAGACTGGTATTCCCACCCCAGTCACTCAGCTCTAGATAAGCTCTCACAGGTAGGCTCAGACATTTCTTTCCTGGATGATTCAAAACCCCAGTAAGTTGTCAATCAAGATGAGGCATCAGAACTTCCTAATAACTCACACCCCTTCTGTGTAAATGGGACCACTGCTCAGCAGTAGGCTTCCTGGCTGTCTTCCTCAACTGCTTAGCCAGTTCTTAGCCATGCCAGGTTAAAAATCCTCAGCTACCTCAGACCCCCAGTTCCTGCCCATAACTCTTTAGGAAGCTGAAGTGCTGCCTTCCACAGAGCTACTGCCATTATAGTCCACAGCAAGTACCAAGTGACCAAAGCCTCCTGCCTTCGGTGTCCCTAGCTCTAGTGCAAGTTTAGGAAGGGGACAGCTGCACTTCACAACACTCCTTGTGATGCATCCCATGATTCCTGCTTTCACAGGCAGCTCCCTGTGTTAGAACACGCCAAGAAGGAGGAGAGCGTGCTGCAGTTTCCACTTCTTCCCATCATCTTCCAGCCAGCTCAGATTTGAGCCTGACTGTCTTGACTTTGTTGTTTCCTGCTGTCTATCTGTTGCCATCATGAAGTTCCCTGACTTGGCCTTTCTATTTATAATTAGTTCACAGTTCCTGGGCTCCCAGACGCTCTTCTGAGGCCAAATCTCTACTGCTGTCATCAAGGCAGTATTGTAGAACTTCTGCCTCCCCTGCCTCTTCCTTCCCAGACTCCTAACAGTAATAGAAATCTAACATCTGGACACACAAACACTACATTGAGCACTCCAGATGTGAGGGTCTCTGACCACCTGAAGTCTTGGCCGCATCTGGGGGGGTGACATCACTCAAGACACCAGCTTCCCAGCCACCAGTGTTATTCCTTGGGACTCAATAGCTCTAAACATGTGGAGGCATGGGGCATTCTGGGAAATTTCATATTCAGCCTTTTCTTCCTATATAGTTAACATAATCTGGCCTCTAAATAACCATCAATCTATCTCCAAAAACATATCCTTCCTGTTTAGATTACTCCTCTTTCCACATCATTCCAGCTGGCAATTTTTCATCAGCAATGTGATGCAATGCTTCATCCTCTGTGTGTGTGTGTGTGTGTGTGTGTGTGTGTGTGTGTGTGTGTGTGTGTTTGTGTAAATGCGTTCATTTGTTTGTGTGCATGCATGCGTGCGTGCTTAGTGCAGTTCAAGTGCATGCAGCCATACATTTATGTGTGAAGGCCAGAGGAGATTGTGTGTTATACCCTTAAGACAGAACCCCTCACTGAAGCTAGAGATAGTCTGGCAGTCAGCAAGCCTCAGTGTCCCTCCTATCTTCACCTCCACCCCACAACCCCCACTTAGCCCGGTGATCTTTGAGAATCTCGCCAAGCTATCTCCTTCATTTGATTTAGTATTCTATTGGGCTTGGATGTTGCTGTGCTTTGACTTTCAGGTTTCAGCCAGAAAGGAATGAGAATGTCTGCATTAAAAGGCTGTGGCAAGCTTGCTCCTTCCAAATCCTCCCACCATCTCTTGATTGCAACGGAAGTCAGCTTAGCCCTGTGGAAGTCTTAGTATGATGTAGAACTGTCTGCCCATCAGCAGAATCTGGGCATTTCTCTCATCTTTTGGATGACAGAATTTTTTTTTTGCTTTCTCATGTACCCTAAAATGGTATTGGCGGTCTGTGTCACCTTTCCCCACTCCAAATGGTATTTTAACTTGTGCCAGCTTGTAGCAGGATGCTCTGTTTGCATGATCACATATGGAATAGTCTCGTAACATTTTTAGGACTGTATTGTGTCCTCTCTCTACAGTGCATGCCAGTCATTGCTGTTTATGCCAGGCCACTTGGCATGGGAGTTTCTAGGGAATCTCCTGTCTGTTCCTCTCATATTGCCATAAAGGCACTGGGATTACAGATGTGAACTGCAGAGGTACCACATCTGGCGTTACTGGGATTCTGGGAATCTGAATTCAGGTCCTCTTGCTTATGCAAAAAAAAATACTTTATTTGCTGAGCCGTGTGCTTACCCTGGTTATCTCCTGTTATTTCCCATTTCCCTGGAAGCAGAAGTCTGGAGTAGACCCTCTACCACTAGAACTGTCCTCAAACAGATGGGAGCAGATCTGGATTGTACCCAGTTTAGCTGTATTTATCTTTGCTCTGGGGAGGAGCCACTTTATGTTTGTTTGCTTGTTTGTTTGTTTGTTTGTTTGTTTGTTTCGAGACAAGGTTTCTCTGTGTAGTCCTGGCTGTCCTAGAACTCACTCTGTAGACCTGGCTGGCCTCAAACTTACAGAGATCTGCCTGTCTCTGCCACCCTAGTACAGGGATTAAAGACATGAGCCACCACTGCCCACCTAAGCTGCTTTCTTTTTTTCTCACATAACTTCCTTCCGTTCAGTTAGTAGGCATGAGTCATCAGTCAGGGACAGACCTCTGCCTGCTATCAGGAAGGTCTGCTTCTGAGTACCCTCTGCTTTCTCCTTGGGAAAAGCTATTTCCAATGCCTGGTTTGGCATCTCTCCTCCAGTAATTAAAGGGAAATTTTGATGCGAAGCACATTTGTGTTCCAACCTACCTGAAGGCTTTAAGGCAAGGTCTGCTTGAGACAAAAATATAGTCAGGGCCAGCAAGATAGCTCAACAGCTAAAGATACTTGCTTCCAAGCCTGGCAACCTGAGTTCAATTCCTAGAACTCACATGGCAGAAGGATAAAACTAGCTCCCAGAGGTTGTTTTCTGACCTCTGACATGTGTTGTGACACACACGTGTACACAGACACATACAGAAATATATATAAAAATCTTTTGAATGTGCAGCCAAATGCCTCATTGTTACAACCTTTTTATGAATTTACAATTTTGTTGTCCAACTCCTACTTATGAAATTTTACCACATTGACCCATCTTGATATCATTGTTTGGGGATTAACAACTGGTTGTTTATTCCATCTGACATAGAATCCTGCAGGTTAAGATACACCAAGGGTAGGATCTAATGTATGAATGGATTGAAAACTTAGAAAAAAATGTCCAGGGGTGATTTAGTAACCTCTCAACGCAAATGAGGCACACAAGTTACCTGTGAAAATTGGCACATGCTTTTTGTCCTGCATTTGACAATTAAAACTAACACTAATAATCATTACAAGTATGCTTCACTTGGAATACATTTTGTTCTGAACACAAGAATATATGCTCACTTCTATACCACCAATATACTCTGTGTTTGAGATATTAGGTGTAGAAATCCAGGTATTTCTCTGAACTGTTTCTACTCCCCCAAGTTCCTGAGCTCAACCATGAGTGGTTTAGGTAGTAAAATTTAGAGAGTGAGGAAATCAAAGTATAACTCCTTTCTTTTCTTTTAAGAAGTCTTGCCTTTAGAAGTGGTGCTTGGCTTGGCTTTGCCATCTTCTTGGGGCTTTGAGGTCTTGTAAGGTTAGCAGGCTCAGTAAAATGGCCAAATAATTATTGTTGACATAAGGTTTTATGCACTCACAAAGTAAACATTTCCTAGTTTATACTTATACTCGTGGCCTTTGGTAGCTAGTATAATTTGGTGTATGGTGAATCTCTAGGACTTGGTATTTCAAAACCGAAGTCAAGAAGAAGCCAGTTGGGTATATCCCACAAACCCATAGTGGGGGAAGATGTGTTCAAATTACACCTCATAGAGGTAGGAGGGCCATTTCCTAATCTGCAGCTTAATGAAGCATGTTTAAATGTTTGAGGCTAAAACAGACTCACTATGAATAGGAAATTGGACCTGTCTCTAGAACAATTCAAAAATAGTATAAAGAAGATGAGAGCTAGTAGGACCTTTGAATTTTGTTTCAAATCAGTCAGCAAAAAGAAATTTTAAACCTTAACTGACATATGAAAACATGCAGACAAACGTGAATACTGAGTCAATGAGAGTGAGTTAAGGACTCACTCTAATGAGCCAGCAGGGTGAGGAAGAGTGGTGTGCAGTATCGCCGTGCATGCGTGAGAGGCACAACCATTATATTGACCCTAAAGAAATATAGGACAGTGTAAGATAAACCCAGAACAAAAGTCTTAGCTCTTTGGGGCAGACCTATCTTGTCTCTTGATATCCAGCTTGTTAATTTAACTTTCAAGCCATCCTTGTAACAGCCTATCTGCTGCTATAAATAAGGACTGACTGATAGTGACTTTTTATCAGTTTAAAAAGAGCCGCTTGTTCTCTGAGTTTCTCCCGGGAATTCCTTAGGCTGAGAGAAACCCTGGGGAATAAGACATGGCAAGGAAATGAAACGGGTTGGGAAGAGAGAGAGCAGGGAGAAGAGGAAGGACTAGAATGTGGGCAGCGGGAGGAGAGTCAGAGGGAGTGGGGCAACAGAGTCCATGCTGGGAACAGAAAGCCTGGGAGGATCCGTGTATTTTGGGTAGCAAGGAGAGACAATTGAAAGGAAAGGGCCCCGAAGAGAAAAAGAAAATGATACAGGAAGTCTGGGTAAGACAGGCATGCCATTAAGCAGCATCCAGGACGCCCACGGGCCTATCACCAACACGCAGAGAAGAGCAGAGTTCCTGTGTGCCACCTCTCCCTCTCCAGTCCTCGTGTGACAAATGTCCCCTGTCTCCTGAGTCAACCCAAAGCAAGTTTCTATTTTCCCCTAAGATGTATCAATGCCTACCATAGTCCCCTTTGATTATCTGCAGTGCACACCATTTTCCTGCCTGATGCCATGGCTGGTGACTAATTAGTAGGATATTATCTCAAGGAATGCAAGAAGAACTCTTAGCAGACTGCGAGTGCCCAGTTAACTGAAATAACACAGGCTAATGGGTAACATTAGGGCGAAGGCTCAAGTGCCTTGCCTGTCTTTGCTTACTGGAAGAAAGTCCATGAGAATGAGAAAGTAAAAGAAAGTAGAAAAAAGGGAGAGGGAAAGATCTTGCTGCAAAACAAAAATGGCAATTTGGGGCTCTTTGAATTTTATCAAAGGGACATAAAAATGCCTGCGTGGGTGACTACAGAAAATTCTTAGGAAAAGGCACCAACTTGTAGCCATTGAAGCTTTCTTTTCCTTTGACCTCTAGGTAGAAGAGCGCTCACGACTAAACCGACAGAGTTCACCTGCCATGCCTCACAAGGTTGCCAACAGGATCTCTGACCCCAACCTGCCCCCAAGATCGGAGTCCTTCAGCATTAGTGGGGTTCAGCCTGCTCGGACACCGCCAATGCTCAGACCTGTTGACCCCCAGGTACAATGTCTCTTCTGTTCCAGTGGGCACTGGTACCCAGGAAAGACTATTAGAAGTCTAGAAGATTTTAGCATGGCATAAGACCTACCTAAGAAGTAAATACCCTCAGCATAGCATTCAAAGGGACAGAAGCCCCTCTTCGTTGAGAGGCCCATGAAAATAGACAGGGAGGTAGAGCTATTGACCTTGAGTCAACTTCAGAGTCACTTCTTGGTAAACTGGCTTCTGTGGAGACCCAGGCAAGTGCTACAGGATAGAGACAAGCATTCTTGTAGTTAGAAGCAGAAGAATTAAAATTCATATACAGACCTCTGAAGTAGACTGTACAGACATACTCTCCCCTTCCTTGAAATATGGGTGGAAATCTGAACTGGAGAACTCAATGGCTTGGTGAAATAAGCATGTGCCTTCTGAGGCTGTAGCTCTCCGGGCATGCTCCTCAGGCCAGCAGCCAGCAGCACCCATGAGCCTGGTAAAAATGAACGCTCCTGGGTGTGGCTCATGCTTGTTCATCAGCGACTCGGGGTTGGGCTGGCAGTCTGACTGTGAAAGCCTTCCGGGTTGATTCCAGTGCCCCTTAGAGGCTGGGAAACACTATGTGAAGATATCTGGTGGGGAAAGATTACTTCATTATTAGGAGAGAGGCTTTCTGATAAGTTCTGCAAAGTTGAAATTCAAAGTGAAATTGAATATGGAAATTCCATGGGGAAGAAGTGTAATACAGCCTTTCTCACACAAACATCTCACATTTCTCCCCAGCACCCAGCTGTGGTAAGGCTTCTCCGGTGTATTTTCAGGTCACCTTTGAAATATGCACTGCTGTTTGAACTGGAGCTTAAAAGAATCATGATAAAAAAAAAAAAAAAATCAAGGCTCTTTTGTGTCTTAAGTTGGCGCTCATAAGCGAAATTCAAGATTTCTCAGCTTAATACACCTTCCCCTGATTGTTTTTATCTGTATATAATTCTTTTTTGCAGACTCTTCAAAGGGGGACATTTTACAAGGGTTTCCCTACTTTTTAAAACCTTCAAACTTTAACCTTATATTGAACCTTGCCCTATTAAAGGGGACATTGTGGGGAAGTGCCCTTCTGAAACAATGAGGAAATAGTAGACTTTCTACGGAAGCATTCTTTGGGTGCTTCAGTGTTTAGGGGTGCTCGGGATGGTTTGCTAACATGAGTATGTGTTTTATACTAGATACATTAGTGTGCTTTGCTTTATGTTATTAATATATTCAATAATATTTGCATCAGCATGGGCATTACAAGGTCTATTCCGGCTGGAGCAGAACACTCAACGGAGCAGAGCTCTAAGGATTTTCTTGCCTGTCACTATCACATTCCAACAGAAATTACCAACCAAAGAGCGTTTGGCAGGTCATTGTACAAAGCCAACGGGAAATCAATACTGCTTGAATTAGCAGTTTAATTTAGGAAGAGCTCTAGGTCCCATTTTTCCAAGCCATGATTTATGGACCATAGGTCAGGCCCAGAGATAGCCAATGAGCACAGTGTGCGTGTACACCCTGAGGTAGGGCAAGCTTCAATATTTACAAAGTGGAGTGGCACGTGAGCAGGGCAGTGGTGACAGGGTCCCTTGTATCTTGATTTGGGTGATTCTTCTTAAGAGGCCAAATGAAACTCCCAGAAGTCATCCCTGCATGAACAACTGCACTGAATGCCTAAATGTTGAAATAACTCCTCAAGAAACATCCTGGTATCAGGGGATGGAATATATTCTCAGTGGTGACAGCAAGCCCTGGACAAGTCAGGACACTGCAGCATCTAAGGAGATGGGCCATTCGGTGAAGTACTAGTCATGCAAGGACCCAAGTTCAGTTCCTAGAACACACATAAAAAAGCCAGCCATGGTAGTGCATGCCTGTAAACTAGCTCTAGGGGAGTGGGTTCAGGAGAACCCTTGGGGCTTGTTGGCCAGCCAGCTTAGTCAAACTGGCAAGTTCCAAGCCTGCTTTAAACAAAGTGAGGGCCGTGTGTGGCTCAAGCCTTTAATCCCAGCTCTCAGAAGATGGAGGCAGGTGGATTTCTGTGAGTTGTTAAAAGCCAGTCATAACTACACTGAGTTCCAGGCCAGCCTGAGCTGCACAGAGAGACCCTGTCTCAAAAAAGAAAGAGAGAGAAAGGAAGGGAGTGAGGAAGGGAGAGAGGGAGGGAGGGAAGGAAGGAAGGAAGGAAGGAAGGAAGGAAGGAAGGAAGGAAGGGGGAAGGAGAGAGGGAAGGAGAAAGGTAGAGAAGGAGAGAGGGAGGGAGGGAGAGTCAGACAGACTATAAATATTCTTAAGTTGACCTCTGGCCTCTAAACATACATGTGCGCGCGCGCCACACACACACACACACACACACACACACACACACACACACACACACACACACATATACAGGTCGGAGGAGAGACACATAAGAAAGGGATGAGTACACTACAATAGTCAGATACATGGGCTCTGGGGGTGGAACTCTGGCTTCCAGCGACAATGTGGCTTAATCTCTTTCCACCAGAAATCACTCATGTCTGAAAGAAGGCTGGTTGTGTGGACTCAGTTCAGAGAAGGAAAGACATTTAATTTAGAGCATTTCTTCTCCCATAAGGCACTCGTAGCTAAAGTCAAAGCTAAGGACTATAAGCTGGACTGTACAAGAGAGAACTTGGGATAGCTTAGAAAACAGCTTGAGTTACTGTCCAGGAAATGTTGAATAAATGTAACTATTGTTACCACTACTTTACGATTCCCCGACTTCTCAGCAGTTCCAGCTAATACACAGAGCCTGTTGCCAGGATCCCTGAGTTAGCCCTAAGGATTTTCTAAATTGAAGATTCTGAAGGGCTGTGAGAACCATGCTGTGTAGCCTTGTGTAGCAGGAGTGTCTCAGCCTGTGAGGCTGCTTATCCCAAGTACAATTATTGCTAACTAAAAACCACCTGTCAATAGCTTTGATGGACTCAATTCCTTTTTATAAAAATCTCTATACCTTCAACCTATGGGCTTCTAATAATGCTGGCCCTATGTTGTGTGTTTAGATCCCGCAGCTGGTAGCTGTCAAATCCCAAGGACCTGCTTTGACAGTCTCCCAATCAGTGCACGAGCAACCCGCAAAGGGCCTGTCTGGGTTCCAGGAAGCCCTGAATGTGACCTCTCACAGGGTGGAGATGCCACGCCAGAACTCAGATCCCACCTCGGAAAACCCTCCTCTCCCCACTCGCATTGAGAAGTTTGACCGAAGCTCTTGGTTACGACAGGAAGAAGATATTCCACCAAAGGTAGCGTCTGTGTTCTGTATGTCTGTCACTACCATCACCACCAGCATCCTCTGTGCTGCGGTGTGTCTGGGTCAATGCCACCACCATCAGCATCCTCCATGCTGTGGTGTGTCTGTCACTTCTGCCACCATCATCACCCATCACTATTCCATCCCTTTCACAGTTTGGAGAACATGATTATGCCTAAGCACTTCCCTTCTCACACTTGTCATTGTCCCTTCTCTAAGTTAAGTCTTGGATAGTCATTTATAGTTTCTGACCCCCCCCCAAAAAAATGGGGGCAGAGATTCAGTGGGATTGACAGGGAAGTGTGTGTCTTCACATAGAGTTAGAACTCTCAACACCAAACACTCTAAGCCATTGGGTTCTTCATGCTAGAAATATAGACTAATGGGTATTTTTGACAATTATTGCATCTGTAGCTAAACAAGCCAAATAAATTTTTTTAAAAAATTCACTTACTCTTACATTTAACAACACAAAACTCAACCAGATTTCAAAGATTCAGAAAATCGTCTGGGAACTGGGGAAATGAAACTCAGTCAGTAAAGTGCTTGCCATACTAGCATAGGATCTGAGTTCAGGACCCCAGCACTCATGTAAAAGCCAGGCTTGGTGACACATGTCTATTACCCTAGTCCTGAGGAGGTGGAAACAAGAAGATCTGTGACCAGAAAGTCTAGCTAAATTGGTGAGCTCCAGGTTCAATGAAAGAATCTCTCTCTCTCTCTCTCTCTCTCTCTCTCTCTCTCTCTCTCTCTCTCTCTCTCTCTCTCTCTCTCTCTCTCTCTCCCCCTCTCTCTCTCTCTCTCTCTCTCTCTCTCTCTCTCTCTCTCACACACACACACACACACACACACACACACACGGAGAGAGACAGAGGCAGGAAGAGGTAGAGATATTGAGGAAGATACACAACATTGAGCCCTGGCTCCACGGGCATACACACATGGCTGTCACACTCATGTACACACATATGTACAAACATACAGGCTGGTCTTGCCTTTAGGCATTTCAGTTAGCTTCACTTGGGAAGTGCTCCTTCTAGACTAACAAGTACTATATTTGCAGCCTTAATTACAGAGAACTGAACTGTAGGGGGAAATGACTAGCTTCCCTACTCTACACAACAACCTTGAACTCTTTTGTTTCCTTTTACATTACTAAACTGTTATTTGTTCCCAGCAATGTTCTGGAATGTGTCTACAGTCAACCTGGAAGTCTTTAAAATGCTAAAGACATTTCTGAAACAGATTTTTCCTGGTCCATGAATGTCTTTTCTCCTGAGCTTGGTATATGAAGCTGTGATAATTAGAATGTCCCACAATTTCCAGAAAATATTGCAACTATTAGTCCCAGGAAAAATAAAGTAGTTCTTAATGATTTCCAAAGAATTATCACCTCCCTCTCAAGTGGAACCCCAGCAGGATTGCCATTATTTTGACAATGGAGCAGTATCAAGGCTTGAGACCTGAAAGAGGAAGTGCCTGACCCTCTCTTTACAGGTGGCATGTGGGAAGCTGGGAACTGACACTGGGTCAGTTGAAATACTCAGGGTGTAGTATTTCAGATGTACTCAGATGTACTCAGGGTGCATCTACTGAGCACTTCTCTACAAATGTTTTTGTTTACAAAAGGAGAAGGGGATGACAGGTGTTAGACCAGTTTGAATACTTTGTTTTGCTTCCCTGACTCCATTTTGTGTTAAAATGAATTATGACAAAAATATTTTTCACAATAGATAAAGGATGACACTTACATTGAAAGTCATCTTCTGCACTAATCTCTGTGTGTTTCTTATAAATAACAGACTCCTTTGCATAATACCTGACCCCACAAGCAGTAGTCTGGATGCTTTTTGACAGAAGCCACATTTGAATTCTACTCTCTGCTTGTCCTGGTTGAGTTAGTAATACACACTTATACTGTCCTCAGCTTTATTATTCTCACAGAGGCATTTTAAAGACTCTTCTAATATTTCAGTATAAATTCTGTTTTATAAATAGCATTTACTAGTTAACCACAAAAACACAATGTTTGAAGAATGGGTTCTTAATAATAGCAGCTTTCTTGGGAAGTATAAAAGTCTATGTTTTCATGATATAAGAGAGATAAGAGCTGCAGAGAACACCCAATGATTAGAACACCTCTGCTCTTGAGAGGACCTTGGTTCATTCCACAACACCCACACTGAGTGGTTCACAACTCCAGTTCTGGGAGATCTGATGCCTTCCCTCAGCTTCCATGAGCACCCAGCACATATGTGTTATCCATCCATACATGCAGGGACTCACACGTACACAAGTATTAAAAATTAAATAATAAAGTGATGGGTTCTTCAGGCTCCCCAGCTTGTGACTTATTGTCCAAGGTCTAGACTGGTACCCTAGCTTTTCACTAGAGTTCATAGTCTATTTGTTTGTTGTGATGAGTCAAAGTGATTTGTGGCCTTCTCTGTTCAGCTCTCACCAAATGGGCTTCCATGGGAGTAAGGGTGTCACTCCAAAGAAGTTTCTCCTAGCTACCACTCTTGTTCAAGCAAGAGGAGGTAGTTTCTTGTAGCTCAGTAAATCAAGGTCATTAGTGCAATCTCTTTTGTTTTTAAGATTAAAATGACTTTAGTGGCCATGGAACACACCTGTTTGACTTTTGTCAGGAGGTCATCCTTTGACTTTGTTTGGGATTTCCCATTCACTGAAGGGTGGAGGACAGGTTGTTCTGTAGAGGAGGCAGCTTCTGTAACTTCTAACCAGTCTTCTGAGAAGAAAAGACTCATCAGACAGTAGCCTACTTGCACTGTGTTATGGGAAATATTTCTCAATTCCCATTTTCTTCCAGGTGCCTCAAAGAACAACTTCTATATCCCCAGCATTAGCCAGGAAGAATTCCCCTGGGAATGGCAGTGCTCTGGGCCCCAGACTCGGATCTCAACCTATCAGAGCAAGGTAAGGGAAGGAAGGTCACCATGCTTATCCTAAAGAACATCCCTGATCTTTTCTTCACTGTACACCTGTCACCTGGACTATCAACTTTGATGGCCTTTTGAAACTTCATTTTGACAGTTTTTAAAATCTGAGCACAAACCTACCAATTTAGATGTGGTTGTGGTATTGCAACCAATTGCTTTGTAGGCCATTCATGGAGCCAGAAGGGAATCAGAGTTGAATTACAGCACCTGGTCAAGAAATGTACACCCAAAACCACTGAAGTATCATGAAACTCTTGCCTAGGAAACAGAAAGTAATCTCAGAAATTCTATAGCTTGGTCCTGACAGAACAAGCACTGATGAGGAAATCACCCCATTGGCCTTACGGAGGGTCTCAGAAATACAGTTATGCTTCCATGATTTACTCTATGTTCTTTCAGGGTTTCCCATAAGTGCATATTCCCACAATCAGGAGGTGGCATCCAGCTTCCACTGGTTGGTGCAGAGGTCTCAAAGGATGCTGGGAAGTAAACAGTGTCTGCACAGTATCCAGGCAGACTTTATGTGACAACAGATGCTGTTTGTTGCTGTTGTTCGTCAAGTCTCCCTTGGATTTGTCATGATGAATGCATCCTTTTTTAGGAGCCACAGAAATAGCAAGTGGCCTCTGCTGTGGCTTTAAAAAGGATGCACTAGGGCAAGCTGCTTTCTTCCTCACTGTGTTCATGATGAGAGAAAGACTGAAGAGGGAATAGGGGGGAGTTAACAGAGGGGTTAGTTATGGTTTTGTTTGTATACAGAATGTTTTTTTATCACGTTCTCTTTTTTCTGCCCTTGAAAGACCTTAGGAAGGAGTCGTTCCCAATAGGAGCAGGCACTCCACTTAGAATCTCTTTAGGGGGAAGATCCCTGCTACGTTCTAAGTAGAGTTATAAATTGACTATCTATGAACCCCTCGTTCTCCTACGGCTTGTCAGAGCTGTGCCTAGCTGGTGTGACCAAGCAACCCTAGGTTACCTGGAAGGTGCTGCGGTCAGAGAACAGAGGCATGCTAGCACTGGACACAGGCTAAGCTTTATCAGTCCCTCTGTTCAAGTACTCAGATATCAGCTCCTCCTGACCTTTTGCACCCTGTCCTGGTCAGTTGCTTGGACTCTGGCTGCTTAGATGAAGTATCATCTCGGGGTTAAATACTTTTCTGTCAACCAAAAAGAACGACCTGCTGTTATAGTCAAGTGGGAAGCAGCCATTTAGTTCCTCTGAGATGCTAGTGTTAACAACATTAGGGCCTAAGATAATGGGTATTTGATGGGCAGTAACTTATAAAAGGTAAGGATGTCCCTTTGACACACTTAAGTACTTTATTTTGTGCAAAGATAGTAAACCTCTTGAGAGGCTACCAGGTCTGTCAACTTACAGAAGAGAGGACATGAGCTAAGAGTTTCCAGTTAACCGCCTATAATGTGCATCCAAAGATCTGGGGTAGGAGCATGGAGACTCCCCATGTCTTCATGCAAGAAATCCGCAGAACACCCTTGCTTCTGCCAACATTCACCTCCACATAACCAGCACTTAGAATGTGAATCACAAGCTGGTGAGATGGCTCTTAGAAGTGCTGAAAAGCAGCTGCTGCATAAGTCTGGCAAGCTGAATTTATTTCCAGAACCCATACAAAATTAGAAGGGGAGAACCCACAAAGTTGTCCTCTGACCCCCACAAGCTTTCCATGGTATGTGGAGACACCAATGTCCAGTGTCTCTCTCGATGGTCCGCCACCTATTTTCTGAGCAAGGTCTCTCACTGAACCTAGAGTTCACTGCTGCAGCTAGGGTGGCTGGCCCTCAAGCCCCTGAGATCCCCCTGTCTCAGCTTCCCCAAGACCGGGATTACATGTGGTGCTACTGCACTTTCCAGGTGGCTACTGAGGCTCCCAAATTCAGCCATTCATTCTAGCCAATTATGGTAAGATCCAGGCCAATTGAGACCCTGCCTCAAAAGATGTGGACCACTCCTGAGGAACACCACCTATGGTTGTACTCTGCCCTCCATAAACACGCATATATACACTCATCCACATGCAAACTCTACATACATGTACACAGGCATTATTTTTAAAAAAGCAAGGTTTCTCTCCTCTTTATGAACAACTTTGGAACCCAGGGTTCAAGATGGTAATGCTTCAACAAAGTAGGCCCCTGGTCCCTGAGTCACCACATGGGGAAGAAGCCCCGGGGAAAGTGGTCCTCCTTGTCTGATGTGACTAAGAAACAAACTGTGCAAAGTAAACATAAGAGGAAAGATGTTTGTATTCTGTTTCCTCCATTTATAATAGTGGATCCCAGATCCTAGGGGCAAGATGTCATATAGTAACTGCCAAGTGTGAGATGCTCCATAATAGTTTGAAAACAGGTTTGAATCAATAGTAACCATGGAGCACCATGAATGGAAGAATCTGGAGTCAGGGTGTGCACTAGCGTGTGTGCAGCTAATACAAGCAAGTCAGAACCTTAGTATTCCAGGTACACTTCCTTCTCCAGGAATATCTCTCCACTGTCTTACTCCTTTGCTGTGCTGTCTAAGAACAGTGAGTACTTGTGGGCAGGCCTTTCAGGACCTTGTCTTCTGTTCCTGAAGCAACTTATATTCATTTTAGTGTTCAAGAAATACCTCTTGAAGCACTATGTATGATACAGTTTTAATTGCATTGTAAATACTCTTAAATTGTGTGTGCGTGTGTGCATGCATGTGTGCATGTGTGTGTGTGTGTGTGTGTGTGTGTGTGTGTGTGTGTGTGTGTGTGTGTGTATTGGTCCAAAGATAGCTTAGTGGATTTAGCTACCCATGGGTTCCAGGGATTGAACTCAGGTTGCCATGATAGGACAACAAGTGTCTTTACCCACTGAGCCATCTTGCCAACTAACATTACAAATATTGACTATTTAAACCATTAGTGATTCCAAGACAATGACTTTCATCACCCTCATTTTATAGATGTGAAGCTGAAGTAAGCAGCTCATACAAATTTCCCAATGTGTCAAAGGAAGAAGTGGTGGGCCTAGGATTTGAACTCTCCTAGTCTGTCATGGGAACTCACTGATTGACAGTCCACCATTTTGTCTCTACCTTTCTCACCCTGTAGTTTGTAGGACTGTTACCTGCCCTCCTGATCTTGAAGGCATTGATCTTTGCCTTGTTGCATTCACTGTCTTTTCAAGGGTGTGACTGTACAGAACTTACTTGTATCCCAAATGCTTCCTCGCTCACATAGGAACAGCAGCATCTCATACTTTTGGCAGCTTCCTCTCTAGGGGTAAAGGTGGGCTGTGTCACAGTCTCCTGCCCAGGAAACTGGGCATTGCTTAAGGTCAAGCTCCAGAGGCAGATTCCACCTGCTCCTAGATGCCAATGGCCTCATCCTGTGAGGGTGCTCAGGAGAGTTTAAATGAAGGTTGTAGTCGATCATGTAAAAATATTCCTATTTTAAACTGCTAGGCACTTTAATATTTAGCTTTGATTCATGTGTTCTTCTTAAACCAAATTAAAATTTGCTCAAACAAGTACTTTTGAAATATGAAAAGATTTAAATTAAGCCAGAAACACCCTGTCTAAAAGAAAACAGTGACTAAATGTTTAATCTCCGAAAATAATTCCCTGTCCCATCCCAAACATATCTTATTATGACTAGCTCTTTCTTATTGGCCATGTCATCAAAGAACAAAGTAAAGAGCATTTTGGCAGTCAGCCATTTAATTAAAGACTTGGCCCAAGGCTTTGGACACAAAATCACTTTGTAATCCTCATTTTTTGTTTTGACTTTTTATACAATTCAAGTAGATAGAATAATTGCCACATATCCTCTCAATGTTTGTCTTATAGAGCAAACATCATTGTTTGCTGGATAGAGAAAGTGTGAATTAAAAGTTAGCATTTAAAGAAATGTATTTGGAAGTTTGAAGTTCCTGCATGCTTGGAT
This sequence comes from Cricetiscus sungorus, assembly GCA_030556225.1. Taxonomy (NCBI): domain Eukaryota; kingdom Metazoa; phylum Chordata; class Mammalia; order Rodentia; family Cricetidae; genus Cricetiscus; species Cricetiscus sungorus. The sequence continues at coordinate 52,308,303 of JANBXA010000730.1, forward strand.
CCAAGTAGTCTTAGTTAATATGTAAACAAGGGAAACCTGTTATTTGGTGGAATTCTGAAGTTGAACCTTTATGAGCATCTACTACAGACCCCTCGGCCCATAAGGCAGACCATACACATATAACAAGGAAGAAAAAAAAATCATATGGCATTTTATCACATTACTCTTATTTTTAAGAAAAAAGAAGTAGAAAAGACATTAAGTTCCCCTATTTCTCTGTATGGTTATAGAGACACTGAATATTTCTTTTAGTGTTCAGCAGCAAGAATAGCAATCAACACCTGAGACAGTGAGCTGGAGTAAAGAGGGCTTGTGCTAATGAGACCTAAGTCAGGAATTTCATGCTCGAGGGATCTAATTAGCCTCACACAGGAAGACACTCTGAACTTCATCAAAGACACATGTGCATCCCAAATATTTGTGCCAATAGCCAGGGCCCCTAACATGCTCACAGCCCTCCATCAGTCCATTCTTTTCTCCTAGCCAGGTACCCACAACTGGGCCCATGGAGGCAGGTAGCAAGCTTTAAGAGCCAGTACTATCCAGCCACGCTTTCTTCCAATCAGCTCACTTTCTGTTTCCTACCACAGACTTGGCTAACTGCCCTGCTGGCCTCTGTTTAACATCCACCCATATGCACAAGAAAGACAGCAGCTTTTGTCGATACTCAGACTATGTTCGGACTTCCTGACTTGCTATACCAAGTCCCACTATGTCTCACTCCTTTACGACACATGCATGAATTTCCACAAACACAAATGGCATTTTCAATCTCTTTTCACATTGCTTTCAGAGTTGCTATTAACTGTTAACTCTTGTGTCTACTACATATGTCTCGTTGCCATAGTAATGGTGTCGCTTGACTGGATACCTCTTGGCCTGATCTTCTCCAGTCCTTATCTCATCTTGATCCAATAAGACTCAATTTAGATGTGCTTTGACAAGATTTTGACTGAAGCATCCAAGGAAAGCTAAAAAGAACAATTAACTGAATGCAGTCACAACAGCACGGCTGCCTTAGGGAACATTTCAGAGCATGTACCACAACCATGCTCTCAATATGTCTTTTAGTACAAAGACAATGACATCATCTTTCCACAAAATCAAGCAATATAAGAAACTTTGATGAGATCCACCACTCTTGGTCTATAATACACTTGATAAGTAATAAATTTTATAACAAATAATTTAGTAATTTAGTAATAATCCCCTGACCACCACTGTTTCATAAAAGAGAGCAGTAGGGGAGAAGCCATTATATGACTGTTAGGAACAATTGTTTTCTATGAAAAATAACAAGTTTATCAAGTAAGACACTTGGAAAAGAAGCATTGACCATTTTGTATATTTTCTAATTTAGAGGTATTTGCACATGGAACCCAAATTTAATTCAGCCCCTTATATACAAACAGTTATCACAAAAACAGTTATGATCCATTAAAGAGTACCATTATTATAGCAAGAATTCTTGGTTTTCATGAGCTTTATCAACAGTCACGCTAGAGTTGGCCTTACTATTAAGTTAGTGTCCACTTCCCACAAATGCCATAAGAGTAAATATTGTCATAATTTCTAAATCCAAATCATCAAAAATGGTTATTTTTACATAAAAATTGCCACTGAAGTTACCCATGGTTGTTAGCCACTTCTACTTAACCATGAATTGGGCAGATATGTTACCACAAAGCAAGGTATGTTTTACAAGTATGTACGAAGATTCCAAAATGAAGCCCATTATTTTTGTGTGCTATCTTTTTAAAAATAAACTAAACTGGTGGACACAGTACTCTTGAGCTGGTCAGAGCAGGCAAAAGCATAAGCAATGCCTCCTGCATCAGAACACTGCTTTGCAGTGACTCCACTCACAAAAATGTTCAAGAAGTTGAGAGAGCTAGAGATGGTGGAAATGAGGGAAACAAGGACCTGTCCATTTTCCTCTCTCAGTAAATGGCTGGCAGCAGACTGGAGCTTTGACTCTCAAGTAGCACTCATTATCCCTGCCAGGACTAATGGCAAATGAAGAGAGATGTTAATTATAAAAGGGGAGAACTTTATAGAAACTTTAAGAGTGCCATTTATTTTTTTTAACAAAATCATAAAAACTTTAACAACTGCCTTCCACCACCATTGCTAGATGGGTCTTCTCTTCCCTCCTCAGTCTATATGATGGGTTATTTGGCAGCCAGCACTTTTCAGAGTATAATAAAATGCTCACCATACAGTGTTAGGAACTAAAAGGTAAGACACAAAATTGAACATTTGATAATTTGCCAATAGTAAAATACAGTTGATTATTTCCTACCTTGGGAATTGTATGTGTTGCTCCTTATTTTCCTTTTCATGTATTTTAAGTTCTTTACTATGAATATTGGAAGAACTGCTTAAAAGAAAGTCTCCTCCTAGGGTTTTCCATCTCAGAGCTGGTATTATAGTGTATTGACCCAAGAATTGAGTTTGGAGCTCATCCCCACCCTTTTCCAGCAGCTAGCCATAGCTCTACCAGAAAGGCATGTCAATAGCAAGTCACCCACAGCCTTATTAATGTATACAAAATTAAAATTACATAATGAATATGTATCATGTGATATTTTGATAGATGTATAAATTTTGAAGTGAACTCAAATAGTTACCATATTTGTGATGAGAACACTTGGAATCTACCTTAAAGCTGGTTGTAGCATTGCAGTAATCTCTGTAATGAGATCTTTTCTCAAAATAGTCATATTTTAAGCATACATATTAAGCAAAGGTACCACAGGATATAATAGATCTTGAAAGCTTGTTCATCCTGTCTAACTGAAATCTTTCTTTGCTTGACATCTCATTGTTCCACTTCAAACCTTGCAGCTACTAATAATCCACACACCGTACTCTCGGCTACTCTGAGTTGTGCCTATCCATATATAAGTAAGATTGTGCAGTGTGTGTCTTCTTGTGTGGTTAACATATGTCTAGAATATATATGCACTACATGTATAAAAATACATCACATTTTCTTACCCATTTGTACATCAGTGGATATATGCTGATTCTATCTTTTGTTGCTACAAATAATGCACCATCTCTTCAACACAATGACCTCATTTCTTCTAGATATATAACCAGAATCAGGACTGTTGGGTCATGTTGTAGCCCTATTTATAATTTTGGAGGAATCTCCATAATGTCTTCCATAATGACTTTGCTAATTTGCATCCTACCAACAGAGGACAAGGATTTCCTTCCCAGCACCCTCAGTAGCAATGGCTACCATTCCTCTTTATGAAAAAATCATTTTAGTAAGTGTGAAGTGATGCTAAGCATTTTTGTATATGACTTGTTGTGTGTCTCTATCTTAATGTCTCTTCAGGTCCTCAGCTTATTTTTAAAGTCTGGTTGTTTGTTTTCTTGTTACTAACTTGTTAAGTGAGTGCCTTGTATATTTTGGATGCTGACATGTAGCCATTGATTCTACTGTCCACGCAGCAACCCTGACCTCCGCAGAACAGAGCCTGTCCTGGAGAGTCCGTTGCAGAGGACCAGCAGTGGCAGTTCCTCCAGCTCCAGCACTCCCAGCTCCCAGCCCAGCTCCCAAGGAGGTTCTCAGCCTGGGTCACAAGCAGGGTCTAGTGAACGAACCAGAGTTCGGGGTAAGTGTTCTCTTACCTGTCCCCTTACTTCTATGCCTAGGAGGAAAGCCACAGGCAGAAAGGAGAAGTTACTTCCCAACTCTGGCAGCAAGATGCCCACTGTTGTGTGTCTCGTGCTTGTATCTCCTGAAGGGCCTGGGCTGCCATCCCTAATTGTGCATATGACACCAGTGGAAACAACAATCCAGGAAAACACCCAGCAGCAGTAGTCTCATTGCAAAGATGTACTAACTTTCCAGTTCCCCAAATGTCCATTTCCATTTGATTCCTTGTTTTCAATTTCATGCACTCCTCTGTCTTGTTCCCATGGTGCCAAACAATCCTTCCAGGGTCCCAAGCATGCATCATTCTCAAAATGAAATTTCCTAAATGTCAATATAAAATAAATACACGAGAGAGAAGACAAACCCTTTGCTGCCTTAAGACATATGGTTGATTCTTCTGGTTGTTCCTATTAGATAAGTAAAAAATATAGCCTAATATTTAGTTCAAAACATTCATCATTGCTTAGTTGTCACTAATGAAAAAAACTATGGAAAGACTATGGTACAATTAAATAATACCTAGAAAACTCTATTTTAACTAGTCAAAATCCATTCTTTCTGAGTCACCTTCTTCAGAGGATAAATTCGCTCACAGTACGTAATACCAGACTTTCTGAAGTACAATTTGATAATTAGAATATGCTGATAAGTCACTCTCCCTTAAAAGAAACACCAGTTCCTTAGCAGACACAACCATAATTTACCTCCTCTATTAATCTTCTAGGTTTCAACTATGTACAATCTCTGTATATCCAAAATTTAAAGCTTGAAATCTAACATGTGATACCCATGACTGTAAACTGAGACGTGGGCTGTCCCACCACTGACTCAGTATCCCTCTGACACCAGTGGCCTCTACCAGAGTGCCATGTGCCTTTGTAGCACTAATTCAGACATACATTTTCTTATCCTAGAAAACTGCCATCCATCAACTTGTTTTTTTCATTGGCATCTTTGCGTCTTTAAAGAAAACCGTAAAGAAAGTCAGATTGCAAATACCGTTTTAATTCTCAGACCTAGTTTGGAATTAACTCTTATATTCTTTCCTTCATCCCCTACTTTTCTGGTTATAAGTCCCTGAGAAAGACCACTTTCAAACCAAACAAGAGATTATGAGCTTCCCTGCTTCTCTACCTATGACATAAATGGTGTGGCTTCTCTCACTGGCTGCAGGGAGCCTCCCATCCTTGCTCCACACCTCAATTCCCAGGACCTTTCCCTTTATCAACTCTTCCCTGATCAGGCATCATTCTTTCTTCCTTACATCACTTCTCAGTCCCTTTTTAAAAATCATTCCATTGAATGAAACTCTTCATTCTTCAGAAACTTTACTCAGAACAGCCTGTTCTGATTAATAGATGATAAAAGAAAAGAAAAAAACAAGCCTAAATTTCAATTTGTAAGCTAATTTGAAACAATGATTAAGGGGACTTTGGAAATTGAGAAAGAATCCCAACTAAATCCACAGCTTCACTGTCACCTTGAGCTAATTGTATCGTCTCTTAGTCTGTAGTCATCTGGAGAATAAGAAAATAGTGCTGCACCATTGAGTTGGAACAAGGATTAATTGCAATAATCAATAGAGAAAGCATTTGGTGCTGTGCCTAATATGCAGTAAACACATGGACGTGACCGTACATTTTCATTTTCAATGTTGACTTCTGGGTCTCAGGCCTTTTTTTTTGTCTGACTTTGTTTTTTGAAGGGCTGTTGTTTTTGCATTGATAGACATGGATTTGCCTAGTGAGTAGACCCTCCATAGTCACTCACTCAGAATGTGGGGCAGCCTTTTCTAATGGTCATGATGTGTCTTTCTTGTCCCTGTTTTTTCTTCTTCTTCTTCTTCTTCTTCTTCTTCTTCTTCTTCTTCTTCTTCTTCTTCTTCTTCTTCTTCTTCTTCTTCTTCTCTAGCCAACAGTAAGTCTGAAGGATCGCCTGTGCTCCCCCACGAGCCTTCCAAGGTGAAACCTGAGGAATCTAGAGACATCACCCGGCCTAGTCGACCAGCTGTGAGTGTTTTTCTAACAATTTTCATCTCTTCACTTACCTGAGAATCCCCAAATAAGGTAGTTGGGGTTACATTCATGACTCAAAGCAAAAACTTGATGAATCAATAAAAACACTGTATGCTAGAAGCAACTGGAAGGAAATCATACATGACTGGGGAGAACTGAATGCAACTTGGGTTGATGCTCTTCCACTGACTTTGAATGCTGTGTTGTTCACCAGCAGTCATGTAAAAGAAAAGAAAAAAGGAAAGACAAATCGCTCACACCATCCCACAATATTTGCTCAACACTTTGACATAAAGATGTCAGAAGTAGCAGTTAGGGACACTTATGCTCTTCCTGTAAGTTGCTGTCATCCACTCCCCACACTGGTTTTCATGTGAACTAACATTGCAGGCTTCTGCTACTGTTAATCCCAAAGAACAGAAGAGAAAGTCCACCAACTCAAATCATCATGACCAAATTAATTAAAGTGAGCTTTTTTATTTGTGTACATGGACCACCTTGGACAGGGTTTGAGAGATCAATCAGCATTGGATGTGAAGAAGATGAGGCTTTTATAGCTCAGGGTGTGCAAAATAGATATGATTCCAGGAGCAGAACCTCATAACAAGTTAATCCTAACAACCTCCTGAAACAAAGACATGGCTGCAGGGTAGGCATAACAAGGTGGTCATAACAACAGGTAGTCATAGCAAGGCAGTCATAACAACCCTTTGGAAACAAAGGCAGGGTTACAAGATGGATATAAACAACTTTTTGAAACACAGACATGGTTGCCATTTCTGGAACAGGCAGTACAGAACCATTTGTAATTAAGGTTAAGTGGGGCACAGCCCAATCCTTGAGAAACAGATTTAATCACAAACAGGAATGAGCCTAGAGTATCTTTACTATAAGAAGATTTTTAAGCTTAAGATGGACACAGATTTGTTCTTCACTACTTGTCATTCCTTATGGACTAGTCTTTTCTGCACCAAAACTTAGTAAGTATGGTGTGACACAGGGTCTGGAGACTTGAAATCCAGATTCAGTGCTGGAACACGAAGGACCCTAGTGTATAAACTGGGGGTTTCAGCATCAGAGGTATAAGCTGAGGGCTGACTACTCCATGATGTAGTTGAGGAGAAGGTTTCTATTGTAGATATGAGGGAAAGTACAGCCAGAGGCATGTGGAAGAGTCCAGCTGGGAGAGAAAGCAGTACTCTGAACATAGCCAGCAGACTGGACTGTGTCACAAGAGTATGGCAGGGGAGAATGAGAGGACAAAGGGAGTGCAGGCAGAGGATACCTACAGAGAGGGGGGGCCAAGAGGGGAAGACAAGAAATGTCAAAATGTCAGCTATATGGAAATAGGAATGGGAGGAAGGGAAGGTCATGAGCTGGAGAAGTTTGGGATAGGAGACAGGTTGAGAAGGGTACTATCTGTGACACTAAGGGAGCCTGGAGGGCTAATAGACACCATTTGTCCCTTCTAGCTGGTGCCAGAGTTTGGGGGTGTTCAGTTTCCTTTGGACCTGTGGCAAGAAAAAAAGGAAGGAAGGAACGAAGGGAGAGAGGGAGGGGGAAAGGGTATGAGTGTGAGGGAGGGAAGAAGAAAGAAAAAAATGAATGAATGAATGAATGAATATGGGATAAGGATATAGTTAAGTGCTCACTCTGCACTCATGAAGCCCTGGATTCGATCCCCAGCACCGCATAAAATAGACATGATGGTACACACCTTTAATATCAGTGTGTAAGAGGATCAGAGGTTCAAAGTTGTCGTCTTTGGCTGAAAAACTGAGTTCAAGGCCAACCCAGGATACATGAAACATTGTCTCAAATCAGTAAGTAAATAAACCCAGAGAGGAGCAGAGGAGAGGAGGTGAGGGGAGAGGTGATGAGAGGAGAGGAGAGGAGAGGAGAGGAGAGGAGAGGAGAGGAGAGGAGAGGAGAGGAGAGGAGAGGAGAGGAGAGGAGAGGAGAGGAGAGGAGGAAAAAGAGCATGCTGACTCAAAGTAGAAAGTTAATTTGAACGTTCTGAGACACTGTCCTCTGAATGAATGTCTCTCATTTGCTGCTCTTTTCATCTTAAAGTAAGGAGGATGCTAAGCAATAATGAAGGGGAGTTGCATTGCTATGGCTTGAGTTTCTCTTTGTCCATTTGTCTGTGTTAGTTTCCAACTAACAATGCTAATTTTGTGTCTAACCTGCTTCTTTTCTTCTGGCTTTCCCTACCTGTGGACTCTTCTGGACTGGGTTCCTCTTGTCACAGAGCTATAAAAAAGCTATAGATGAGGTCAGTATTGCCTTTTCTTGGTCATGCTTTCACAAGATGTGACTATTAAACCCATCTCCTGATGTTGACATAGAGGAAAGGAGGCCAGTGGGATTAAGGGAAAAGCCCTGTGATATACAGCCTTGTTATATAGGAGGAGGAGAGTCCCTTCAACAGAAGCCAGGCCAAGACCCTCAGATGCACCTGTAAAAAGGTTTAGGTCCTTCACTAAGCAAAAATATTGCTTTCCCAATGTCCCAACTGGGCAAACAACAGGTACTAGTGTTTTGTTAATGGTATGGTTTCTCCTTCCAGTACCTTCTAATAACAAGCCTATTTTCAGCATCCTTGCTAGGACATGGCTTTCAGTGGTTTTACTAACAAAGCAAAGAGACATAATTCTAGCACACGTCAAATTTAGTGTGTGATTTGTGAACAAGGAGCCACTAGGTACTGTTAGACTAATTTTGTGGGGCAGTCACAACACCACAATCAACATAACCCTTCACTACTGGGCTAGGGCAAGGTGAGTGATCTAATTCCTTATCTGTGGAGACATTGGAGACATTTTTTCTACTAGAAAAGCACATGGCTTTGTCCCTTGTAGATAGCTGAGGACGGCCGCCTCACTGTTGTCAGGCCTGCATGAACACAGCACAGTGCAATGGTCCCAAACAGGGAGGCCTTGCAGAGTCCTAGATGCATGGAATGTAAGGCTCATGGCTGTAGTTCTGCAGAGTCCATTTTTGTGGAATCATGTAGAAAAAGCCCCAGCTTCGGGGATTAGCAAGCTACATTTGAAGTTTGGCTCCCCTCAGTGAACACTGGCTAGAATAAGTCTCATAATCTCAGTCAGATTTCTGGGAATAAAAATATCCACCCACAGATTGTTTAGGGTTCTTAAGGCCAGTGTACAAAGGCATCTTTTAAAGTGGAAAAGTAATTGTTCAGATTTGAGCAAGCAGGGAACTTGATTCTGGGAAGCTGTTTATCACCAAAGCTGTGGCAACTGCACTGTTCATAGTGATTGAGAAAGTCACTCTCCTGCCTAAGGGCTTTCTTTTTACAAAGTGATGTCCCCCACATGTCTACACGGGGGACTATTTATAATCACTCTGCACCATGGCCTAGCTTTTCCCCCATAGTAGTAAGAAGGGTGGAGAGACTATCCCAACTCTATCAATCACCTAAAGCAGGTAAAGACAGAAAATTATTTTCTGGTTCTGCGCACCTTAGCTGCCAATAAAGTAGTATTCATGTGAACAACTTAAGGGTCTAGACATTGGTGTTGAGGAGGCTATCATGAGGGAAAGGGCTCTCCTAGGTTTCATCTGATTAACCCTGGATGATCCAGGCTTTTTGAAAATCGTTTCATTTATTATGTCATGCTCAACCACACCAGATAGATATGAGGGGGTAGGGCTGGAGAGATGGCTCAGCTGTTAAAGACTAGACTCACACCAAAAATATAAGAGATGAGGGGGTAGACAACTTCATGCCAAAATCTCTGGGACTGTGTATCAGATCAAATGCCCTGAGTGAACTGACAGCTCTTACCCTTGTTCACTCAAAACACAGGAAGATGGCCCTGCCTACTCCAGCAGCTCTTGGCCCTAATTGCTACCCAGGTTTCACTTTGGAGCTATTCAGCAAAATCTGGGATCAACTGTGCTTCTTACAGTTGATAAGTAGGAGGCATAGCTACTGGCAGCTTATGGATACATGAGAAGGGTAGAGCTAAGCATCCTACAGCACACAGGGCAATTCCTCACAGTAAGAGGTCACCTGGGCCCAAATGTTAAAGGAGCCACTGTTGGGAAATCTTGACCTCAGCTCTGTCAACCATCTGCATTCCTACCTTTTAATATGACTTTCCTTCTGCAACTGTTTTCCCACTTAGATAGCCCAGATTGAAATTCAAATAAGTCTTTAAATATCTTTTTAAAACATATTTTCATATTATTAGTAATTCAGGAATTTAATCCTTCATAGCAATAAATCCCAAAAGATAGCTATTAATTTAGCATTACTTTCTAATGCCCTATGGCATTTTAGAACACTGTTATTTAATACAACTTTTAAAAACAGATACTCTTTACTTTCCCATAACTGATTGTGTGGCATGAAGTCTATGCGTGTTTGGGTTAGGTTTTCATTGGGGCAAAAAGAAATAAGAAAAATTCTAAAATCACCCATAAATAAATTAAAAAATAATAATAATTAGTAAGCTGAACTCTTTTTCCTTCAGACAACTCCACTGAACTAAGCAATGCACCTTAGCTTTCCTATAAAGGGGAGAAGTGCAACACATAAAAAGAAAGACCAAATTAAAGTTTGCTAACAATATAATGGCTCAACCAGTTGGAGTAAAATTTGAATCAACTATATTATTTCAAAAAAAAAGAAACCTAAATGAGCATATTTTGAAATAAGACATTGAAATAAGCTCACTAGAATGAAAAGTTACATCATGAAGATGCTAAGACATCAAACACACCTTTGGACGGAGCCTCCTACTGTCTTCCTACATTGGTCTGTAGGAAAAAAGAATGAAATATTTTTGCCATACCTCTTTTTTAGTTACTATGTTCTCAAATATTTTCATGTTAAATAGCACTTTTATTTCCCCTTTTAATACTTTGTAGCTACAGGCTTGAGACAGCAGAGCAATAAATTACCATAAAAGGCTCATTATGTAGAGGAAATTGAAATTGTCAGAGAATAAAGTGTATGAAAATGCATCCAAACCCAACAGTGACAATATTGCATCATGTCTATTTCCTGCAACTTTGATATCATCCATTTTCTTCATCATGAGAATATGCAGAACAAAAGTTCAGCTAGCCACAAAGGCTGCTGGCGATGGAAGAGTAATTCTCTTTGGGGTATTACTTTTGATTATTCATTATTGCTACCTTGAAATTTTCATTTGTGTCCCACTCTCCAAGCTGCTAGCAATTAAACTGAAATAGACTTGCAATTATTTTTAATGTTTCAGGAAAGAGCTTTTTAATAACACAGAAATAAAAATTCTGATTAAAACCAAAATTATAAACCAGGTCATAATTTTAAAGTGTTGATAAATACAGTATTTAGAGAATTGCAGGTCATTTTAACAAGTTGAACTTTCTCAAAGTTATTATTGGGTTTTGGACTTACTAATAACTCTAAATAGATTGGATTTTGAAAATCTCTCTCATCTTGTTCTGAACTGTCAGAAATAAGGAAGCCATGCCTGGGGTAAAATGTATCATTAATTTAAATGAGTCATAGTGGTAGTATTATATTTTACTCAGACTTTTTTGATAGTAGAAACAAGCTCCTTTAAACCATATTCTCTCTTTAAATTATAATAAAGTATAGTTTTAGATAATTAATAATGTTTTAAATATTAGTTATATTCTTTGATGGTATTAACCTTTGATGGTATAAAAATCTAAATATGCAATAAATGTGTCTAATTTGTCATTTTTGCTAGTTTGGAAGCTCACCATGTCCTTCTGCTTTCAGAGTCTTGACAAATCTGTCAACAGTTTGTCCCCATTGTGCCCATCTAGCATGTTCTTCATACTCCTTTTGTTTGATAAAGATAAATGTATCGACAGCAATCAAGAGAAAATATGCAGAAGGGTGAAACCTAGATATTAGCCTTTTCTGGTTTGGGTGCATTGCCTAAGAAACTAGAAATAGATTTGCATAAGATTCTACATGCATGTGAAGGGTTGCCCCTTTCCTAATTGTGAAGCCTTTTGGATCCAACTCTATGTCCACTTTCACAGACGGCGGAGACTGGGGTTGTGTGTTTGAGGGAGTGTGCATGTATAGAAAAGCCCCAACAAGTGTGTTTATGAGTAGAACATGCAGTTGGGGTTTCCAGAAGCCTCCCCTTCATGGGGTCTTAATGCAGTGGCTTCAGGACATTATTGCTTTCCATTTGAGACATGAAATTAAAAGGAAATGACTCTGACTTGTTCACTTCAGCTTGAATGTCCTAAATTTCAGTTAAGCACCGTGTGTGTTAACCAAGACAGTGGTGCTTACCATTCGGACACAGTACAGCAATGCCATGGCACACAGGTGCCTCAAAATTATAATTACCATTAACTCTGCATGCTTCTCATAGTTTTTCTTCTAATCGAGTTCAGTTACTTCACATCATTTATGTCACTGAGATTAATCATACATCAGGTGAATTGGACAAATACATTTCTGGACTGAAATAAAGAGAGAATATGGCCAATTATTTTCTGGAAAAAAAAAAAAGAATGTGGGATTTAGTATTTTTCAATGAGTTTCTTTCTCCCTAACTCCCTGTCTCTCGCTGAATGCTCTGATTCCCACATGGGTTCCTAAATAGGGAGAAATGGTAAGACCAATGTCAAATTGCTTTTTCCTCATTTGCATGCTTCGTGCCATGGGCAGTTTAACCCATGCAAAGTAGAGTGCCCATGCTTCTGCAGAACTGCCTCCCTCCGCCTTGCTCTGAAAGCATGTCCATTACAGGTAGTCAGACGTTCAGCACACTGTCTTGCACTATGCCTGGTGACTAAGTTCTGCCTCATCACATCCATAAGGCTAAAGGTTCCATCACTCTCATGGAAAACTGGAAAATTATCTCTTCCTTTGGGTGTTTACACATTCATTTCTGCATTTATTGTAAGGGTTTCTGCCAGGTGACTGGAATTTAAAATTTAAAAATGAAACACCTGTTGTTCTGGAAGAGAGTTGTTTGTTTCTTTGTTTGTTTGTTTGTTTGTCCTTCCTCTTGATTAACTTAATCCTGTGGCTCAAATTTTCAGTAGCACTAGGGTTTGGGGTGGGCTGTCATTTGATGTGTTCTTTGGGGAATGACAACTGCTCTGTTCTATGTTTGATGCTAAATTTTTGGTCCAGTAGCCCTCATAAGAGAAGAAAGGCCATCATCAGGGCTTTGGTCAGGAATTCCATGATACTTGGGGAACAAATTTTAACCCCATTTATTTTCTCATTCAACTCTAAGGGTGACCAACCTCACCCTCTCAAAATAAAAAGAAAACACAATGTATGTATCCACATGCACACAGCACGGCACGCACATATATGCATAAGCATAGTCAGTCCCAGTCTAACACACACATATGCACATGCAGTCAGTCCTAGTCTAGTCCTGGTTTTGAACTAAGTTTGAATTTATTTCATCTTCTGTCTCTTAGCTTCTCCACACCACAAACATCATTTTCTTAGTTCCATACAGTAACTGTGTTTGTCACAGTTCTCTATAGAGCTTCTTTCTTTCTTTTTTCTTGTTGCTTAAGCTGAAGCAATGACTGGCTGGGAGATTCAGCTTTGGTTGTAACTACACTTCATGTGCTTACGAACTTTTCTTTTGTAGGATCTGACGGCATTAGCTAAAGAATTACGAGAACTCCGGATTGAAGAAACAAATCGCCCACTGAAGAAAGTGACAGATTACTCCTCCTCCAGTGAGGAATCAGAGAGTAGTGAGGAAGAAGAAGAAGATGGGGAGAGTGAGACACACGATGGGACAGTGGCTGTCAGCGACATCCCCAGACTAATGTAAGAGATTGTTGTTTTGATATAGAGTCTGTAGGTTGTTCCTGAGCTTGTTCTGAATGTCTGTGCTTGAGCTATCCTCCTGCCTCAGCCTCAGGAGTAGCTAGGACTACAGATACATAGCATCATGCCTGGATCTAGACTGTTTGTCAAATGAAGACCAGGAAGGGACTGGTCCTCCAAACCAAAGCAAGAGAAATATTAGCTAAATACAAATCACACATAGGTCATTGACAAAGTGAATTGGCTTTGAGGAATGGATTCTTATGAGAACATAGTCATATAAATCTCTCTGTGTATAGACTCAGTCACCTAGAGCAAGTAGAATTTCTACACCTCCGTATGCCCTGCCTGCCTGTTACTATTGGACTTGCTGTCCTTTCAATGGCTCTTTCTTTTTTCTTTCCATCTCCAAGACAAACAATATTGACAGCAAGACCACGGACACATGTCTCTCCACCTATAAATAAGAGAATAAGAGCATGGACAGTGAGTGACATTATGAACAGGAGACATATTCCACCTACCACCTTGGCCACAAATAAGCAAAACTGAATGCACATGGTGACAGGTGTTAGCACCAATGAAATCATCAGGCGACAAATAACCATTTAAGGACAGTCTAAGTGTTACTGTGTTTCACTCTGTCTTCTTCAGTGATTTTTTTATTTGATTGGTTTTTTTTCTTTTGTATGCATATGTATGTATGTACATGTGTGTTGATGTTGACATACTATACATATGTGTATGTCCATGGGGAGGCCAGAAGGCAACATTGAATGTCATTCTTCAGATGCTATCCACCTTTTTTGAGATAGGTTCCTCACTGGCCTGGAGCTCACTGGCTCTTCAGTCTTTACCTCCTCAGTGTCAGAATTTCAAGCACGCATCACTACTCTGGTCTTCATGCTGACATGGCAGGCATTTCACTGACTGAACCATCTCTAGACCTTGATGTTTTCTTCTATCACCAGTGTCTTCATGTACACTTGTCAAATTCTTCAGTCTTGTCTTTTCCAATTTTTGTTTTCTTTTTGGTCTCTATGTATGTCTGCATAGATTTCCCCCAAATCACACTGGTTTTTACTTTTCTTTCTTCCCTCAGCATGAATAGGAAGTTCAGTGAGTTGTGTTCATTGGAGTGGATTCTTGGATTGGTTGTTCTCATCTCATTCTTTTTTGCTTTTATAACTTCTCCCAAAATAAACGAGGTGTCATACCCTGGGTTGCCTTAACCTTGGTGAAATGTAATGCTAACTTCCCCATCTTCCCTCCCATTCCCCTCCGTTTCTCTGTGTTAGCTATCAGTGTTGATCACTAGAACATATTGACTCTACTGAAAGAATATGTCATAAGATTATAATGATTATCCTGCTCAATAGATACCAGAAGAGAGGTGGCCAGTCTGCAGAGGATGCCACCTCAAGCAGTTCTGAGGGGCAAATCCAATAGCCATCATTATAAATCTATGCTTCTGTTGGCTTTTCAATTATTGACAACTACAAATATGCTAAGATATGACATTTTGAAACAAATTATCCTAAATTGTCTTTTAATAGCAAATAAAATTGTTCTAGAGGCAAGACTACCAAGGCAGAACATCTCTACAAAACATGCTGATCTTTTCCATTTTCTCTTGACTCAGCATTGTTCAATTCTTTTAATGGATGCTTAAAGTTCCCTCTAAACACTGGGCATAAAACTGCTGAGACAATAGCTGATGATGAAATTAAAAGATTCCTACAATTCCCACTACATGTTAAACACTGTGCTGAAAGAGATGAGGCACTTGGAGAATGTGTACTTACATTCTGCCTTCAAAGAGTATGAACTTCAAAGAGTTCTTCTTTAGAGAGATAAAGTATATATATGGAAGAATGCAAGATAATCTAATCATTTGGGACAACCGAAGACAATTTGTGGAAAAGTGTAGCATAAAAGAACATTCTAAACCCCTATCATACTTTGTAGCTCTATAAATGATGTATCCCCTCCACCCTCAAAAGGACAATCTTCTAACATCCCCCAGATAAACCACATTGTGATTCTCTCTGCATCTGATCATCTGTCCCTTTGGAAATCACCTGTCCACAGCCTAGCTTACTGTGAAGAGCCATCCATTCCTGTCCTGTCCTCCCCCTTCTCCATTGTCACTTATTTCCCCAGTAGCCCTGTTTGACTATAGTATCTTGAGTAGGGATTGTTGCCATGTTTGTCTCCCTCTTTGAACTGTGGAGGTCCCTGTAGATGGGATAGTGGCTTGTCCATTTCTGTACTCTGAAAACTTTGTTCTTTGTTGTGTCTGGAAATTGACTTTCCAGTAAATTTCCAAATTGACCTGGAAAGTAACCATGACTCAATCACACTGAGTCTAGTTGGCAGGACCAGACTGCAAATAGCAAGCAGGCCTATGGCCTGATCCAAAGGAAAGACATGTATGTAAGTAACATAAATAATAGTCAGAAAGGCAGATAAGAACACAAAATAGGACCAGGTGTGTGTGTGTGTGTGTGTGTGTGTGTGTGTGTGTGTGTGTGTGTGTGGTGTATTCCAGTTTGGTCTGAACTATAGATGTATTTTCATGAGCATTTAAAACAGACACAGTCTATTCTCCAACACAAGGCTTATATGCCTTAGAAATTTCATACTATTAAAGCTCCATTGTAAAACAGCTACTTCTATACAAACTGAATGCTTTGGGGCTATGGTCTCTTTGGACATGTTCTTACTGACTTTATTTTCTTTTGTTGAGATAAACTTTAATGTTTTATGCTATATATCTTTAGAGAAAATAAAAATACATTGTAATACAGTTCACTCCCATGAAGAGCACCCAAAGCAAGCTTCTCAGAAATGGAGAGCCAGGATTTTACACAAGCAGGTGTGGATTCCAATGTTCAAAGAAGAGATTCTCCTAGTACAGCTTTATATTATTGCATACCATGTAATCTGTAACAGTGAACTTTAAGTTTGAGTTCCCTAAGTATCTGAGTGCATTTTGCAACACCTCATGGGGGCGCAGGGGAATAACACCAGAGCATAAGTGATTACTGATCTAAGAGTTCTAAGGAACTTCTATTATAGGTATGTATATTTATTGTATGTATATTATATTTATATATCACCAAATATATGGTAGACATTGGCTATTCTTATAATCAAGAAAAGAAAAAGATTATGTGATAGGAAGAACAAGGTCCGTTTGCATCATGTGGAGCAAGCTGAAGAGGTGCTCTTTGTATTAGTGCCCGACCTGCAGTCCCAATCCATACTTCAGACATTAAGATACTGATTGTGGGTTGACCAGATGGCTCAGTGATTAAGAAACTTCACTACTCTTTCAAAAGATAGAATATAGGTTTGATGTCTACATCCAGTGACTCATTGTAGCCTATAACTCTGGTTGCAACACTGGCCCTCTCCTGCCCTCTGCAGGCACCCACACACATGTGGTATCATACACTCATAAGTACACATAAATGAAAGTAATTTTTAATAAAAAAGTAAAGACCAGATGGTGACCATGTAGTCCTAACACAGTTCATTTTGTCAATCTCATGAAGCCATCTAGATGATGAAAGTCACATAGTTTTCTTTTCCTTCCTTCTGTTCTCACTAAAGTACCACAGTTCCACCCATTGCCCACTTCCTTAGCTTCCTTTTAAGTCCTCTGCCCTCCTGTGCCTTTTCATGCTCTAGGGTGATTGTCCATGCTCTATCCCTTAGTCCCTACACACCTTTGCATTCCTGCCACCAATGATTGCCCTAACACAACTCAGCCAAACTGAAATGCCGTGCCCTTTTCCAGCACATTCCTATCCTTGGAGCCATAGTACCCACCCACCCCTTTCTTCCTGAAGTCCTGCCCTGTATGGGAGTGGATCTGTAGCACTCCTATGCTTTTGTGGAGGCTAAGCACTTTAATTGAGGAATCACGTGATGCCCAGTTTTTCTATCCTCTACTCTCTGCCAAAACAAGGACCTTTCAGAAAGCAGGTGCCTAAAAAGCATGTATTGAATTGAATTGAATTACATTAAATCAGTACCTCCAGGAACACTTTGACAAATCCAATTAGAGGGAGTTATTGTTCCAAACCAGTACTCTAATTACAGAAAATTTCCTGTATTTTTTTTTTCATTTGAATCAATGGTGGGATTTTATGGCTTGTTTTGATTTGGTTTGTCTTTTTACAATCTTCATAGAATTTTTGGATAGCTAATTTTTCCTATCCAATCTCTATATTAAGAAAAATTACTTCTAGAACGATGGATAGTTAATGCAATAAGAGGTGATATTTATTGTTTTATGCATAGTCACTTTTGGTTTGGTTTTTTTCTTCCCATTATCTTATTGTTAATAAGCATTGCTTTTTTCCAGATGGTTTCAGTTTTCTAGGAAAATGTAGGTGGTAAGGGAGCTCGCTGTTTTTACCCCATCACACTTTTCACATCTGCATTGCATGTGTTATGTGAATGAGCAGCACTGACATGGACTGGTCAGGCTGACCAAGCCCATTTAGCTTTTACCCTAGTGGTCTTCTCTTCTACCATGTTGCATTTAGTTGTCACAACTTTGTAGACTCTTCTTGGCTGGGACAGTTTCTCAGGCTATGTTTCTGTTTGGAAACAAGTGTTAAAGATTAATCCAGCATACTGTAGACTGCTCTTCTTTGGGGTCCCGAGGTTACTTAGGTCAGTGCCTTTCCCCATCCCTCTTCACTGAAGTAGTTCAGGTATGTCTAAAACAGATTCCCGTGTCACCGTTTATGTACTTACTAGAAGCCTTTGGCATTATTTTAAATTTTTAAATATTTCAAATATTCAAATATTTTTACATTTATTTATTTTATTTTATTTTACACATATGAATGTTTTGCCTGCATGTATGTACCATAATCATGCCTGGTGGAAATCAGAGGAGTCCCTTAAAACTGGACTTAGGGATCATTGTAAGCTACCATGTAGGCACTGGATATTGAACTCCAGTCCTCTGAAAAATTTACAAGTACTCGTACTTGCTGGACCATCTCTCTAGCACCAACAAATCCTGATTTTTAAGTGTCTATACCTCAGAATTAATCTTTGCACTGTAAGGTCCTATAACTATCTGAACAGAATTATTTTGCTTTCCCATACTAACCACCGGATTTTCAAAAATTATGTTGGTAAGTCCTAGTGAATCCAGTGCCAAAGATACCTTTTTAGATATAAGATGGCAGAAACCAGCATTGGTTCTCTAAATACATTTAAGCATGCTATCAATTACCTTTATAGCAAGTCACTCATCAATTTACAAAAGACCTGTGCTTTGAGAGTCACCAAAACCCTGAATAAAATCCATACCAGGGACACTAAGGACAGCCTTCCAGGTGTGCACTGAACACTCTCTAGGTGCCTCTGGAATGTCACACCCATCACACAACACCAAGGACACACACAGATGAGATCTGATCATTGAAGAACCACGTGTTGAAACAGTGGTAAAGATGCTCCGAGGACCATGTAGAAGCAGAGTGGAGAACCATCCTCTGTGTTTTAAAAATGTGTGATCTAGGGGAAGCAGAGAATAAGAAGGAAGCAGACTGAGAATGGGTCAGACTTAAATCAGTGAGGGTTTTGTCATGTAATATGCACAGAGAATAACTGTGAGTTAAATGTTGCCAGAGTTAGAAGAGGGTAGGATTTGCTTTAAAATTCCATTAGAGACAAGTACCCAATAATACCTTTAAAGTCATCATAAGGACCTTTAACCCTTAGTCACAGTTGACAGGGAGCTACTGAATGTTGGAAGGAAAAAATAAGCATGGTTAGTTGTGCAGTGAATTTGAAGAAGGCTGCCATTAATGAAAGAGAAGATGCCTATCTCATTGAGTCACTTTAAAAAAAAGAACAGAGAATATATGAGATGTGTTTAGGAAGGGCCTAATATAGGGGAGAATGAAAGGAAAGGGTCCAGAATGGTGAACACAATAAACAAATGGTTTTAAAGTTACTCATTCAAATAAATACTACACAAGGAAGGTTATTACTTCAAATGCCACCCAGTACATAAATATCCAACTGGAAGCAAAAAAAGTAAATGACTGAATAAAGAGCTGAGATATATATTATTGCTGGATAAATGGCGCTACAAAATGAGGCAGAGTCTCAGAGATCTCTTGCAGTTATGAAGAAAACAGACACAAAGGAATAGACACAGGATAGCAAAGGAAAGGGAAGGCTGGAGAAGGGTCAGGGAACAGGAAAAATAAATGACATAGCCTCTGGCCTGCTGGGTTAAAACAGGGTCCTCAGCCCCTAAGTGGAACCATGGGCTGAGCTTGGCCCACTAAAAAGGAATGTGTAGGCAGGTGATTGGAATAGGTAGAGAGTCTTGGAAATTTTCTGCAATCAAAAACCATTACGCTTATGTTGAATAGAGACAATATAATAGGCAAGAACTTAAAATACTTATATACAAAATGTTCATAATTGAATGATCCTATGTAGCAGAGCTGTCTTGGGCTAGCTAAGAGGCATTTGTTACTGTATTAGAAGCAAATTAACTACAAAATAAATACAGACTGTCTTTAATTTCATCTATAGGGAATATTACTGTTTAAAATCATGTAAAATATAACTTGAAACAGTCTAAAATTCGTAACAGATGAAGCAGTGCTGTCCCAGGAAAGTCAAAGTATAAAAATAGACTCAAGCAAAAAAAAAAAAAAAAAAAAGTAAGTCTTAGCTGAAAATACTTAGCAAATATTAAAATGAACAGTGGATGCTGGTATGCATAGTAATATCTGCTATTGGCTAAAAATAGTCACATAAACCTTTTCAGTAAAATTTAAACCTTTAAAATAGAACCAGAAAAAAAACTGAACTTGAAAGAAGTGACCACTTAAGGATTTGAAGGAGAATATTGACAAAAGAATTATTGTATTAAGTCTTTGCTATGAAATTTACATGGAAAAGAAATGGACCATTGATAGTTATTTTACTAAAGTAATAGCAAAATGAAAAATGGGCAAGAATTAAGTTAATGTATAGGGAGTTCATCGAGAATTTTTCTTGCTGGATGTAGGTTTTCAAAACTCTTTCTAATGAAGCTGTATTCATATCCATCTTTTCTCTGATTAAAATGTTTGAATAGAATCAGAACATTATGAAGAATTTAAAAAGAAATGCGACTGTGATAATGGAGACGAGAACCTGACAGTGCCAGTGGTCCCCAGTCTCAGCCTAAGCCTGTGGTAGTGGCAGAGAATGCCTGATGAACACTTGAGATATTGGTCTATTGGGTTCATGCCATCTTCTCTGAAACAAGAATTTAAGTCCCATAAAAAAAGGAGCAACATGGATAAGATTAAGTTCCAAAAAATAAGGGAAGAATCACTTGTTTCAAGATCTACTTGACTTGCCAATCTATTAATATGCCAAAAATGATCACAACAATGGCTTTCCCATATTTTGGAACACTTAATACTAACAGCTCCTTTCTGGGCCAAAAAACGGTGACTTTGAAAGTAGGCTTTTGAATTTTTTTATTCTAAACATATCAATTCCTATCCATATTTGAGTCCATTCAGTTCTTTGCTCCAAGTGAGAAACTTTGAAATATAGGCCTCCCTATTATACATTTACATATCTGATTTTACCCTCAGTTACATTTTCATATCCAATTTTACCTTCATCATTTTGCTTCTCCATTTTGGATGAATATCCTTTTTCCACTTCTGGAGTTCGAACTTGGCACTTGAAGCACTCTGCCACTCAGCTACTACCCTCATCCTAAGCAAAAGTTTCTGGCAATATGCCTGCTAGTATACTCCTGGTGTATTTCTTGGTTCTTGGAGTGAATATTTTGTTACATCTTCAAACTATCATTATATTTAAGAAGCTGCAGGCAGGTCTTGGTGATGGTGGTGTGTGTGTGTGTGTGTGTGTGTGTGTGTGTGTGTGTGTGTGTGTGTTTATTTTATTTTTAATTAAAATGTAATTATTTATCCCCCTTATCCTTCCCATAGCCTTCCATTCCCTCATAAATCCATAGTTTCTTTTGCTTGTTAAGTGTGTGTATATATATGTATATGTATATATATATATATGAATTAACATATATATATATATGAATTAACATATGAATGCAGCCTGATGAGTATAGTGTTACTTGTATGATGTTTTTAAGGCTGACCACTTGGTATTAGATAAACAATTAGGTGATTGATCCCTGGGGAAGACTAATCGTCCCTTTAAGCAGCCATTAATTGCCTGTATTCTTCATTTAGGAGTGGTGCCCTGTGAGTTTTTCCCTGTTGACACTGGCCACTGGCATGTCCACTGGTGGTGAATTTTTTTTTTTTTTTTTTTTTTTTTTGAGACAGGATCTCTTATGTAGATCAGGCTGGGTCTTCAAGCGACAGACATCATCACATCAGCCTTTTCTTCTTGAACATCATCACATCAGCCTTTTCTTCTTGAATGCTGGGATTAAAGGCATGTGCCACCATACCCAGAAATCATTGACAAGTTTTAAATATATAAAAATAAGAGACTAAAGTGATGAATGTTCTCCGAGACATAAATAATTTCTTGATACCATCTCACATTTTAAAAACACATCTTCAACATAACTAATTGCTACAACAGCAAAAAGGAATCTGTAACAATGAAAACTTAAACCTTGAAATCCCACAAATACAGCATCTGCTTGGTTGTTCTCTACTTTCCAAGCTTGTAAACCAGGCAATTTGGGTGCAAGGGACAGAGAACGCTTAGATTTTTGATCATCTGAGTGAAGCTCAGATGTGATGGTCCTGGCCTTGTTGAGTACTGGCACTTGCTCTGTGTGACACAAGGAAATACCATTGTTTGCGCCTTGAGGGTGGTGCAGCATCTTGTCACCACTCCCCATACTAACTGTGTGTTCTGCCCCAATGTGTCTGCTAGCGTAGTTCTGGCGGTTCCTGAGTGAATATGTCGTTACATCCTCAGAGTATCGCTGATCTCTAGGAAATACATACACAGTAGCAAGAGAAACCTGGGAATGATGTACATCAGTACAGGCTGAATATAGAGATGTTAGGAAAGTGCTGTTAATACTTTTTGAGTCTGACAGCCTAGTTCATGAACAACCCACTTGGCTGCCATTATAAATATCACAAGCCCCCAATCTGTCCAGTGATCAGTTATTAATGTTCTATGTTACAAACTAGGTGTATACTGCCTAGATTGAAAAAAAAACCTACAATTTCATAAACTTCATATGTGTGGGATATCAATTTATACATATCATATGAATATAAATGTATATCATACGAATTTTAATGCACTTTCCAGAAACCACAGGTTATCAAATAAGAAGTTTATGTGTGGGTAACCTCCCTTGAAGTAGTTGATCAGAGACCCCGCCCAGACATTGCTTTTGATTCCTACCACAGCTCGATGGCAAGACCTTTTGTTAAAGACACCACACACTTTTGGTCACAGACCATGAACAAATCAGGTTGGTACCCACCTGGGTGTGTACCAATAAACAAAAAGACAAGCATATGTTCAAATGAAGAAGGGAAAAATGGAGAAATTACAAGCTAAAAATTTCAGGGACCAAAGGTATGGTTCAGTCGGCTTGCCTGCAAGTATGAGGACCTGGTTTCAGTTGCCAGAACCCATGTTAAAATGCCAGGCATTTTTACGTGCTTTTAATCCTAATTCTTGACATGAGACAGGAGGATCCCTCAGGTTCACTTACCAACTAGCCCAGCCTAATTGGTGAGTTCCAGGTCAAAAGAGACTGTGTCCCAAAGGAAGTAAATGACTTTCTTTAGGATGAAACCCAACTCCAGCCCCTCCCAAATGATATACCCCTTCCCCCTCATCCCATATGTGCACACATATGAATCTTAAACAAGGAAGTCACAAATGGTAACAAGAACAGTAAAGGCTGGTGGGATTGGACGAGGGTCTTGATATTATGTTCTAGACAGTATTGGTCCCTTGGAATAAAAACAGAGGAATGAGAAAGAGCCAGTCAAGAGCCAAGCAGAGGAAATAGCAAGAGCAAAGGTAGGTCAGGGTGCCCATTTGTCACAGAAGGTCATGGGGCTGGGGGCTCAGTAGTGCCTCATAAACCTGGATGCTGACTGCATCAATTTTATCCCTTGAGAGCAGGAAGCACTCACAGTCTGAGTTAAGAATAGGGTGCAATATAGGTCAAGCTCCTGCAGAAATGGAAACCCCAATCTAAAGTCACTGCAATAATCACACAAATAATATAAATGGCAAATGTTATGCCATGTGTATTTGCAGCAATAAGAAGTGGATATAGACAGGGAATGGTATTTACATTTTGTGGCATTTCATTTAAAATGAGTTTGCACCTTCCTATGTGACTACCGTTCCTTCTCATCTCAGACCAACAGGAGCTCCAGGGAGCAACGAGCAGTACAGTGTGGGAATGGTCGGGACACATGGGCTGGAGACTTCACATGCGGACACCTTCGGCAGCAGTATTTCCAGAGAGGGAACCTTGATGATCAGAGAGGTGAGCTGGCATGACAGCCATCAAAGGAAACATGATCCTTCCACGGTTTTTTATATTCAAGCTTTTACATCGAATCCTTATAGCATATATTGTAAGTGTGCTGGCTCGGGAGGCACCTGTGCTTCTAAGTGATTACGTGATTTTAATTGTCTGCCATCTTCTTTTTCTGTGTCCTCCAATGTTTCTGCAGAGTGACTTAATTACATTAGGCCCAATTCTTCAACAGGAGCTATGCAAAGCAGAGTATAAAATCTGAGCCTGAGGACATAAAACTGGAAGACACAGATGTTCCCAACACTAGGAGAACAGAAATGAAGGCCTTTTCTTGATAGAAATGGTAGTTTTGTAAGCCTCTTCCTCCATGGTTTCACCCAAAATCATTTCATATAAAATGCTCAGTAGTTCCAAGAAACTATGCTATCTTTACATCTCATTAAATTAACATTTGAAAAAAACAGTAACTGGGGCTAGAGAACACAAAAATCAACTAAGAAGCATACCTTTGTCGTTTATTTTCATCTTTGAATTTTGAGGGATTTAAATTTATTCAGTTATTTTTATATGTGTGGGTATTGTGTCTGCATGTATGTCCATGCACTGGGTGCATATCTAATGTCTACAGAGGACAGAAGAGGCTGTTGGGTCCCCTGGGCCTGAGGGTATGGGTAGTTGTGAGATGCCATGTTGGTGCTGGGAATGGAAGCCATGTCCTCTGGAAGAACAGCCAGTGCTCTTAATACTGAGTCATCTCTCCAGCCTTTGTAAAGGTTTTTTGTTTATTAAGTCTGAGAACATAATTTCATTTGGTCGGAAACACATGTTCCCTTTCACCTGTCCTCTCACTGCGTTCCTTGTGGTAGCTTTGTCACCCTGAAGTGCCCCAACAAATTAGAACCCATCTTCTGTTTTCATTGCATGCAAGTTTGAAAAGAAAATGACGGCAAGTAACATTGGGAAATGTTACCACATCTTTCCCTACTTCTGTTTTATCCTCTGTAAAACTTCATAAATGGGTTGCAGAGATAGCTCATGGATAAAGTGCTTACGACACAAGTATGAAGTCAAGAATTTTATATCCCCAGAATACACACACACACACACACACACACACACACACACACACACACACACACACACACGCACACACGTTAACCACACAGGTGTGTCAGCCACTTGAAATGTCAGCACTCAGGAGTGAGAGACAAGAAATCCCAGGGTGGGCTGGTTACTTAGACTAGCCAGAGTTCAAAAGCTCTGGGTCAGCAGAGAGAGCCTACCACAGCTAACAAAGAGGAGAGAGATCAAGAAAGGTACCCTGCATTAATTTCAGACACACACACACTTCATAAATGATACCATGTGTTTTGTAGCGTGATTGACAGCATGAAATTGACTACTTAGCAAATTTGGGCATTTGATAAAGGATAACATTTTATTACCTATTTTATTTCATTATCACCAAAACCTCCAGTCTCCTCTTGCTTATTCTCTAACTCACTGTTTCTTCTAAAGCATAAACAGACAGCATGGCCATTCTCTCTCTTCAAATAGGATCGGATAGGGCTAGGAAACCCCATTCACAGACTTTGCTCTCCAGAAAGTCAGAGGGCCTCTTGCTTTAGACAGAAAGTGTAGTTTGGAGATGAATAAGGCCTTTGAAGTAAAATTGGCAGTGCAACTATAACTAGAAGACTAGCTCGCACAGCGGCTTGCTAGGATTTTATTTTATGCCCATGCTGGATCTTTCAAGTAGACTTTAAAGAATGCTTTCATGAATGACTGATGAAGAATAGACTTGGCTGGCAGTGCCAGCATTGTGTGCTGCTGGTGCATAAAGCTCCCAGAACCATACAGGGTCATTTTAATACAGGTAGAGGGTTTCTATCAGAGCTTTACATAAGAGTGTTTGTTCTAGAGTGAGTTACTCTAACTCCAAATGAAAACAGCTCAGTCTTTACAGTCAGTATCTCCAGGGAGACATTTAGAGCCATTGGTTTCTGTTGCCGACCAAACCCAGCGACTCCCCATTGTTCAAAGCTCCCAGAATTTGATGACCACAACCACCAGGACTTTCAAAATCATATGCACCTGTGTCTTGCCTGAAGTTGATCTGCTAGGAGACCCTCAGACCATTTTCCCTCTCAGTTTTCAAATTCTACTTTTACCAAGTATAGGTTTTTAATTTTATATTTATTGTATGTACATGTTAGTATGTGCACATGTGCACACATACATGTTGAGGCTAGGGAACTGTCTTGGGTGTCTTTCCCCAAGTGCCATTCACATCTTTCTTTATTGAGATAAGGCCTCTCACTGGCCTGGGGGTCACCAAATAAGCTAAGCTGTATGGCCAGCAAGCCCAGAGGTCACCTGTCTTTGCCTCTCCAGTCTGGAATTCCATCAGTCTTAGGGATTTAACAGGTATTGTGGGTTGCAAGACTAGCACTTTATCACCTAAACCATCTCTTCAGCCCCAAAGGGTGGAGTCTTACTCACACAAGCCATTTTTATCAAGATACGAAAGAGAGAGCGAGTTTATAGGGAGGGTGGTTTGTGTGATCAAGGAGGACAAGAAATCTAATGGCCTTTGCACCTGTGATAGTATGGCTTCCCAGTGCAGATGTGGTTAAAGAGGTGATAAGATGTCCCAGCTCAAGTACTGAGCAGGGACTTGAAGTTGACAAGTCACAAGCTGTGGGGATGGGGATTGGTCACACAAGCATGAGGACCTGGGTCTGAAACACCAGAAGCCATATAAAGCCAGAACTGATAGTATGCATATGTGATCCCAGTGTTTCTGTGGTGAAATGAGAGGCAGGGCCAGGAGAAGCCCAGAGACTTGTGGTACAGCTAACCTGGACTATACAGCACTGGCCAGCAAGAGACTGTCTAACTAAGCTGAAAGGGGAGGACCAACACCCATGGTTATCCTTTGACCCCTGTAGGCATGCTGTGGCACATGAGCCCACATTCACAAATACACCCACACATGTCACACACAACTTTTATTTTAAACAATTTTCTTCTGCTGCTGTCTTTAGTTCTATTATGGTTCCTCAATATTCTTATTAACATAATTTGGGAATGATAATCTACCTACCAACTTCATCAATTCAAGTTTGTCTCTTTGATGCTCAGAAACAAAGTGACAGACATACCCAAAAATAATGTTTAATCTGCGCACCTCATGGCTCAGTTAAGTTGGCACATATAATTAGCCATCAGATGAGTGTTAATGTTAAAAAAATTAAAGACATGTGTATTTTAAAAATGAACTCAGGCTACAGTTAAAAAAAATAAAATTTTAAAACTTAAATTTTATCTTATTATGACAAGATTTAGCCTATAAGATAGTGAGTTCACTTCCACAGGGTAGCCATCAGGAACTCACCCAATTCATTCTTGTGTGAGTAGAAGAGAAATTCTAGATGACTATATTGGCCATACTTCCTGTGATTATATCACATATGAAGTGTCCCTGTGGTGCACACCCTGGCTGCTATATCTTTCCGCTGTCTCACCTTATACTTCACAGGACCATTTTCTACTCTGCTAGGGTGAGCCATGTCAGCTCTTACTGACCATCTTGTCTACCGTGGCCTATCTCCTGGAAATGCCATCCTGCCTTCCTCCTTCCCATTCTTTTAGGACTCAGCTTTCCTTTTGGGAATCCTTTCCTGGACTCAGTGGTCCTCTACAGTACATTCCTGAAGCTATTCATGTTCTCTCCAGTATCTATCCCCCTACCCAAATGAATGAGAACACTAGTTTGTGCCATGAAGCTTCTATTATAAATAAAAAGGAAAGACCACATTTTTACAGAGTTTAAGAGGAAAGTGAAGGAGTTGTAGGTAACATTCAAAGAGTTAAAATTCACAAACTACACATATATGCATATTCCATGGTGGGAACTCAAGACAAATCTAGAGGTGTAACTGTGTAGAGGCGAAACCAGACGCATAAAAAATAAAAATGATGGGGCTCGGGTGGCTACCATGTGCACTCTGCTGCCTCCATCTCCTTGCCCTCACCTTTGCTTGCCTCCTCCCTTCTCTGTTGTCCCTCCACAGACCTGCTTTCTCCCGCTCCACACACTTGTATTCTCATCTCTTCTCGCTCCAAGATCTTCAACATAGCCCAGTTTGGCTGATGGCAAATATTGGTCTTCATGGTCAAGCGTATTGAGAATTTGATCCTACTTATCATAGGTTTCCACTTCTGGTTCAATAAGTTATCACAGTAAAAGCTCTCACGATGTAATAGTGCATCCCAGAGCTGCTGGACTCCACCACCACACAGCCTGGGTTTAAAGTCTCAAGTAATGTTAATTGGCTATCTTGCACTGCACTTTTTCCATCTGAAAGCTGGCCCACGGTGCTCCGAAGAGAACCCAATGGCACCTGGTGCTGAGTGTTTAGCACACTACCTGGCATATGTTGGAATACAGAGCTTGTTTGTGCTCATCCTCATGGGGATGGCAAAGCTATCAAAATCCGTGAGGTTGAGATTCTCTTAACAAGGTTCAGTTACTTTGTGTTCCCAGGAGAGGGCCCAGCACACAGAAGGCATTTCATAAGAGGATGTCAGTCGGTTGCACCCAGATGATGACTCAAAAGTGGGTAGATTAAGGGTCACTGCTCCTGACTTTTCAATCTCTGAGAATCATTGCTATCTAGCCTTTCAAGTCTCTCCTTAATAACCAGCGTATCTTCATCAGTTTCAAAACCTGGGAGAAAATACCACTGATAGAAAAGAAACTGAAAAGTTCTAAAGTGACAAAGTGTGATTTATGCTTTGGGGAAATTGGTGGGGGGTGGGGGGGAATGTCAAAAGGCTTTTCAGTATTGAATGGAAGTTGGAAGGAGGGAAAAGCTGTTT
Source organism: Cricetiscus sungorus (assembly GCA_030556225.1). Lineage (NCBI taxonomy): Eukaryota > Metazoa > Chordata > Mammalia > Rodentia > Cricetidae > Cricetiscus > Cricetiscus sungorus. The sequence goes on from JANBXA010000730.1 coordinate 52,337,201, forward strand.
AGCAAACATAAAAGGCAAGGACACTGAGATGGATGAGAGCTGAGCTCCCAAAGTGTCACTCAGAAGATGAAATGTTCATCACCGAGAATATACACCCTTGAGGCTCCCAGTGAACACTGTGGCAAAGTAAATTGAGAAAAGGACCCTCACTGGGGCAGCTTGTAGAAACAAGAAACACATGACACCAAGCTTTCCAGTCATTTCTCAAGCTTCCTTATAGGTGAATCACACCCCTTTGGGATTGTGGAAGTCTCATACACACCAAAGAAGTGTGTGTGTGTTTGCTGACAGGGGGGAAGTACAGGCCAGAAAGCATACCCTGTACACACTGTGGAGTCTGGGAGAAGCCATACCCTGTACACACTGTGGAATCTGGGGGAAGCTGAGTGCTTGCTTTCTCTTAATCCTGACCAAGTGTCTGAGCAAAATTACTTAAGGAAGGAAGGGCTTGCTTGGCTCAGGGTATGAGGGCATACAGTGTATCATGGCGGGGAAGGCATGGTGGCAGGATGGGTGGACATGGAGTCCACTGTCAGGAAACCGAGTGGGGGGCAGGGTGGTACTCAACAGGCTTTCCTATTCCTTTCCCCATTGTCTCAGACTGGTCCCCCAGAAGACATTTATAGTGGGCTTTCCCCCATCAGTCAAGACTCTCTGGAAACATCCACACAGACCCACCCAGAGATCCTGGCTGATCCCAATTCTAGTGGGGTTGATGATGATTTTAAATATCATGCTGGGCCAGTGAAGTGGCTGAAGAAATAGCATGTATTCTTCCCTGTACCAACCCCAGAGAGTGGGGAACATATTTGCCATGTTCCCTGCTGTCCCATGTTCATATTGAGTAGGCATTTGGCAATGCTGAGCTAAGAGATGGGGAACAAAAGGAGACAGGGGAGTGTGAAAAGGAGGAAGGAAATCATTACTTGGGTCTGCCCTAAGAATTCTTGGTGAATTAGTTACATACTAAATCCAGAGTGTAGAACTATGCACACCAAAGGCATAGTCAGTAACTGGGGCAGCCTACAGAAGAGGGGGAAATACTCACCAGTGTATTTACATCTAGAACATATAAAGAACTCAAAAACATCAATAGAAAAAATAATAATGATTTTTAAATAGGCAGTGGGTATTTCTTGAAAGAATATATGTAAATGGCTACTGGACACATGGAAAACTAATCAAAATTTTTAGTCATCTAGGAGATCAAAATCAAAACTAAAATAAAAATCAAAAAATTAAATTAGAATGGGTATTATCCAAAAGACTGAAAGTAGCACGTCCCAGCAAGGATGTGGAGAAAGGGATGCTGCATGTTTATGGCGTGATGTGATTCAGCAGTCCCACTACTGGGGATCTCCAGAGCAAATGAAATCAGTATTTAAAAGAGCCATTTGCATTCCTATGTCAGTACAATTCACACCTGCCTGAAAGTGGAAACCACCTAAGCATCTATCACCTTAGAAATGATAAAGAAGCTGTGGTCCCCACCTAAGCGTCCCTCACCTTAGAAATGATAAAGAAGCTGTGGTCCCCACCTAAGCATCCATCACCTTAGAAATGATAAAGAAGCTGTGGTCTGCACACCAAGTGCAATGCTGGCTACCCATAAGGAACAGTGAAATCCTGACATTTGTGACATGATAGATGATGGTATTGGGGATCATTCTATCTAGTGAAATAGTGTCACATGACCTTTCTCCTATCTGGAAACTATACTATACAAGCTGAGAATAGGAAGGTCCACCAGAGACTGGGTGGGGCAGAGACTTAGAGACATAGAGAATGGTGAATTGGTGAGTGCTAAATTACACTTAGAAAGGAGCAAGGGGGGATTACAAAACTAGGCAATTAGAGGTTTCCTTTTAATCCTTTTGTTCTCTGTATTTAGGGAAGAGGCTGATCTCTGGAGGGGTGAAAACATTTAACTCATGCACTCCTATCAATAAAAATTTAAGAGCATATCCATAGAACATAGTTCTGTCCCACTGTATCAATATATGCATTATAAAGTACCTTCTTAAAGATTCTTTTTGTTTTTAGTCATGTGATATGTGTGTGGGCATGTGCACATGAGCGCAAGTGCCTAGAGTCCAGATGACCTTGGATCCTCTGAAGCTGAGTTACAGACAATTGTGCTACCCACTGTGGGTGCTGGGAAATGAACTTGGGCTATTTGCAAGAGTAGTTTGCACTCTTAGCCCCTGGTAATTATAAATTATCATGAAAGGGTGCTTAAAAGGATTGCCATAAACAGTACTTCAATCCTGTTCCAGTCGTGATGACTATCTCTTTTTTTGCCTACATCACAAGGTGCAGCAGTCATTTGCTGATAGGGTGATAGCAAAGAGGATAGAAGTCCCTATTTTCAAACGATCCACTAAGTCATTTCAATAATTTGGGACTCCTGTCAGATCTGAATAATCATTGTTTTGATTTTATGAATGGTAAAGAACCCTGTGAGTTGAATAAATAACATCTCTACATTTTCTTGAAATACAGGCTTTGGGGGGACAGGATGATGGTATTGGTATAATTTATCTCCAGCTTCTTTTCAGGTAGATTTGAACAATTGTGTCTATATAATCTGACAATATGATCTGTAAATCCAATTATCTGGTGATACTCACACAGATGCACACATGCCACAGAAGAGAAATTTCGAAGATCTGGTTCCTGGCTCTGCCCTCTATCGTATGGCATCCCTCATGCAGTAGCATAAGTCCTGAAAGTCAGTCCACTTGCTGAATATTAACAATTCTTAATGTCTTTATTTTCTTTGACAAGGTAGAAATTTCAGTGTTACCATCCTATGCTCCCCAGTAAATCAGTTTGGAGCCTGTTACACCTAGAATTTGTAGTTTCTTCAGATTGTTCCCTCTCTCTAATGGGCTCTGTGTGTTATACCCCTCAGACAGCTGAAGAGAAGAAGCGAGCTGGCCACAGTGACAGTAATGGCTTTGCAGGTCACATCAACCTCCCAGACCTTGTGCAGCAGAGTCATTCCCCAGCTGGAACTCCCACCGAGGGACTAGGTCGTGTCTCCACCCATTCCCAGGAGATGGACTCTGGGACAGAAGTAGGTGCCAGGCAGTAGCCATGAAAGTTCTGTTCTTCCCCATGGGGTTCTACACCTTGATGTAGTCAAGAACCAAGCTTTCTTTGCCAGACTCTCTGAAAAGTGTTTTGTTAGTTTCTGCTATATAACTGCTTATGCTAATACTCAGAGAAGGCACACAGATACAAGAACAAAAAGTTCTCACATATCATCTGGCCTGATTCCTGTGTTGTGGATGGGGCTTGAGAGAGTTGAAACAGAGTGATTAATTGACTTGTCCAGGACACACAGCTAGCTACACCAGTGCTTCAACCAGAACTTGAACCTCTTGCTGTCACAAGCCAGCAGGACAAACTCTAAATAGTAGAGATTTCAAAGCCAACAGTTGTGACTCATATTTCCATTGATTTAGTCAACCTAAGTTTGACTTGAATAAAGTGAAGTTGAAATGGTTTGTTTATGAAAGATAAGACCCTACTATTTAATAAATGGGCAAGATATTGGTTCTTTTTCCAAGTTGCAGCAGGAAGATTAAATAAAAGATCTTTCCCATGTGGAAACAGTCCTAGAGAGCCTGAGTGAGCACAGGCAGATCTCAGACATCACTGGATGAATTCCCTGCTATATCACATTTCATGGTAGTCCTGTGACTCACACATAAGACCCTCAATGTTTTTTACAGAGCATGTGCACTGTTGGTTTTGACATTACCCTCACACCTCATTTCTGTGGTGTACATGCTCCTAACATGCCCCAAGGGCAAGAACTCATGAGCATCTTGAAAAACTCCTGTTGCAGATTTATGCAGTGTGGGTCAGCCATTTTAACCTAAAGTTCTCCATCAGTACCATGGAGGGCCCCATACAACAGGCTCCTGCAGAACAGGACTTTGGTTCAAACGCTGCTGTTATCCCAGCTCCAAGAGGAAATGTTTTTCCTGCTTTACCATCTCCTTTCTGGACTCCTAAAGATGAAATAGAAAGCATATGAAAAAGTACTGAGGGAGGGTTGCTATGTGAGGAGAATGAAGGGATTTGATTCAAAAAGCGTAGAGGGAAAAATCTTGAAGGGAATTAAATTGGATCTTTGTGATTAGGAAATCAAATAGGATATTTGCAAATTTGTCCTTATATGATTAGGGCTTAGTAATGTCCATTTATTTTTAAATAAAAAATCTAATAACAAAACTAACAATTTATGCCTAAAATGGGGATACTCACAAAGGGTTTGTAGGATGTTGAAAACTGGTGTGTCTGTGATACTAAAAGGATGAATAGGGAAGTTGGGAGATGGGCTCTGTCGGTAAAGTGCCTGCCTCACAAGCAGAAAGAGCTGAGTTCTGATCCCCAGAATGCACGTAAATGTGGCGGTGTATGGCTGTACCCCAGTACCACAGATGCGGAGAGACAGAAACACTCTCAATTGGCCAGCCAACCAAGCCAAATAGAGTTCTGAGCTTAGTCAAAGACTGTCTCAAAAAAAGTGACGTAGATGAGTGAACAAGGAAGATACCTGATAGGGACCTCTAACCCCCAAGGTGCACACATATGAACATTTCCTTCTCTCCCCCTTACCTTCTTCACCCTCTCCCTCCCCCTTACACACACACACACACACACACACACACACACACACACACACACACACACTAGGTTCTGTAGAAGGAAAGATGACAACAGACAGAATGGGCAGATGGTTATAACACCTCTTTCAACAAAATCAATTACATTATGACACCAAATTATTGAGTATATTATTCCCTAATCTAGTTCTGATTTCGTACCTTATGGTATGAAGCCCTTAACACTTATTTAAAGTAAGCTCTCAGGGTATATTGCATACAAATTTGGGGGGCTGCATGGAGTCCCCACATAAAGCGTGTGGCCTAAGCATCCTCTTAAGCTACCAAGGGAAGGAAACACCAATCACTGAATAAATTATCTCTGATTAAAGAATTTAAAACTGTTAGAGCTGATTCAAGTCCACATGTATCATCAGGCCCAAAAGGAAGGGCCCAAAGGCTGCCTTCCAAGGGAGCATTTCTTGAGCTCCAGGATGGAACGTTGCTAAAGCAATATGTTCCAGGATGGAGCATTGCTGGATCTGGGCTGACTGGGATGGGATGGAGTGTTGCTGTGGCAACATGTTTCAGGATGCAGTGTTGCTGCAGCAATGTGCCTTAAATTTTGCTTTAAATTTTGCTTTTCTTAAGATCATTTGGTCAATACATGATGACTTGACTTAAAAGTGGAGATAAATTGCCAGTGTAATGGCCAATGACAGGAGTATATATATATTAAGGGGCCACCTGCCATCCGAATGTAATTTTCTTTCTGAAACACTTGTAGTGTGATCACTAATAAAGCCTTGCATACACACGGTGTGTGGAGAGTAGACTGGACAGAGGCCCACACTTGTGTAGAGAGTGAAGAGACAGCAGTGGCGTCTCTAGGCAGTGTCGAGTCTGAGCAAGCAAAGCCAGTGTTGTTTGTTCTGCACCACTGAGTTCCTCTTCTTGCTTTTTGATCAGTATGGTATGGGAAGCAGCACCAAAGCCTCCTTCACCCCCTTTGTGGACCCCAGAGTGTACCAGACATCACCCACTGATGAAGATGAAGAAGATGATGAGTCATCCGCTGCTGGTAAGTGAGCTAGCTAGCCCTGTAGTTTTAGAAACAGGGTTCCTTTCCTGTACAACCCAGTGACAAGTTTCACCAATTCATGTTACACCATTTATTGCTATTTCTTTGTGGAACTCTAAAAGCAAATTACTTTCTCCCCCTACCCTTATTTTTTTTTCTATTATGTTTCTGGAAGAAACCCAGAGGTATCCCAGGATACTAGGAAAAGCCACTCTACAGCGATCTCCAAACTTACCACATATTTCTCAAAAACAGTTTCTGGGTATAACGCTATGCTCAAAGTAGTGTGGTGCTTAACATTCCAGAAATGTATGTTGAGCTGTGTTGAGTTCCAGGTGTGCACTTTCATTGCGGGTCTGGCTAACTAAGAGGATGGCCTTGCTTCTTTGCATTCTGCAACCCACTAATCATTGAAGTCAGCTTATGAGACGTCTCAAAAAGGAACTGTTTCTCATTTGTAATTACAGGAATGGCATATTTGGTTCTGTGAGATTAATATTAATTTCCACACCACCCAGAGGAGTGTCTATAAGTCTGTTTTGCTAATGAATAAAATACTGCTCTGTGAACAACATGCTTTACCCTACTAAAACAAGTATAATACGGGCTCATGGTTCCTGTGCCTTTACTATACCACACCCCAAGCCAAGTGCCCCTCCATACTTCCACTGGCTGGCTGTTAGGATGCTATTGACTTCTGTAATTCTTTCTCTCAAAGCCCTGTTTACTAGCGAACTCCTTAGGCAAGAACAGGCTAAACTCAATGAAGCCAGGAAGATTTCAGTGGTGAATGTGAACCCAACAAACATCCGCCCTCACAGTGACACGCCAGAAATCAGAAAATACAAGAAACGCTTCAATTCCGAAATACTTTGTGCAGCTCTATGGGGTATGTTGGTGGTTTGTTTGTTTGTTACCCTAAAGTGTTTAAACGTCTATGGCTTTTATCACCAGAAAGCACTAGGAGAATCGTAGGTATGAGGGAACTAACATGGGGCTGCCTCGGGAATGACCAAAAGTAGGTTTCACTATATATGTATGTATGCATGTATGTGTGTAGCTCAAGGTGGCATTTAGAGTGATGAGCAGATATCAGCCACAGAACCAGCCACCACTTAATACTCAGCCACTATGTGTCTAGCACTATACGTGGCACCCGACACCCTATCTCTGTCATCCATGTAGTATCCTACAAGCCATGTAATGGCACCACCTTCTTTTCATTGCTAAAAAACAAGCTCAGCATATTTTAGTGACTTACCCAAGGCCTCAGAATCAGCAGTAATTGGATAAAACTTGAAAAGAACAGCAAATGGTGAGCCTTCCCTTTTCAGTTGAAAACATCAGTATGATGTTCTCATCAAGTAGATAGGAAGATATTATCTGGGTTCAAACTCAGTACAGACATAGGGACAGTTTATCAAAGTCTTGGCCTATATTACTTATAGTATCATAGGAAAATCAGGATGTGGTCCAACTGAACCCATCTCTGTTGCTAGGCTTGGATTGGGACATCATAATTTCATAAGGCTAAAGGCATTTGCCATGTGAGCAGGGACACATATTGAAGTCTAGGAATTGTTCACAATAGCTCTGGAGTAGGAAGATGAGATTTAGAGAACATGGTAGGACTTGACAAGAGGATATTCCTGTTTTTAGAAGACAGATCTATACCAAGAGATGTTTAAGATCACCTGCACTGTAAATCTCTCGATGACAGCTTAATAAGTGGGTGACTAATTTCTTTAGGTATAAAATTTTAGGATTATAATCATCCAGATGAAATGACTTATCTACCAGCTTCAGGATAAGGATAATGGCTTACAGGGTCCTAGGGTAAAATTGGGTAACGAAATTCTTTAAAACAGTATTTCTATGACTCAACTTCTCCTTACCTGGCTTATCATTTCCCTGACTGAGAGCAGAACCTCCAGTATATGTGTAAGGAATAGGAAAGGCTTCCATGCTGACAGAGGGTAGAAGTGGAAACTTGTGTATTTTGAAGGTGACAAGGTTAGCTGCCTCAGAAATCACTGTATGAGTAGGGGTGTGGTGGGATGGGGCCCTAGGAAAAAAGAAGTTGCACATACAGGGAACACCATGGAGGAGTCTCCCCATAAAGGGGAAGGCTGAGCCATTTTGCTTACTTACACAGCTCTGCCTAAGGCTCCCTTGGCAAGTACTCTCTATAAATGGGTAGCTGTGCTCTACTGCTATTTAAAAACTAAAATTGTAGTTCCGTTACCAGAGGAACAGTGATGGAATTAGTGAGCTGTACCTTCTAACTCTACAACTGTCTACCATAGCACCTACCTGCCTATTTGTTTACACTGGCATGAGACAGTTTTCTGGGCTTCATAGGGATCCAGATCAAACTGGTTAAGGCCCACAAAAACTCAGTCCTTGTGTGCATCTTAAATTCCCAGGTGTAAACCTTCTTGTGGGAACTGAAAATGGCCTGATGCTTTTGGACAGAAGTGGCCAAGGCAAAGTCTACAACCTGATCAACCGGAGGCGGTTCCAGCAGATGGATGTGCTAGAAGGACTAAATGTCCTTGTGACAATATCAGGTATGTTTTTCGGCTGACCGGACCCCCAGATTGCCCAGGTAGGAAGGTGACATCCTGGTCTCTGAAGAAGCCCTGCCCAGCTAACCACAGGTGTACAGTGCTATAGTTGACAGAGATCACGCATGTGTACTGTAACACTGGAGGGTCCAGCCTCCACAGGGAGACTTGCTTGGGCACTGACCCCCTGAGTGAGGCAGACTTGATCACAAAAGCTGTGTATTTGGGGGTTTGCCTCCCTTAAAATTCAGCAACAGTCTTGCAAAGCTGCCCACACTGCAGTCACTATCATACTCTGAGATGAGGAATATCAAAATGTAGACTTCAGGGCAGGGATTAGCAAGCAAAAGTCTCTTATCTCCAGATGCCCGCTTGTAATTCACTGTTGTTTTAAGGACAGTTGTACTACTAGGTAACCAATTCTAGAAAGAGGGTAGAGTGGGGTAGGACATCCTCAATGGCATATTTTTACCATATCAATAGTTTTTCAAATGGGGGCAAAACCTTGTTAGAGAAGTAAGCCTTATTACTAACGAATGAACACTGCAACTGGAGTCTATATTTATTGATAAGAAGGTGTTTATTTCTTCCTGGTGGTGTTTGAAAGAGTTGAATGAATTACCCCTCCCCCCACACACACACACACACTTTTTATTTTATCAGTTATGGACTCAACAGTACTACTTATATGTTAGAGCCACCTAGAAACTGTGAAAACCCAACATTCCTCCTAAACCAGGGTCCGAATCTCTAGAATAAGGTGCAAGCATTCAGTATTGCTGATTCTGACACTTTCTCATCATGCAACATAGTTTATGAACTCTATTCTTCCTCTTTATTATGCAAAGAGGACCACATAGGGCTTCTGGGTTGAACCTTGAAGGTGAAAGTTTAACTTTCTATGTGTGTTTATGGTTTGAGAAAAGTGTGGTCTCTTGGCAAATAATTTCCTCTTTGTTTTACTTCTCTACTGAGTGCTTAGAGTTTTGTTGTTAAAAATAAAGGCTAACCAAGTAAATTGTTCTAATACTATGATTTGAATAGAATTCTATATGGTCTTTGTTTCTGGCTAATTGCTTTCTTGATTACTGCACTCCCAATAAAGAACTGAAACCATGCATCTATCTCTCATCTATGCAAAGTGGAAAAGCTACCAGAAAATTCAAGGCCAGGCTCTATTCTGCTGCTAGTGACAAGTTTCATCCTTTGTGTATAACTATTTCTTCTCATCATGGAGCACAAAAGAAAAAAAAAAAGAGAGAGATAATAAAAACAAGAAGGGAGATTCTTGAAGTGTTCATGTCCTACTGGCACCCGAAGATGGAGCACTGGTTCTGTTCACTGTAGCTATCCTGATTACCTGGGCTCTGGGCTTATGCTTACACAAACAAATGACAGCTGTGAAGTGTTTCCCACAGATTAAGCCTCATTGCAGTTCTCTGTCAAATCAGTGAGGGATGCTCTCATGAATGCTCTTCTTCTGGTGCATAACCCATCTGTAGACCATAAACCTCTTTAAAGGCAATGAAATCTATCTGAGAAATAAAATGCACAGACTAAAATTCTCATTAAGAAAAAGCCATAGAAATGTGCATTTTCTCTCTAGTACTCAAATAACCCAGTGGAGTGGATTCAATTTTGCTCTCCATAAATCTCCCATGCCATTCAGCTGTTGTTTTATCATCCTAAGAAAGGGAACTTTTAAGCTTATTTTGAATTCCAAGTCAACATCATTTTTTTCTTCTTTGATGTTTTTATTTAATATTCTTTTTGGTAACCTCAACACCATAACTTAGTACACTATCATCTTCTAAACTCAAATTGCTTTACTGAATTTATTTCTCTTTCTTCTGTTAAATTCCTTTGTCTCATCAGTTAAATACAGCTTTTAAAAATGGTCTTTGATATACCTGGGTAGGTAAGAGAGGGAAGAGAAAACTCAAGGAGGCACCCCTCATAGGTAGACTAAAATACCCATTTGTCAACATTCCTTGGTGAGATTAGTTCTAGAATGTTCTGGGACTCTGTTATAGAGTTAGAACTTATCAAGTTCAGCAGACCTGGTAAGAGACAATAAGAGCAGCTTCTGCAAACAAGAAACTGCTTAAAGGTAAAAAGTACAATTAGTGGGTTTTGACCAAACACTAGCATTTGTTGTTACAAGTCCTGACAGTTAACAGTAAGGAAGAGTGGGAACCCTGGTTATTCTGCCATCACAGACATACAAATGCCAGCGACAATCTAGACAAGGTGAGCTAAGGACAAAGGTTATCACAGAGCCTGAATGTAAAACTCCGTTACTTCAACAGGAAAGAAGAATAAGCTCCGTGTTTACTATCTCTCATGGTTAAGAAACAGAATACTGCACAATGACCCGGAAGTGGAAAAAAAGCAGGGCTGGATCACAGTTGGGGACTTGGAAGGATGTATACATTACAAAGTTGGTAAGTGTCAATTTGGGAAACTGAGAGTCCCAATTGTTTGGTTAAATGTACTCAGTGCTTTCTATCTGCTGTTAATGATGTATGTGTCACCAGGTTAAAATGTAGCTGAACCCAAAAGTGTACTTGAATTATTCCCCCCAAAGTGAGTAATGGAACTCAAAAATGCATTTAGAATAAAATGCTAGGCTTCAGTATGAATATCTATATGTGTTTCTCCCAAAGTTCCCTAAAATAACAGTAAAATAATTAAAATATACTAAGCCCCCAAAACTAATTGGATCAAAGGAAGAGGTGCCAGCAAATAAAAGATGGCCATAAAACTGGATAAGAGTGGCTGTGTGACCAGGTTAGACAGAAGATGCTGCATTCTCAATCTACAGAGAGAACCATTATTGAACTTATCCACTGCTCCCCCTCGGGAAGACTCCAGGATAGAGGTCTACAGCAGAGCTGAAAATAGGGTTGCTGAAAAGCAGAGAAATCTAGCCTTAAGAGCCCAGCCCCTCCCCCACAGGCAAGCCACTGTCTTGGGGAAGAGTTTACCCAGCCAGTGTGGTGTAAAAATAATTGTGAGGGCACACGTGTACCTACATGCATACATAAAAACAAACCTTCCCCATACAGCTCCCAAAATGTTGGCAGTGTGATTATACGCACAAGAAAGAGTTTGAAAAAACTGTCTTTGTAAAAATTAAATGTACAGATACTAACTTACCTTCCTTCTCTAAAGTTACTGCTGGAAGTTGATTGGCTTACATCAACAAGAGAATAGGCAGGTAGCTCTCATGTGCAGGAAGCAAGAATAAACAGGAAGTAAGGACACCAGGAGATGAGTCATGGGAGAAAATTCTGGAAAGAGGAAACTATATTTCATGGAGATTTGAGGGGGGGTGTTTCTAAATAAAGAATAGGAGTGTTTTGAAAGATGCAGTAGAATTGGGGAGGTCAATGAAAGCCAAAAAATCTTAGCAAGAATAAAACTAATATAAGCTTTTAAAGTTGAGAATGAAGAACCTGCCTATGAAGTAGAACTAAGACAAGCTGGATATCTGCCTCGACCTGCACAGTTTTAGGGGTGACCTGATGGGGTGACAGGAAATAAAAAGTAACAGACAGGCAAGGCTCTTATCTGGTGCATTGTGCACGCTGATAGAGAAGCACTAGCATCCAGGAAACTGAGCATATTCACTTCATACATCTCCTATAATCTCAATCTAGGGAGCAAGCTTATTGTATAGAGCTAAAGCAGGAGACAGAGCTAATGTGTGCAGTGAACAAGGAGGCAGGTTTCTCTATAGTCTCTGTAGGGGAGCAGTCTTTGGCTGTGAACATCCCAAAAAAGGGAAGCAGTCAACAAACAATACACACACTCTCCACATCCACAAATGGACCAGGGAAGGTTTTGCAATTTCCCTGAGCCTGACCTGAGGAAGGCTTTGCTATTCCCGTGAGTCTGAAGCATTTGGGTCTTGGACATGGCCATTGCCATGTGAACAGTACATACTTACTGATGACTTCCCCTCTCCCTACAGGGGGCTGGGGCGTTAAGAGCAGTTACTCCTCTTCCAGAGGATGCAGTTTGGTTTCTAGCACCTACATTAGGAGACTCACAACCACCTGTAATTCTAGATCCTGGGGATCTGACAATGCCCTGGCCTCCACAGGCATTGGCTCATACCTGTACATGTGTGCATACACACACACATACACACACACACACACACACGAGAGAGAGAGAGAGAGAGAGAGAGAGAGAGAGAGAGAGAGAGAGAGAGAGAGAATAATAAATTAAAATAATCATTTTAAAAATGGGAGGAAATATAAGGAAAAAAAGATCAACCCAAGAGGTTCAAAGCATGAGGCCCAATGAAAAGAGAGAAAACAGATGGAAAGCATAGAGAGAAGGAGAGAATGGCTTCTAGGAGGCAGGCCTTGGCTTGCAGATTGAAATGATTCTGATAACCAAGTATAGTTACTCAAAAAGAAAGCTCCCAAATACACTTCTCCAATGTGGTATTTAAGTGTAAAAGAAATGAGAAAGTCCTTGAAATTCCCATGTTATAAGAACATTAATAAACAGCATATGGAAAATAGGCCCAGAATCAGAGTGCCCTGGGGCTTTTCAAAAACAACACCAGAACCTTAGGAAACAGATCCAACAAGGCTTCAGAGCTCCAAAGGCGAAATTATCTTTACCTAGAGGGTGAGGGTGCATCTCACTTAGTGTAGGCTTGCCTTCTATGTACAAACCTATCCTAGTAATGGATAAACTAGGTGTGGTCATACAACCCCAGCACTTTGGAAGTGGAAGCAGGAAGATCAAAAGTTCAAGGGCATCCTTGTCCTTACAATACATGAAACCATCTGAAAAAAGTCTTTTTAACCCACATTATACCACACAAAATGGGGTGATGTTAGATGCCCCTCCCCACATGGACATGCAGACGAAGCTCTGTGGAGGCTCATTATCAGGAGTTAGCTCTCAGAATTTTAGAAACTAAGAAGGCACTCCCAAAAACGTTTCAGTTGGGAACCTGGAGACCCAGGAGAACCAAATGCAAAAGCTTGGGGACCCAAAGAATTGAGGGTGAGGTTCAAAGCAGAAACCCAGTGGGCTCAAGAGCATAGATAGAAGTCACAGTTCAACCTGGGTTTGGAGGCAAAACAACTCCTGTCTGGACTGAGTACAGGGAGGCCTCGGCCTGTTTGCTCTATTCAGATCATCAAGTTATTAGTTGAATCCCATTGCACTCTGCCTTACCCAGGCTACTCATTCAAATATTACTCTAATCAGAAAAAGTCATATAGAAACACATAGAATAATGCCTAGCCAAATGTTTGAACATGATGTGCCCCAGTCAAATTAACACATAAAATTAAACATCATACAATCAGTTTTAGGAACTGAAGGAAAACTTTATAGGTATACCATATCTCCAGAACATTCCATGTCATGCACAGTCTCTGCGAAAGCTACTGGAAGCTGTGTCTCACTAAAATAAAAACTTAAAATTTGGTGATTCAGGAAAAAGATAAAAGAAGGGCCCAGAATGATGACCAAAGGAACCCAGGACTATTTTGCCACAGGCCTGCAGAGCAAGATAGTGTCAAGTTCCAGGGAAGTGACAATGAGAAAAAAAATGACAGGCATGAGTAGCTCATGGCTGGTTGACCAACCATGCTGAAAGACACTTTCTAGCAGATGGTTCACATCTACTTAGAAACACAGAAAGCAAGAGTGTGAAGAAAATGAGGAAAGGCAAGAAAGAAAGAAATCATCATTCCTTAGCTGTGGGGATAAGTTACTTGAACTCTTCAAATGGCTTTGATCAAAAGTTGAAAATGTTACATTCTGAGTGTGAGGTAGGAAGTGGTGTAGGGGTAAGAGCTGTGAGTGGGAGCTGTAGGGAAAAGGAAATGGTTTTGTGAAAGTGATTCTTTTCATGCTGTGAAATCAGTAGACACTGTCCTTATTTAGAACTGAGACTGACTATGTGGCTTTGAGGCTATTTACCTATAAAACTTGTCAATTCAGAACAGAGGTGAAAGAGGAAATTCTACAGCATTGTAAGATACATACAGTACGTTAGCTCTGTTTTTAACCCGAGAATTACAATGAAAGTGTGTGTGTGGCAATGTGGCTGTAGACATTGCTCCAAAGGTGCCCTCAGACAGTCTCAGGAAAGCAGGGATTGAACTGTAACCTCTGGAGTTGGTCCAGCCACACGTGTTATATGACTGATGACTGAAAGTGGAAACAGGAACTCAGAAAGAAGAATTAAGTCATTCATATTACCCTGTCCTGGAATCTTAGTATGTTATCTTTGGACAGCTAGAGAAAGCTCCGGTCTAGGGCAGTCTCCCTATCCCTTTCTTCCACGTTCATTCTAAGTGACCATCTTAGACACTAGGGAACAGTGACTAGTGACTAGAAGATCCAAGTGAGGGAGCTTCCCTTTGTGTTTTCTATCCTAAAGAAGTCTCTGTAATCTTTCTAATACAGTGGGCTTATTTATGTGCACTTATTTAGAAAACACAAAGGTGTGACAAAGGGAAATATATATGAAGTTCATAAACACTCGCTACTGTAAAATGCATCCCACAGCCTCATCCTGTCGGTATTGATTCCCAGCAGCTAGTACATGCCAGGAACATGGAAATCTGTAAGTAGTTTTTGTCAAAGGAAGAAAGGGATGTTGAATGGGCACAGTGCTATTCACAAACCAGATCACATTAAGGAGTATTTTCCCATAGCAACCTGGTGACATTCAGGCTCCTCTAGTGCTTTTGTTTGGGAAATCAGACTTGGTCCTTGCTTGCTATATTCAGAAATTGCCATTTTCTCTTACTTAAATCTGATTATGTAGCAAAGATTCAGAAGCAGCCCACATCATTCCCACCAGGCTGCAGGCAGCTTCCTCTGGGCGAGTGTTTCTCTCTTGAAGACTGTGTGTCTCTTTATTGCAAAGCCGTGATTGTTTGCAGGAAAAATCAGGGCAATGCAAGTGCAACAGTAGGAAAAATTTAGAATTGCTTCTAAACATGGCTTTGAAAAAGCTGTAGCATTTGCTTTAAATAGAAGTATTGTGCTGCTAGTGTTTGATTTTTTTATTAATCCAGATATTTTAGTGATCAGATTTCATTACACAAACTAACACTGCGTAATTATAAAACCATAAAACTAATTGTAAGGATAGTAACCTTTCTGAATGTTGTGTCTTGCTATACCTGGAAAAAATGTTCCAAAAATGCAAGGCTGTTTAAGTCCTGTTTAACCTACACATCTCCCATCAGCCTTCCTAACATTTCTAGTTTGGTCAAGGCTATCTCATTTCATTGCCCTGACATGCATGTGCTGACCTATAATCAAAAACTACAAAATAAAGTGTAACTAGAGAGCAATAATTGATCAGTATTTATTAGAAATTTGAGGTCATCTTAATTACCAGAAACATTTTTAACTTCACTATCCAAAGAACCACAGATTCTCTCTGCTTTGCTTTCCTTGTGGGATTCTAGCCAGGACAGCAATGGCATCTTGCAATGCTTATAAATAGTCCTGTGTACTCAAATTCCTATGAAATATCAAAAACAGAAAGAAAGAATGACAATATCTGCTAATAACTTGAATAATATACTTAACAAGTGTGACCTTTTATATAAACAATAAAATAGGAATAACACACACATAAAAACAAACGTCCTATAAAATATTTCTTTTGTTCTATATATACTTACATGATTTTCCTTTTAAAGCTGTGTTAGTCTTTGTGAATCTTTTCCTGTGTCTCAGGTAAGAAGTTGGCTGGGAATGGAGCTCCTCTGGCAGAGCACTTACCTAACATGAGGACTTGGGTTTAGTCCCCAGCATTTAAAAAAAAAAAAAAAAAAAAAAAAAGAAGAAAGCTTACATCATAAAAATTCATAAAGAAACCAAATAGAAACTCAACATTTCATCTACCTATATGAAAAATCTATCCTATGTAGCTTCCTTATGATACAGGATGTTGTTGTACAGATATTTTATACAAAAAAAAAATGACTGGAATATGTAACATTTGTGGATTAAAGAATTAGACTGTTATTCAGCAATGAAAAGTCCAAAGGCTTTAAAAAATTCTATATTCCTTCAAGGTTATCGTGGTAAACACTGATCATTTTGTTATCAGAAACACATAGACCACAGTAACTAAGAATTCAGATGACAGAATGTGTCATGCGTGCATTCACTTGGTACGTATTTGTTGAGTGCTATTTTATGTGAGGCAATAATGAATTAGGCACTCAGTCACTTCACTAAGTGAAGATCCATAACATTTTATTTTCATAAACAGTAAAAGGATTTGTCAAAGTACATGAAACACTTAAAAATAAGCTATTGATAGAACCCAGGGTTCCTATTATTTCATTTTTCATAGCAATATAAACAGCTATTTCATTTAATCATTAGGATTCAAATGTAAATAATAAGCAAATAATAATACATAAGCTTATGTTTCCACAAGTTTGTTAATTGTTTTAGCATCTTGCCATAACTATATTCAAATAAGCATACAAGACATACAAACTAACATAAGAAAATGGCGTAAGTCCTTATCAAAGTGAATATTCATGTCTAAAATGAAATTGTCCCATCTTTAGATTAAAGAATATAGACCTAACAAATTCTAGCATTGTGGCAACCAGGTACACTAAAAAAAAGTTAAATTTATGTGTAAAAAGAAGAAATCAACCTATTCCAAGTATAGTACCCTCCACTGTAAGGGATGTAGACAGGCAGATGTCTTCATTGATTAATATAAAAATTCTTGGATAAGTTGATGCCATTTCTAAACTCTTACTCTCTCCTTTTCCATTTCAGTTAAATATGAGAGGATCAAGTTCTTGGTTATTGCCTTAAAGAATGCAGTGGAGATATATGCGTGGGCCCCTAAACCTTACCACAAGTTCATGGCATTTAAGGTAAGCACAGATGTTGCTTGTTTATTTCAGATTCCACCAGAATTCTATTTTCCACATAAACCAATATCAGTTTTATTATACAGAGAAAAACTGGTTTTTAAAACAATTCTTGAGTTTGTTATTTTAAAAGACTTTAGTATTAAAACTGCTACACAGCTTATCACATTAAAACCTGTGATTGTTCATCCATTGAAAGTCTATGAACTGTTGACTTCAAGAGGAATTTAGTTTGGAACAGTTACCAGGAACAAACACAACACATTACACAACCGTGTCTGCTGTAGACCCACTGAAAGTCAAAAACTGTCTGGTGTTTTGCCTGTAAAAGACAGATCTGTGGCAGCACTGTGTCTCCAGATCTGCTAATCATCACTGACATCTCTGAATAAACTAAGATTATTGATTCTTTGTCTCTGGAGTGAATGCAGAAGGCAGTCACCCACTGAGAAGACCTCATTCTTCTGCATTTCCATGCTGCTTGTCCTTGCATTTGTTTACCTTGTTTTGGTCTATACACAAATAGGTTGGGTTCCCATCAGGTTCAACTAGAGTGGGATGCTAATGTGCTTTGTCCCGCTGACCCCAGATTATAAAAGATGAGAGCCAGGAGAATCATTGCTTTCAATCACACTGATGTGTTCAGAACTACATAGCTTAGCCATATCCAATGTGAATTTGTCTCCCAAACTCTGTCTGCATTTCTCACTGATCCTCATTTTCCCTACCTTTTTGACTTCAATTGACTTTTGGATTTTTTTATCTATTCTTGTCACCTACTGTAAGTAAAGACAAAATATGCCCTGGGATTTTTATCAGAGAACAATCACTCCACTCCCATCTTGTTCTTTTAGTTCAAATGCCCATTTGTGATGTGCTGTAGGTGACAGATTCATCGACAGAAATGGGCTTTCCTCCAGAGGCCCACTCTGCTGCAAGAAATTTTTTTTTCTTATTTTACATATCGATCCCAGTTCCCTCTCCCCTACCTCCCATGACCCTCAACCTCCTCCCATCTCATTCTCCACCCACTCCACAGGGAGAGTGAGGCCTTCCAGGAGGGACTATCAAAATCTGCCAAGTCATTTGGAGTAGGGCCTAGGCCCTCCCTCCTGTCTCTAGGCTAAGGGAGTATCCTTCCATGGGGAATGTGCTCCCAAAGTCCTTTTGTGTACCAAGTATACACCCTGATTCCGCTGTCAGAGGTCCCATAGACTGCCCAAGCCCTCCAACTGAGACCCACGTTCTGGGGGTCTGGTTAGGTCCCTATGCTGGTTTCCAAGCTATCAGTCAGGGGGCCCATGAGCTTCCCCTGTTCAGGTCAGCTGTCTCTGTGGGTATGTGCAGCCTGGTCTTGACTCCTTTGCTCATCACTCCTCCTTCTCTGCAACTGGACTCCAGGAGTTCAGCTTAGCATTTAGCCATGGGTGTCTTTGGATTACATTTTGTTCATAATAGCAATGAAAGGCTGGCTCACAAAGCTAATGTGGTGCTACTTTGCTGCCAAAAATCTCTCTCCAGCAAAGCTTTTCACTAAGATCCCCTTCCCATTCCTACTCAAGTCACAGCCCTCAGGGTCCTGGCCACAGCCCATGAGAGAACAAAGAAGAGGAAGCACAGAGGCAAAGGCTTAAATGGGGAAAACTGGCACAGACCAGAGGTGGAACCTTGTCCTAGGACAAGGACAAACAGGGTTAACTTCCTGTGCTGTGAGAATGACTGTAATAGATGTGGAAGGAGCAATGTTTAACAGCAGGTGTGCTTTCTTGAATCTTCCCCTAGAGCTCAATATCTGAGAAAAGCACAGAATTATGACAAAGGTGCAGACAGGAACTCTTCACAAATATGAAACTTAGGGCCTGGATCCATCGATAAGCTTGGCTAGAGCTCTCCTCTTTTGCTTTCCAGTAAAATACTTGAAGATAAGACAAGCTATGGGTGTTGTTATTGGTCTTCCACACCTCCCTTTCTCATCCCCCCCATACATAACTCTCAGAATACAGTATAAAGTTTAGAGAAATTGACAATCACAATAGGAAAATCATAGTCTACACCTGCTAGTCTCTAACAAATTTAACACAGTGATACTCACAGCCTTTTCTTGAAGGTAGCAACCTAAGTACCATGTGGAGAAAAGGGGGCCATAGAGGTCACTGTCTCCAGAGGACAAAGGCCAGAAATATACAGGAAAGAGCAGCAGCATCCAGCCATCAAGCTTTTAACCTATAATGCCACTATCAAAATTGACAGCTCTAAACTCTTTACTGTGCAAGACAAGAAAGGGAAAGAGGGGAACAAAAATTAGACAATATAGTTTTCCTCCTGGAGTCAAGTATAAATAGACCTAAACCTGAAGGAGATGTTTTCCTAGCTTTTCAATGGGGAGGGGGACAAAAACAAAAATAAACCACTCCCTTCTGACAGTGGCCAGGTGAAACTCGTAAGAATAAGACAACCTCTTTTAATGGCATGGATACTAATGAGATGATTTTTATAAAGTCTTTTGCAGATCTTCAGCATAAGCCTCTGCTTGTTGACCTCACAGTAGAAGAAGGTCAAAGGTTAAAGGTCATTTTTGGCTCACACACTGGTTTCCATGTAATTGATGTTGATTCTGGAAACTCCTATGATATCTACATACCATCCCATGTAAGTTTCTGGAATTGGACTCTCTCCTGCACCTGTATGACAGCTTGCGTGTAAAGAGATTAGGTTATGCCTTTTTTTTTTCCACTTGTAATCATGCTAAACTGTAAAAGTTGTGAACTTTGGGTAGCACTGAGTAGACAGAATGTTCTTAAAGGTTTTATTATTCCCTCAAGCAAGTAGCACAAAAAAATCTATTATTTTGAAGATATCATCTTGTTACCCTGGATTTCAAGTTGAAATTCGTGTTATTCAATAGCTGAGTTCCTGTTTTCAGTTTTGGAGTCTATGCTAGAGAAAGACAATGATTAGATATTAAACTTGGGCAGGGGGCAAGGGGGAATCTCTTTTCTGCTGTTTTCAGTTTTTTCTCATCAGCCTGGGGGCAATGTGATGTGGTGGATTAGATGTACTAGGCCTCATACGATGTCTAGCATGTGTGAACCTGGCAATAGTGGACATGCTAGGGAACTTCTCCAACCCTCAGCTTTCCCAGCTGTAAGATGGGGCTCCAAGTACCTATTCTGTAGGGCTATTACCATTACCATTAAACTGGCTCAGGACCCAACATATTCAAGTTCCTCTTATTAACAATATGATATTCAAATAAGTATACTGACTCATTGCATAAAACATTACCCCTAAGGGAAATGCTGTATAGATGGGCACACATGAGAGCCAGTGTGGTGTAAGCTACGTTTCATGAATCACAAGGCTAATAAACTCTCAGGGTAGTCTGAGGCTAGTCCATGGCTTA
Source organism: Cricetiscus sungorus (assembly GCA_030556225.1). Lineage (NCBI taxonomy): Eukaryota > Metazoa > Chordata > Mammalia > Rodentia > Cricetidae > Cricetiscus > Cricetiscus sungorus. Next base: position 52,357,774 of record JANBXA010000730.1, read on the forward strand.
TTGGCATTTTAAGATTTGAAAGAAGCCCAGTCCCCATGCATGTGTTTTGATGCATTTACACACATGCAATTGCCACCCACTGCTGCAATTTTATAGTGTTTTACTTGCATGTCTGCATCAAAGCCTAACTTGGCCGTCTTTGATCACCCAGAGCCCTGTCAATCACATGGTAGGATGATGTGACATTGTCAACTAGGAGTAGTAGCAACACCTCCCTTTCCATAGAACCAGTCAATCCATGCTTATGTCAGCAGTGTGTCCAGTAGTAGGGTAATTTTACCTCTTTTCCCAAAAGAAATCACTAATTTAGATCATTCTGGTATTAGAGCTCCCTGGTGAAAGTTCCGGGTACTTCACCCATGGCCTTCTTGTAAGCATCTGGCATTCTTACATTCTGTGGAAGCAGTCATTCTAGTGAATTTCAGTGTCAAAAAAATTATGCTCAGAGTCTATTCTACCACTAAATACTCGTGTAGCTTTGGTAAAGTCACATAATCCTGAGATGCAGCTCCCTCGTCTGCAACAAAGCTTTCTGTGATGGTGAACTTGTCTAAGGACTAGAAATTATGTATACAAGTAGTCCATTGATTAGCACACTGGTACTCCATACACTCAGTGTTACCATTCTTAAGAACAGGTAAGACGGATTCTGGATCAAGTAACTATGTTTGCATAGACCAGTACATTTGCCAAGAGAAGTTATTAAATTAGATTTCAATCTCTACAGTAAAAGTGACATAAAATTTCATTACAATTCTTAAAAATAAAAGTCAAAGGATATTTCTGATTTTAAGTAGAGTGATTCTTGCTCTCTCTTTGTCTTCTAGATTCAGGGCAATATCACTCCTCATGCTATTGTCATCTTGCCCAAAACGGATGGAATGGAAATGCTTGTCTGCTATGAGGATGAGGGGGTGTATGTGAACACCTATGGCCGGATCACGAAGGACGTGGTTCTCCAGTGGGGAGAAATGCCCACATCTGTGGGTAGGTTAACCATTCCTTATCTCCTTCAGCAGTTACACCCCCCAAATGAAACGAAAGCCAAGAAATGTGAAACAACCATTTGAGTCCACACACACCAAAAAAAAAAAAAAAAAAAAATCTGTGACTAACACTGTAAGACTTCCTTTGTATGTTTAATCTCAAGTCCTTTGTCCTTTTTTTGTGGTTAAGATGTGAACAGATGCTGTGAGTTGTTGCCCATCTAATGTTTTTAATGCAGTTTTGGAAATTCCTTTTGACAGCCTACATTCATTCCAATCAGATAATGGGCTGGGGCGAGAAAGCTATTGAGATCCGGTCAGTGGAAACAGGACATTTGGATGGAGTATTTATGCATAAGCGAGCTCAAAGGTTAAAGTTTCTATGTGAAAGAAATGATAAGGTAAATCCGTTTCAACTTTGCTTTAGTGTTTGCATTTTAAGAGACCACCAGGTACCTGTGAAACCTTCATTTTCCTTTATATTGATGAGTCACATCTGTGTTAAGTGGTCAAAACTATCTTGAAATGGCATCACTTGGTTTGATTCATGTGAACATTCAGAATCTATGACTCATGCATCCAAACTAACATAAAACATCCAAAACTTTCTTGTAAACTCTTTGTAACTTTTGTGGCCTGTGGCCCTTCTGGTGATTTAACAACCATTGCAGACCCTCCTACACACTTAGAGTAGTTGGCCCATCATTAATCATCCCACAGTGGGTCAGCCTTATGTTTTTACTTTTAGGCCCTTCATGGAGACACTACTGGGACTTAGCTTTCATAATATATTCACCCTTTAGTGCAAAACATCTGACATGTAGAAATACGAACTTCTAAAAAAAAGTCACTCATTCCTAAGAAACGTAGTCACAAACTCAACTCCTGCCATGTCCTGTCTCATTCCAGCCATGTGTCTCCTGACATGTCACAGGGGGGCTACATTCTAACACAAGTGACCATGTCTGTCCAGCATGATCAGTCACCCCACAAGAATATCCTGAAGTGGTCATGCTCTACCTCACCCTCCCTCTAGCTAATCTATCTACATCTGTATCCTCTGAGATGAGTCAGACTGACAACCGTGTCCCCAAAGCAGCAGATATGAATGCCTGTAGGAAGGAATATGATGGGTTGAACTGTTTACATCTCTTTGTTCACCCCAATTCCCCTGAAGCCAGATTGGTCTTTATCCAACCCTGGTAATATGGGTCTGGATTCTTTGATCCTGGCTAACTGCTTCTGACCTAGTGTGGTCTAGTGGACAGCAGCTGTGGGAGACAAGGATGGTTACCAGGAGACTTATCAGACCATGTCACACACCAGACTTGACAAGTAAGACTCAACACTTTTACAGGCCTAGAACCTAAGATGTGAAATGTCTGTGTATGGACAACTACACTGTAGTTCCTGACAAGGTACCCAGCAGGCCTGGGCCAGCCCATACTCCAGGCTTGAGCCTATAGTTTAGTCCCTGAACCCACAGCTGGGGAGAGCAGCAACCCTTTCTTCTCAGCAAAGTCTCACTGTCCTCCCCAATTCAATTCTCTGACCCCTTAGAGTAGCTGTGCTTTCCTCTGTAGTATTAGGTAATTCCACAAGCTTCTTAAGGAGCCGTAGGAACAAGTAGCAATGGTGGCACACACATTCCTCAGACCACAGACACAGGCTGACTGAAGGGCTATTGCACAGCCCCAAATATTATTTTCCTGGGGCAGTGGTTCACTGACATTCAGCTCAGAAAGCAGGAATCCAAATCTGCTCATTTCTCCCAGGCCTTTGACAAAATGAATGAGCTGGCTCAGACCTAATAGACTGTGGTTCTGCTTATTAATGCCATTATCTCCTTCAGCTTGGGCTCTGCCAGCATCAGCATAGAGGTCACACGCCATCCCTGAAGCACCAGACTAGATAGGCATTCAATGCCTTAGCTGTCAACCATGGCCACTCAAATATCTTTGTTTTTAAGTTTAAAAACCAAACATTGAAGTTGTACAACTGCCAGTAGGCTCCCAAATTTTGCCCCTAACTTTGGGAATTTAAAGGATTCTCTTTCATCTGCCTCAATGTCATTTGCAAGGGAGAGAAGATTGTCCCTGTACTTTTGTAGAAATCATCACTGTCCCAGGCCAGGAGTCTAGCAATAAATAAGTAAATAAAAAAAAAAAAAAAAAAAAAAAGTTAGAAAACATAATGGCAGCATAGACAGTGCACTGTCTCAAAAGTCACTATGAACACGGGCCACAGAAACTTAACTGGCGTGTGGCAAGAATAGGACATGTGACAGAAAATGGCTGGACAGTTGAAGAAGAGAAGGGGGAAAACAACCCATGAAGTTGAACTAACTTGTTTTTAATTCCAAACAGGTCTTTTTCGCATCCGTGCGATCTGGAGGAAGTAGCCAAGTGTTTTTCATGACCCTCAACAGAAATTCCATGATGAACTGGTGACAGAAGAGCACTTGGCACTTATCTTCATGGCGTTATTTCTAATGTAAGAGAACGTAACCCGTGTGGACGTATGCCACTCTAGAGGCAGAACCGGAAGGCCTGCTTGAACATCCCGCCTCCTTTCCCCGCTTCCTTTCCCTCCGCCCCTCCCAATTGCCCCTCTTTCAGTGTTGCAGCCTGGTTGAGAAGGAGAGAAAGAGGTGGCAGGAATGTCCGTGACATCCCGAGGATGCTGCATTGTCTGTGGACAGAGTTGGACCTTGTGCCCTTCAGAGTTAGGGATAGAAACAAATATCGTGTGCTTTTATGATTAAGCTGTGTTCATGCTGGCTTTTCAGTTCTTTTGATTTGGGTTTCTTTTTAACTTTTTTTTTTTCTTTACCCCCTTATTTTGTAAGAATGGGGAGAGGAATACATACTGGGAAATTAGTCTTTTTTTAAATTCTGTCTGCCTGCTAGCTTTAAGTATATAGTATGTTGTAAAAATCAAATTCCCAGTAGTGAGAGACAGCACAATAAATGTACCTGCGCTGAAGGCTATACCCTCATTGTTGGGTAATTTAAGAACTCTCTTGCCTTCACCAACCCAACAGGCTGTTTTGTTATTTTCTTTCTTTCTTTTTTTTTTTTTTTTTTTTTTTTAATTGCTACTGGCTAATGAATTTTTGAAAGAGAAGCAAAATAGCTTTCTCCTCTCTGGGGAAATAGATTTTAAATGGCTAAACTACTAGCCTTAATCTAATAAAATCAACTACCACTTTTGTGAGTCTGACAGGCCATAGTGAGTTGATATGGCCCTTTCTAGAATGGAGGGTGTTGAGTGGGACAGAGATGCCATTGAGTTGAGTGGACTTGTGACTGGGGAGGGACTCTGGGATACCACTGTCCCTCGATTATTATGCAACAGATCAGGGCAAAACGTGGGATGACAGGTGGGTCACCCAGAAGGAGCTTGTGAGAAATGAGTTAATATGTCTATGTAAATACACACACGTTCTTTCTTCAAGGCACAAAGCCTCCCTGCTCAGAGGTCCCTTCATTTGGATTTGTTAGGATTGAGAATGGTTGAGATCTTTCCTACAGCTGAGGTTACATGACAACCATGCTCTGGAACACCAACCCAAGGGTGCCACTTTCTCAAGATTTCAAACTGTGACAAAGAAGAATCACTAAGAAATATTTCTGAGCTGCTGTGTCCTCACTGGGTCAAGGGACTAGACTCTTAAGCCTGCGCAGACACTGCAGGCTCCAACAGCTCAGGTCTTAGGGAACCTGAAGGCAAGGCTTTGGCCAAAATTCTGAGACCCTATCATGTTATGTTCCTCAAAACTTCCCAACATACTGTTAACAACATCTGTGCAGAGGTGTGTGTGTATTTAGTTCAGGTTGACTTGTGTCTGTAAAACCCTTACTCGGATGATTTGAACTTTTATGTGACTTGACTGGCTGGGATTTTTCCCCGAAGCTGTAAGCATGGCCGCCTACGGTATCCAGGTGTTGCGAAATGTTATCTGTGCTGTGCTTCCTGTTTTAACCTACCTCGTTTTGTTTGTTTATGTTTCTCTGTTCCTCACAGCAGTGTTATCTCCAGGAGACATATAGAGAGCTCAACTCGGCAATCTCAGCTCTATTGAATATTTTCAAAACAGTAGTTCACCAAATTGTTCTTTAAAAATTGGAGGGAGAAAAAAAATCTTCAATGACAAACCTAATGGGGTTCGGTTTTAAAGAATGCAATTACTGTAAATGGATCAAAAAAGGAAAACAAAAACTGTGATCCTACTGACTTTGCCTAAACAAATGAGCAGCTATTGTACTATTAATGAGAACGAAACACATGCTAGGAAAATGGTTTGGCCAAAGGGGATGAGAAAGGGAATATTCTGAGTTCTGAATATTGTGTTCTCCCCACGGGGGATGGTCATTTGCAGTTATCTGAAGCAGGTAACACCAGGAATGTAGTGAGGGTGGTCTTCAGGTGATTACCAGATGAGCCCATCTTGGTCCCTCTAGTTCTCAAAAGCAATGAAATCCTCCCGTTCTCATTTTTACTGCTGGGGTTATGCTGCTGATTGACACTGTCTTCGCAAATTCCATGGGACAAATTCAGCAACTACTGGAATTGGATGCTGATATGGATTTGGATCTTGTCTCCAAACATGATTGCCACCAGCTCTTTATATTGCTGCTGTGACAGTTTGAACCAGAGGCTTCTTTAAATTATGTTGCAAACTGATCTTTGTTTTTATGTTTTGTTTTGTTTCATCCTTATTTCTAAGTGATACATCCGAAACACACAGCTTTAAATGATTTTTTATTGTGGGACTTTGGGTACAGTTAAGAAATAAAAGGGAATCATTGTGTTTAAACATAAGGTAGTTTGTGAATGTATTTTTTAAAATCTAGATTCATTGGAACAAAAAATCATAAGAAAACATTAATTCCGTCTTGTTTACAGTATGTACAGTGACATAACATAACATGAGCTTTTTCTGGTGCCAACAAAACAAAATAAAACACAGACGTTAAACATTAAGCCATGCCTTTTATATTTTTGTACAAATATTTTGCACTAAGTATAAGGCAAAAGCAAATTTAAAAGAGGCCCGCCAATCTCTGCTATTCAAAATACATTTATAGAATTCCTTGAAGCAGTTACCTTCAAAAGTGAATATTCTGGCATTTATGCCAGGTCTCAACCCTGACATCATAAGACCTTGGTTACGTACAATGTATCATCATACAGTGGTTCATCATACAGTTCCCACTGGGGGGGTGAATTTTGCTTTTGTTTGCTTTTTTCTGGGAGGTATGATCTCTTTACCTATTGTAATTTAAAATTTCTTCTGTTATTGTCTTTACTTTTAAAAAGGTCTTGTTGCTAGAAATTAGGCAGGCTTCTGTTTTTTTCTACAAAGAATAGCCTTCCCCGAGATTAAGCTTTAGTAGACCTAATCATTCTCAATACATTAAATTGCTGACAATTTTGCAAACCCACTGAGCATGGGCACATCACAGCTTTGGCCTGGGACCTAGACAAGACCACTGTGCTTAAGTGCTGGCCAGAATATTGTAGCTTGGGATTCTCAATTCCAGTGAATGGTGGAGATGGATGGACTGAATCCTCCCACATCAATTCCATTCAGATCACATATAGCCACCCCACATACAAACAACTTACATTAAGTACCACATGAAACCCATAGCATCAGTGAGGAGCTCAGTGCTTTTCATGGGGAATTTTAAACAAACTTCAAGACCTAGACTTCTTTGTATTATTGTGATTCGTATTCAGTAGAGTACATTAAGGTTAGGGCAAACTCTCATGAGGTCACTTAGATGGGGTTCCATGCTTCTAACACTACCATTCTTTTCTGGGGTACATATCTAACAGCCCTTGTAGCAAGTGCACATTCTTCGAGGTCATTGTAGTTTCTGGTTGTCACTACTTCTAACAGTTTCCTGTCTGTTCTTGTGATGCACTGATCATGGTGTCTCTGGTCGCTCCTGTGCAGTAATTTAGAAAGAGGTGTGATACCCAGGCCAGAGCTATTTGGGCTTTGTTCATTGACAAAGAAGGGCCAAAGTCTGACTTCACAGCCCACAAAGTTTTCTTTAAAAACTGCTTTCCCTGCTGCTGTGTGTATGAGTTCATGTCCCTATATCCTCCAATCGTGCAATCGCTCTGTGTGTGCTGTTTTGGAAAGTCCATGTGAACAGGCACCGCTGCCTTTGTGCTGACTGCTTGTAGTATACGATGTGTTACATCAGTGTTAAGAGAGAAGATAGAGGTGTTGATGAGCCTTTGACCTTAACATGTTGCAGGAAAGCATGAGAAAAATCTACCCTGCTCCAAACACTCCAAAGACTCTGGCACTATGTTCTAACCATCTCGACAGTTATAAATTATTAATTACCTTTTAGTTAATTCCCCAAAAAGTTAAATATAAATGTCTCAAACAACACATACAAACCATCCGATGAGCCAAGAACTTGCTTTCCCTAATGCTACATCATAGTAACACAAAATTTAACCCCTTAAGTGTATTTTTTTTTTATTATTTATCTGCTGGAATTTCTCACAAATGCCATCGTGTTTGGCCTTGCTCACTACAGTAGTATTGGGGACCCCAAAATGAGCTGTCTTCCCATGAGTCTCACACAGTGTGACTATAACATGATCTCTTTTCCAGAACCCAGCAAAGAGTAAAAGCTCCTGACGGTTCCCAGGTCCCAAGCTGACAGCACGTACACTTTTGCCAAGTCTTTTCTAGTGTTTTTATTTCCATACTGTGTTGCTGTTCCAGAAATTTCTCCATAGACATCTGTGTGATCCAACAATTTTTACAACATGAAACAAGAACAGGACCCTGGCATTCTTCTAAACACTCCAGTCTATGAATGCCCACAATGCAGAACAACAAAGATCTCCCCCAAAGTTTTCAAACTGAAGATTCCCGGATAAGGTTTGCACTGTTTCAAGTCAGATGAAAATGTTACTAAACATTTGGGTGAAATCTAGAAAATACAATTGAAAATAATAATAATAAAAAAAAATACATCCTGAGCTTTCTGACTTCTGACTGTGTGTAGCCACTCACTCACTCTGTATGAGTTTTGATTTTGCAGATTTATCTCTTAGAGGCAGCATATTGCTTTGCAGAACCCAGGGCTTGCAAATGCTAACAGGAAGGCAGCAGGTGTTAGTTCCCAGCAGTGGATCGCTATTGGTTCTAGCAAATATCCATGCCTCAGTTGCCCCTTTGCTTATCCCTCCCCCTAGGTTAAAACATACTGTAATTTGTTTAAGGAATCTGAAACATCTTTTAAGTCAGAATTTCACATGTTGGGTGGTAGCAGTGAGGGAAAGGACGACAAGCTAAGTGAATTTTAAAACTGTATGTTATACGTGTACTTTTCTTTTTGACATTTTAGCTGCCTTACACTGTTAATGCAGCTGTAGGGAGATAATATAATAGTAGAAGGGAAAACATTCCTTTGCTGTGTCTATGACTGTTTACATTTTTAAAACCTCTCATTTTCAAACATGTTTTGAATAGCTAAAAGTCTGTGACACTGGATGTAGTTGTACCTACATAGCTTCCTGAAAAATTCTTCCAGCTGAAACTTTTATTTAAGTATGCATTTTCCTTCACTCACACAACAATTCTTCAAGAAGTCCTTTCTACAGATATTCCTGCTGCAGTTGGGAAAACTTAGGTAAGCTCTAAGCCAAAGACTCCTTAGACCTATAACCTGAGACCGGCTGTTATATTCTTACGGAGGAAATATGTGTGATGGAGTATTAATAGGAATAAGACACATGATAATGTCTCATTGCCATTTCCAGATCAAAGTCTTACCTTGCTCTTCCCACTACTCACTTCTCTGAAGTCCTTTCACTCACTGAGAAAGTCCCTGAGCCCTCACTCCCACCCCACCCCCTCCACTTTCCTGTCCAGCACTACCCTTCTGAATGCTCCATTTAGACACACCTTCAAACACCCAGGCTTCTCATTTTCCTGATCGTGTCTGGTAAAGCCTTTTATCGATGACTACAGAAGCTCCTAAAGCCATAGTGGGAAGTTTTTCTCATTGGTTCATGGTGTGTCATACATCCTTTCCTAACTAAGGCCATTGTTTCACCTATATCACCTTCCCATTAGCATTCCCAATGTCTCCATTCTTTGAATTTCACCCACTAATGACAGTCCTATGCTACTACCCTTTCCTTGGCCCCATGACCCCAGTCCCTTCCATCTATTGGTCTTCTCCCCTTCAAAGAAAAACTCCCCCAGAGGAACTGTGTCTACTCACTAACTTTCTTTCCTTGCCTTTTGAGCTATTTGGAATCAGTCTTTCATCCCAGGATAGTGGCTTTGCTAAGGATATCAGTGGCCGCCTCCCTGTGCAGTGCAGCCACCAGCTCTCTGGCTGCATCTGTGGTTTTTGCTTCTTGACAGAGCTCCTGTGCACTGGCCTTCCCCACTTGCCGGTGTGAGCAGGTGATAGCAGCTGGTACTAGATGGCACCTTTCTAGGTGAATCCATTCCATCTTGGAACCTTAAGAACCATCTCTACAATGGTATAAGCCACATCTTCATCTCCAATCCCAACCTCCTTCCTGAAGGCTGGATTCGTGGGCTTAATTTCCTGATAAACATCTTCACTGAGACGTGTACTGTGTCCCAAAACGCTGATTCATGGTCTTCCCCAGACTGGCAAAGTGCCAGTTTCATTCTTCTACACTGGAAAATCTCATCAGCACTCCTAACTTTACTCTTTCATATACTGTTCTTTAGAAACATGGCTTTTCTTAGACTCAGGGTGTATCCATGATCTGATCTGGACCCAAGCCACTTTCTGCCTGGCATGATGCTTTTAAAACACAAGCCCAAAATATGCTATTCTTCCAATAAGCTCCATAATATCTTCCCAGTTCACTCAGAATAACATATTCAAGTGATCAATAAAGTTGCTGAAATAATCTGCCCTACCTTTTGACCCTCCCTGGCTACCATAATCCCTTCTCTGACCTGTTTTACTCTGTTCATCTGAATCCTGCCATGCAGTAGTCCCACTTCACCCAGAATACCCTCAAGGCATGTTCCTTCCTGGTACTCCATCCAGAAACCACATATCTGGATGCCTTGCTCCGTCTCTTCCGTTAGATCTTATTCACAGATATTCCTTTACCCTCAGGGAACTACACTATAAAAAACCACCTCCCACAGCCATTTTCTGCTTTACCACCATTCACAGTTGTTCTTGCCAGCTGTTTTGTTCCTGAGTCTGTCTCTGAAGTTCTTTGAGGAACTACTACTAGCAGACAGTAGTTGTTCTGTAAATGTTTACTGGATGAATAAATGAATGAAAATAAACAGTAACTGCTTTGGAATCAAATGTCATAAAACTATGTGGTTGGTTTTAATTTCTATACCAAAATTAAGAAACCGTCTTCAAAGGCCATAAAATCATAAAACATAGCTGCACTTTCATATTCCTGGCAGGAAAGACAGCTGACTTTGACCCTGGCTATCCTTTCTTGTTTCATGAATCATCTTCACAAACTCTGTTGCAGGAGTAGAAAGGAAGCTATTATTCCCCCACACACACCCCACCCACTGAGAAAAGCAATGTTTCAAGCTAATGCAAGAGATGGTCCTTTTAAGCTGTTCCCATTGCACCAAATATAAAAACTAAAGATTTGGGGGTATAGGGAGAGGACTCTTCATTTTGTTTTAGGAAATAAAGGTTTAAAAATTATAATAGCGGTCAAAGACCTTCTGCCAAATGTAACTTCAAACACGCCTGATGACGTTTGGGTCTCAGCAGTCCTTCGAGTGGCAGGAATTCTGGGGCCTCTGGGCAGCCTTTCCTATTTGTATATACTCAGCGTCATTGAATGTTGTTGCATGGTATCATTGTAGGATATTGGCACGTACTTCTATGGATTTATTGTGTCACCAAGTCTTGTAAAGGGCACACCTTGTAGTTCAATTTGTTCAATCATGTATTTATCTCCTCCCTTAATAAAAACAGATATTTTAAAAAATATATATAAGAAGGTAGTGAAATGCTGTAACTGAAACATAACAAAGAAAGAATTGCTCCCTGTACTCCATGTCTTCTCCCGAAGATGTTGAGACAAAGGATAGCCATGGGCAAGGCCTTTCCAGGACCAAAGCCGTGTAGGGGTCTGCAGTGCTTACTTGCAGATGTCTGAAGTCCTTTACAAAAGAATGGTTCCAGGATAGGTGGGGAATGTGAAAAAAAGGCTCAGAAGTATCCAAAGTGTTACAGTAGTCGAGAACAATCTAGAAACCAACGAAAGTTTTTAAAACAAGTTTTCAATATGATGTACATAAACATACCTTATTAGCTTTCTTTAACCATGTATCACAGTGGCTTCATTGTATGCTTTCATTTGCCAGTAAGAACTCTGTCCATGTTCTGTGACAATAACAACTTGAGACTGGCCTGACTCTCTCCCCAAAATAAATATCTTTTCCAAGTCAATTTACAAAATGAAGTCATAAGGATAGGTAGGGTTGGAAAACTGTGGTTTGACCAAAGTTTTCAACCCTTCACCAGAGGCTGTGTGACCCCAGGATTCTTTTCCCTCATAGCCAACTTAACAAAAGAGGTATTCTGAGCTAGGAGACATCACTGGAGCAGAAAGTCAGAGTAGCCACTCATAGTGGGAACCGTGGACACAGAAGGACCAAGTGGGGCTAACTGAGTTTTCTAATCATCCCTTAAGGACAATCTGTGCTGGTGATCCAACATGCTGGTGTTCCCACATGCCTAATGCTGATAGATACCTGCTGGTTTCAGTAAATGTTCCCATCTGGCTTCATTTAATATGCACAGCCTTTTCCTCAAACCTTACAAGATTTGGGTCTTGAGTAAGTGTGGGGGGGGCAAGTCTTGAGTTTTGGCTCTGACATTTGACTGGCTAGTGAAATCCAGAGGACAGGAGCAGCGCTCAAGAGGACTCGTGAAGCTCCAGACTTACTTCAGTACAGAAACGCATTGCCTATCTCAAAAGTTGGGAAAAGCCCAACACCACCCTCTCACACAGGTACCAGCCCAGGGGACTGTAACTTAGGCTATCTCATGTGACATTCCAGAAACCTCTGTGTGTACCAGTACCATCAAAGGATGGCCATGCTGTGAGGCGGAAGTCACCACAAAACTCACCATATTACAGGTGCCTTGTCAGATAAATACTAACTCCCAGTGCTTTAAAATATGATGAGGTTCTGTCATACATACCAGAGGACTGAAAAGCACCGAAAAGTTCACAAATACTTTCAAATGAGACTTTCTTTTATAAGCAATATTTCCACATGAGTAACACATCTACAGACAACACCTGGTGGACATACTATGCAACTGAATCCTTTCCTGCAACTCCCAGCCTGGCAGAGGCCTTTAAGACTCCCATTTGTGTGTTCATTGTTTTTTTATGACAATGTTTTTATGTGGGTAATATGCTAATGACCATTGGTTTAGTTCATCTAATAAAGCTATATTTAAGCATGTTCATATAGAGAGGACTCAAAATGATCATATTTTTAATTTTTGAGCCATCTGGAGGTGACTATGATATTACTAGAGCATGGTCTGCCCGTTCCATGCATGTTGGAGCAAGCAAAGTAGCCATTGGTCTATCACTGCCTGTGCTACATACAGCCAGCCCCACCCTAGATGCTGAAGTAAGAGTTAAGCTGCTGATGAAGAAATTACCCATGCCTACCCCAATCTACTCCCTGCCAAGAGCAGCAGTCTTTTAGGTAGCTAAGATGAAGAAGGCAAGGGTCAGGAAATATTCAACCTCAAGCAATAACAGAAGGGTGGTCTATTCTTTGCCAGAGGAATGTAGAAACTTTGCCAGAACCAGAGAGAAGTGTTGTGAAAGTTTTCCTGGAGAGACACAAGCAAATATCTCTTCACCCAAAATAGGGCCCTAGCAGCAGACCAATAAAAGATCCTACCCAAGTCTAGTTTAGAGCAAGAGTGAGTTTACTGAAGTTAGTTACAGAAACATGGATGACCCAAAGGTACCTGGATCACCAGAAAGAAAAAAAAATCATCTGTAGAGTTCAGTGTATAACTAGCTGTTTAACAGGTTGTGGGGAGGTAGGGTTTCTCCTCCATTGCAATTATTACTATGTACCCTCAGGGGAGTCCTTACAAATGTTATAAGATTTAGGAACTTCCTAATCCTTGAGAGCTTCCCACAAGGAAAACTTTTCAATATGGAGGAGACTACTGTACAACAAAGATTATGGAAGCTTTGAAGCCCTTCCCCAGCATGTTAGAACTAAAAAACAAGAAGCAGACCTTCTAGCTAGCCAGAGAAGTTGAAGCAAAGGGCCAGAGGAATAGAAAAACATGTGGATTCAAAAACTGGCAAGTGGTTCAACCTGAAAAAGAAAGTGCTGGTAGAATAGAAAAGTAATCAGCTGATTGTATTAATGTCTATTATGTCCTGGGGCCCATGCTCACCTCCCTCACAGGCCACAAGGGCCCCAGCACAGTGAGAACACACTCCCTGGCTTCTGGTAGGAGAAGTACATAGGTTAGGACTATTGACATGTTGATGGGATGTGCTTTGGAGCCCCCACTCCATGAGTGCTCACTTCTAAGACAACATCTCAAACCACCCCTCTCCATGTAAGCAGGAATGTGGTATTCTGATGCCACCATCCTGGACAATCTATCACAACCTCAAAGAAACAGGACATTTGAACACTTGTTCTTGTCTACTCTGTACAGTCTGGCTTTGCAGGGGGTACAGACACCAAATGCCTCCGGTCAGATATACAAATCGGTCTGTGCAAACTGATTTTTAGTGCAAACATAAAGACCTCCATTTTACTGCCAGAGCCCATGTGACAACAAAACAACAACAAAAACATGCATTGTGCTCACGTATAATCCTCACACTAGGAAGGTGGAAAGAGGTGATCCTGGAGCCCACTGGCAAGCAGCCCAGCCTAGTTGATGAACGAGGGTTAGTCAAAGAGAAGCGGTCTGAAAAATAATAAAAGGTGGGGCTGAAGAGTTGGCTCAGCGGTTAAGAGCACTGGCTGCTCTTCCAGAGAACCAGGATTCAATTCCCAGCACCCACATGGCAGCTCACAACTGTCTGCAATTCCTGTTCCAGGGGATCCGACACCTTCACACAGACATGCATATGGGCAAAATGTCAATGTACAGAAAATACAAATAAATAATCTTTAAAAAAAAGAAAAGAGAAAAATAATAAACATGTATGACACCCAAGAAACAACACCCAAAGTTAACCTCTGGCCTCTACACACACACACACACACACACACACACACACACACAGAGAGAGAGAGAGAGAGAGAGAGAGACAGAGACAGAGACAGAGACAGAGACAGAGACAGAGACAGAGACAGAGAGAGAAATAAGTCTCCCGATCACTAGTTCCTCATGGTATACAGGCACCTTAGCTGCCATTTTATCCTGAGTAAGGCTTTGAGTAGAGAACCTGAACCTTATGTCCTTACCCTCGTTCCTCACTTATAGTTAAAACACCTGATGGACCCATTGCTGGAAACACACCCCTCCTGCTCCCATTAGAGGCCTTGGCCTCCTACTTGGAGATGGCTACTATGGCATGTCAGCTCAGCTAGAAGACTCTGCCAAGACACAGGACTCATGCCTCTGATGTCAGCCATTTCACTTTGGTCTTGAAGTTAATTCTGTAATATCTTCTAGAATGTAGAACATGCTATTTTAAAAACACATTTAATGGCTGAGGTTTTTTTTTTTACAAACACCTCACTGACATCACTCTGCACTGTTTCTTTGTTAGTGTTGACTGTCTTTTTAATCTTCAAGCCTGTCTTTATTTGAGAGTAAAAATTTAATTATTTAATATTCATCTTTTATGCATGACTTTTTTTTTCAATCTTTTTGCCTTTCTATCTTATTTCGTAGTTGTCTTTAGTTTTACTTCTTTGTGATTATAAATTCTTCCTTCCTTCCTCTTTTCTTTCTTTCTTTCTTTCTTTCTTTCTTTCTTTCTTTCTTTTTTTTTTTTTTTTTAATTTCCAGACAGGGTTTCTCTGTGTAGCTCTATAGACCAGGCTGGCCTCCAACTCACAAAGGTCCACCTGCCTATGCCTCTCAAGTGCTGGGATTAAAGGCCTGTGCCCGGCTTTAAATTCTTCCTTTTGCTTCTCAAATTCATTGAATATTTTCTACTTAGGTTTTCGCACTCACCTTCACATGTTGTCTTAACCCTCTCCTGCCGTTCATTTACATTCTGTCTTTTTTTTTTTAATGTATACTATGTTTCCTTTCTCATATATCTTTTGTCTTAGTATCTTAGAAAATTCTCACCATTTTATCTGTTTCTACTATTTTGATTATATTTTTGTAACATTTAAATTTCTCTCTCTGGTTTTAATTTTAATTTGTCGTTTATCCCATGTCCTCCATTATCTTATAAATAGCATCACAGAGACGGTTCAAGAGAGAACTTGCCCAGAGTGTCTGGCTAAGGGATCTGAGTAAGAAGCCATTCTGTTTATTACCATCGCGCCACATGGAGCAAAGAGTGCCCATTCTGTGACATAAGAGAACCTCCACAATAGCTTACCAAAATGCAGGCATGCCAATACAGTGTTACAAATGTCGGTAACAGCACCTGTGAGCAATTTCCTCGGCCTTTATCTAAAAGAAGACGTGAAAATTAAACAAACGGAGTGATGGGAGATGTTATTCTATAAATATGTTTCTCATATTGGTTAATGAATAAAACACTGTTGGCCAATAGGAAAGCAAGATAGGAGGGACTAGGAGACTAGGAGGAGAGAGGAAGCAGTAAGGAGGGTCAACATGGAGAGCCTGGAGAGAGCAGCACCCTGGCCCGCTCTCCGATAAGATGACCACATGGAAATACTTACATAAGTAGAAATGGGTTAATCATTAAGACAGAGCTAGCCGGGAAAAAAAAAAAAAAAAAAAAAAAAAAAAAACTAGTACCTGGCCAACAGCAGAGTCTCAGCGTGTTATTTGGGGCTAGCCCGGTGGAGGGACCAGGCAGCAGGCAGGGAAAACATACTCGTTACAAAGGAGGAGCATGTGAAGGGCCACACAGCTCCCAAACAGACGGAAGGACAGACTTCTGAAGGCACAATACTGTGGGTGAGCCCGTGGGGACTCAGGCTCAACTGCTGAAACCTCCGGTTCTTGTTCTTGACACAGGGACAGGTGAACCATGCCTGCCTACATCCATCCCCACTTACATCTGGATAAGAGCCACATGAATTTGGTCCGCTGGTGTTCTTACAAAATACCCATAAGACACAAGAGAAAATTTAGAGGAGCCTTACTTAAAAGAACTATTATTATTAAATCATGATATACATAAAGAGAAAACTGTGGGTTTATACATGTGTGAGTGTATAGTTTGTGAGTGTGTATACATCTATATGTGTACTGAGGCGACCAGACCCTCACCCAGCTCCCTGCTTTGGCAGCCATGACACGCTGCAGAAAAGACCCAGCAGACATAGGCCCCTGACTCAGCAGCATGTGCTGAGCTCCCAACCTTGCCCTAACCCCCACCATGTAGTGAAGAACCAATCAGAAGTTAGCTGGTGAGCTCTAGATGTGCTTACTGATAACAATGGATTGTAGAGCCTAGCAACCACCCTGGGAGAGCCTCTAAGCATAGCAAGGGACCAATTAACTCAGCTGCAGCAGACCAATCAACTCAGAACAGGTTGCCCTAAGGTGCACCAGTCCTGAGACTGTTGCTATGCAGACACTTCCCTTGTTCTACCCCAATATAGTTCCTGCCCTACTGATGCTCAAGTCCCTCCTGTCCCACCCACTGTGTCAGATAAATGGAGGACCTGAGTTAATTCCAGTTAACTCTACTAATTATAAAGAGTCTTTGTTTTTTGCTTTGGATCTGGTCTCATGGTGGTTTTGGAGGTGTTCAGAGTCTGAGCACAACAGTATGTATGTGAGCATATGTGTATGTATGCGAGGATGTACATATATGTACCTATGCATATGCGTGCGTATGTATGTGCCTGTATATTGCCATTTATGCTCTTCTAAGTAACCAAGATGAAATGATTTTCTGCCTCCATACATTTTAAAAAACTGAATAACTTCATTGACTGTCTGTTGTTTGGTGCATATTCCATTTGGTGCCTTTGAGTTTATATTCTTGCCACATTACATATGAGCCTACTTCACCTTTTAAGCTTTGAGTTTATTTGTTTTTTTTTAACATAACTCTATCCCAAATAAAGACACTTTACAAAAAGAGAAAAAAAGAAAAGCCCAATCTTCATACTCAATTTCACCTTGTTGACACAGCAGCTTTCAAGACAAATCCACAGTTTCTCCCAGCATCTGTTTCTTCCTCCAGTATTCCCAGTGGCATGGCAGCTGCAATCTTTGTGAGAGTTCACAGTGGCAGCAGACAGTCTTGTCCCAAATATCTGCTGCTGAGATGCTATTTTCTTCTCTTACTTGGTACATGGTTCAGATACCAATCTTTGGGAGTTCAGCATCTGGAGCAGTTGTCTCTTGGTGGAGCTGACCCTGCTCAGCAAGCCAAAGGACTAAAATGCTTGCAGGCTTTCATTGGGCAAGAATCCGTAAAGCCGGTGTGTGCGTCTATGATAAGGACAGGAGGGTTAGCTGCCTCTTGCCAGGACTATCTTCTCTAGAAATCAGCTGCAAAAGAATCTGTCACTCATATTCCCAACCCTAGTGAAACCCTTGAATCAATCACTCAGGATCCCGACCCTAGTGGAACACTTGAAACTCTCTTTACTTTTAGAGTGAAGCATCCGAAAGAGGTCCAACCCTCATCTTCACATATCCTCAGAGCATAGAAACAAAAGATCTCCTGGAAGTTAGTGTCTAACCTGCCAGTTTCCACTACCTGATGAGCCAAGTAGCTCCCGTGGCCCAGAGGCTGCAGCAGGAGAGGAATGCAGACTTGGAGCCAGATCACCCCGGCCTGTTCTCCCTCCACTTTACCCAACTCTTTCTGTATATCCAGCTCTCTACTTGGCAAAACATCAAGCCATTTGTCCCCATTGTAGCAAGGCAGAGGCAATGGCCTTGTTGTGCTGGCTGGGTCCTTGCAGATGGCTCAGAGAAAGAAACATGGACTGGTGCTTTCACCATAGAAAGAGCCTCCTAAGGAGAGTTTTAAAAGACAGAAAGAAACCGGAGTGCTGTTCCAGGCTAGACTGCACGCTTGTTGAAGAGGATGTCTAATACCTGCCGTGGTTGCCCTCTGCTGCAGCCCTGAACTTGCATGGGAGCTCATAGTCTGCTCCAAGGACCACTGGCTGCATTATGAGATACAGTGACCTTGGCTTCTGATTCAAGCCTTGCTCGGATCTCTGACAGCCCTACCCACCCCCCAAAAGGCTGCCTCCCTACCCCAAGTCTCTCATAGTATTAACCAAAACCCACTTATCCTGCTCCAAGGCAAGAGGTGACTCCAAATTGTAAAGGAAGGGGACACACTATTTGGGCTTATTGTGCTAACGGTGCCCCTGACTCTCAGGCTCTCCGAAGAGAAACACTCTGTTTGCACATGCATTTAGGGCTTTCTAGGGAGGACAGAGCTAATGAAGTTGATCATTTCTCAGAGATCCAGGAGACAAAGGGGCCCTTGGGTCAACAACTTGTCCACCCAGGATTGCACCATCTGCTTGTTTTGGTACATTCCTGGAACTCCTGTCCCATAAACAGCTGACAGGAGACTCTGCTGGCCCTGACACTGCTCCTTTCACTGGTGACCTGTTGGTCAACAACACTGAGCGACATTGTTTGCTAACCCTCAACAAGGACCTCATGATCTTCGCTCCCATTTTTTATGTCCACCTCATCAGCTTCCCTCAGTAACCTGCAAATGAACTGCAAATGCTTTTCAAGGCAATAGCAGAAAGTAGCTCAAATGGTGACTGAAAATGATTAACCTAAGGAGATTAAAGAGACACAAACTCATAACAGAAAGCTGCCCTGCAGAGTGTTGTATCCATTTAGGTACGTTCAGTTGGAAAAAGTGGTTAGGAACAGAGCATTTTAATTGACTTCATTTAAACTGGGGACGATTCAAGGATTATAAAGAGAACTTTTCTTTGTGTAGCAGGAGCATTCAATTAGATTAAATTGCCCGGTGATTAATTAATTTAACACAGTGCTCACTGAGAAATTGCCATCGATACACATCTGTCAAATCAATTTGCCACAAATCGTCAAACCTCTGAGGTCTAGACAGTACATACAACTCCAGGGGACACCCATTTAGTAACTGACTCCTTGCTCTTCCAATTAAAAGTTCCGTGATGGCCAAATTTCACAAACTGTGGATGGAAAGAAAGAGTAAGTAGCTCACATAGCTAGCCAGCTCGGTAGTCCCCAACAGTCCATGTCAGCTGTGGAAGAGGGCATTCTGTGAGAAGAGTCACAGGAACCGAGAGCACTCAAAGACCTGTGAGTGGTCACTGTTTGCTTGGCTTTGTTCTGGGCACCACATCCAGATGAACTGATTTCAATCACAATGCTGTTCCATCCCCTATGAGAAAACAATGGGGACTCACCTGTATTGTCTTACAAATGATATCCAGACAAGTGAAGCAAGACTTGTCCACGCTCAAGGACCCAGTCCCTGCAGACAAAGGTCTCTCCTCCCTGGCGTAGTGCTCCAAAGTTTTGTGAGCGTAAATCCTATTTCATAAGATGCCGTGAGTTCTGAAGGAACATTCCAGAAGGGTTAACTTCCCTTCTTTCCAAACCATGTTCAGCAAGTCTGGGGGTCAGCAGGAGACCATCTGATCTGGAAGGAGTGGTGAGGTGTCTTCTCCTTCCTCATGCTGGGTCTTAAGCAAGCAGGAGCCTGCAGTGTGGGACGAGACATTCAGACACTTGATCTTGGACTGGGGAACTGTGGACTATTTGTGAATCTCTGAGCCATGCTAAGGGAAACAGATTTAAAGGGGAAGGTAGATGGGAACTACAGCAAGCAACCTGAAAGCACAAGAGTGACTTACAAGGAGATGCCTGTGCCTGGGGTGGGGGCAGGAGCCTTGGGTTATGAAATCCTGCAGGTCCAATATCCAACAGGAACCTCTTGTTCATCGGTAGGTGGATAGTGAACTGACACAATGGAATTGTATTTAGCTGTAAAGAAAACTAAAATTATGAAAATTTTAGAAAATAGATGGATCTGGAAAACATATTAAGCAAATGTAACCCCAAACTCAGAAAACCAAAACCACAAATTGTCTCTTATGTGACAATCTTAACCTATTATGTATACTTGTATGTAGTGTGTGTGTGTGTGTGTGTGTGTGTGTGTGTGTGTGTGTGTTTATGCGCACGCACGCCCGTGCACACATGCACGTGCATAAAGCCTAAAAAACTAGAAAGGAGACTAAGAGAGGATAAATATAGGAAGAAAAGATGGGGTAGACGAAAGGAGACGTGGAACATAAGGGAAATGGAGGACTTACAGTAAGAGATTGGGGAAGCAGGGGGTTTGGAGACATGAGGTGGGGAGAAAATCTACTAAAACAAACTGCTGGAAAATATTATAGTGATTTCTAATACCTTGCATGCTAAGTTAAAACAAAACATGTTTTAAGGAGTGTAGATTTTATGTTAACAATTGTTGCCACACTTTTAAATAAAATAACAACAACACTTAGGACTACTCAAATGATAATTTTGTTTAGGTGAAATAGATGAAGATTAACAAACAGTAAAACTGAACGAATTGTGTCCTTTTCAACATAATGACATGTATGAGGTGATTTATGGCTTGGAGCACATCTAGAATATTAAATACTATTCTTGTTATGTGTGTGCTTCTTAAATCATAGCTCAGGCGTTTAAACACAAGAGAAGCAGAATTCTAATACTTCTGAGCCCTAGTTTTACTGTTATCCATGGTTAGGAATGAAAGCTGAACACTGTATACATGGCAGACTTCATGACAGTGACAAAGTATTTGAGCAAAGTAACTTAAGGGAGAAAATGCTCATTTTTTCTCGGAATTACAGCAGTTTTGGTCTATCCTTTGAAAAGGGCCTTGATGGAGCACCTCACACCATAACAACCATGGGCTACTTCCTCCTCTGCCTCTGATTCCATTTGGGTATCCAGTCTGTAGGACAGTGTCAATTAACTTGAGACTTTCTCCTTAGTTATTCATCTTTGAAAAAGACCCTCAAACTCATCAAGACATGTTCTTTAGAGTCCCCTGGGTTTCTGTGAAGAGTGGATGAAGTCCTTCGTAAATGGGTATTGTTTGACATGGGCTCAACCATGCAAGGGACCCCAATGCCACAGGCCCATGTAAGTGGCAAAGCCTTCCCCCGGATGTAGCTCAGAAAGATGGCAAAGCCTTACTCTAGTCCAAGTGTGAGTGTTTACCAATGACTGACCAGCAGTACAGAAGCTATCAACCAGTGCTTCGTCCTCCAGGATGCAGCCTGAGACTGCCACTCTACAGAGATCTCCTACTGAGACAAGCTAAGCTGGCCCCTTGTCCAGCTGAGTACCATAAACCTGCCTCCTTGTTCAGCTATACATAATAACCTTCACTCAAAGGTATAAGTAACTGAATGCACCGAGCTTCTGGGCTGCTATTGCAGTTGGTGTCCTTTGTCAGGGAGAACACAAGCCACCATCCTAGCTTTCTATATGTGCCTATCTTTTCTTCATTCTCTCATTGTCCCAGGTAGGTTTGTCCCTGAGGCTCTTCAGAGGATGCACACCATGATGCCTATAAGAATAGTCCAAGCCATAGCCATAGGAAAAATGCAAATCTCCAGTCATGTTATAATTGGTGATTTAGTTTTAAAGGAAACAGTTTTTAAAAACATGACTAATAAGAGAAACATTCTTGTTTCCACTATAACAGGTTCCTTCCACATGGAACATTCATTATATGATTTATTAATTTTTTTTTACTCTATGTCATTTTCCAGATCATGACAATGTTGTGCCTCCCATTTAAGCATGTAAATGCATTTCTGCATATAGCCACGTATACATTTATCCATTACAAAGCATAATATTAAGAAATGCTTTTTAGCTGAAAGTCTATGCTTTCTTTTGAAGGAAGGAGTTCAATCTTTTTATTCTTCTCCTATTATAATCATTACTTTTTCACACATTCTGGGTTTTTCTGTTGTTTTATTGTGGTTCTGGGTCTAATATTGTATTATTGGTTATTATAACTCCTGGATAGCCCACCTTCTCCTCCTTCATATTTATTTAATTCTTGTCTATGTCACATGTATTCTGTCATTTTAGCCTTCAAAACGTTCTAAAGTTTTTAATTTTTACTAAAGTACAATTTATCTACATTAAAACCATCAGATTGTTGAAAAAAGAGTGATCTATAAGATTAATATATATGTGGTTCATCATTTTTGGATCTGTGAGTCTCTCCAGATTATTACTTTAGTTATCCAGTGAATTCACTAATTCTTCATTAATCAATCCACAAAAAGCTGCTCCACCAAATTCTAGGCAATAAAAGAACAAAAAGAAGCCAGATGTGATGGCATAACTCTACAATCCCAGCACTGGGGGCCTGGAAGCAGGAGCACCAGAGTTGAGCCTGGGATACATGAGACTTTGTCTCTAAAGATAGAAGAAGGAGGAGGAGGAGGAGGAGGAGGAGGAGGAGGAGGAGGAGGAGGAGGAGGAGGAGGAGGAGGAGGAGAAGGAGAAGGAGAAGGAGAAGGAGAAGAAGAAGAAGAAGAAGAAGAAGAAGAAGAAGAAGAAGAAGAAGAAGAAGAAGAAGAAGAAGAAGAAGAAGAAGAAAAAAAAATTAATAAAAGAATAAAGGCAATGACTTGTGTATTAGGTTTCCTTCTCGTGTAAAACTCTGTGGGCTTTGGGGATGCACCTGGATCACAAATGCCCTCCCTCCTTCCCTGCTATGGCTCATTTCCAGAGGAAGTCCAAGAAGTCAATTTAGGTCCCAGAGCACCCTCCAAAGAGAGTCAATGCCAGCCTGATCAGCCTCTCCTGGAGACCCAAACTCTCTCCTTTTTATTGTCCTTTCAGAGTTCTCCATCTTAGCTCCTCATGCAGTCAACACTCACTGAAGGTGACCCACACTGGGCACAGTGGGGGCTCCATCCTGGGTACAGTGGGGGCTCCACCCTGGGCATAGAGGGGTCTCCCACCCTGGGCATAGAGGGGTCTCCCACCCTGGGCATAGAGGGGTCTCCCACCCTGGGCATAGAGGGGTCTCCCACCCTGGGCATAGAGGGGACTTCCACCCTGGGCATAGAGGGGTCTCCCACCCTGGGCATAGAGGGGTCCCACCCTGGGCATAGAGGGGTCTCCCACCCTGGTCACAGTGGGGGTCCCACCCTTGGCACAGTTGGGGTTCCCTCCCAGACCCTAGATTAGATACAAACCACGCCCAAATATGTTTTCACAGAGATCCTTTATTAATCGGGAAGAAAAGTTAAAGTGGCTGCTTTCTGACTCAGGCAGAAAAACAGCAGCAAATGACCTTGCAGGTGCAACTTTTAAGGAGAGAAAGGGAAGGTCTGTGTTAGAGTGGGCTAGGATGCCAATAAAGAAGATAGATAATGAGGGAGGAGGGGAGGGGAACAAAGGAAAGGGGACAGGGGTATTTGTCAGGGAGTGGGGACAAAGGCCTGCCTCTGGATAGAGAGGAGACAGACTTGGCACATAGGTGGTTTATAAAGGTAAAGAGGAAAACCCCGTTGTTTGGAGGAGTTGTTTAAGTTTAATTTAGCATGTTAATGAGATGAGCCAAAGGGGTACACACACATGCCTGTATTCAAAACACTTACACACATAAAAGTAACACCAATATTTAAAAAGTATACGAAGTTGGGAGGGGAAGTAGTGGCTATGGGGACAGGGGAGGAATTAGTGGGGAAGGAATGAGATGCGATTAAAACACATCATGTGCATATATGAAATTCTCAAAACCAATAATAACAACAAGAACAAAAAAAAATAGAGACATGAAATCTAAGCCAGGGTGGTACAAGAGAAAGCCAATGGGATGTCATTGCATTCAGCACCAATGTAGCAAGGCTCCAGCCAACAGTGTCCTCAGAAAACACTGGAAAGCCAGGCTTCCACTGCCAGCTGCAGTGACCAGGCACGCCCCCCCCCACTCCTCCTGGGAGAGCTGTCAGAGGATGTGTGGTGGAGAGTTAAGAATTCACTTGTCTGTGGAACCAGGATCTATCCCTGATGCACAAAAGGACTTTAGGAGCTCATTCTCATGGAGGGATACTCCCTTAGCCTAGAGGCAGGAAGGAGAGCCTAGTCCCTACTCCAAAGGACTTGACAGATTTTGATGATCCCTCTGGGAAGGCATCACCCTCCCTGTGCAGTGGGGGGGGGGGGGTAGGGTGGGAGGGGAGAGGGGATCGGGAGGGCATGGAGGGAGAGGAAACTGGGATCAATATGTAAAATAAGAAAAAAGGTGTGTGTGTGTGTGTGTGTGTGTGTGTGTGTGTGTGTGTGTATGAATTGGCTATCTCTGGTGCCATGGTGCCCTAAACACCATGCCAGGACCTGGAAACCCCATGCTTACCCAGCTTTCGTGAGAAAACTTCTTATCATAGTGTCAATAGGAGCAGAATTGGTGACTTGGGCTTCAATCTTCACCAGGCAATAAGGAGGAAACCCACAGGTATAACTGTGGACTTCAACGTTCCTATCTCAACAGATAGAGCAACTGAACCGAAGCCCCAGTGACACTATCCATTACTTCATAAGCTCTAATGAATACATGGGCACCAAAACGTAAAACACACATGAAAGCCGGATAGAAACAGAAAACAAAAGTGGCAGGGGAAAGGAGGAGGCCTTCTCCACCTGCAGAGAGGGCTTCTCCACCTTCGGGGAGGGTTCTGTGGTTCAACCTTATCATATTGTAATCCTACCCAACACCCCTCAGGAAACACCCTGTGATCTCAGTTACTGAAAAACTTCCATAGCAATCCTTTCAGATCCAACCTGAGAAACCACCCAAATTATAACACAGCAGTTGTTAGACACTTACACAGCTCTCTAGCGAAGCATGCCCATGCCTACCATGTAGTCCCCGTCCCTACCCTCTTTCTATCAATGCCCACTCTTAAAGCTGTGTAAAATCTCATAATAAACTCCAACTTAGTTTTATAGTGTCATTTGTGAAGCTCCTGTCTGCCATGAACCAAGAGTCCCAGCTTCACACAGCACAGTCCTCTGGAAAGACCTCTAGGTGTCATAGCATCTGCCTGCAGTTGTGGCAGGATCCCACTCTTGATGCTGTTAACATAACGCTGCCTACTGTTACCGAGGAAAATAGAGCTGCTTGTAAATCTAACAAAATGCATACAAGGCTTGGTCTGCCTAAAAATGAAAAATACTAATCAGAGAAATCAGAACCGATTGCAGGAAATGTGCTTATGGGTTGGAAGATTCAATATAGCAAAGATGTCAATGCATGCCAAGTTATTATACAGGCTTCATTAAATTCCCATCAAAATCCTTGGACAGATATAGACAAGTTAATTCTAAAGGTTTTGCAGAAAAGCAACAACACTAAACATTTTCAGAAAGAAAAACAGAGTGGAAGTAATAAGCCTCAATTTTCAAGATTTGTTTATATATATGTATGTATGTATAAACATTATATATATGTATGTATAAACATTATATATATGTATGTATAAACATTATATATATGTATGTATAAACATTATATATGTGACAGAGAGAAAGAGAGAGAGAGAGAGAGAGAGAGAGAGAGAGGGAGGGAGGGAGAGAGAGAGAGAGAGAGAGAGAGAGAGAGAGAGAGAGAGAGAGAGAGAGAGAGAGAATGGAGGTACTGGTGAAGAGAAGACAGACACTGGCCAATATTCTGGAACAAAAAAAACTCACAAATAAACCCGCAGACAGATGTCCAACTCACTTGTACCAGGCCTTGGGTTTGATCTCGGTACAAAAAAAAAAAATGAATAAATAAACAAACTGACAAGACAAGACAAATCAAGACACAAAGGTTCTTTTCCATCCAGCCTGAGACCTCGGGACTGAGGGGGTGGAGGTGGTAGAAGGAGAGAACAGACTCTACCAAGTTATCCTCTGCCATGCGCAGGTATGCCCAAGTGCACACCACCAACCCACAACAAACAAATGATAAATAGAAAGGCAAGCCTGCGTTTAAAACTTCAGAATCAATTCAGCGAAGGCAGAGGCAGTGGTGCTGAGGCAGTGGACAAGAGACAAGAAACCTCAACCAAGGTCTTACATTTTATAAAAAAATAAAACATTACAGACATAAAAATAAATGTGAAACAATAACATTTTGGGGACATGGAGGATATAGGAAAAAATGAGATTAAAAACAAGGGCTTCGTAAAAGAGATCTCAGATGCCATGTCATAAAAAGAAATGTTAGTAAATTAGATTTCATCAAAATTAAAGCATTTTGCTTGGAAAACTCCCATTAAGAGGATCAAAGCTAAAGAGTAGAAGAAAACATTTGCCACTTAAGTATATATTCAGTAAAAGTCTAGTATCTAAACTGTGGTAACGAACTGTCAGAATTCAAAAGAAACACAAACAACAACAACTAAGATCCAATAGAAAAATGAATAAAATTAGGCGAGGGAGATGGCTCAGAGGAGAAAGATACACAACATACACTAAGCAGGGATTGGTGGGGGTATGGGAGGATGGGAGGGAGAAGGAACTGGGACTGATATGTAAAATAAGATTCTTTCTAATTTAAATGAATTTATAATAAATAAAAGGAAACAAATACATGTAGAAAAACAAAGCAAAACAAAAACAGAAAATGACCAAAGAAGATGTACAGCTGTCAAGTAAATGAAAAGATGCTACTGGCCTTAGAAAGCACTAATTAGGGGACTGAGAAGAGGCTAGTGGTCAAGAGCACTCTTGCTTCTCTTGCAGAAGACCCAGGTTCAATTCCTAGAGCCCATGTGGTAGCTCGGTACTGTCTGAAACTCCAGTTCCACAGGACTAACACCCTCTCCGGCCTCCCTACAGGGGCACGCACTAGTCATGCACTAGGTGCACAGAAATACGTGTAGACAAAGCATCCACACCTACAAAACAATAATAAAATCATTATTAAAACCAAAATGAGGTGTTGCTACACATACTTCAGAAAGGCTGAACTTTTAAAGTCAAATTTTAGTGAGATCGGATGAGAAAATGAGGACACTAGTTTATTTTTGCTGGGAAACAGTCCCAATGTTTCTTTAAAAAAAAAAAGAGAAGAAAAGAAATAACTATATACCCAGCACATAATTAAGCAACACCATTTTTCTAGAGAAAAGGAAAATATATACGTTCACACAAAGGTATTTCTTTTTTATTTAAATTTAATATAAATAATACAATTTTCTTATTTTACATACCAATCCAAGTTCCCTCTCCCTCCTACCCTCCCATCCCACCTCCCATCCACTCCTTAAAATGGGTGAGGCCTACCATGGGGAATCATCAGAGTCTGTCACATCATTTGTGGCAGGACCTAGGCCCTTCTCCCTGAATCTAGGCTGAGAGAGTATCCCTTCATAGGGAATGAGCTCCAAAAACCCAGTTCATATACTAGGGATAAATACTAGTTCTACTGCCAGCAGCCTCATTAACTGTCCAAACCCCCAACTCTCAATAACATTCAGGGGGCCTTGTTCAGTCTTGTGAAGTTTCCCCAATTGTCAGTCTGGAGCCAGTGGGCTCCCACTTGCTCAGGTCAGCAGTTTCTGTGGGTTTCCCCAGCATGATCTTCACCCCTTTGCTCATCACTCCTCCCTCTCTACAACTGGACTCCAGGAGTTCAGCCCAGTGCTTAGCTGTGTATCTCTCCTTCTGCTTCAATCAGTTACTGGGTGAAGGCTCTAGGATGGTAATTAAGGTATTCATCAATCTTATTATAGGGGAAGGGCATTTCTCCACTATTGCTTAGATTCTTAGTCAGGGTTATCCTTATGGATTCCTCAGAGTTTCCCTAGTGCCAGGTATCTTGTTAACCCCATAATGACTCCCTCCATCAAGGTATCTCTTTCCTTGCTCTCCCTCTCTGTCCTTCCAGAACCCTCATGTTCTCCTCCCCACTACCCTTCTTACCTCCCCACTCTCCTACCTCCCTCTCTCCTCTCCCCATGCTCCCAATTTATTCAGAAGAGCTTGTCTATTTCCCCTTCTGGGAAGAGGGGATCTGGGTATGTCTCTTAGGGTCCTCCTTGTTTCCCAGCTTCTCTGCGGTTGTGTCTAATATCCACTATGAGTAAGTACATACCGTGTTTGTCTCTCTGTGTCTGGGTTACCTCTCTCAGGATGATTTCTTCTAGTCCAATCCATTTGCCTGCAAATTTCAAGATATCATTGTTTTTCAACCCTGAGCAGTATGCCATTGTGTATATGTACCACATTTTCTTTATCCATTCTTCAGTTGAAAGGCGTCTAGCTTGCTTCCAGTTTCTGGCTATTACAAACAATGCTTCTATAAATATAGTTGACCAAGTGCCTTTGTGGTATGAGTGTGCATTCTTTGGGTATATGCACAAGAGTGGCATTGCTGGGTCTTGAGGTAGATTGATTCCCAATTTTCTGAGAAATCACCATACTGATTTCCAAAGTGGCTATTCAAGTTTGCACTCTCACCAGCAGTGGAGGAGCGTTCCCCTTATTCCACGCTCTCTTCAGCATAAGCTGTCATCAGTGTTTTTGATCTTAGCCATTGTGATAGGTGTAAGATGGTATCTCAGAGTTGTTTTGATTTGCATTTCTCTGATGGCTAAGGATGTTGAGAAATTCCTTAAATGCCTTTCAGCCATTTGAGTTTCTTCTTTCTTCTGTTGAGAATTCTCTATTTAGATCTGTACCCCATTTTTAACTGGATTATTTGGTGTTTTGGATCCTTGTGTTGCCAGGGGCAAACTGTACCTTGGCCACTCAGACTAATAACCTGGTCGTGATCTACAACCATGGTCTTACATAATGTAATAAGGGGAACAAAGGCAAAGTGCACGTGGTCTCTCCATGCTGTCTGTTAGAACTGCCTATAGACAATGCCCCCAAAAGTTTAATCTTTACAAAAGGGAGCAAAGTGCATCTGCTTCATTTTATGGGGTCCGGGAGAGAGCTCTGAATCACTGCTCAGATGATTAAACCTCTAACATTTGTAATATAAATGATGCCCACTACCCCAGGTTAGCAATCAAGAAAGTGAGCTGTCATCTCCCTCCCCCAACTTCTCTTAAAAGCAGCTATATACAAATAGCATTTTCTTTGTACACCAAAACATACCTTGAGTTTGTTACTTCTCTTTCTCCCCCGCCATTAGTTCTGGCTTCCAGAAGCAAGCATGCATGGTCACAATGCTCTTGTAATTTGTCTCTCCTTTATGCTGATGCTCCCATCCAATCTACCCTTCACACAACAGCAAGGATTTTCCTTTTGTTTTATTTGGGGATTGTTGTTGTTTTCTGAGACAGGGCTTCGTGTACACTAAGTGATCTGGGACTCCCTAAGCAGCTTAGGATGACTTTGAATTCCTGATCCTCCTGCTTCTGCTTCCCACCACAGGGGTACAAGTATGTGGCACCACAGTCAGAGTCTCTGAGGTGCTGGGGATCATAGCCAACCAAAGCTCTGTGCACATCAGGCAAGCACTCTATCCACGGAGCTGCATGCCCAGCCATCAGAAGTTATCTGAAAACAAACAGTGGCTCATAGTCTCCCAGACCTGTTATCTCTGGTGATTTCCCACTGCCATTCACCTGAATTCCAGCCCGCTCCCATGGTCTACAAGGTCTTGCATGTCGATGTCTGCTGTCTGTCACCCCAGTACTGTGACAGACAAATCTGAGGCAGATGGCTGAGTCCAGAGTATCTCAAGTGGACCTCTCAGGCCAAGGAGCAGAGGAAGAGTTCCCTGCTTGCAGAAGATGCGGACCTCTGGGGACTTGCAAGCAGGTTTCAAGATGTAATTTAACTTTAAAATCAATGTTGACTTCCACATCACATCAGGAAAGTGCTGTAGGACAAGAGGCCCAGGGAGGCCAGGCAGAGGGCCCTGGCCTTCAGGACTGAGTTCTTCCCATGAGACCTTGCCCTCTTGGCTTGGCCAAGTTTGCAGGCATGCTTTTGTCCTTATCTGCACCTGACTCCATCAGAGAAGAATGCAGCAGGGTTCTCTTTTCATTTATAGAGAAAACAAGAACAAAAAAGTAACTCCTCTCACTTTGCTAAAAGGAAAGATAACACAGGGGAGAGGGGGAGGTGAGACCATCATTTACAATTCTTGGCATTTCCTCTCTTAATTAATGATGTAATCAGAATGTAACCTGAAAGGTTTAAAAGTATAAAGCCATGTCTGGGGAGACTGCCTAGTGGTTAAGAGCATTTGCTCTGCAAACATAAGGACCTGAACACAATCCCCAGTACCCAGTACTGGTTGTGCCTGCCTGAAGCCTCTGCATGGGTCTCTGCTGAGACACTCAGAAACTTCAGAAACTAGGCAAGGCTGCTTTTTGCAGTGCAGCAGGAATCTCTGAATGATTATGGGCTCTGGGTGAGTAGACGTCATCCCAGGGCAAAGTGCAAACAGATAGCTTTCCTTTGCAGACTTTACCAAACGAGCCCACAGCTCCTCCGAGTGAGCTCCCTGAAGATATATTAGCTGCTCCCCATAAGGCCCGTCTGTGGCTTGAGTTCACCAGCCAAAATCAACCTGTGCAATATGCTCCTTCTATCCTCAACCAGCAGGCAGCTTTAACCCACCCCCAGATGCTGAATGAGCCTCGTCTCCAATGGAGGAGGAGCAGAATCCTTGGGCACCAGGCTGAGAAACACAGTAGTCCTGGACTCCCAGCCACAGCAGCAAAGAAGACAAACTTCAAAGCAGATTTCAAAAGACAAAGGAAGAAAAGCAACCCAAAGCAGCTCACCTTCCCGACAGCAGCGCAGGTGTGTTTTGTGCAAAGCCGAGACGGCGGAAAACTAGGCAGGATGGAGCAGCGCCTATAACCCTGCCCTGGAGTGGATCTGGGTGATTGCCAGGAAGGAGCTCACTGACTGGTCAGCCTTGCCCAGACGCGGAGCTTTCAGGTTCTCTGAGGTCCTGTCTCAAATAGAGGATAGAGAGTAATAGAGGAAGACACTCAACACCAATCCCTGATTTCACAGAGAACTATGCGCGTGCAGACACACACACACACACACACACACAGAGTGGAAATGAGGAGAGGCAAATTTTAAATAGTGCAGGCAAATTGAATCCAGTTTCCTCCAGACCTTGACGCTCCTGTCCTTTTGCTGTTGTGTCTTCCATGTCTTCTGCTGTGAACTGGCTCCTCGGTGGAAGGCAATAACCACGGCTGCCAGTCACAACGGAAGCTGAACTAACTTTGCTATGTCCTCCACTATTTTTGGATCAGATGTCATTGAGGATTCCTAGAAAGCAACAGGCTGGAGACAGATAAGCAAAGTTCATTGAGGACCCAAGGTTATCAGACCAAGTGCTCTCCCTTCCCTAATCGGGGCTCTGTGTGTAGCCAAGGCTAGCCAGCAACTCTCTAGCTCACAGTCCTCTTGTGGTGGTGTTAACATTACAGACGTGTGCCGCATCTGGCTCTGCAATCACATATTGAAGCACACTAAATTAGTAATAACAATTGAAAGTGTGTTGCCATCATCTATTGAGAATTTACCTTATGCCAAACACACATAATGTTATCTCACTTAACCCCCTGAAACAAAACAAAGTGTGTGTGCTTTTTTTATCTCTTTTTTTTAATCAGGTCAAAAAAAAAAAAAAAAAAAAAACAAGCAACAATACAAACCTAAGACACAGAAAATCACAGTGACTCCCTTGCTTAAGGTCACCCTGAGTAAAGTACTGTGATTCAAACCCCAGCACACCCCTCTCCAAACCTCATTCAGGTAATGATGTCTGCATCGTCTTTAGCCACAGAGCCCATCTCTACAGCCCAGGCCCCACAGGACTAGTTCTCCAAAGTGCGACCGCATGGCACCCTCCACTCTCCTGCTGTTATCTTCCCCACAGCACGGCCTACCTCGGCTTCTACAGAACACCCCATGCGTGGGTTGTCCTTTGACTTATAAGACCTTAACACGTGCCTGCCTCTGGTTTGTCATTCACACCTCCGAGACCTCCTCTCATCTTCCCTCCCAGCGAACAGAGGCACTCAAGCCACAGGTCACCGAGGTAAAGGGCATATTGATCGGAGTCCTATCAATACTAGAACTCACCGGCGCTTGCTCCTCCTCCTACAATGTATAACCAGGCAGAGCCGAGGACTCTGGCTGGTCAGCTACTCATCCACCTTCAGTACAGAACCTGGGATTAAGAGGACAACTCCCACACACACAATGTCGGAAGACAAGGTAAAGCAAGCTTGGGTTCCTCTGAGTTGGGCTTTGAGGAGATTGGGAATCTGTTCAGGTCAGCCGGCAGACGGAACTGCTGGGGACACTGGATGCAGTAAGCACAGATCCAAGCTGCTTCTTCACTTGGTCAATTACTAATCCATTTGGCTACTAAGCAAACCCGAGTTCTTACTCAGTAATCAGAGTTTTAAGGATAGTTTTTGCTGGTTTTTGATTAGTCTGCATAACTTTCCCAAGTGCCACTGTAGCCTGTCACCAGAGAAATGTGCTAGCACGCCCAAACCTAGGGCAAGTTCACCAGAATCTAAAAGTGCATCTGCAATGTTCAAAAACGCCCATGTACAAAAGACAAGAGGGGAGAGACTGTGCTGGACTAAGAGATGGAGAACTGGCAGCAGCGATGCAGCTTACCTCAGACAGCAGTAAGAAGGAAAGACTTGACGAGTGCACTCTGGAGAATCTGGCTTTGGGCTGACTCTCTGCTGATTATTAGCATAGTTAGTGTTGTATTCCTGGGTGTGACAGTATCGCATTCAGATGGGGAGATGTTCTTAAGGAAAGTACCTGTGGAAGTCACCAGGAATGAGGTGACACAAATAATTTGCAGCTTATTTTTTAAGTGGTTTGGCCAAAACAATACACATTAAGAAATAAATGTGGTGAGTGTTAGCTGGGTGATCACTGATAAGCAAAGGGAAGGCTTGGCTTTGGAAGCATGTGGAGGCAAATCAAACAGTTCCCCCTTCCTAGTCCATCAGTTGGGGCTGCAAAATCTGCTCTTTTATTTAGCAGTGGAAGTTTAAATGTTCCATACTAGGATATCTGCCGCAGACCAGCTATGGCCAGGCGTACTTATCCCTCTTAACTCGCCCTGAGCATAGCTTCCTCGGCCACAGAGTAGAGGTCATCCTGCCTGCTCTTCATGTCATTGGGGGTATTATTAATGATGTATGAAAAGTTGATAGATGGTTGCTGCCTAAGATCAATCTGTGAGATGATAGTGATATGGTTAGAAAGGCATTTGTTGTATGCCCTCTGCTAAAGGAGACCACATTACCTATCTTCACTTTTACAATAATCCTGTCCAAGGCACCTCCTGAGCTCAGCCACAGCATGCCAGTCTCATAATCCACCCATCACCTGTTGTTTATGACCATTTTACAGGTAAAGAAACTGAGGCACAGGGATACTAGAGGACATCTAGGTCCTCTTTCTATGTTTTCTGACTTTCACAACTACTTGACTATGCCAATAGATGGCATATGACATCTAAGCCACAAAATAAATACCACAATTTATTTCATGTTAAGGTTCAACTACTTCTGTATTAAGTTTAAATTTTATACATTAGGTGTGTGTGTGTGTGTGTGTGTGTGTGTGTGTGTGTGTGTGTGTGTGTATACTCATGCACACATGCACACATGTGCTCCTGTCACAGCACACGTGGAGGTCAGAAGACAACTTTCAGGAGTCAGTCCTTACTCTCAACCATGTGGGTACCAGAAATTTAACTCACAAGCTTGGCTGTACCTACCTGTAGCTGCTTAGACTATTATATTTTCCCGTGTTTATCTGATGTGTATTTTACATTAGACATGGGAACTAATATTTCCAGCCAAAATGTATTAAACCCAAAGTAAAACTTGACCGTTAAAAGTGTTTCCAGCTTGGCAGCCCCTGGCCTATGAAGGAGTTTAGAGAAAGGACTTGAAGATTTTTCTTCACGTGCCTTCTGTACAAGTTACTTCTGTTCCCTCATTTCCCCAAGTGGGAAACAATGACTATCTGCAGGGTTTTTGAGAGAACAGGCAAACCTTTTTAGGAGCCCAAGGCATGGACTGAGTGAGAGCCAGCTGGCTGAGTCCTCACTCTGTCTTAGCTCTCTCTAGCTACCCATGCCAATCTCGTTGCCATTAGCATGGGTGGGTGGAGGTAGATGGGATTTTTTTGTGTGTGTGCTTAGTTTTCATTATCATGCAGAAATAGTTTTGAGAGTAGATATATGGCCATACCACCACATAATATCTGCTAAGGACCTTAGATGGAGAGACAGTCTTGGCTTACCCAGAAGTGTTAAATCTAACATCATGCATTCCTGAAAGTGAAGAACTCATCAAGACCCAAGAGATGCAATGTGACAAGGACATGATCTATCATTGTTGGCTGTAAAGATGCAGGAAGAGCCCCCTTCATCAAGAAGCATGCTATCCTCTACAATTATAGCCAGCAGGAAACCTCAGGGTCCTACCACCACGAGGAAGTGAATCCTACCATCAACTCAAATTTTCTGCTATAGTCTCAAAGGGAACATAGCCTGCTAAGATTGATTACAACCTGCAGAGACTCAAACAAGACCTCTAACCTATGCACCTGTAAGACAAATTGGGGTGTACTCTTCAAGCCACTGAGTTGGTAGGAACTTTTCATAGCATCAGTGGAAAATTGATGCAAGGAGTAAATGAGATAATCCGTATAAAGTAGCAACTGGAAGCATCCTCATCATTGGGCTCCAAAGCTGTGTTTACTCTCCACCTCGCATCAGAGTAGCTACACTGTAGTGAAGGAGAGTAGGCCAGAGCCCTCCCGACTCACCTGATCCCTCACTGCTAATGATGATCATTTTCTGTAAATAAAAAAAATCCTGATCCTTGGAAACAACTTGAGGGGAGATGACTTGAGGATAAACCACTCACCCAGTAAATGTAATTCCATCCTAGCTTTTATTTTAAGAGTTTCAAATGTCTTACTACATTTTAGACAGTCATTCAAGCATGTAGTATGTGTGTATGCATATCTTAAATATTACTTGCTTCTGTATAAGATATTTTTATGTATAAATGTGTATATTATTTGTAATAAATACACAATGTGTATGATGTAGATGAATATATGCATGTATCTTCAGAGGGGAGAGGCAGGGAGACAGACAGACAGTATTTTTGGTTGTGAGCCTAGTCTTTAACAACTGAACCATCTCTCCTGCCCAGATAGAAAATATCTTTGCATCTGTTCTGAGGTCAGGACAAAATCACTGACAGAACCATCCTGGACAATGGCCATATAAAGCTATAAAAAAGAAGAAAGTTGTGTATATCTATAGACTGCACACACCCAAGCTACACACATACTAAGCCCCAGAACAGTCTTGTTTCAGAGTTAGTGAACTTCTAAGTTCTCTAGGAAGGTCCCATGATACTTTGTTGATGGTTACACTGAGCTGGAATTTTACTAGAGAATCTGGGTACTGATAATTATTTTTCTTTATGCTGGGATGCAGAAATTTACAATCTAGCAATTCAGACAAAAAATACAAAGATGAAGATGCTATAAGGGAAATAGGCAGAGGCACTTAAGGTGAAAAAAGAAAGGAAGGAAGGAAGAAAGAAAGAAAAGAAGGAAGGAAGGAAGAAAAACTAAGGAAACAAAACTCCATGTTGATGTGACTCATCCATTCACCCAGCAAAACACCTGCTATGTCTTGTGCTACTTGGTTGAAATTTTAGATTATATGATGGCAAGCCCATTTCCCTATAAAACACCTAATAGTATAAATTTCAAAAGTATTTTTTACCTCTATTTCTCCATCCTCGTGAAAGAGTCACTTTTTTGTTTATTCTTCAATGGAACATTTTATGCACAAGTCAAACAATATTTGTGTGTAAGTCCTTTTCAAAGCATTAGTGAGCTAAAGCTGTATAGCATGCAGGCAGTTTTCCAAGCATGCAGAAGGCACCAGGCTTGACTCCTAGCACTGTAAAACATCAGTGAATCAATTGTGTGACAAATCACTCACTAAGGTTTACAATTTCATTTTCTGGGTAAAACCAAGCCGAGCTGGGTTTAATGGCTCACTGTAATTCCAGCACTCTGGAGGCAGAGGCAGGAGGATCTCTGTGAGTTTGAAGCCAGCCCCGTCTACATTATGTGTTTCAGGCTATCCAGGGTTACAAAGTAAGACCATGTCTCTAAACAAAAGCAAACAACAAAAGCCAATAGATCTGGTCACATTAATCTTTCAAGTTGCTGCATAGCATTTGTATGTATCTGATTTGTATTTTGATGCCACTGAATCTGTTTGGCCATCCTGTTGAATGACAGTTCTTTCTGAAAGCTGCTGTTGTAGGTAACCTGACCTGTGAGTCTGTATGCATGACTCCTTTCAGCTGACTAGATGAGTAGTTAACTATGAGTTGATTGCTCTGCAGTTTTAGGGTAACTTCCTTCTATTGGAGAGAAAGAAATGGAGCCTAACTCACAACTCTATGCTCAGACTCATGCGAATCCTGCAAAGTACTCTTGCCTGAATTCTGGCACAGATCACGATAAACAGGATGCCTCTGAAGCAGATGCTGGGTGTTTCTGTCGAGTGGGAATGTCTGGAAAGGCCCCATCTCTACCATAGGACTCTTCTGCGCTGGCAGGTTCTTTTTTTCCCTTTAACAGCAATTCTAATTCTCAGTTCTGACTTTGAATCTTGAAAAAAAATTAATGTGAGGCTGGCAACTAAACTCAATCGGGGAAGTGTTTGCCTAACATGAACAAAGCCACGGACTAGCGCCTAGCAGCCCACAAGCAGGGTATAGTGGTGCATGCCTATTAATTCCAGCCCTCTGGAGGTGAGTTGGAGAGCAGATGTTCAACATCAGCCTCCGCTACAAAACAGAGTTCAAAACCTGCCAGGCCTACGGCTTCTACCTCTCCTCTCTGTCCCCTTTCCTTCTCTGTCCTCTGTGTGTGTGTGTGTGTGTGTGTGTGTGTGTGTGTGTAAGACACAAAGAAAATGTTAGATTTGTATCCTAGAAAATCTGTCCTGCTATTTATTTTTCTTTCAGCTTTAGCAACATAAGAAAATGGTGAACAACTTTCACATTCTCCTAGAATAACACCTTCCCTGTCGAGCATGGGGCTACTGTGATTGGCTATGGAAGAGCGAGCATGAGGCTACTGTGATTGGCTGTGGGAGAGAAAGAACCAGAGACTGTTGGAGTCTGTGTGGCAGAGATGGGGGGTCAGGTGGCAGAAACTACTGCTTCCCAGCTTTGTTTTTCATCCTCAGATCACTGGAGCTTTGGCTTTCACTGTCTTCACTGCTGTGCTGGGTTCCTTCCAGTTTGGATATGACATCGGAGTGATCAATGCACCTCAAGAGGCAAGTGAAACACACACGCGGTTCTTTTAGGGCAAACCCTATCGTTATTTCCTGCCCAGAGTATCATATGTTCTTCACACACGAAGATAAACTGTCCACGTGAGAGACATGGGGTGAGCCTGGCCAGCCGAGTACAATGTGCATTCGTTCACAGCTGATAATTTGGCCATGATCCTGGGTTAACAACCCTCTGAGTCAAAAAGAGCAGTGCATAACTTTTTTATCTCTGACACTGCTGTTCTCTGAGCTCAGAGAAAATGCTAACTCAATACCTCCTGCTCAAGAGGTCTAAAGGCAAGAATTCCTTGCAGCATTCAGTCATAACTGTCACCCGAGCATAAAAGAAAAATGCCAGGGAACAAGGGGAACAGCAGAAGGATGTGTTCCATTCACTGCACAGTCACGAGCACCTGTCTATTTGCATCAGGCTTTCCACGACCAGATCATCCAAACCTTAGACTTATTTCTATGGCAGATGAGAAACACTAAAATGATAGCTGTCCTTCCCTTTCCCTGTCTCCCATAGACCTTCAGCACAAAATAATACAAATGATAGCTCAAAAAAGTTTGGGTTGTCTCCACTGTGGTGGAGAGAGTTCATGGTCCTTTGTGAGGAAGCATATTAGAGAATTCCTACCATTTCTGTATGCTTTCTGTGTATCTGTGCTCTGCCATATGCAGTGAGATCTCAGAGAGGGAAGTCTCACTCTTCCCAGATGTCACAGCCCCTTAGCTAGGGGACCACGACCCACAGCCCATGCCCTTGTGCTCCAACTCCGACTGGGAATGAATATACCTCTGGAAGGAGTGCAATAAGGAAAGGGTGTGGGTGCTGTTCAAACATCTACCACATTTCATCCTTGTATCTGCTTTTCTTACAGTTCTAAGAAACATGTAAGATACCACAGGGTGTCAACACTTGGATGTGTGTAGACCAGTCTAACAAGGACTGCTCCTCAGCTCCTAGGGCTGAAAGATGGTTTTTCATTAAGTATATACTGTCCTTAGCATGTTAAGCCTCTTATTCTGGCTTCCAGGGAATAATTCTGGGGGGAGGAGGTAGGAGGCCAGAGTCAGATGTTTTTCTATAGATAATGAAAGATGATGATGATGATTAAGCCTCCTAGGATCCAAGCCAAACTAGAAATCCTTCCTTTCTGGACGTCTTTTCCACATCCCCATTCAAGCCATTCTTTAGTTTTATCAGACAGATAGACTAAGGTTGCCCTCCTTCAATCTAAAGTCCCAGAGTCAGAACTGAAAACACAGACCCCTTCCAGCATTTTCTGCTGGTTGAATAACATTTGAAGATATTTTTAAATCACGATTTTTCATTAGCAGAACAATTATACCTGCCCATTGCAGAAAATAGAAGATAAAATCACCTGCAATTATTTCTATTTTTTTTTATATTAAACTGCTAAGGCCATTTTGTATAATTTCTTTCGGCCTTTCTCCATGCATACATACTATCACTATAGGACAGCCACCTATGGGACAGACTGTGCATAGTGGATGCCAAAATCTGCCTGTGGCTCAGCTTGCTTTACAAATAGGACTTTATTCATAACCAGAAAAAGTGAGCAGCTGTGGTCAGGTGCTTGTTGGAGAGGAACTGACCAACTTACTGGGGCTGAACAATGATGGATAGATTCTGAGAAGAATGTTGTAGAGGAGGGAAAGCTACGGGGTGCATCTTCATGGCCCCAGAAACACCATATAAAATGTGGCTAGAAATTTAGCATTGAAGACTATTCCTTTTGAGATATATGGACCTCTGTGATAACCCATAGGAGAAGTCTTCATACTTTCTCAGTTCTATCCAAGTTGTATATCTTGAAAATTCA
Organism: Cricetiscus sungorus; assembly: GCA_030556225.1. NCBI lineage: Eukaryota > Metazoa > Chordata > Mammalia > Rodentia > Cricetidae > Cricetiscus > Cricetiscus sungorus. The sequence continues at coordinate 52,397,177 of JANBXA010000730.1, forward strand.
TCAACTCTAGACTTGTCCACCTGGGTCTATTTGCATGAACTGTTAGGAAATCTAAGACTAAGCCTATAGCTTATTTCTGCCAAGGATATAACACCAGGTGCTAACATTTTATATAGTTCTAACTTTAGTATTTACTCAGAACTTTACCAGTAGCCATTTCTTCCTTTTATGTTACTATTAAATCCTTTGTGCAAGACTAACAGTCATATAAAAAAAAATCTATCTTCTGTACCTGAAGAGAATCTTCAGTGTAAGTAATTGTCACCATTTAAAAATTGGAAAGCTCTTCATAAAAGCCAAGATCTCTGGCAGATATTAAAAACGCAAAGGGTACCCATTGATGAGCTTTTCCTTTGCAACCTCCTTACTCATCTGGGACAGATGCTGCCATGCCACAAAGCCATGCACCTGCAGCCATCGTCCTTCTAGGGCAAAGTGTACTTCAGGGTGCCCTTCCCAAGTACTCCACACTTCTCTCAGGCGTCTCTTCCCACCTTACTCCCGTTGCCTGTGTCCATCATCTCTCTTTGACAGGACATGACCAACTGTAAATCAGTCCACCCATATCTGTATTGCACAGCTCACACAATTAGGCTGCCCTGTTTAAGCACCCAACAAACATTCAAAGGGAAATCAAAAGCTGTATGTGCAATTTCGAAGTCATGGATGTCTCTCCCTATTTCCTCAGGTAATAATATCCCATTACCAACGTATTTTGGGTGTTGAGGTGGATGACCGAAGAGGCACCAGTAACTATGCTGTCAACAGCACAGACACCCCACTCATAACCACGCCAGCGCCAATGTACATAACACCAGCCCCCCAGACTGACAGAGAGGCTTCAGGATCTGCGCAACTCATCACTGTGCTCTGGTCTCTGTCTGTGTCCAGCTTTGCAGTGGGTGGAATGATCGCCTCCTTCTTTGGTGGGTGGCTAGGGGACAAGCTTGGAAGGTGAGTTTAATATGTAAATATAAACACAGCCTTAATATTTTGTTACTGCTTTTTATAGAGAGATATCTTCTTCCCATTGGTGGGATAGTGTTAACTTTGTTTTTCTGCTTAGGCTTCTGTGAGCAAGGTCATGGTTAGGCCAAATCAATAGAAAACATTGTTGCAATCATTGGGTAAATCCTGGTCACTGTGGAAGTATTTGCAGAAAAAAAGTGAATTCCATGTTTATTTCTAGAGACTTTGATCCTCTGGTTTTGTAAGATTTAAAACCTGTGAGGAACGTGCCACCAAATTACACCAGTTCTCAAACACTGTTTTCACTTTTAAGTTACAATTTGGCACTTGTATTAATCAAGTCCTATGGTCAGACCTCATATCGTCACCACATCACTGAGCACAGGGTTCCACTTTCTGTGACACTCGGGCTACAATCTTAAAGCCCCAACCAGAGACGACACTAGGGAAGAGCTTCCCAACCCCGGTTCCTAGTCCATGCTTTGAATTAAAAACACCTGTGTCCTGAGAAGAGGAATAGCTCAGTGGTTAAGAGGTAATGCTGTGCTTGCAGTGGGCCTGGATTTGGTTCCCAGCACCCTCTCTACCTGTAACTCTAGCTACAGGTGACCCAATTCACATTCAAGACCACCGAGAGCACCTATACTCACTCTTGCCCATACCCACCCTCAAGACACATAAACACACACTCAAATTTTAAAACAGATTTTAAAGAATGCATGGGTGGAGTCATTTCCTTCATACATTTGCTAATGAATGTACTAAAGTTAAGGCTTCTGATAAGTTAGGACAGTAAGTTATTATTTTGTACATTGATTTTCATTTTAAGTGAATTCAATTTTCTGTGTTAATTACCTTTTATTTTCACAACGCATGCCAAACATGGAAAATTTAGAAAATGCAAAAAAATTTTTTTTTGTTTTGAAAGAGAAAGAGGCAATTTGGTAATTAGTTTCATAGTTCTGGATTTAATTCATTTTATCTTTCTATTTCCTAATATAAATTATAGCTTTGAACTCACTAATTATAAAATTCAGATACTTTCTTCTAATTAAATTGTAAAAAAAAAAAAAAAAAAAAAAACAAAACTAGTAAAAATGTAGAAGCTGACTATTCATGAAGGAAACTACTTTTCAAATGCACAATAAAGTTCAGGTTATTGTAATATCCTTAGGTAAGAAAACTACTAGTTTTCTATGTAATCTCACAGAGGTCTGCCTACCTCTGCCTCCCAAGTACTGGAATTAAAGAAATGTGCTACCACACCTGGCTACTAAAGAACTTTCAATTATTTAAGTTTTTAGGCATATATTAATTTTATTTTTAGTAATTAAAAACCCATTATTTTTAGTAATGGGTTTCATTATAACATTTTCATACATGTACATTAAGTATTTTATCATATTTATACCCCAGTATCTTCAATCTCACTCCTTCACACCCTCAAATCACCTCCCCCTTGCCAACTAGTGACCCCTTATGCTTTCCTATTCCTTTTCCTTGTTCTTTATTCCCTTCTTTTTCTTTCTTAGTGAACAAATGGGTTTAATTAATAATTTTTACAAGCATGGAAGAGGGTTTTTTTTTTTTTTTTTTTTTTTTGAGAGCCTGGGAACCCTAGCAGCTGTTATTCCACTGAGGAGAATCTCTCTCCTTCTTCCAGCAAGCATTTGCTATCTGTAGACCCTTAGGGAGGGTGAGGACCCTGCTCTACTGGGACTGACTGCTGGCTGGCCCAATCGCCTATTGTCATCTTTGCCCTGCCCAACAGAATAGACTATCAGCTTGTAACAACTTCTTAGGGTAAGCTATTAGCTTTGTGCATCCTCCCTCCTTGAAAAGAGAAAAAGCATTCCCTCGAAGTCTGAGCAGAGAGTCACCCTCTAACCGGGTCTCTTCACCACAGCCCCAGGGCCAGCCAGCACTAGAACACTAAGGTAGTTCATGATTTCCTTGCATCTTCTTGCCACTGTAATGAATTATCACTAGGCTGGTGACCCAAACAACAGAAATTAATTTTCTTTCAATTTTGGAGGTCAAACTCGTGACATTCATTATCCTTGACTAAAGCCAAGAAGTTTGCCGGGCTGATTCCTTCTGGAAGCTCTGGGGTGGGGGGCAAATCCCTGCTTTGTCCTCTCCAATTAATACTAGCCCCCTGTTACTTGCTCATGGCCACTTCCCATCTTTAAAAGACCCATAGTTTTTACAAATTCAAACACATTAAAAATGCAGTGCCTTTAATACATCAATCTCTTTAAAACTCCAAAATCTCTTTTAAAAGTTTGAAATCTCTCAACTGTGGGATCCTGTAAAAAAAAAAAAAAATCAAAATTAAGATAAATACTTCCTTATTTCAATATGGAAGAACCAGGACAGAATCACAATCTGAACATAGCAAAAGCAAACTCCAACTGTATAAATAACTACATGTCCAATGTCTGGAACTCACTCATCATCTTCTGGGCTCCTCCAAAAAGTGGCATATGTCACTTCTCCAACTCTTCCCTTGGGATCACACACAGCTTATCTTCTAATCTCCAACAGGCTCCACTCCGATGCTTGTACTGTAAGAACAGCAGTCATCCCATGATACTGGCATCTGCCAAACACTGGGGATTTCTGCTGCAACTGGGCAGCACCGATAGTCACTCATAGGCTCTCTGTATTGCCAAGCCTCAACTTCTCTGCATGACCCCTTCATTCCTGGACCTTCAACTGCCACTATGGCTGCACCTTCACCAGTGGTGTCTGCTGGCCTTTCAGTGCCAAGCCTCAGCTGCTTTTCATGACCCTTTCATGCCTTCAAAACCAGTACAACCTGGGTACACTTATACTACCAAGTTTAGCCAGCGTGAGTTACAACATTGGCCACTGTCTTAGTTAGAGTTTCTATTTCTGTCAAGAGACACAATAACCATGGCAACTCCTATCTTACTATTTTTTACTTAATTTTCAAGAAAGCGTGTGTGTGATTTCCACATGACCACTTTTGTTAGTGATGCTTTATTGCTATTGCCAGCTTCAAAATGTACTGTACAAACGGTGGATATGGTAGATCGTGCCTATACTTCTAACACTCAGGAGGCTGAGACAGAAGAATTAATGCAAATTCAGGGCCAGGTTAGGTCACGGAGTGAATTCTAAACCAGCCTAGACTCTGGAATAAGATCCTGTGTCAAAAATAATGGAATTCTTTAAATTTTGTTACTGTTAATACATAGATTTTACAAATATGCTGGCTTTGTGTGAAAATAAGGGTAACTATAATTATGACAAACTTTAGAGAAATTTTTTCATCTACTTCCAAAAAATGTTTATGAAAGGAAAGTTGACTTCAAAGCAGCAATTAAAAATCTTTACTATCAACAAAACAATAAAGAGACAAAAGATGGGTAGCAATTACAAAATCAGTTTTCCAGTCACCAAAACAGTGTTCTTTAAAAAAACAAATTGTAGAAAAATCAAATAACTTAGTAAGTATCAAAAGTGTCGCCTTAAATCAAACCACTTGGCCTGGCATGGTGGTTCATGCCTATAATCTCAGGACTCTGGAGGCTGAGGTAAGTGGGTCTTTGAGAGTTCAAGGATAGCCTGGGATAAGAATAAGGTCCAGTTAGCTAGAGCCACATCTCCAAGACACAAAACTAAAGCAAAACAAAGAAATTGTCTCTATGGAAACAAGAGTCAGGTAGATGAAAGCACATCATGACTAGCTCACTGCTCGTACATCTGCTCACAGATCAGGAAGTAGCAGGCATGCTTCAAGAATACCATGCTAGCTTTTCAGTAAAGCTAAAAATATTCATAGGTAAAAGGCTCGACATGGTCTGAAAACAAGTAATTTCTTCACATTTTGGTGCTGAATATTAAATTGTTTTTAAATTCTCAGGATCAAAGCCATGTTGGCAGCAAACAGCCTCTCATTGACTGGAGCTCTCTTGATGGGGTGTTCCAAATTAGGACCATCACATATCCTCATCATTGCTGGAAGAACTATATCAGGATTCTACTGTGGTAAGTGAGATGCATACAGGTCATTATCTGAAAGTTACTCTAGGCAAAGATGTGTAGAGCCTATGATGGCATCACAAAGGAAGGCAATGAAAGAAAGTAAGATGGAACTGTGATGCTATGCATGTCCCTGTTTCTGTCCATGCCAACAGCATCAGTTCCAGTTTGATCTCAAATAAATTGTATAACTGGTTCTCTTTCATTAAATGAAGATGACAATAATATCTGCCTCTAGTACAGCCATTCTCAACCAGTGGGTCAACAATCCCTTTGGGGCTGAATTACTCTTTCATAGGGGTTGCCTAAGACTATCAGAAAGCACACACATTTACATTGCATTATGATTTGTAACATGCTAATTTACAGTTATGAAGTAGCAACAGAAAACAGTTGCTGGTGGGGTCACCACAACATGAGGACCTGCATTAGAGGGTCACCACATTGGGAAGGTTGAGGATCACTGCTCAAGAGGAACTAGGGGAACATATGAAATGTGTCCAGCACAGCGTCTGTCAGGTACTAAGTGGAGATACCCACCAGCTGTGGCTACTACTCCTGTGCTGACCCAACAGCTGGAGATCGTCCTCTTTAGACCCTGATCCTGGGCTTATAGTCTGTGCTGTGGTGTCTCTGTCTTTCATAGGTGTGACCCACCCTCCTAGACTGGATTTTAGACCACAGTATCTAACCCTGATGTTTTCCAGACATTGCTGCTTGAAGCAGTAGAACTGTGGTGTCCAAAGAAGAAGTAACTGGGAAGAAATAGCTAGTGGGTTCCTTCCACCCCTGAACTTCCTGTCTGAGCAGCAGCACTGGGTTTAAGAGACAGGCTTTTTTTTTTAATTAAATATTTATATTTATTTTACATACCAACCAGTTTACCCTCCTCTCATTCTCTCCTCTGCATACTTTCTAAGCATCCCCTGCCCCATATCCACTCTTCATAAAGGGTAAGGCCTCCCATGGGAGTCAACAAAGCATGGCATATCAAGTTGAAACAGGACCAAGTTCCTCCCTTCTGCATCAAGGCTGAGCAAGGCATCCTACCATAGGAAATGGGTTCCAAAAAGCCAGCTCATGCACCAGGGACAGAACCTGGTCCCACTGCTAGGGGCCCCGCAAACAGACTAAATTACACAACTGTCACCCACATGCAGAAGGCCTAGGTCAGTCCCATGCCAGCTCCCTAGCTGTCAGTCTAGAGTCCATGAGGTCCCACTGTTTTGGGTCAGCTGTCTCTGTGGGATACCTATCATAATCTAGACACACCCCCTTGCTTTTATAATCCCTCCTCCTTCTCTTCAACTGGACTCCTAGAGCTCAGCACAGGTTTGGCTGTGCATCTCTGCATCTGCTTCCATCAGTTACTGGACGAAGGCTCTCTGATGACAGTCACCAATCTGATTACAGGGGAAGGCCAGTTCAGGCACCCTCTCCACCATTGCTAGGAGTCTTAGCTGGGGTTATCCTTATGGATTCCTGAGAGTTTCCCTGGCAAACGTTTCTCTCTAACCCCATAATGGCCATCTCTATCAAGATATCTCTCTGTTCTCCTCCTCCACACCTCCCCCCAATTCAGCCATCACATTACCTCATGTTCCCATCCCCCATCCCCTCCCCTCTACCCTCCTCCATTCCCACTTACCCAGGAGAACTCATCTATTTCCCTTTCCTAGAGCGATACTTCTTAGGGTTCTCCTTTTTTACATAGCTTCTCTGGGGCTATGAATTGTGGCCTCATTATCATTTGTTTAATGTCTAATATCCACGTATGAGTGAATACATACTGTGTTTGTCTTTCTGAGTCTGGCTTATGCATTTGCTTGTAAATTTTATGATGTCATTGTTTTTTGTTTTTTAACCACTGAGTAATACTCCATTGTGTAAATGTACCATATTTTCTTTATTCATTCTTTGGTTGAGGAACATTGTTTTCAGGTTCTGGCAATTACGAATAATGCTGCTATAAGCATAGTTGAGCAAGTGTTCTCCTGGTATATGATTGAGCATCATTTGGGTATATGCTCAAGAGTGGTATTGCTGGGTCTTGGGGTAGATTGATTCCCAGTTTTCTGAGAAAGCACCATACTGATTTCCAAAGTGGCTGTTCAAGTTTGCACTCTGGCCAGCAGTGGAGGAGTGCTCCCTTTATTCCACACTCTCTCCAATATAAGCTGTCATCAGTGTTTTTGATCTTAGTCATTTAGATAGTTATAAGATGGTATCTCAGAGTTGTTTTGATTTGCATTTCCCTGATGGCTAAGGATGTTGTTGAGCAATTCCTTAAATATCTTTTGGCCATTTGAGTTTCTTCTGTTGAGTATTCTATTTTTAGATCTGTGCCCCACATTCTAAGTATTAAAGTTAGCTAAAAATGACCAGAAATAGAATTTAAATTCGAGTTCCTGGGTGCTTATTTCTGTCATTATTTCCTTAAAATATAGAGAATGGGACAGGGAGGTAATGTTCTCTTAGTCATGCTCCATGGGCCACAGGTCAGAGTCACATGTAAAATTCTGCAGAGGTGCAAATGTCCTACCAACTATGTGAATGTGCATTTGAGACATTTGAAACAATGTGAAGTGTTAAATTATATACTAAAAATAGTCAACAATAGTACTTTTTGTTCAAAGACCATGTATTTTTATTTAGAAGGTGGGCATTCTCAAACACAAAACTGATAATAAATCTTAATTTTAAATTTAAAAAAAAAAAACTCTGCAATTAGTAAATGTCTGGATATGACACTATTACAACACACCTAATTACCTGTATGTTTAAGAAACCTACAGGAGGTCTAGAGTGACAGCTCATTTGTTAAGAGCAGAACAGACACTGAGAGCAACAATTAATAAATGGAACCTCCTGAAACTGAGAAGCTTCTGTAAAGCAAAGGACATGGTAAATAAAATAAAACAGCTCCCTACAAAATGGGAAAAGATCTAAACCAACTCACATCTGACAGAGGGGTGATCTCCAAAATATACAAAGAAATTAAACATCAAATACCAAACAACCCAATTTAAAAATGGGACTCTACCAAAGGACCTAGGTTCAGTTCCCACATAGCATCTCACAACTATTTGTAAACTCCAGTTCCAAAGGATCTGATGTCATCCTCTGGCCTCCATGGGCAACAGGCACAGGCAACGTAAATGCAAGTGAAACACTCATACATATAAAATAAAATTAAATATATCTCTAAGAAAAAGAAAACTATGAAAAAAGCCAGAGAGATGGCACAGTGAGTAAAAGCACTTGCCATGGGGCCTGACAACCTGAGTTCAGCTGTGAGGTCCCACATGGAAAGAGAGAACAGACAACCACAAGTTCCCCTATGACATTCACGGTGAAGCACACTAGTGAGCGCACTGAAATGAATGAACAAATAAATGTATATATAGAGAGAGAGAACATAGCGGCTCAGTACATTTCAAAATCTTTGTGTTTAAGTCTCTTCAAATAAAGTCTGTAGTTTGCTTTTAGTAAGATGGCCATTTTCACTATGTTAATTCCACAGACCCATGAGCATGGGAGATCTTTCCATCTTCTGATATCTTCTCCAATATCTTTCTTCAGAGACTTTTAAGTTTTTGTTATACAAATTTTTCATTTGCTTGATTAGAGTTACCCAAAAAAGTTATATGACTTATGGTTACTATGAAGGGTGTTGTTCCCCTGTTTACTTTCTCAGTTTGTCTGTCATTTGTGTATAGGATGGATAATAATTTTTTTAGTTAATCTTGTGTCCAGCCACTTCACTAAAGTTCATTAGCTGTAGGAGTTCCCTGGCAGAATTTTTAGGGTCACTTATGTATACTTTTATATCACCAGCAAATAGCAAAAGTTCGACTTCTTCCTTTCCAGTTTGTATCCCTTTGATCTCCTCTGTTGTCTTATTGCTCTAGCTAGAATTTTTAGTAGAATATTGAATAGAGAGAGTGGACAGCCTTGTCTTGTTCATGATTTCAATGGAATTGCTTTGAGTTTCTTTCTCTCCATTTAATTTGATGTTGGCTATCAGTTTGCTGTATATTGCCTTTATTGTGTTTAGCTATGTCTCTTGTATCCCTATTCTCTCCAAAACCTTTATCGTGAAGGAGTGTTTATCAAAGGCTTTTTCAGATCTAATGAGATGCTCATGTGTGTGTTTTTTTTTCATTCAGTTTGTTTATATGGTGGATTACACTGAGTGATTTTCATATGTTGAACCATCCCTGCATCTCTGGGATGAAGCCTACCTACCTGGTCATGTTGAATGACCTTTTTTGAGGTGTTCTTGGATTCTGTTTACAAGTATTTGAACCTAAGATTTTTGATGCAATAATGAAGCTAGGTTATTCTTACTGGGACAGCTGTGAAAGAATTCTTGACTTACTCACCCTCTTCCCTCTTCTGTACCTCACTACCACCCAACAGAGACCTTGAGGTATACCCATGTGGTGTGGACTGTTAGGCATGGAACCTACATGTGGAATTCTAGTCCACTGGTACTGTGCAAATCACTTCTCACTTCTCTTAGGAGGCTGGCTTTCCTTTGATGTTCTGAGTTCCTTTTTTAAAGATTTATTTATTTTGTGTGCATTGGTGTTTTACCTGCACATATGTCTGTGTGAGGGTGCCAGATCCTCCAGAACTGGAGTTACAAACAGCTGTGAACTGTCATGAGGATGTTTGGAATTGAACCCAGATCCTCTGGAAGAGCAACCATTGCTCTTAACCATAAACCATCTCTCCAGCCCTGAATTTCATTAATCCTATAAGATTGGATGAATACCAAAGCACCCCTAGGCTCTTTACTCAAGACAACCTAAGCCATTATGCTATGAACTAAATACTAAGACCATGGAAACCACAGGGTACATAACTAGGCATTTCTTTCCATTAATACTTCCAACTACATCTTCATTTAGTATAATATCTTGTGAGTTCAAGGACAGTCTGTTGTACAAAGTGCTTTTCAGGACAGCCAGAGAGACACAGAGAAGCACTGTCTGAAAAACCCAAGAGAGAGAGAAAGGGGGGGGAGAAGGAGGAAGAAGAGAAAGGAAGAGAAGGAAGGAGGAGGAAGGGTAAGAACAAGAACGAAGGAGGAGAAAAGTTTTCTGCATTAACTGCTCATAGGCCCATGGTTGGGGACAATAGCTCCTCCAAAACACCTGGGGAGTGACTTTCAGTAAGGATGCTAACCTTAATTGAGTTACATAATAGTTACTGAAATGTCTCAGGTTGCATTAACATTTCTATGTTTATGTCTCACACAGGGCTCATTTCAGGACTGGTTCCAATGTACATTGGTGAAATCGCTCCAACCACTCTCCGGGGGGCCCTGGGCACCCTTCACCAACTGGCCATTGTCACAGGCATTCTCATTAGTCAGGTAAAATCTCCTCATCTTTTATTTTAGCCCCATCCTCTCTTCTCCCTGCTGTCACTTCTCGCTGTAGACTATCGTGGGCAGGGAAGGGTGCCCAACAGTGGTAAAGGAGGCAGTATAGAAAGTGGTGAATTATTTCCACTCCTTACATCCTACTTAGAGCTGTTGGTGGGATTGGCAATACATGTGAAAGTCCCAATGCTATCCTAGAATTAACATTTTAATTTCAAGAAATAACCAACTCTAATTTTTTTTTTACTGCCTGGGTTTTCTTTGTTTTGAGTGAATTATCTGGAAATTTAAATTCAAATACTTATCACAAAAGCTCTTCTTTGGCTGGCTCTCTCTTTCCCTTCTACCCTCTGGCCTCTGAAGGATCTTCGGAATGAATCCCATGCTTGAGATATCTAAAAGGAAGTCTGTAAACCACCACAACAGATATCATAAACATGGTTGTCATTATGTAATTATTGTCATAAAGCTGGCTATCGTTATGTAATTGTTCTATCTATGAAATATTTAAATTGTGCATAACTTAAGAAGGAATTTTAAAGCAAAGCTGTAAGTCATGCATCTCTCTCACACAGGTACGCCCTGTGTGTGTGTGTGTGTGTGTGTGTGTGTGTGTGATGTACATGTACAATGTGAGTATGTGTAGAGGCCAGAGGCTGATGTTATGTATCCTCCTGTTACTCTTCACCTTGTTTCTGAGTCTATGAAACTGTGCTTGCTGTTCAGGTAGACTGGCTGGCCACTGAGCTCCAGGGATCTTCTTGTCTCTGTCTTCTTCCAGGACCACTGTTACAGACACACATTCCCACACCTAGCAGTGATTCTAACAATATAATACATCTGGTTGCTTCCAAGAATATTACTTGTTTTGCTTTTGATATCAAGTGTGATTTTTTTTTAGAGTTGAGTTGATTCATCTCCAGCATAAAAATCCAGTTGGGGTGAATGAAGATAAACATAGCTGAGTTCTCTACTAATAAATTGTTCTTGATTTGGCTAAAATGAGACTCATTAATTACAGCCTTCCCTTCATGCCAACATGAACTAACAGTCAGGGATCACTGTTTAAAAAAAAAAAAAAAAAAAAAAAAGCATTTTCTCATGAGTTACCATAGAAGGCAGACCCAAAGTACTGTGCATCTAATATGTTCCTCCCTTGTCTTTTCAGATAGCTAGCCTCAGCTTTATTCTGGGCAATCAGGATCGTTGGCACATCCTGCTTGGCCTGTCTGCTGTACCCGCTCTCCTACAGTCTCTCCTGCTATTCTTCTGTCCGGAAAGCCCCCGATACCTTTATATAAAGCTGGAAGAAGAAGTCAAAGCGAAGAAATGTAAGTGTGTAGGGAACTGCCAGCTTCTATCATTGAGGAATTATTAGCTAATACAAAATAGTAGGTGTGAATGGCTACTCATAAAATCAACATGGGAGCTTGTAAATGAAGCCAATGATTGCTCAGAAGAACACACTGAACTTAAATATGGCTGCTGTGTTCTGTTTTACTCGGATGTGCCTGGTGTGCTATGGATTTGCCCACTCCAGGAGCTCACATGTAGCCCACTGGGCTTAACCAGAGGCTCCCAACCCACCCTCCTCAGAATTGTGCTTTCTCATTCTCTCTCTCTCTCTCTCTCTCTCTCTCTCTCTCTCTCTCTCTCTCTCTCTCTCTCTGTCTCTCTCTCCAGATGAAGTCAATTGTTCTGCTTTGCTTTTCTTTCTTTAATCAAAGAACAAGTTTTAGTTTAACCAAAACAGCATGAAGAATTGCCAGTACCTATGCTGTTAGGTCAAAGAAAGGGGCATGCAGATCTGTAGTGCCTTTGTGACCAGGAAAAAAAAAATACTCATTTTTATTTGATCTGGGTTGCTTCAACCTGTTTTGGGGAATCAATTAGGCTTGAAGAGACTAAGAGGAACTGAGGATGTCACCAAAGACATTAATGAAATGAAAAAGGAAAAGGAAGAGGCATCTACCGAGCAGAAAGTCTCCGTGATTCAGCTCTTTACAGATTCCAGCTACCGACAGCCCATCATTGTGGCGCTAATGTTGCACATGGCTCAGCAGTTTTCTGGAATCAATGGGGTAAGCTGAAGAACTCCTAACATTAAGCTAGTATAAAAGGAGCTGAGACAGAGAGAAAGAGGTTTAAGCTTAAGTCACTAAAAGACATTTGTAAACACTGACATCAAGTATTGTTACAATATATGTTTGGTAGTAATTGATTCCATTGATTTGCTTCAGTGTCTCTCTAAAATTAGCTCAATATTTTTAAATTTTTAGCATCTGTTAAGAAGAAGGCAATGGGGCTGGCAGATCACTGAATGTAAAGATCCAAACTCAGAGCCCTAGAATCCATATACAAAGCACGTGTATATCTGCACCTCAGAGATTAGGTTTTGGAGATATGTTAATTCCTGGATCATTAGCATGCCAGCCTAGTCAATCAGTGAACTTCAGATTCTGAGAGACCCTGTCTCAAAAAATAAGCTGGAGAGTGATTGAGGAAGACACCCAACATTGACCTCTTCCTACCACACACACACTTGCACACTCAAGTGCACCCATGCACAAACACAAACATGTGCACATGCATATACTAGATAAGGGAGGTGGGGTGGATGTGAAAGGCAAAAGCTGTAATGACTGCACGGTGAGAAGACAATACTACTTAAACTACTTCCAACCCCAAATCTAAATTAGAAGCTTCTTGGAGTATGAAATATGATTCCTAGTGATTTACACAAAAAGGACTCCACAGCTCCACTTGGATGGTATACTTCAGATGATAGATAGATAAATAGATAGATAGATAGACAGATAGATGCAATAGCAATATAGCAATATGCAATAGCTATACACATAAATAGAGAGATGATAGATAAACATATGAAATAGCAACTAAAACTATTATACACACTGGTGAAAATATAAAATTTTATTACTTTTTTGGTAACTCTTAGGCAGTATCTATACCAAAACTGAATTTCTAAAAAACACTATGATTCAGTGATTTAAATTCTGGGTATGAATACTCACATACTCCACACTCAAATAACTGCTAAGAGTGTATTCCTGCCAGGAGTGGTAATATGTGCCCATAATCCCAGCCCTTGGGAGGCAGAGGCAGGCAGATCTCCATGAGTCTGAGGCCAGCCTTGTCTACTACATAGAGAGTTCCAAGTCAATCAGAGAGACGCTGTCCCAAAAAAAAAAAAAAAAAGTATATACCCAACAGCACTATTCATAAACACCCTTAAAGAGCAGTCATCAGTAGCATGGGTAACTAAAGTGTAGTAATGCAGTTATATCAGAATGCCACATAGTAGTAACAATGAAGTGCCCAGATGCACAGGGCAACAAGGATTCTTATGGAGACAATGCTTAGCATAATCCAGAACAAGAGAGTATGTATGATATATTTACATCAAGTACAGGACTTGGCACAATTTATCTAACATGTCAGATGTTAGGTGAGTGATTCCTTTAGGATAGTGCATAGAGGGGTTCTACAGAGCAGAAATGAGTTGGTCCTTGACCTGACTTCTCTTTCCATGGTTATAATCAGTTTTTAACATAATGGAGCTGTTCACTTGTGTGTGCCTGTTACAAGGTTATACATTAACACAAATTTAACAAAAGAAGTGACGTAATGGGGTTTTCAACTAAAGCCAAGAACTTTTAAGCAACCAGAAACATGTCTGAGGAGAGAGCGGGTTAAACTTTAGTGGATACTGGGAACCATGGCTCCACAAAAACTAAAAAGTAAGCAGCCATAAGTCTTGCTTTTGGGACCTCAGTGGGAGGCTCTCCTTAAAGCTGGCCTGTGCTTATTTTGCAGATATTTTACTACTCAACCAGCATTTTCCAGACAGCTGGTGTCAGCCAGCCTGTGTATGCCACCATTGGCGTTGGTGCCATCAACTTGATCTTCACTGCTGTCTCTGTAAGTCACTAGCTAGATGGGCACTCTGCTCACTCCTTGGCCCTGGAGTGAAAGTGGGATGGTGGCTCACGATGAAAAGAATCAGCACCTCTGTCCACGTGCACTGTGTGTGTACAGATAAGTGAATAGTGGGGAAAGTCCTGGGTACACACCAGCCACTGCTCTCAGATGAGGCTGGCTGAGGTGTGAGTCACCGGCTCGCCCACTGTGGAGGGCGCCAGTCATTCACTCATTTGGTGAATTAATAACTCATTGGCAAGACTTTCTCTCTCCATAAGATTCTGGGTTCCAATTCTTCTCTATTTGAACACTGACGGGCCGGCTGACAGCACGCCATTATAGCAACATTGGGCACATTCCCTCGCCTCTCACTACTTGATAGGGATATTTCATCCTGGTATCTTGGGGAAAACATTTTAAAAGCTAATAGATAACTAAGTTTGAAAACAGAATTTAGCCAACTGGCAGATTCCTATGATGTGAGATCACTGGGCAGAACTTCCAGGCAGTTCACATGTAAATGGCTCCTGGCGACACATTCAAATATGTGTAATGTGAGTCTGTGTAGAAACGTTATAAAATATGAAATTTCATTGTTTTCCCAATTCCAACAAAAGAAAAAAGTTATTTAGTTTCTTAAAGCCTGATACTTTGATATAATAATGAGTACAAAGACTTCTCAACTAATAAAAGTCGTGCAAAATGAGACTAACTTGACTAACTTTTACCTGTGAATACAAAACGCTTATTAAAATGAGTTTTAATGTTGGTGATAATACTATACTCAGCTTATTTTGGCCACTTGTTTTTTTTTTTTTTCATTCTCTGTACATAGACTTTAACTATTACCTTGGAGTGGTCAATAAATTACAGCCTGGCTACCCAGAGCTCATTACACCTTGCTGGACCTTGCAGAGCAAAAAGAGTGCAAACTAAAGATTGCTATGCTCCCACAGACTCCACTTTACAAACAGCCCCGTCCAAGCCAAAGGCTGTATCAGTCAATAAAGGCTATTACTGGACACAATCCGAGGGACTCTTGTCCTCTTTGCTTCCTGGTATGTCTTACAAAGTGGACATTATTATTAAAACATATTGTTTAAGATAGCATTCATTTTCTAGATGAAGTATCAAGTTGTTAAGATTGGGTAACCTAAATTCTGAGGAAAAAAAAGAAAGAAAGGAAGAGAGAGAGAAAGAAAGAAAGGTGCAGATTTTTTTTTCTTCCCTCTGTACCCAGCCTCATTTGAATGGAGGAGCAATTTAATTGATAATTATTATAAATATAGTGCATCTTAATTGTTTCAAATATAGTACATTTTGAGCTTATTCTTTTCTTTCACAAAAGTTTTAAAGTAGGTGACTGACACACAAAGAAAATCAGTTCTAATCACTTCATTAGAACTCCACAATTAAAGAGAGTGTTGAATGTATTTTTTATTTAAGTTTTCCAAGTAGTGGTGGTAGACACCTGTGATTCTAGCATTCAGGAGGCAGAGGCAGGTGGCTCTCATGTCCAAGTACAGCAAGGCTCCATAGCAAGACACTGTAGCAAACGAAACTATATCAATAACACAGCAAAGGAGGTAAGTTTTGTGTCCCTGAACTTGAAAACAATGTCCACATTGATGTGTGCAGAAAGAATCAGCACTCCTGGTTTTGTTTCACTAAATAGGCATCTAGTCCATTTTTCCTAAGTACTTAAGAAGCAGGGACTTTCCCAGTTACATTCACAGAATGATGTCCAGGCTCTATGCTTCCATCCGTGGTGACAAGGTGATAGAAGGGTGCTTACAATCTTGAGCAAAGAGCAAAACAGAAAAAAAGATGGGGGGACTGGGTGGCAGGCTGGCTTTAGGAGCAAAGCAGTAACTATCCAGCTCTCAATAGGCACCAAGGACCTGAGGGATGCACAGACTGTAGCAGAGATGAGGGGGTGGTCCAGCAGATGTCCCAGGGCTTGGCCATTCTTCTCCACTCATCATGTGCATTTGAATGTCACCTAGTTTCCATGGGAGAATGCAACTCAGTTTTCAACACACACATTTTTAGCTTGTACTATCCAGTTAACATTCTCATAAACAGAAGAAACAGATATTCCTGCAGAAATATTCCTGTTTTCGCATACCCTGATTATACTATGTCAACAGCATGCATCATCCCTTTAGCTTTGAAAGAGTGAAAAATGTATAAGTGGTGGAAGATGTCATTCTGTAAATATGTTTCTCTTATTGGTTAATGAATAAAGCACTGTTAGCCAATAGGAAAGCAAGATAGGCAGAAGTATGAGAGGTGGAAGATTCTGGGAAATGTAGGGCAGAGTCTCAATATGATCTCGGGAGGAGAGGATGTGAGAGTCTGTCATTCTCGGGAAGATAAGACTATGTAGAAATACATATATTAGTAGTTATGGGTTAATAATTTAGACAGAGCTAGCCAATAAAAAATGCTAGTTTTTTTATGAAACCAGCCAACAGTTTCATAATTAATACAGTGTCCCTGTATGTTATTTGGGGCTGACTGGACTGTGGGACCAGGCTGGAGGAGAAATGCTCATAACAGATGAGGGCTGGAGAGATGGCCCAAGTTAAAAGCACTGGATGGTCTTCCAGAGGGCCTGAGTTCAATTCCCAGCACCCACATGGCAGCTCACAACCATCTTTAACTCCAGTTCCAGGGGATTTGATGCCCCCCCACCTCTTATATCTGCAAGCACTGTAAGAATGTGGTGCACAGACATACAGGCACATAAAATACCACACATTTAAGAAACATAAGAATGTTTTTTGTGCTTACTTCTTAGTTATGAAATGTAGGCTCTTGGCTTGTTGTTCTTTCTAGAGTGACCCAAATCACTGATCTGAGTGAGCCTCTGAGATAAAAAGGGCTTTCACTGCAGGGAAAGACAAACACTATACAGATGTCTGCAGACCCAGAGCTCAGTATGCTATGGGAGTTGGTTTGCATTGACTTACTTAGATTTATGAGCAAAGACCCACCAAGATGGGAAGCTATAGTGTGTGTGTGTGTGTGGCCAGTGTTAACAAGATCCCATGGGGCAGACTCTAGTCAAAAATTGCTGATCTTGGTTAACAGTCTTACCCAAAGAATGACAACAAGTCTCCTCAGTCGGGATGAAGGCACACTCTAATGTCTTGTCATGGTGTCCTCTCTTTCCAAATACACAATTCCCTCCACAGCAGGTACTTGTAAGCACACTAGAGAAGTACAGAGCTCATTGCTTTGGTACAGTGATCAAACTCTCTGTACAGTGATCAGGTTCACTCATGAGCAGGGAAGCGGTCATAACTTGACTTCAGTAAGCACTGAAGTCGAATAAGAGTGGCTGACACCTGAACAGTTGCACTGTGGCATATGAGCTCTTGAAATGATTAAATCAGTGGGTGAGAAACTGGGGTCACCATTTTCTTTTTAGCACAACAGTTCTTTTCCTTTCTTTTGTGATGTTTGGAACTGAACTGCAGGGCCCATGCATATGAGGCAAGTAATCTGCTACAGAGCTGCCACCCCAGCCCTGATAAATATAGACCTTTCACAATTTCATTATAGAGATACTCTTAGGAGGCACCAGGATGCACAGCCTCTCACTCCTGTTCTCAAAGGGATGGATAGCCCTGGGGTGTTGGGAACACTCTCATCTTCCTCAAGGCTGAGCTTCTCAGATCAATATGGTCAAATTGAGACGATGTTTAATCACCACTGTTTACCGAGACTAGCACCGCCTTCTCACACTTCTCACCTCAGTTGCACATCTGTAAAATGGGGTCACAGCACTGCCTCCACTCCACTATATACATTAAAACAAGTTGCTTAGTGGTAAAGTGTGTAGTATAAAGACAGCTTTGCCCGGCGCAGAATACTGAGATAATGTGCAAACTTCCCTAGGTACTGCTGGTGGAGAAGGCCGGGCGGCGGTCCCTGTTTCTAGCTGGAATGATCGGGATGTTTTTCTGTGCCATCTTCATGTCCTTGGGACTTGTGCTGCTGGTGAGTGTGGTACCTGGATTGGCATTTTTTTTACCACAAGCAAACATCTCTGGCCTCCAGGCTAAAGAACTCTGTACATAAGAAGGGCTTGAGACTCACTCCTGAAGTAAGGGAGAGGAGAAATGTAAAGCTAGGGGAACTGTGTTATTGGAGTTAGAGGCATAAGTACCCGGATGCCAGTTACTAGCCAGCGCAGCAGTATTGCTGCATGGGTCGCTGCCTGCTGGTATAACTATGGGCAAGGACCTGAACCTCCCTCCCATCCTAGCATCCTCACCCTGCACTTCACAGGGAGTCAAACCTTGTCTGGCCATCTTGGTAGAAAGACCTTAGGATTCCGGGTCTTCTTGCCCATTACAGGGAAAGATTAACTATGAAACAAAACCCAAAAGACCCTAATGCAAGGGAGTGTCTGGGCAATGGCTCCACATGTGGGTTGGACTAACTTGTTTCAAACCAGAGTAGCTTGAACTTGATGAAAACCAAACGCATAAGGAAGACAGCTGTGCTCACCTCTTAACCTCGGTCTGAGAGAACTCAGAAGCTGCTAAACCCAAGGAGGCTGCGCCAACAGCCACCTGTCCCACTTATGACTTTGTCTTTGTCTTCAGGATAAATTTGCCTGGATGAGTTACGTGAGCATGACAGCCATTTTCCTCTTCGTCAGTTTCTTTGAGATTGGGCCAGGTCCAATCCCTTGGTTCATGGTTGCTGAATTTTTCAGCCAGGGCCCCCGCCCCACTGCTCTGGCACTGGCTGCCTTCAGCAACTGGTTCTGCAATTTCATTGTCGCTCTCTGCTTCCAGTACATCGCGGTAAGCGCCCACACTGTGCGAGCCACCCCCACCCCACCCTCGAACCAGGCAGGCTGTGCAGCTGCTGACCACAGCTGTTTGCTCTAATTGCAGGACTTCTGCGGGCCTTACGTGTTCTTCCTCTTCGCTGGGGTCGTCCTGGCCTTCACCCTGTTTACGTTTTTTAAAGTTCCAGAGACCAAAGGAAAGTCTTTTGAGGAAATCGCTGCAGAATTCCGGAAGAAAAGAGGTGCAGCCCCACCCCCCAAAGCTGCTGTACAAATGGAATTCCTGGGGGCTTCAGAGACTGTTGAGGATGACCTGTACAGAGCCCAAGAACAGAGCAGAAGGGAACCACGTGTTCCCCTTTAACCGATTCCTTCACGAGTGTATATCTACACCCAAGAGTTTTATTTTATACCTTTTGAAGAATTTGTACAGACTCTGATCGGAAATGTCAACAAATATTACCAAAGAAAATATTTTTTTTAACTTAAAGAATCTATTTTTTTGATGGTAAAACTCCTAGTTAAGTAAACAACGGGGCTGTTACTTTGATACTCTGCAGGGAAAGTGTGTTATAATCTTCCTAGCCCTGTTCGTTTTTTAAAGCTGAAATTGAAGTGCTTTTGACATAACGTATCATTGCTTTTTAAAACATGTGACTAAGAAACCTGAAGTTACAACTGATATCTATATATTTAAACATGATAAATAGGGATTTTCTCAGTCACGGATCTGATGCTGAAGGACATATGACTAGTGTCAGCAAGGCTCGTGTTCAAACTGACATTTTTGTTACCCTTCCTCAGCTTCTCACATGTGTATTAGAGTTTGTGTTTTGCTTGAAATTATTTTTCTGTATTTTTATATAGAATAACTTAGTATGTTAAACTATATTTGTGATGAAAAACTATTTTTATAGCGACCAAAATCTTCCTATATTAAGAGAAAACCTTTTAGTTTCTGTTTGATGTATTTTGCAATTACACTCAAGTTTCTTCTCCTCACTGCAGGGCCTAGATTTTCAGTTGATATTAGCATCTAACCATGTGAGTTCTTCACTACTTCAGTCCTTTGTGTTATACTTCATTTGTTTGCTTGTTTGCTTTTTAATTGCCCACTAGTGTTTTCGTCTGAGGTGCTAGACACACTTAACCCATTTTGTATGTCGTATCCAAACTCTAATAAATTGGATCAAACTCACAGGGAGTAACAGTTTGTTCTGTGTGTGTGTATGTGTGTGTGATGCCTCAAAAGAAGTTGACTTTCAGACCTAATTTAAAAAACAAACAAACAAACAAAACAAAACCCTCTTTAGCCTTTCTGTGAACACCAACTGGGTTCCCTGGATTGGACAGTTATCCCACCTTTTTCTCTGTCTTTACCATGCATAGGTCCTGTATAAACTACATTATTGTAGATTATATACACTAGCATCTGTTGTGTGTTATCCAAAGTGCCCAGGACATGCTAAGTGCCCTCCCCTGCATAGATTGGAAGTACTGTCCCTAATTACAGTTAGGGACACATGCAACTAAAATGTCCTCAAGCTGTTTTCCCTACAAAATAGAGCAGGAGATCAATCATTCATGCATACATGGATGGACAGACGGATGGATAGATGGATGGACGGACGGACGGACGGACGGACGGACGGACGGATGGATGGATGGATGGATGGATGTTTTTTTTTTTCATTTGGAGGAGGGCTCAAGTCAAGGTCTCATGCAGCCCAGGTTGGGCTCTTGAATTCCTGCCCCTAAGTCTCAAGTGCCAGGATTACATGTGCCACCAAATCCACCCAGTGAAAAGCATCTGAAAACAAAAATACTCCTGAGGCATGAACACTTTTCTTTTTCTCTCTCTGAACCTGTCTTCTTTCTTTCCTCCCTCCTTCCCTCTCCCTGCCCCTATCTCTCTGTCTGTTAAGAAAGGGTTTGTCTAGTGTTCTGTCATCTGGAACTCCTATATAAACCAAACTGGCCTCCGACTTGTGGTGATCCTCCTGCCTCTGACTCCAGGGTGTGGAATTACAGCTGAGTGCTACCATGCTTGACCTTTTCTGGTGTTTTGTTTGTTTATTCTTGGTCAAACCAACAGGAAATTATTTCTATCCTTTTTTTTAACTTTGATTACTTCTTTGGTGACAGTTTGGGTGATTTTTTTTTTTTAACTTGAAAGTTCAGGAGCCAATAAAAAAGTAACCTTAAGCAGTTCAGACTTTTGTATCAAATTGTGGTTTCAGAACAAAAAAATGAAGGACTCTCTGAGTGAGGCAGGGACAATTATCTACTTCATTCAGAATGCTGACAGCCTCTGGGACGCTCACGGCTACAGTAAGCCATCCAGGAGCTCAGTGTTTTTACATGGATGTATGTGCTTTCTATCAAATCGAGTTCTCTAGCTCCGTTCTCCTAGAGAATAAAGTAGCAAAGGTTTTCAAAGGAGTACCAAAGGTCACTTTTAAGTTATAACTACTTATTTTAACTGACCCCAAATTCAAAATATTCCAGTCCTGAAGTTTTCTGTCTTGGAGAAATGTAATCCATTTCTACACTGTGCTCTGGCTAAGATGGGCATTCCCCATTCTCTGCTGCACACACGGAGATGAGCAGGTACTCAAGGCCTTAGAGAGAGTGGCACACCCTCCATAGACCCTAAATCATCTCTAGACTGAAGGACGATGTCAACATGTGCAAAGAGTCATGCGCTCTATTGTCTGGAGAATAAAGCTGAGAAAAACATATGTGCATGGGCATTGCAGATGCAATTTAAAACTCCATGTGAGGATCCAGGGCCACCAGTGTCAATGATCAACCCTGTGCATGTGCTGAAGAAACAGTAAATGGAAATGACAAGTTTTATATGATGATGACCAAAGTACTGGTTAACATAATTTAAAAAAAAAAAAAATTGACCTTCAGTGGTGAATCACAAAGCTGACACTACTTTGCGTTAATTTCCAGGAAAACTTGATGTGATTTTGAATGCTCATATCCCAGGTATCATTTTTGTAGTGGTGCTTTCATACTCTATAGTCTTTACAAATGGGGATTTTCTCTCACCTTGTCTGAAGTACAGCTAGACTTCTTGGTCTGGACACCTGGTTATTGTGTGTTGTCTAGACACTCAAGAAAGGGCTCATCCACATTTATATTACCAGCCTTCCTGAGCACGGTCCATGCTGTCATACATTCTGAGCTGTATTGAGACATTGTTCACATACTTTAGGGATGTTACTGTCCAGTGGAAAGCTAAGAAAGACAAGGACTTTTGGGACCTATGCATGCTTTTCACTTTCCCTCAGATGCATTCGCTGAAGTAGGCATGATATCATTTCCTACCTCAGCAAACTGTCCTGAGATCAAATATAAAACTATAGGGCCTAGCATAGAAGGATGTTCTACAGGGGTACCTAGAACTGATGTTCCCAAGATAAAGATTGTGGCTTAGAAGACAGCTCTAGTTGTTCTTTCAAATAAGTGGAGTTTCTAAGTTCAAGATAATATTTTCTTTCTTCAAGGAAAAAATATCACAAAACAAATAATAGAATACTACAGAATCTAATTTCTAAATCTAAGTATAATATTTCCATGTTAGTCTGTAAGAGTTTTTGTTTTGTTTTTAATATGTGTTTTTGTCTAAGTTGTGATATTAAGGGGTCTATTTATATTATTTCTTTGGATAATATTAAATACAAAATAAAATACTGCATATTATATATATACATGTGTGTGTGTGTGTGTGTGAGAGAGAGAGAGAGAGAGAGAGAGAGAGAGAGAGAGAGAGAGAGAGAGAGAGAGAGAGAGAGAGAGAAAGTATGGACTACAATTACAGGATAAAAATCAAACTTTGTTGATAAATCTTTAAAGTTGTAAAAATGTTATTTACCAGTATATGTGCACCAAATATGCTTTTTGCCAGCTTGTTGCACATGTAGCAAATAAAAAATTGTTAGGCAATGTCTGTGCTCCCAGTGTCCTGAATGGAGGAAGTACACAAAGTGTGAGGTATACATGCGTGTGATTTTCACTAAATTCTACTTTAGGGCACAAGGAGGAAATTTTATTGCCAGCCACTCTGATCCCTCTAACTTGTACATTTAAAAAGTCATCATAAAATGAAACTGGCCTTAAGTTTGAAATTTACATACAACTACTACGTTTTGCCCTTAACTACATTTCTGAATGCTTGTGCTGCTTTAGTTTACATGGAAAATACCCATGCTAATATAAATTAAAAATTATATTGATTTACTGTGTATTTTTTTCTCAAAGTATTCTTATTTTAGGGACAAGAGTTGAACTATTATTTAAGCCCTAATTTTACTTCTATCTGGCAGTTGTCAGTTAGAACAAAAACTAGCTTAAAGCCTGGGAGTGTTAGGGGAAGAGTGAGTGGCTCTTTCTGGTGAAATACACTAATTCACTAACTTTTTTATCTGAACACTTGTCATGAGTGGGGCTTTTCATTAAGAGTCCTCTGAATGGTACAAAGGCTGGAAAACACAGCTCCTATTCCCAGTCAGCTTCGCTCATGAGTGGACTGAGACTCAGTCAGAAGGTTTGGGTTACAAGAAAGTACAACCACAGAAGACAGAGCTGCACATTGAAACCTTCAGACTTCAATATCACATTTTCAATTCCTCAGCCTACGTTTGAGTAAGTGACAAGAACACAGCTTTCCCGATTGTGGTGTACATTGTCATTAAAATTGCAGTTCTCAGGGCAAGATGCCTCGTGGATAAAATTACTTGCTGCATGAGCCTGAAGATCAGAATTCTATTGCCAGAGGTCAAGTAAAGGTGAAAGGCAAACCAATTAACAAAGCTGTGTGCTAACCCCCACGCATGCACACATCCATACGCACGCTGTTTGTGTCCACAATAATTATATATAAAAGTAAATACTGTATTCTGTTTAGTGGAATGCTAACACTAGTGTTTTGTTACCATCAATGGCTGAAAAGCAAACAAGAAATGCATGCACATAAATGAGCTTTAAGTCTGTCTCTTTTTTCAAACATGTGTTATCATTGTTATCATGCACAAACCAACAGCTGTAAACTTTATTTTATTGCCACTCTTGTTCCGCTGCCCTAAACTTCTTGTGTCTCAAAATAGTAAATATTTTAATATTTTTCATATTATTATAAATAACTGAAACAAAAATATCTATAATTTTAACTTTAAAAATCTATTGTGACTACAAAAGCAAAGGCGTTGAACCATTTTTGCAAGATTGTGTTAGTTTGCATGGTTATTGCCTAATACAGCTGATAAAAAACCTAAACTCTTGACAAAATTAAATTTATCAAATCTTCAGTTGTTTAAAAAAATCTATCTCAGTGAGACTGCAGAAAAGAAATATGAGGGAAAGGAATGGGGTTATGTATTTTTGTGATTAACCTGTCTATTAGTAAATGTATAGTTCTTACTGTTAAAATGAAATGATATTCTCTGTAAATTCAATGACCACTTAGTGTTATTTAAGTATTGACAATGATATTTTCAATATACATACACATAATTAAAACTTAGACTATTAAAAATTTGCTTAATTTTTTTAAGTACTGAAGAGATGGCTCAATAGTTAAGAGCAGTTGCTGTTGTTGCAGAGGACACACACACACACACACACACACACACATGCACACACACACACATAATTAAAATTAAAAATTTGTTCAGAAAATAATGTTATTTAATTTCACAAGCCATTTCTAAGTTATAGCGGTGACATCTATCCTTGGTTGTCAACTTGACTACATCTGGAATTAACTAAAAACCTCAAAGTGGAGCACACCTGTGAGAGATTTTGCTTAATTTAAAGTGGGAAGATCAGCTTCTGCCAGGACGTTTTTACCTAAACTGCCACCAGACAATGCTATCCAGCACTGGGGCAGGTCTTCCCACATCAACCAAGATGATCTGGAAACTTCTTCCCAGCCTATGAAAATCCGTCACAGTTGACATTAAAAATAAACTATAACAGTGTGTGAATGTGTTTGTAGAATGAGAGAAAAGAGGAAAGAGAAGGAACTTCAGGGTGAATTGGAGGAAGGCAAATAACAGAGCACCAGAGTTTGATGGAGATGGCTGGGTCTGAAGGCACACACCTGTCACCCCAGTTCTCAAGAGACTGAAGAAAGAGGGTTTCCATTTCAAGGCCAGACTGGGCTACAAAGCAAGACCCCATCTCAAAAACAAAAACAGGGGCAAAGCTTGCTATTAGGAAGGAGGAGACAGGAAGGTGAGAGAATGATAAAAATATGGGGACATTTGAGACAGTGTAGAAAAACTGAAGTTACATTGGACAGACAGCCTCATCAGACAACAAATGAGATGGGTGCATGCCAGGAACAGCATTCCTAGAGATAACTGACTCCCATGGGCCAGCCACATTGCAGGGCTGAGTTCTCATTATGGAGTTCTCAGATGAGTCATTTTGGGAAAGTCACAAAGTCCCCGCAATTTATGCTTCTCACAGTTCTGGAGACAAGAGGGTCTAAGACCAAGTGAAAATCTCTGAGTCTACCCTGAAGACCAAGTGAGATCTGAGAGTCTACCCTGCCAACGACCATCTTCTCACTGTGTGCTCACATGGGGAGAACAGGCCTCCAGTATTAGGAGGAGTATTTTCTAACAAGTGCAGGACCCCTTTTAGATTAGGGTCCTCTACATACAACCTCCTACCAAAGCAGCCACTAAATTTGGGTGTCGAATATTAGAAGAGATGTGAGTAGTCAATTCAAAACAAATTGTAGAGAACTTTCACCTGTGCACTATGAAGAATACAAAACAAGGGGGGGGAGGCCAACCTCTTTAGGGAAATTAGCTTATTTGAGTATTAGATTTTTAATGGAATCTTATTTGAGCATAAAGAAAACAAGAGAATGGATAAATAAAGCAAAGTAATCATGGCTCAGAAAAACAAATACCCTGTAGGGGCCCATAAAGATGGCTCCACTTCATCTTGACTCAAGGTCAGAGTTCAAAACCATCCTAAGTAACTCATAAGACCTAAAGGCCTAAGGCATGGCTACTGTAGGATGTTTTGATCTTGGTGGAGGATGTCTTATCTAAACAACAACAGACATGGTCTGAGGTGTGGTTACTCTCAACTCTCAAGGCTGGATAATGGGAAATTGAGTCAAAGGTTTGGAGGATTAAAGGGAAAAAAGACTGTTTCTTCCTTATTCATGATAAAGAAGTCTTTTGCCATACCCAGCTCCTTTGATTGAGGTACTTAAGAATGTTGAAGAATAAATTTGGAGCATCTAGTATTCACTGAATTGCCCTCCTAACTCTTTCCTGTATCTGTCTTTTTCTCTTAAGCATCTTTACCTGCCCTTTCCCAATCCACTCCCTCCCCCCTCAGGGTTGCTGTTTCTGACTGAAGCTCCACAAAGATGGTTGCAACAGATTGGTGCCACAACATGGGGCTACTACAGATGGCTATGACAATACCCTCTGTTCTCTTTGATCTGTGGATTATAGCTCTTAGCTATTAATATGTATAGGAGGTGGGGGTAACCAGAGTAAAGGCCAAGAAACTAGAAGGGAGCCCTTGAGATGAAGGCAGAACTTTAAGGAAGAGGCATCAGAACGATGACAGAATACATGAAATATGTTATGAGTAGTTTCCCCTCCCCCCCCAGCTGCGCCAGCCCCAAATAACACAGAGATGCTGTATCGGTTGTTGATATAGCATCAGATGTTGGCCAGTTACTAGTTTCTTATCAGCTAGTTCTATCTTATTATTAGCCCATTTCTATTAATCTAAGTACTTCCACGTGGTCTTATCTTACCAGAGAGAGGGGCTGGCATTTTGCTCTCTCCGTCCTCCATCTTGGATCTCCTCCCTACTACTTCCGCTCTCCTCCTAGTCTCCTAGTCCCACCTGTCTTGCTTTCCTATTGGCCAACAGTGCTTTATTCATTAACCAATAAGAGAAGCATAGCTACAGAATTACATCTCCCATCAGGAATATGAACTGGAAAGGGAATGCTGGAGGCAGAGGGTAAAGTTGGTAAAGTGAGGCAGGGAATGAGAGTAGCAATTTAAAGAATGAAGGATGTATGGAAATTCCATAAGGAGACCTATAGTACTTTGTAAGTCTTTAAACATGTTTATTTTAGCTTATGTGTCTAAGCTTTTTCCTGCATGTATGTCTGTGTACATGTGTGCATGTGTGTCTAGTTTCCACTGTTCCCAGAAGAAGGCATTGGACACCCCTGGAGTTACAGACAGTTGTTAACCACCTTGTGTATGCTGGGAACAAACTTTGGGTGTGCTACAAGAGCAGCAATCACTTCTAACTCTTCAGCCCCTGTAAACTAAGCTTTAAAAAGAATAAATATAAATGCCCAACAAATACATATGTATGATGGTGTGCACTTTTAGTCCCAGCACTTGGGAGGCAGAGGCAGGCAGATCTCTATAAGTTTGAAGCCAGCCAGGTCTACAGAGCTAGTTCCAGGACAGCCAAGGCAGTTATATAGAGAAACTCTGTCTCAAGAAGAAAGATAAAGAGGAGGAAGAGGAGGAGGAGGAGGAGGAGGAGGAGGAGGAGGAGGAAGAGGAGGAGGAAGAGGAGGAGAAGGAAGGAAGGAAGGAAGAAAGAAAGAAAGGGAGGGAGGGAGGAAAAAGAAAAACTACAGTAAGATTTCATCTTACCCAAATCAGAAAGAACCAACAACATTGTTAAGGCTGTGGGGACACACTCCTTGTGAGGATGTGCACTAATGTAAGCACTGTGACAATAAGTATTTGTCAAAAACTCTAAAGTAGGACTAACATATGATCCAGTAATCCTGCTTGTATAGACAAGTTATCCCATCTTGTATAGACAAGATGGAATGTAAGATAAATTATCACAGATATACAGAGATATCCATGCTATACAGGAGTACTTACAACAGCCAAGATAAGGAAATACCTGGATGTCCATTAAAAGATGAATGAATAGAAAAAGTGACACACACAGGCATATGTAGTGGAGTATTATTTCCGCTATAAAGGAGAATGAACATGTATCATTTGCAAGAAAATAGATAAAACCAGGATCATCTTATTAAGTGAGATAAAGCAGACTCATGAAAACAAATAGGACAAATTTCCTCTGGTACACAGAATAAGCACACACACACAGAGAGAGAGAGAGAGAGAGAGAGAGAGAGAGAGAGAGAGAGAGAGAGAGAGAGAGAGAGAGTAAAAGCAGAAGGGAACCAGGAGAGGACAAGAGAGGGTATTGTTGGGTATCTTAGTTACTGTTCTATTGCTGCGAAGAATAGAACCAAGGGGACATAAAAGATAGCATTTAACTGGAGGCTGGCTTACAGCTTCAGAGGGTGTGTCCATGATCATCATGACAGAACACATGACAGCATCAGGCAGACATGGTGCTGGAGCAGTGGCTGGGAGCTCTCACATCCTGATCCCAAAGTTGAAGGCAGATTAGGACTGGGCCTGGCATAGGTTTTTGACACCTCCAGGCCCACCCCTAGTGCCGCACCTCCTCCAAGGCCACGCCTAAATGTTTCCAAAGTAGTTCCACCAACTAGGGACCAAGCATTCAAATATATGGGCTTATGGCAGCCTTTCACAATCAAGCCATCACATGAGGTAGCATATGACTTATGTATGTATGTTATATACATGTGTAGATACATCATAAAGAAGCCCCTTGTTTTCTATAAAGTATACCTGAATACAATAGGAATTCAGAACAAAGGAAAAACCATCACATGAAAATGGAAACATATAAATATTGGAATGCCACTCCACAGTTGAAAAAACCCACAACTGACTCATGCAACATCATGGATAAATTTTTAATATACTAGGTGAAGTGCCAGAAGCCAGACTCAAAAAACTACACAACCTGATTCCGCTGATGTGACATCTAGAAAAGACAGTAGAGGACTTGATTCAGAACAATGCATACAGTGAGGTGGAGGAAGTGTGTAAGAAAATTGGTGGGTGATAGTGCTGTCCCTTGTCTTGAGGTAGTTATTTCAATACAGATTCATCTCAACCCAGATTTATACACCACAAAGCATGGCATGTTTTGAATGTAAAATTTAGAATCTTCTTTTTGTTTTTTCAAGACAGGGTTTCACAACCCTGACTGTCCTAGATCTCACTGTGTAGACCAGGCTGGCCTTGAACTCACAGGGATCCACCTGCTTCAGTGGTGTGGAATATTAGTTTAAGGTGTGTTACTTTTGTTTATACTGGGGAACAATTGTTTAAGGATACAAAGATGTGTTGAATTCTTTTATGTTGTGTTTGTTTAACTCTGCTGTGTTACTTTGCCTGTCTAAAACATCTGATTGATCTAACAAAGACTAAATGTCCAATAGCCAGGCAGGAGAGAGGGATAGGCAGAGCTGGCAGACAGAGAGAATAAATAGGAGGAAAAATCTAGGCTTGAGAGAAAAGGAGAAAGAGAGAAGGACTCCAGGGCCAGCCACCCAGCCACCCAGCCACCCAGCCACCCAGCCACCCAGCCACCCAGCCACCCAGCCACACAGCCACACAGCCACACAGCCACACAGCCACACAGCCACACAGCCACACAGCCACACAGCCACACAGCCACCCAGCCAACCATGGAGTAAGAAGGAGAAAGGCATATAGAATACAGAAAGGTAAAAAGCCCAGAGGCAAAATTTAAAGAGAAACATGATAATTCAAGTTAAAATGTTAGCTAGAAACAAATCAAGCTAAGGCCGGGTATTCATAACTAAGAATAAGTCTCCATGTATTTATTTAGGAGCTGGGTGACAGGGTTCCCAAAGAATAAAAACAATCAAGAACACCTCTGCCTTTTAAAAACTGGTAATAAAGGCATGTTCTACCTCTGCCTAGCTTAGAATTTTTTTAAAAGTTATGATACAATTATCTTCTCATGTCCCTTAAGACATGTTTTACAATTCCTACTTGTGTTCAGCCATCAAAAGCATCAGTCAAAACCAATCCAATTAAGCTTTGTGTACTTTGCTAAGTCAGGGTTATTAGTGGCAGAAAAAAAAAAAAAAACATGCCAACCAACAAGATCCTGAGATGAGGTTGGTGAGACAGCTCAGCAGGTAAGGTGATTGATACACAACCCTGGTTCACTGAATGTGATCCCTGGGACCCATATAAAGGTGGAAGGAGAGAATCCCCTTCACACAGTTGTTCTCTGACCTCTACATGCATGCTATCACATGAGCATGCACACACACACACACACACACACACACACACACACACACACAATTCTGTCTATCTATCTTACATACATACAGACATACACATATTCTGTCTTGGTATCTACCATACTCTATCTATCTATCTATCTATCTATCTATCTATCTATCTATCTATCTATCTGTTTAACACACACCTGTGTGCACACACAAAATTTTTAAAATGAAAAAGAGACACCCATAAAAGGAATCATAAGTTACTCTTCATGATATTGAGGCAATCTTTTCAGATCTACCAAGGTTCATTTCACCATCATTTCAAACCTCCCAAGGTAGAGTCGTTAATAATTAATAACAAGCTAAAAAATCTGAAATACATGTGTACAACTATATGTTGAAAACTTCTGGGTGACTGAGAATGGAAGATGAAGCCCTAGCAGCACCCCCCCCTACTTCCCCATCATGCTGATCTCAAGATTCTGTACAACCATGGCCATCAGGTTGAAAGTGGCTGAGCTGGGTCGACTGTCACCCAGCAATCAACACCATCAGCACAGACTGTACTGAGAACATCTGACGACCAGTTCAAACTTGTTCCCAAGTGACACAGTGATTATTTTTATCTCATGATGTTATAGTTTAACTAATTCACTAATGATTAAGACAGTTTTAAAGACTGAGCAAGCCCCACTAGCTAAATGGTGATTGCCCTTTAGTTAACACGCAAAGGATGTCTGCTTCCTGCTGTTAGCTAATAACACAATCTAATTAATAGCACTTGGAGAAAGCGTCCTGTCAGCAGGAACCAGAGGTGTTTCCCTACACTGTGAGCGCCATCAGGCCTCCTCTGCGTCATCAAATGAGTACCTGGGGTTATCCATCTCTTGATTCTTTAATCCTAGAAGTAATTTAGTTCCTAATTCAAAACACTCAAAGCACCTTTTTCACAAGCACTTGACGTGTGTTGTGTCATTTCAAGCAGATAGCCCTAATCTTGCTTACTCACCTCCAATTCTGCCCTGAAAATGCATATCTATCTCACCACAAGGGCTTCAGCAAGCAGAAGCCCAGAGGGAATCAGGCCAATGCTTCATCCTCTCTTCCCCACTTATTCAGACACATATGTTCAGAGACATGTAATGCATATCACATAATATACCATGCATATTTTGACATGATATGAAAGCTTTTCCTGTATTGTCTCGTTACTCTAAATTGGTAAAAAGCCACTTTCACACCCAAGGAGACCAACCTGGGATGCCTGAAATAATAAACCGTTGCGTCACCAGCACCACCCTGCTGGATGATGAAACAGGCAGTGAGGGTTTCTGAGAACAGAGCAGTTTGGTGAAGCAGGGCAATACCTGCCTGTGACTGGTGATGGGTCTCTTCTCCCAGTGATTGCTGTCGCAGAAATACTTCCAGAAGGAGCAGTGTAGAGAGCCGTGAAGTGCCACGCCTTAAAGTGGCCTTACACCTTCCCGTTGGTGAGGGCTCTCTGGCGTAAACAAGCCCTTAATTGGTTAAGTCTGTTCAGCCTGTCTGCTTCCGCATTAGAGTAGCCTATCTGCAGGGTCCCCGTGGCTCACTGGGGTTGGTTAGCTCAAGGGTATTTAAGCCTGTGCAGGGGTCCCCCGGTTCTCTCACAGGTCAGAGGAAACATGTTTCAAGGATCCTGATTAAAACTGCATGAAGAAGATCTACCCGGAGTTGTGTCTTCCTTGTTGGTCAGGGTCAGGCGTGCACAGAGTAGTGTGCTGTGTCATGTAAGATGGCTTTATGACAGCTCTCTCAGAGGCCATAGTAATGGACTACTCACCACTTACGTTTTCATCAAAGAAAAATTCAAATCATAACCTTGGTAAATGAAAACCAACATTCAAAACAGAGTAGAACTCTTCTGGTCCTCAGATTTCTCCATCAAAAGTCTGGGCCTTTGGTGTAGATTAGGGTAAACTTAGGATCCAATGTGGTTCCACTCAAATGACCATGCAGACATGTAACCACTCGAAAGCAAGAGACAACATACTACCCTCTCTTTAGTCTCCAAGTGTAGGACTGATGTCCTGGTACTTTGGGAGAGGAGTCCCAAGACCACACAGATGAGCTGCAGCCTGGGGGCCTTCCTTTCTCTTGCTCCATTTACCATGTCATCTAATTCTGGCCTGTGGGCTCAGGACTCCCCGATAAGTCCCATATCTGACTCGGGGATCCAGTGTATAAAGAGGTCTTATGAACAGGGGTTGCAGCGACTTAACCACACTGTATCTCCATTTCTGCATTTGGTGAATGGTGGTAATAACAGGGGCTACCTTCTGGGACTGTTCTGAGTTAAATGAACTAATAATACTTGAGGACTGCTAAGGTCTGACATACAGCATTGTGTAACATCAGAGGCCAATCTTACTACCTAAACAGTAAATTATTTTGCAATGGGGAAATAAAAGTCATTGAGCAACTGGAGACTCAGGTTGACCTGAGCCAGGAAAACCCAATCAGCATGGTTCTAGAAGATGAAATGCCAGTGTTGTCACTTAATTACCTAGTTACATCAGGCTCTGTGATTGTTTCAGACAACATTTCTTCTACAGATTTGTTGTTGTATTTATCCTGTGATATCTGCAGATATCTGGCCACTGTATGGCTCTTTATCCCGCTGATCTATTGTAGCAGCTATAATCATTATACAGTCGCTGACAACATCCATTATAAACACAAATATCCTCAAATTCCTCGCACAAATATTGTTACACATAAAAAGAACAGACCTGAGAGAGTTATACACAGACTCACTGAGGTGTTTCGTTTTTAGCTTTATTGATTTTTTATTTTATTCTGGGACAGTTAGGTTCTCAGACTTTGGGGATCATGAGTTCTATAATGGTGAGGGTGAAAGTATCACATGAGGGACACTCACTAAGGTCAATTCTACTTCAGAGACACCATGGTTCTGAGACCCAGGTTTGAGCTTGGACTGGCTTAAGTCGATGATGCTGACCCTCACTGAGAATTGGGAAGAATAATAAAGTCATTTCCTGGACAAAGTTAGCCAAACTACCTGGTCCAGACTATTGAAAATAAAAACACAATATATTGTAATGGTATCTATCCTACACTATATTCCATGGTATTCCTTACTATACCACATTCCATTTGAATACTTCAAATTTCCCAGTGTAAATTTTCACATAGGTCCTAGATATTATATTAGTTTGACTTTATAAATAATTTAATTTAAACAATATCCCCTAGGAATAAATAAACTACATTTATATAATACAGGTTCCATCTTGGTTGTGAAAATATCATGCAGGAAAGAGACCTGTCCCTAGGCCAGCCCTTCCCTGCTACCAAGAGAGTGACCTGTTCACCAACAGCGCTAAGTGTCCAGTCAATCCGTTCCCTACCTCGATACATTATTGGCCTCTATTGATCATTCCTGTCACTTTCCCAAGTTTCCTCACAAGCACTCATTATTTTCTGGCATCTGAGGGCTTCGAGCATTGTAAATCAATTCCAAACTGATCAAAACACATCAACTTCCACTTAAAAATCTATTCCAAACACAGTGCTTTTCCATTAGTCCAAAATGTCGCAAGGAAACCCACAGTGACAATATTGCTCAGTAGCAAGCACATTTATTTCACTTTAGCCTTGGAAATGAGGTTAGTAAAATGGCACACAGTTCCCTCCGTCTTATTTTCAATATATCTTCAGTGCAGGAAGATATTTTGAAGGATGTTTGATAGAAGGCTATGGGGGTGGGAGTGGTATGCATGCACACATGTGTGCTCTCCACCTTATTTTTTGACACATAGTCTCTCACAAACCCTAGAGCCTGCCGTGTCAGCTAGGCTCACCAGCCAGCAAGTCCTGACACTCGTATGTCTCCATCCCTGCTCAGCCACACAGCTGGGATGCAGATGTGCACACTGCACCAAGATTTTTACCTGTGTGCTGGGGATCCTAACTCAGTTCCTCCTGCTTCCGAAGCAAGTGCTTTACCAGCTGTTCTGTCTGTCTCTCCACCCCAGATGGCTAGTTCTGATTACAGAGATCACAGTCTGAATCAGATTTCTCTGGCAGGTACAAGAGTGACAATGGAGGGTGGTCTCCAGTTCCCTGCTAGGGAGCAGAGTCCAGTCTGAGGATTGCAGGGATGTTCATTTCTCTGTAGGATTCAGCACAAGTTAATGTGCACGTGTCCTCATGCCAATCTGTAGTCTGAAGTTTGGATTGCTGCCACTCTACCGAAAAGCAAAGTTGAATGTACTATTGTCCATGTGCTTTCCCAGTGTATTTCAGAGTCCACTTGCTGCCCAGATAAGACCTGAAACCTCTCCTTGTGGATTTTACACAGGCGATTCTGCAACTAAGTGTCTGGGTATTTTGTCTTGTGAAATCACTGCATCTCACGAAGTATTTTTAGGACAGTCTAACTAACTAGTGTGTACCATACTAGACTGGTAGATACACACCATCAATAAACTACACAACACCAAGTATGAACCCTCAACTTCACCACGGCCTTTGGATGATGAGGACCTGTCTATAAGTTGGTCTATTGCAGCAAGCATCTCACTCCAGTGGAGAATGTTAGGGATGAGGGAGGCTATGCTTGTTTAAGGGAAAAGTCTACACCAGCACTCTGAGGGCATTCTCTTACCTTGGCTCTGAAACTAAAATTAAATGAATAAGTAATTAATTGACTAAAACAATCTATGGGGTGGAGACACAGTTCAAAGAAATTACTGCTCTTGCAGGGGACTCAAGTCTTGTTCCTAGCAAAAACACGGCATCTAACAGTCATCTGCAACTCCAGCAAATCAATCTTTTTTAAAAGTTTATTTTAAAAGCCACCCCTCCATCCCTCACACAGAGAGTCCACTTCTTTTAGGTACATAGCTCTAAATGACGGGAAACACTTCATTAAATGAAACAGAATCTGCCTTGCTGGACTCTCTTCCACTTTCGGGTGGGAATGCATTCCAGATAAAAGTCTTAAAGTGCTCATTTGTAAGCCCATTGTAGAGTGACTTATTAAAGATTTGATTTTTCTTAAATTATTTGCATGTATGGGTGCCGAGACAGACATGTGTGAACACAGGTGCCCTGAGGGACCAGAGGTATTGGACACCTCTGCACCTGCAGGCTGACTTGCACGTAGGGAACTGAATTCAGGTCCTCTGTAAGAGCACTGTAGGCCTTTAACCACTAAGCCACCCACTCTGACCCTAGAGTGACTAACAATCCAAATACTCTGCTGCCTTTGAGTTCCCCCTTAAGATAACCACTGCATAAATTAATTGTATACCATGTGCCAGATATCTTTCTAAATAGTTCTAGTACATTTATTTGAGGGGCAGCATGTCATGTCACATATGTAAATGTCATCTACATAGATCGAATGTAGGACCCGGGGTAGAACTCAGGTAATCAGGCTTGGAGGCAAATGCCGTTAACGCTGTGGTATCTCACAGGCCCCTGCAGTGGATAGCTCTTTAAATGCACATGCAGTGAATCTATTATGTAGCACCTCCAGACAAGCAGTTACTGTTCCTGTCAGACACTCACAGCACAAGCATTCCCTCGGATCATTCCTTTCCTTTTCTCTCACTATCCAGCCCAGCATATGCTTGGCCCATTTCCTCGGTGGACTAACAAGTACAGAGAGCAGAATTCTGGAGCCAGAGAATGACGTTTGAATGACATGCTAACAGCTCTGGGAACGTAGACCTGCTTTCCTGGCTGAGGGTTTCTCATCTGTAAATGAACGTCTGAAAGGAAAGCACCAGATACACAGACACATTAATAAATACTCACTTATAGCAGTTCCCCTTTCCACAAAGGGGGGAGTTGCTGGTTGTGAGCACAAATGATTCTGGCCACCACAGAGTAGTCAGAATTCCCACTGTAATAAATTATAGATGAGTTGTTAATAAGTTGACAATTTTTTCCAAAAAAATAAAATAAATTGGATTAATACAAACAATCCATATTTTATAATTGAGTGGGGGAAATTTTATATAATTTGAAAAGTTATTTTTTTGAGTTTCACCTACCCAAAAATAGTCCTACCATCAAGACCCCAAGTATTGCTCTAATTCCTTCCACATCCACCTCTGCTGAGGCAGAAATTACTCAGAAAGGAAGAAATACCAAAGGCAAGCCAGCATGTGTGAAGAAAAGTTTGGGTGCTAGACATGGGTGGTTTCATTGCTAGTGGCTGCTGCAGAGAAGCCCCCCCTCCACTGCCGTCCCGTATGTGAGTGTGTATGTGCATGCTTGTGTGTGTGTGTGTGTGTGTGTGTGTGTGTGTGTGTGTGTGAATGTGTGTATGTGAGAGTGTGTGAATGTGTGTGTGTGTGTGCATGCGTGGGTGAGTGTGTGTGTGTGTGTGTGTGCATGTGTATGTGAGTGTGTATGTGAGAGTGTGTGTGCGCACGCACATATGTAGAAGTCAGAGAACAACCTTGGGTACGGATCTCTTCTGTCAGATTCAATAGATAAAGGTGTTTATTACTAACCCTCACAACCCAGTCAGTTCCCGGAACCCACATGACGACCTGAGAGTACCAACTCCCAACAGTTGCCCTCTGACCTCCATCCACTCGTGACAGCCTTGTGTCTCAGGAGAAGCAGAACTCATGAAAAGAGATAAAGAGACTTCCTAGGAATGGTTATTGTAACCATAACACTGAGGAAGGGTGTAAACTGGGAGCTGGCGGAAGAGGAAATCTCAGGAAGTTACTCGATAACAGTATGACTCATGGTGGCATCCAGGACAAGGAACTCCTTGGTGAGACCTTTTGAGATGCTAATAGAAGCCTGGGAATAAGAAGAGTCAGAAGGGACCCAGAGAAATAGAAAAGCCACATCCCTGAGATTTTTCAAGTTAACACAGCAGATAATGCAAACAAGAGTGGAGAGCTGCAAAAGTAAGGCTTACATTGCAGTCTGTACTCCACCGAAATGTTTCCTAAGAACTATAGGCATCAGCAGCTTGCCTGTTCAGCTCTATTTGAAAGGCGCTAGCACCCCCTGGTGTCAATATCCCAGAACAACCTCAAGGCTTGTTCGACATCAGAAGAACTATCCTTCTGATAGTTTTAAAGATGCTAAAACATTTGCAAGTAGATTACAGACACTAAAATGGCATGCATATTAATTATGTACATTAACTATGAGGTAATCTACCACTTCCTAATTAGATTTAAGGCAATCTTAGAAGGAGAAAATGCATGCCTGTTTATTTTAAATCTGACAAAGATTTAAGATGGTTAGGAGCTCATACGCTTCAGGGGTGAAAATACTACTATTGTTTTGTTAATGGACTTAGTACCAAACCACCCTCTGAATATGTATTTCTTTACCCACTCATAAGTGAAGCATTCAGGCCTCATCAGAGAAGCCGTTTTGTG
The DNA here is from genome assembly GCA_030556225.1 of Cricetiscus sungorus. Classification (NCBI taxonomy): domain Eukaryota; kingdom Metazoa; phylum Chordata; class Mammalia; order Rodentia; family Cricetidae; genus Cricetiscus; species Cricetiscus sungorus. The sequence goes on from JANBXA010000730.1 coordinate 52,434,913, forward strand.
TAGTGGATTGTGGTTAGCACAGAAATTCAGTAACAAAAAGAGTGAGGTCTGAGGGATGCTCACCACAGATGGGACCTCAATAAAAACGTTTGAGTTGTGAACTCAGGATCTAACAGAATCCTCTGTGGGTGAGTTTTTTGAGTTTCTTACTGCATCTTCATGAGAAATGTAATACTAGACTGTTCTCCTAAAGGTGCTCTATTTGGTCATTTGGCTTATTTGTAAACTAGTGTCATAAGAAGTGTACTACTTAGAGAGTATGAACATCTTCTCTTTTAACACACTTTTATGCAAGGTTTTAACTGTGTCGGTGATTCTTACTTGAGTCAGTTGTGGCACTGGGGGTTGCAAGACAATATTTTTCTGGTATTAGCACCCCCTCAAGATGTATGATTAAACTGGACAGACCAAACAGAGAAGACAGCTGAGGTGCTGACTTTAGCAGAGTACTCTAAACACCCTGAGTGAAATCTATTCTCCTGACCAAAGAGATGGAAAACTTAGTGTATGATGTGTGATCACACTAGTAGTATAATCGTGAGATTATTTTATGTGTACTGTAAAACAAAGCAAATAAATGCTTTCATCAAAAAAAAATGCACATAGCCTGAGGTAGAGAAAAGCATTGATAGTTTGTACTTGAGATCAATGTAGATCCCAGTGGCATCTGGAACAGGGAAGTACTTTATCAAGCCTTGTGAAATGCAATTAATTATTAAATATCTGTTGTGAATTTTTTCTCTTATTTTTCTTTTTTATTTAAATTTGAAACAAGGTTGTTTTACATGTCAATCCCAGTTTCCTCACCCTCCCACCCTCCCTTATCACCCCCACCAAACCTCAGTTCATCCCCTATCAGCTACCCAGGGAGAGTAAGGCCTTCCATTGGGAGTCTTCAAAGTCCATCATATCATTTGGGGCAGGGTCTAGGCCACCTCCCATGTGTCTGGGCTAAGAAAGTGTCCTTCTATGTGGGATGGGCTCCCAAAGTCCATTTGTACACTAGGGATAAATACTGATCTATTGCTAGAGGCCCCATAGACTGGCCAGGCCTCCTGACACCCACATTCAGGAGGTCTGGGTCAGTCCTATGCTGGTTTCCCAGTTATCAGACTGGGGTGCATGAACTCCCCCTTGTTCAGGTCAGCTGATTCTGTGGGTTTCTCCAGCCTGGTCTTGACCCCTTTGCTCATCACTCCTCCCTCTCTGTAACTGGATTCCAGGAGTTCAGCTCAGTGTTTAGCTGTGAGTGTCTGCTTTCTGCTTCCATCTGCTACTGGATGAAGGCTCTAGGATGGCATATAAAGTAGTCATCAATATCATTATCATGGAAGAGAATTAAAGGTAGCCTCTCCACTATTGCTTAGATTGTTAGTTGGGTTCACCCTTGTAAATCTCTGAGCATTTACCTAGTGCCAGATTTCTTCTTAAATCTGTAATGGCTCCCTCTATTATGGTATCTCTTTTCTTGTTCTCTTCTTTCCCTGTCTCAATCTTCCTGTTCACTCATGCCCACCCCTCCCTTCTTCTTCTCCCCTTCTCTTTCTCTTAACTCCCTCTCCCCTCCCTCCATGCTGCCAATTTGTTCAGAAGATCTTGTCCCTTATCCCTTCTCCAAGGGACCATTATGTCTCTCTTAGGGCCCTCCTTGTTTCCTAGCTTTTCTGGCAGTGTGAATTGTAGGCTAGTAATCCTTTGCTCTATGTCTAAAATCCATATATGAGTGAGTGCATACCCTGTTTGTCTTTTTGTGACTGGGTTACCTCACTCAGGATGGTTTCTTCTAGTCCCATCCATTTCCCTGTGAATTTCAAGATTCCATTCTCTTTTTTTCTGCTGAGTAGTACTCCATTGTGTAAATGTACCACATTTTCCCCATCCATTCTTCAGTTGAGAGGCATCTAGGTTGCTTCCAGGTTCTGGCTACTACAAATAATGCTGCTATGAACATAGTTGAACAAATGTCCTTGTTGTATGAATGTGCATCTTTTGGGTATATGCCTAAGAATGGAATTGCTGGATCTTGTGGTAGACAGATTCCTATTTTCCTGAGGAACCACCATACTTATTTTCAAAGTTGCTGTATGAATTTACATTCTCAACAGCAGTGGAGGAGTGTACCCCTTTCTCTACATCCTCTCCAGCATAAACTGTCTTTGATGTTTTTGATTTTAGCCATTCTGATAGGAGTAAGATGGTATCTAAGAGTTGTTTTGATTTGCATTTTCCTGATGGCTAAGGATGTTGAGCACTTTCTTAAGTGTCTTTCAGTCACTTTGGATTCCTCTATTGAGAATTCTATATTTAGTTCTGTATCCCACATTTTAATTGGATTATTTGGTGTTTTGGTAACTAGCTTCTTGAGTTCTTTGAATATTTTGGAAATCAACCCTCTGTCAGAAGTGGGGTTGGTGAATATCTTTTCCCATTCTGTAGGCTGCTGTTTTGTCTTGTAGACTATGTCCTTTGCCTTACACAAGCTTCTCAGTTTGAGGAGGTCCCATTTATGAATTGTTGATCTCAGTGTCTGTGCTACTAGTGTTATGTTCAGGAAGCAGTCTCCTGTACCAATACGTTCAAGGGTACCTCCCATTTTATCTTCTAAGGCTCAATGTGGCTGGGTTTATGTGGAGGTCTTTGGCCCATTTGGACTTAAGTTTTGTGCATGGCAATAGATATTTATCTGCAATCTTCTACACATCAGCATCCAATTATGCCAGCACCATTTGTTGAAGATGATTTCTTTTTTCCATTTATAAATTTAGCTTCTTTGTCAAAAATCAGGTGTTCATAGGTATGCGGGTTTTGAATTTGATTCCATTCGTCTTCCTGTCTATTTTTGTGCCAATGCCAAGCTGTTTTCAGGACTATAGCTCTATAATAGAATTTGAAATCAGGGATGCTGATGCCCATGGAAGTTCCTTTATTGTACAGGGTTGTTTTGGCTATCCTGGGTCTTTTATTTTTCCACACAAAGTTGAGGATTGTTCTTTCAAGGTCTGTGAAGAATTGTGCTGGGATTTTTATGGGGATTGCATTGAATCTGTAGATTGCTTTTGGCAAGATTACCATTTTTACTATGTTGATCCTACCTCTTCAAGAGCATGGGTCATCTTTCCATTTTCTGGTATCTTCTTTAATTTCTTTCTTTAAAGACTCAAAGTTCTTATTATATAGGTCTTTCACTTGTTTGGTAAGCATTACTCCAAGATATTTTATATTGTTCGTGTCTATTGTAAAGAGTGATATTTCTCTGATATCTTTCTCAGTTCCTTTATTGTCTGTATTTATTAGGGCTACTGATTTTTTTTTTGAGTTAATTTTGTATCCTGCCACTTTGATGAAGGTGTTTATCAGCTGTAGGAGATCCCTGATAAAATTTTTTGGTTCACTTATGTAAACTATCATATCATCTACAAATAGAGACAGTTTGACTTCTTCCTTTCCAATTTGTAGCCCCTTGATCTCCTTCTTTTTTTTATTTTTTTTCTTATTGTTCTAGCTAGTAATTCAGGTACAATATTGAAGAGGTATGGAGAGAGAGGACAGCCTTGTCTTGTTCCTACTTTAGAGGAATCACATTGAATTTCTGTCCATTTAGTTTGATGCTGGCTGTTGGTTTGCTGTATATTGCTTTTATTATGTTTAGGTATGTTCCTGTTATCCCTGATCTCTCCAAGACCTTTATCATGAAGGGTGTTAGATTTTGTCAAAGGCTTTTTAGCATCTACTGAGATGATCGTGTGGTTTTTCTTTTTTAGTTTGTTCATAGATGGATTACATTGATGAATTTTTTATATTGAACTATCGCTGCATCTCTGGGATGAAGCCCACTTGGTCATGGTGGATGATTTCTCTGGTGTGTTCTTGGATTCAATTTGCCAGTATTTTATTGAGTAGTTTTGCATCAGTATTCATGAATGATATCGGTCTATAGCTCTCTTTCTTAGTTGTGTCTTTGTGTGGCTTGGGTGCCAGGGTAATTGTAGCCTCACTTCTGCTTCTATTGTATGAAACACTTTGAGGAATGTTGGTATTAGTTGTTCTTTGAATTTCTGGTAGAATTCTGCACTGAAACCATCTGGCCCTGGGCTTTTTTTAGTTGGAAGGCTTTTGATGACTGCTTCTATTTCATTAGGGGTTATAGGTCTACTTAAATTGCTTATTTGGTCTTGATTTAATTTTGATAAGTGATATCTATTTAGAAAAATGTCCATTTCTGTTAAATTTCCGAGTGTTGTGGAGTACAAGTTTTCAAAGTATGACCAGAAAATTCTCTGGATTTCCTCTGTGTCCGTTGTTATGTCTCCCTTTTCAATTCTGATTTTGTTAATTTGCATGTTCTCTCTGTGTTTTTTGGTTAGTTTGGATAAAGGTTTGTCTGTCTTATTGATTTTCTTAAAGAACCAACTCTTTGTTACATTGATTCTTTTTATTGTTTTCCTAGTTTCTACCTTATTGATTTCAGTCCTCAAATTGATTATTTCCTGACATCTACTTCTCTGGGCTGACTTTGCTTCTTTTTGTTCTAGAGCTTTCAATTGTGCTGTTAATTCTCTAATGTGACTATTCTCCAGTTTCTTCATGTGGGCACTTAGGGCTATGAACTTTCCTCTTAATACTGTTTTCAAAGTGTCCCATAAGTTTGGGTATGTTGTGTCTTCATTCTTGTTGAATTCTTGTAAATCTTTAATTTCTTTCTTTATTTATTCCTTGACCCAGGAATGGTGTAATTGCTCATTGTTCAATTTCCATGAATTTGTAGGTTTTCTACAATTTGTGTTGTTGTTGTATTCTAACTTTAAAGCATGGTGGTCTGATAAGATACAGAGGTTATTCCAATTTTTTTGTACCTATTGAAGTTTATTATGTTGCTGAGTATGTGGTTAGTTTTAGAGAAGGTTCCATGTGGCGCTGTGTTTGGATGGAGTGTTCTATAAATGTCTGTTAAACCCAATTGTTAAGCCTCTGTCTGGTGTACCTGACTGGTGTTGAAAGAGGGGGGTTGCTCCCACTATAAGTGTCTGAGGATTTATGTGAGATTTGAATTTTAGTAATGTTTCTTTTACGAATGTGGGTGAGTTTGTATTTGAGGCATAAATGTTCAAAATTGAGACTTCATCCTGATGTATTTTACCTGTGATGAATAAGAAATGACCTTCTTCATCTCTTTTGATTGATTTTAGTTTAAATTCTAATTTGTTAGATATAAGTATTGCTACACCCATTTGTTTCTTGGGTCCATTTGATTTGAAAGTCTTTTCCCAACCCTTCACCCTGAGGTGACATCTGTCTTTGGAGTTGAGATGTGTTACTTGTGTGCAGCAAAAAGATGGATTCTGTCTTCATATCCATTCTTTTAACCTGTGTCTTTTTATAGGTGAGTTAAGACCATTAATATTGAGGGATATTAATGGCCATTGGTTGTTAATTCTTGTTTTGGATTTGGTGGTGGTGGTGGTATTGTGTGTGGATTATCCCCTATTTTTCTTTTGGCTGTTGGTAAAGTTTTTGGCTGTTTTTGTTGGTGTATTTAATTTCCTTGGGTTAGAGTTTTCCTTCTAGAACTTTTTATAGGGCTGGATTAGTTGATGTGTATTTTTTAAAACTGTTTTTTGTCATGAAATATCTTGGTTTCTTCATCAATAGTGATTGAAAGTTTTGCTGGGTATAGTAGTCTGGGCTGACATCCATGATCTCTTAGTGTTGGCAAAATATCTATCCAGGACCTTCTGGCCTTCAGAGTTTCCATGGAGAAGTCAGGTGTAATTCTGATAGGTTTGCCCTTATATGTCACTTGGCCTTTTTCCTTTGCTGCTCTTAATATTCTCTTTATTCTGTATGTGGTGTTTTGATTATTATGTGGTAAGGGAACACCACTCTATTTGGTGTTCTGTAAGCTTCCTGTACTTTCATTGGCATGTTGGGAAAGTTTTCTTCTATGATTTTGCTGAATATATTTTCTGTACCTTTGAGTTGGGTTTTTTCACCTTCTTCTATACCTATTATTCTTAGGTTTGGCCTTAACACAGTGTCCCATATTTCCTGAATTTTTGTGTCATGAATTTGTTGGACTTAAGATTTTCTTTGATCAATAAATTTATTTCACCTAGTGTATCTTCAATGCCTGAGATTCTCTCTTCCATCTCTTGTATTTGGTTGGTTATGCTTGCATCTGTAGTTACTGATCATTTGCCTAACTTTTCTATTTCCAGCATTCCCTCACACATTGTGTGTGTGTGTGTGTGTGTGTGTGTGTGTGTGTGTGTGTGTGTATGCGTGCGTGCATGTGTGTGGTTTTGGTTTTTGTTTTTTGATTTTGTTTTTTTTGTTTGTTTGTTTGTCTGTTTTGTCTCTATTTCAGCTTTCAAACCATGCACTGTTTGAATTGTTTCTTATAATTTTTGGTTTATCTTTTCCTACATTTCTTGAATTTTTTCTTCCGTCCTTTTAAGGGATTTTCTCATTACTTCTTTGAGTGTCTCTATCACTCAAAAGTTGTATTCTTCAGCTTCATCTGTACTGGGATGTTCAGGTCTTGCTGATGTGGAGTCCCTAGACTCTGATGGTATCATATTGATCTTTCTGTTGTTGACTATATTCTTATACTGTCGTCTACCCATCACTTCTTTAAGTGCATACTGGTAGGGTCTCTCCCTCTTCTGGTGGGTATGGAACCACAGTTCTCTTCCAGTGGGTGCAAGCAGTTCCAATACTACAATGGCGCTCCTACTCCAGAGGGTGGTGGTGGGACTCCTCCCGTGGTTAGAGGCTGGACCAGAATGCAGGCAAACTCTGGATGAGCCTGTTGGCTAGGGTGGGCTCTCCCCCACACGCAGTCCTTAGTTCTTAGTCCTCAGGACATTCTCAACAGGGCAGACTGGAAGGCAGGCTGGAAACAGGCTCACACTTACTCTTCCCGTGGTTGGAGGTGGGACCAGGATGTTGGCAGACTCCAGGTGGGCCTGTCCTAGGGCGGACTCCCCTACACACAGTCCCCAGTTCTCAGGATGCTTCAAGCAGTGCACCGGATGTGAATGTTTTCTTTTACTCTAAAACCATATTATTAATTTTTCTTTGTTATTAATGATAAATACTTAATTATGATGTGATCAAATTCACCTGTTTTGAGCCATGGTGGCTCACTCTTTTAATCCCCACACTCAGGAGGCAGAGGCAGGTGGATCTCTGTGAGTTTGAGGCCAGCCTGATCTACAGAGCAAGTTCCAGGACAGCAAGAGCTACACAAAAGAAACAAAACAAAAGAAAATAAAACAACAAAAAATCATATGTTTTAATGACAATTGCTTTTCTATATACTGCCCAAAAAACTTTTGCCTAAGCACAAAGACAATTGAAATATTTTTAGGCACTATGACTGGTTTCAATTTCTGCATATGATGAGAGGTAGATACTAAGGTTCTTTTGTGGGTATTCTGTAATTACAAAATTATTCGTTGAAAACACTGACCTCAGATTGCTTTGGGAAGCTGGAGAAATGGCTCAGTGGTTGGTTAATAGTGTTCCCCGCCTTTGCTGAGGATCTAAACAAATTCAGTTTCCTGTCAGGCAGCTCTGAACAGGAGTATGGCCCATTGCTAAATACATCTTCCTCCAAGAAGCAGGAACATCTGGGAGCCACCTCTGTCCCAAAGCTGGGCTCTGGCTGAGAGAGGGTCTGGAGTGGCCAAAGGGCTGTACCCAGGCTCTGGTTGGCAGGGTGTAAGCAAGGGAAGTACAAAGTCATGAGCAATCAGTGGCTCCATGGGGAGCCCACCAAAGCCAGGAGGGCTCTCGGCAGGGCGGTGCACCATCTCCACCCCACCCCACCCCCAGTGCACCTTGCTGATGTGGCAGACACAGGGAAATAGAAGCAAGAACAGCAGGACACACTCCAGTGTTTTTCCACTTTGTTCCCTGCTGCTCGTTCTGGTCACACCCAGGTTTTTTTCAAAGTCCCTACAATCTCAGCCAGGGCCTCTATCATCTTGCCTCTTTAAAATATCTTTTAAAAAGCAGTTTACTTTAAAACTCTTTAATCTTACTGTTTTTTATTTATACTTCTTAGAATTACATTTTTAGTGGCCATATATATTTTGCATCTGCTTCTCGATCTGTGGAGTTAACCATGCCCATTTTCTATTAAACGTACAAACTGTGATTTTAAGACATGCATATGGCACAGTGGGAGATACCAGCTTCAATCCTTTAAAAAGACAACGCAATTAGATAGCTATCAATAAGTGAAAACAATCATAAAAGGGCTCAAGGGTCCAATTAAGAAGTACAGCAACGGAGTGAAACAAAAGGCAGGGAGACGTGCATTGAACAAATTGATGGCCCTATCAGCATACATGTGATGTCTGGTGAAGAACGGAGGAAAAAGAGGAACAAATTGATAGTCCTATCATCATACGTGTAATATCTAGTGAAGAACGGAGGAAAAGGAGGACATTGGTATCAGCCTGCATCCCCAATGGTGTGTTCTGTGGCAGATAATGGCAATTTTCATCACTGACATAACCAATAGCCATTGCTACCATGGCTGCCACAAAAAAACAGACACCACCGCCCACAATCCAAAGAAGCAACTCTTGCGCCACTGAAACTGATGCTTCATTCAACTCCATGTGCCTCCTGGGCCCTGGAGCTGAGGCTTTTCTATAAACACCCATGCTGCAGACACCAGAGCTACTGCTGTTACAGGCAAGCCCTACTCTGGGCCGCACAACTGTTGCTGCTCTGAATGTGCCCAAACTACAGGCCACGGTACTTACATCGCACCCTGTGAACACCCATGCCTAAGGCAGGAGCTGAAGCAGAGACTATGGAGACATACTGCTTACTGGTTTGCTTCTCACGGCTTGTTCAATCTGCTTTCTTAATAGAACCTAGGACTACCAGTCCAGGGATGACACCACCTACCATGGGTTGGTCCCTCCCCATTGATCACTAGTAAAGAAAATGCCTTATGGCCAGATCTTATGGAGGCATTTCCTTAACTGAGGCTCCTTGCTTTCTGATGACTCTGGCTTGGGTCAAGTTAACACACAAAAGCATCCAGCACAGATATTGCTGAAGACACCACACACTTTGGAGAGAGGACCTGGCAACTGACCTGGAGCCTCCTCCCTGAAGCCTGCTCTCATAGCATCTGAAAGTGTTATGAAAGCTGCCATAGGAAAAGAGAATTTGCCAATCCTGCACAGCTATAAAATCCATAATCCCCAACAATGACTGTGCTAGCAAGACACCTCTAATGGTACAATAGCAGCTCTATTATAGGGGGTAACAAACATCCATCTAATTGGATCTAAGGCCTGCTCAGTAGAATTTGGCAAATTCTGCCATAAACTAAAACCTAATAAAATGAGAAATACCTTTGTTCATGAATGAGCAAACTTAATGTTACTAAGATATCAGTTCTCAACCTGATTCTTAAAACTAACTTAATACACCCAAAATAAGCCTGATAAAGTAAAGCAAAGTTGAGAAAATTCATGTCTGGTACTGTAACCATGGCTAAAAAGGTCATAGGACCTAGAGCGGAACTACTATTTACATTTTCACAAACCAATATAATTGTAGCTCTCATTCCTTATCAAAGAAGTTTCTTTCTGCAGCAAACAGAGGATCCTGCAGAAATTCACAACTAGTAAAACCCACAAAATAAGTGACCAGGGGGTGTCCAGTCCCAAGTGGTTCATGTACAAAGTAGCCCCTTCATAAAAGACTCTGGAAACTTCATAGAAAGATTGTAAGAGCCAATGGACATCTACTGTTAGACAGTGCTTTCTAGACATGACAGGGATGCTGTATTTGTGACATCTCACCAATATGGTTACGTAAACAATACTTGCATAATGACACCAAGTTGGTTAACATGCCAACTTGGATGGGGGAAATTACACAGTACTCCATCCCTACCTAGACAAAGAGACAGTCAGTGACTGCTGAGAGAGGAGCAAGCAGCCTTCTCTAGAAAAAAGAATGAAAAGAAATGGGGAAAACATGACATTTATGGAACCCTATCGGGAAAACTAACATTCATATCCTAAAATTTATAGAATGAAATACAGGGACACAAAGTTTATTTAAACAAATAATGAGTGGTTTTCAAATCTGGAGAAAGATAGCTAATATGTAGGTTAAGAAGCTCAAGAACATCCAACCAGACTCAACCAAAAGATTTTAACATGGTACATTATCTATGAGTTGTCAAATATCAAATAATAAAAGGCTTCTTACAAACTGTGTACACACATGCAGGTGCCCACAGAAGCCAGATGACGGAGACAGATGCCCTGGAGCTGAACATTGTTGAGTTCCTGACATGCGTGCTGAGAACCCAACTTGAGTTACCCCACAACAGTAGTACTATGATTATACCAGCAGGCATGTCTTCTTCAGCATGTGACAATTCTCCCCTAACATGCACTTCTTGGATTTACAAAGGTAGCCAGGCAGTTTGAAAGAAAATGGCCCCCAAAGGGAGGGGCACTATTAGGAAGTGTGGCTTTGTTGCAGTAGGTGTGGCCTTGGAGGAAGTATGTCATGGTGGAAGTGGGCTTTGAAGTCTTTTACACGTGCAAGCCATGCCGTGTCTCAGGCCACTTCTTGTTCCCTGCAACTCAAGATGTAGGACTCTCAATCACTTCTCCAGTACCATGTCTACACCTGCAAACCACCGTGTTGTACCATGATGATAATGGACTAAACCTCTGAAAATGTGAGCCACCCCAATTAAATGTTTTTCTTTTATAAGAGCTGCTGTGGTCATGGTGTCTCTTCATAGCAATAGAAACCCTAACAAAGACACCATTCCAAGACAGGTTTCTCTATGTGCTATAGCAAAAGTGTGTGATGTGTTCAATAATAGGAACTTACATTTAGTCTTGGCATGCAATTAACAGCGATAGCAATGTTCTTTAATTTGTCAGGAAGTAGCTCAACCTGGTAGTGTTTTGTTTTGTTTCCCAACAAAGATGATTTCTGAAAGTGTCCTTTTCCACTAACACAAATTCTTTAACTGATATCTTATTATTCTTTTAAGTGATTTTACAAATCTCTAATGAATTTTTAACAAGGTGGAATGATACAAGATTAATGCACAAAATTAATTAAATTTCTATTTAAGATGGCTATTCTTGCTGTATCAAAGTTGATTGAGATGTACAGACTTCAGATCTGGTTAATTTTGGTGTGTGACTTTTTATTTGAAAGTTCTTTATAATAAAGTTTTAATATAATTTTTCTACAGGGGTCTGAAGAGATGGCTCAGTTCCCAGCACTCACAAGGCAGTTTACAAACATCTCAAATTCCAGTTCCAGGGGATCCAATGCCCTCTTCTCATCTCTACTGGCACTGGGCATGTATATAACATACATACGTGCATGCAGACAAAATATTCATACTTGTATTTCAAATAAATATAACTTTTTTAAAAATCTGTAAACTAGGAACAACAGTCAAGAGAAAAATTTTTAAATCACTAAATATTTAGAAATAAATCTAAGAAGATATCAAAAACTTGTATATTGAGATCTCCAGAATATTTCTGCCACAAAATTAAGACCTAAGTAAACTAAGAAACATCTAATAGATGGTAAGGCTCAATATTGTTAATATATCAATTATCCTTAGACTAATTCTTAAAATTAACTTCTTCTAATCAAGACAAGTATGGTAAAAAGAGCAAAGTGGAAAGGCTAATACTAGCTGGCTTCATGAATTATTTTAAGACTATAGCAATTAAATCAAAATAGTATTGGCAAAAGAAGATAATAGTATAGATTTGGGAACATAACAGAGAGACCAAAAACAAATCTATATATGTGGCAATATCTAGTATGCAAAGGTTAAAGGAAACATGGTGAAAAAAAGTAGATTCTTTTCAGTAGATGAAAAACAACCAAATACCCATCTGCCTAAATGAATTTGTACAATACCTTGCACAATAAACAAAAAGAAATAGAGTGGGAGGGAGGAAGGAAGAGAGGGAAGGAGGATACTATCCATTACAGAACAAAATAGAAAACACAATACTAAAACTTTTGAGAAAAGCAAATGAGAAAACCTAGCTAGGCACACTATCCCAAGCACGTGAGAGATGAGGCACAAAGATCACAGTTTAAGGTCGAGAACGCACAAAGATGACTCAGTAGTTAAGTGCATACTGCTCTTCCAGAGCACTATGGCTCAGTTCTCAGTACCTATGTTGACAGCTCCAGGGGATCTGATGGCCTCTTCTGGCTGCCAAGGGCACCTTCATTCATGTACTCATACATGCACACAAACACATATGCACATAGAATAGAGGGTCAAGAATAAAGGTGGATGGTGGCATCAAATGCCTTTATTCCCAGCACTCTGGAGACAGAGTCAGGTGGATCTCTGTGTTTGAGGCCAGCCTGGGCCTCAGAGCAAGTTCTAGGACAATCAGGGCTACACAGAGAAACCTGTCTCAAAAAAACAAAACAAAACAAAACATCAAAACAAAAAAATCTAAATAATGAGTTCAAGGCCTACTTGGGCTACGTAATAAGTTCAAGGCCTTCAACCTTTATCTCAAAATAAAAAGGTACTATGGGCAAGGTTTAGTGGCACAGCATTTATCCAGCAAACACAGGTCCTAAATTCATTCTCCAGCAGTAGACAAAAACAAAAACAAAAAAAAATAGTAAAAACATAAACATTCAGGTATATGTATGCACACACACGTATAAAGAAATCTCTGTGATCTCGACTTAGGCAAAGAATCCTAACTCTGACACTGACAACCCAACATGTGTAAGAATAAATTAACAGGGCTGAGAAGAGCACTTGCGATGCAAGTATAAAGACCTGAGTTTTTTTTCCCCAGAACGCACATTTTAAAAAGAGGCCTAACACCAGATGGCTCTGCCCCCTGTCTGCTGTGGCTCTCAAGAGAGTGGCCCCTGCACCACTCCTGGACACAGTAAAGCTGGCCCAGGAGGTGTAGGTATGGGAGATCCGATGCTGAGGCCACCAGGGCAAGAGAGTGGCCCTGCCCACCCCACCCCCAATCACTACAAGGGGTGAACTTGTCAGGGCAGTACTAGAGAGCACACTCTGGTGGTGAGGACAAGGGAGAGCTGGCAGGCTGACCAACCCTGCAATTACCCAGGCCCAGGAGCAGGGTTAGGAGCTGGCCAAACCCAATATCCACACCGTCTGTGGTCTGCTGGAGTGCATGAAGAGGGCTGGCTCTGCAGACCCAAAGTTGCAGGATTTACACAGCACAGGGCAACAGCTGGATAACCAAGAGGGTCCAGAATCGACAGTGTAGCAGAAACAGGGACCTTGATCCAGACCAATGACTCTTTGCAATGAACACTTGCAAGTAAAGATGTATGAACAAAAGGGTTGACTTTGTGACTGTGTCACACTACAGCTTCCTAGATGAGATTTCTTGTCCCTTTTTTTCTCTCTTGTGGTTTTTTTTTTCTCTTATATTTTATTTGAGGGGGAGTGCTGCAAGGGCAGAGGGCAGATAAGCAGGGAGAGGAAGTGAATGGGATTGAGATGCATGATGTGAAAGACACAAATAATAAATAAAAAGAAAGTTAAAATAGAAAAATTTAAAAATTAAAAAAGGCATAGTGGCATAGTGGTGTGCACTTGAAATCCCAGGGTTGCTACTTTTCCTTCTCATAGAGCATACTTGATATTTACTGTCTTTGTATCAAAGCCTAAATCTTTTCTTTAGACTAAAAGGAGAATTGTAGTGAGATATCCACCCTACCAGAACCTGTTGCACTGACCACGCCCACTGGGGCATGGGGACATGTGAGGATGTGACCTGTGGGGACTAGGTCTGGGGTCCCAGACCTCAGCTCACTTTCTTACTTCCTGGTCAGAAACAGAAAGCATCCAGGGGCATCCTTGGAATGGGAACCTGTTTCTGGTATAAGTGATTTCTCCCCGGAAAAAAAAAAATCCTTCAGCCTATTGTTTCCCAGATTCTTATTTCCCACGCAATAAAGTGGAGATAAGCATATCTCTAGCCAGATAGTCTAGTTTAGGCCATTGAGAGATAATGGCTCAAAAAACAAGGTGAACAGGTTCTAAGGCCTGACACCCAAGGTTAACTTCTGACATCTACCCACATGTGCACACACATACTCTGTCTTTCTCTCTGTCTCTCTCTGTCTCTCTCTCTCTCCCTCTCTCTCTGAACAAACCTACAAAAAAGCTTGGACTAGAGATATATGTGAGTGGTACAGTCCTTGCCTGTCATGCCTACAGTCCCATATTCAATCTGTAGCACCATTTAAAAGCAGGGTGGGGAGAAGAATATGCTCAAAATACAATTAAGACAGAAAGAATAAGCCACAAACTAAGAGAGTTTAAAGAGCCAATCTGATCCAGGGCTCTTAGGAACGATAAGAAAACAACTGAATAAGAATGCATACTTGAGCTGGGTGTTGGTGGCACACACCTTTAGTCCCAGCACTTGAGAGGCAGAGGCAGGTAGCTTTCTGTGAGTTTGAGGCCAGCCTGGTCTCCAGAGCGAGTTCCAGGGCATTGAGGGCTGCACAGGGAAAACCTGTCTTGAAAAATCAAAAAGAATGTAAATGCAGATGTGAGCAGACACTTCAACTCCAATGGCTACCTTGGAAGAAGCATCACCTTCATTACAATGGGAACACAAACAATATATCAAAAAATTCAATATATTAATTATGTCTCTGTGATTAAATGCTATGACTAAAAGCAAGTTGGGGAGGAAAGGGTTTTCCTTGGCTTACAGTTAGAGTCCATTCTGAGGGCAGTCAGGACAGGAATTCAAGGCAGGACCTGAAGCAGAGACCTGGAGTACTGCTTACTGTCTTGCTCTCTTTGCTTTCTTAAACACCCAGAGATGTATACCTATCCAGCGATGGCATTGCCCTGCATGTGTAGGGCTCTTCCGCATCAGTCAGTAAGAAAGTGTCCCATGCAGGCTTGCCGACGACATGCTAACTCGATGGGATCATTTTCTCCATTGAGATTCCCTCTTCCCAGATAGCTGTAGCTCATGTCAAGTTGACAAAAAACTAACAACAGAATAGGCAAAATAAAAACATCCGGTTATTACAAATGCCTATAAGAATGTAGTGTTCTGGCAGTGTTCAGTCGTGGCTGACATGCGAGACTGCACAGCCACTCTGGAAAATGTCTGGACAGCTCCTTCTGAACACAGGACTCAACAATCCCAATCCCAGTTATATTTCTAAGAGAAATGAAAACTAGTGCTCTTATCCAAGTTCCATACACAAACGCCTATAGCTTTATAAATAATCTCTAAAAACTGAACACCATCCTTCAGCCAATGGATTAACACAAAACATTCAGAACATGAAATAATACTCAATAAAAGGGAACACAGAATTGATTCATGTAGCTAGATAGATTAATCTTAAATACATTTTGCTAGATGAAGCAGTCAGACAGACAGAGAAAAACTATTATAGTTTCTGACTCCATTTATATGACATTCTGGAAAATAAAAGACTACAAGTAAGGAAAACAAGTCAGTAGTTGCTAGAGTGTTGAAGATTACAAAGTGACAAGAAAGGGAGCTTTAGGGTGGTGTGACTAACCTGGGTGGTTTATGTGTTTACGAAAGCCATAACACTGTGTAACATGGAGGAAACCTTACTGTGGACCAGTTTTTAAATTCAGTCAATATTTTGGAGAACTAAGATATAACACAAACTACAATGCAATAACTCAACTGAATTGTAAATATATAACTTCACTACGGCAGCTTCAGAAGACAGGCGCTGAACTAAGTAACTATAGGAAACAGTGTTTTAATGGGAGTCTATAAGGCTAAGACTACAACAGCAATTGCAATAAAAACAGTACCCTAGTTGGTATTTCTCACAGGAGTACACGCTGGTAATTTCAAAACTACTTTACATATATATTAGCGTTAAACAAGTGAATACATTGTAGATGACAGGAACACTGTGTCTCCCTGCCAGAGAAAGAAGCAATGAGAGAGCAGAATAAGTCTTGTATTAGCCAGAAATATGAGTATGAGCTCATGTTTAATACATTGATGATTAAATGAAATAAATATGTCTAGATGGATGAACAATGAAGAATTAGCTATTGCTATTCCAGAAGACTCACTTCCATGGCTGGCCGTTAGTTTGCTCCTGAAGTCTGAGTCTGATGAGCATTTTGCATACTGGAAGATTTGAATCCCTGCACTATTTTGTTGAAATTATGTGTGCAATCAAGGCAATCTGTGCAATCAGTGTGATTTATGAGAAATGTTTTCCTTTCATAGAGGGTGAACTTTAGAAACTACGTTCTCCGTGAGTATGCATGAGTGACTCCCAATCAGAACTCTGGATTTCTAGGCTCAGGCAAACTTCCCTAGTAGACAGCACAGTGAATGTTACTGGGTAGTCATGGTGCATTGCTGGAGCAATCAGCTGTCATTCTGTAGCCAACCCTGGGAGAAGTTTCCCACTAGATTTTCCAGGCTTCATTTCAAGACGGTTTTTCTCTTCGCTTACTTTGCTTTCTATCTATGAGGATGGTAATTTCAGAGTTGTATAAGTACCTCTAGCAAAGCACTGAATCCAGGTACTCTCAGAATGCTCAACACATGTGATGTGTGTGTTGTATATATATATATATATATATATATATAGTTGGCTTAATAGACCTGCCTTTAGTTCTTTTGCACTGCCCACTGGAAGGGTCTAGAAGCATGCCAGGTAACAAGATCTTTGTAAGTATATACCATTATGGTTGCAAATACAAACTATTTGATCATGGGACTGAGCAGGGAAACTACAAGACAAAATGAATTAGGTATGCTGTATAAGCTTAGAAATGAAGGAAGAGAGAAAGGGAGAGATACAAAGGAAGGAAGGAAGGATGAGGAAGGACATAGGAAACAGAGAGACCAAAACCCTACCCCATGGCCAAAGTGAACAAGACTGCTGTTGAAATACACACTGAAGGATAAAATAAATACCCTTACATACATAATGATCCAAAGAAATAAAGTCATTTGTTGGCACATCTTTACAGAAGAATTTCAAAGGCCAACAAGATAGCTCAGTGGGTACAGGCAATTGCCACCAAGCCTGATGATCTGAGTTTTATCCTAATGACCCACATAGTGGAAGGAGGGACTCCTCCAAGTTGTCTCTGACCTCCACTTGTGTACCTGTGATACATTTTACACACAAAATAAGTAAATATAATAATTTAAAGCATTTAAAGTAATAAATGAAAAATGGAAAATTGAAATGGAATATTCAAAAGCCACACTACTCAAAAGCCACAATAACAATTTTTTTTTGTTACAAGCCAACAGGTGGACACTGTCACTAAGAAAGAGAATGTGTACAGCACTGAATATGTACCTCAACATATTTATCACTAATCTAGGTGCTCCTTCAACATATCCACAAATTATTTGATGTTTATTCCAATAGGAGGTGGATTTTAATTTCTCTTCTTCAATACATATTAGACTTTGTGGTTTTGCTTCTAGTAAACAGACCATGGAAAGTGAAAATACCAGAGAATCAAGAAAGGTATTACATTAATCAATGCTTTAAAGTTAATATCATAAATATATGCCACACTGGTATCATGTATCCCTGAAAGTACAAGAGCCCATCACCCCTCTGGGGCTCTTGCTTCTAGACTGGAAACTCCAGGCATAAGTGTTGTTTCATACACCTGGATTTTGCTTTGCTTTGCTTTGTTTTTGTGTTGTTGTTGTTGTTTGGTTGGTTGGTTGGTTGGTTGGTTTTGTTTTTTAACTTTCTTTTTATTTATTCTTTGTCTTTCTCATCATGCATTCCAATCCCATTCATTTTCCGACCCTTCGTATCTGCCCTCTGCCCTTGCAACCTTCCTCCCAAAATAAAAGAAAAAGAAAATCTCATTATGGAAGCTTATATGTGACACATTGAGTCATACAGTAAACCCTTTTATCTATATATCTTTACTTGCAAGTGTTCATTGCAAAGAATCATTGGTCTGGTTCAAGGCCTTTGGTTTCTGTTACACTATTGATGCTGACTCCTGTTGGTTATCCTGCTGCTGTCTGTGTCATGGAGATCCTGCAGCTTTGAGTCTGCAGGACTGGCCCCTTCATGTGCTCCCATAGATCACAGATGAGGTGGATGCTGGGACAGGCCAACTCATAACCCTGGTTCTAGGCCTGGGTAGTTGCAGGGTTGGTCAGCCTGAGATCTCTCCCAGGTCCGCACCACCAGGGTGAGCTCTCCATCACTGCCCTGGCTAATTCACCCCTCGTAGTGATGAGCAGGGGTGTGATGAGCCAGGGCAGGGGCCAGTTTTCCTGCTTTCACCTCGTGAGGGTTAGTTCTCCCACACCTAGACCATCAGGGCCAGCTCTCACATTGGGGGGGTTGTCTGGACCCCCATCAATAGGGCCAGCTCTGCTTTGCTGCCTAGGCAAGTATAGAGCCCACATTCCTGAGTGCTGCAGTTGGTAAAGGATTGTCAGTTTCCTTGCCCACCACAGGTGGCAGGAGCAAGCAAGGGGGGGGAGGATGAGGGGGAGAGTCCCTGGCCCTCTCCACCATGTGGCCAGCTCTCCCATTCTCACACACTCAGGGCCAGCTCACCCGCCCACCTCAGGAATGGGAGGAGGAGGGCATCTCTTCTCAACCCATGCCTGCAAATGGCAGGACCAGATCTCTCATGCTCATGTTCTTGGGGCTGACTTACCTGTGCCCCAGTAAACAGTCAGATCCGCTCTGCTGCCCAGACAAGGTGCAGAGCCCACTTTCCCGACAGTATTGCAGCTGGTAAAGGGGAGGGTCAACCCCCTCACCAGCTGGAGGTGGTAGGGAGATGGGGAGAACATCTTTCCCTTGCTCCCACCTCTACATTGGAAATAAGGGGGGCAGCACCAGCTGTGGCCCTCTCGCGCCCCAGTGCTGGCTCACAGTGCCTGTGTCTACAGGGTCAACTGTACAGTTCTGCCGAGGCAAAACACAGGGCCTGTTTTCCTGAGTGCTTCAGCTGGCGAGGGGTTGTGTCAGGTCCCCCACCTGCTGCAGGTGGTGAGGGGTAAGGGAAGAAGGGTACCTTTCCCTCCCACCACATGGCAGATGAGAGGGGTGCGACCTACTCTCCCATTCTTCCGCCCAAACAGCCAGCTCACCACGTCTCTGCCAACAGGGTCGGCCCTATTGTGCTGCCCAGGTAAGGTGTAGGACCCTGTCTGCTGAGCGCTTCAGCCAGTGAGGGGCACGACCAGTTCTTCCTAGTGTGAGAGGGCAGGGTCAACTCTGCACAGCAGTCCTCTGGGCCGTTGTGGGCATCAGGAACCATGGACATCATCACAGACCACGACTCCATCAGAGCCATGAAACCAGACATATGTATTTCTCCAGCCAAAACTTTTTAATCTTTTTTATTGAAAGTATTTTTTCATATAGCATATTCTGATCAGTTTCCCTCCCTGGTCTCTTCCCACATCCACTCCACCTCCCCACTCATCCAACTCCACACTTTCTTTTTCTCTTTCCCTAGAAAATTAACAGGCCAATAAAAACAAACAAACAAGCCATAATAAAACAAATAAACACAGAATTTAAAAAAAGGAAACATATTCATGCAGACACACACGCATGCACCCACACAAAACCCATAAAAACACAATCTCGGAAACCATAGTAGATAAGCAAAATACAAGTTAAAAAAAAAAAAAATGTAAGCTCCCCAAAAGCAATATGAGACAAAACATCTCCAAAAATATCATGGAGTTTGTTTTGTGTTGGCCATCTACTGCTGAGCCTGGGACCTCCCTAAGTATGGTTTGATTCCCAGCTAGATTCCCCTGGAGAAAGTTAACTTTTCCTTTACAAGGAGTTGACAGAAAAAGCTTTTGTGTTAGGGATGCAGTCTTGTGTCCACTTCCTCTCCCAGCACCGGACCCTTGTCTGGCTTAGCCCTGTGTATGCTGCCAGTCTCTGAGTCCATACATGCATCAGTACTGTTGTGTCTGGAAGGTATGTTTCCTGGGTGTCTTCCATCCCCTCTACCCAGTCCAAAATGTAAAAACTTTTCAACAACATGCTTCTTTTACTTCCTACTTTATTTATTTATTTATTCATTTATTTATTATTTCTGCCTTTATTATACATAACCTCCTTTACATATACAATACACTCTAGACCCTTTAATACAGTCCCTTATGTGTGGTGACCCTGACCATAAAATTATTTCTACTGTAAATATCTAGTATGCAGGAAAGAGATCTGATACACAGGTTGAGAAACGCTGCTCTAAAATATAGTGCAATGTGTTGTAATTTTTGCTTTAATCAATCATGTCAAAGAAATCAATAAAAAATAAAACTCTTTCCTATTTACCTATTTGCTTGTTCTTTCAGAAACTTCTTATCCTTCTAGTACATTTACATTTCCATCTGTTTTCTTCATTAAGCACTTTATAACTCTCATTGTTGTACTTACAAAAATAGCAATTAAAACTGATTTTATTATTTTATTAAAACAGCTTTAATTGATTCTTGTGTCTGGTTACAAATCCAGTTAAACATGTTAAAAATTATAGATTGTACTGAAAGGTGCAATACACTCAGCCAGAACTGGTGGTGCACACTTTAATCCCTCTCTACCCTGGAGGGAAAGGCAGGTGGATCTCTGTGAGTTTGAAGCCGGCCTGATCTATATAGTGGGTCCCCAAGTACAGCTAGAGTGAGACCGTCTCAAAACAAACAAACAAAAACATTGGTTTTAGCCTGGCTTGGTGGTGTACACCTTTAATATCATCACTAGGGAGGCAGAGGCAGGTGGGTCTCTGTGAGTTCTAGGTCAGCCTGGTCTACAGAGCGAGTTCTAGGATAGCCAGAGCTACACAGAGAAACCCTGTCTTGAAAAAGCAAAACCAAAACAAACAAAGATTAATACACTCAGTTTTTGGGAGAGTCTGTCTGTATGTGTGTGGGGGCTGGGGAGGAAATACAGTGCTGGTGTGTGCAGGTGTGTGCAGGTGTGTGCAGGTGTGTGCAGGTGTGTCTGTAGGTGTACATGTGATGGGAGATGTTATTCTGTAAATATGTTTCTCATACTAGTTAATGAATAAAGCACTGTGGGCCAATGGGAAAGCAAGATAGGCAGGACTAGGAGACAAGGAGGAAAGAGAAAGTAGTTGGGAGGAGTCAAGATGTAGAGCCTGGAGAGAGCAGATGTGGGCTGCTGCTCTCTGGTAAGATGAGCCACATGGAAATACTTAGAATAGTAGAAATGGGTTAATCATTAAGACAGAACTAGCCCATAAGCAATGATAGTAACTAGCCAACAGCCTTAGATCAAATACAGAGTCTCTGCGTGTTATTGGGGGTTGGCATTGCGGCGGGACCAGGTAGACTGGCGGAAAACATACACTCTATATACATGGGTGACTAGAGGGCAATTTTGAGTACCATTCCTTATCATCCACCTTGTCTTTTGGAACAATCTCTCACAGCCTCATACTCACTGGGTCCCCTGCCCTGGTTACATGACCTCACAGTTTCCCATGTGCGCCGTATGTGTGCCGTAAAGTGATGTGGAGGAGCCCTCACCAGAGCTGCTGCTTCGAATTTCAGCCTCCAAAACTGCTGGAGAAATCCCTTTTCATCCTGAGCTGCCACTGCAGTGATGGAGATCTGATCAAGGCCCCCACTAAAATCGAACCTGCTGTCCAGATATCCACATCTGCCGGGCTCCTTTGTGCATGTTCTTCCTCCTTTGCCTCAGCTGTGGCGTGCATCTCACACTCCTTCATTAGCCTCCATTTTTTGCTTTAACTTAAGAGAAAACCAGTTTTTGCTTGCAACCAAGTCCCAACTTATCTTCCTGAGTTTAAGTCATATATCTTACAAATATGATCACTAAGAATTGGACAGAACACAAAAGTTAGATTTGTTTTTGAGAGTGGGGGGGGGCTCAGAAAAGGAGGAAGGGGACCGTGAGAGGGGACTGTGAGAACACAGGCCTGCATCTTTAGGCCAGCCCCCACAGCTGGAATCTGCTGTGCCTCCCTTCTGCTCTCTTTAGGGCGCGCAGGGCAGCAGTCAGCGCTCTGATTAACAGCTCTCAGTTTATGGCACCTAGTTCTCCTGTACTCTTTGTCGCACACACTATATTGAACTAAATCATATGATGTGAAGCTTCGCCAGCCCCTAGAACTTACAGAAGTCTAATTGTCCCCTTGTTCTTGGGGGTCTGTTCTGGGGATTGATTCATTCTGAAAAGACATTTCCCGCCCTACCATCTAGTCTCTCTGGCTGGCTGGCTGGCTGGCTCGCTCCCACCCTCATTCTCTCTCTTGACAATGCTCCTCTCCAGTTTAAAAAGGCCCTTCCTCCCTCTAGGGCCAGGTATGTTTAGACCCCACATATTCACTTGTTTCCTTGTAATGTTTTCCTTCCTACCCAACCACGGTCTCAAGGACCTTTCTCTTAATAAACCGCATCTGAAGGGACAGACTTGTGTGTTCGCTTCCTTTCCAAACTCACAACTGAGGGTTTATTATCACATCATTCTTATGTTAATAGGGAGGTGATGGAGGAGAGAGAGTAAAGGCATACATATGACATGAGAGTATGAGAGAGCTACCTAAGAGGATGAAGAGGACCAGACCAGCATGGAGCAGGCAGAGGAGATGAAGGAGTACAGTGAGAGGGGAAAATGAAGAACAAAATGCAACAACGCCATGATGAAACCCGTTACTTTGTGCCAACTTTGAAACATTAACAAAAAGGAAGAAAACTTTAACAAAAAGAATAGTATAGAGAGCCAAGGCAAGGTAGAAAATGCTACTGTATCTTTGCAGCTCACACTGTGAGACAAGAGTGTGGGAGTCTGTACTACACAGTGGTGAAACACCTCCACCAGTTGTCTCTAGGACTACTTGCTGAAGAAAGAGAAAGCATTGCTTGAGAGAAAACGGTAAAAGCATCCACCATCAAGCCTAATGACGTGAGTTCAACTCCCAGGACTCACATGACACACAGAGAGAGACAGAGACAGAGAGAGAGAGAGAGAGACTCACATGACACAGAGAGAGAGAAAGACAGAGAGAGACATAGAGACACACCGAAAGACGAACTGTAATTTTTAAAAGACTTGATTTGAAGGATCAGGCTTTGAACATGTGCACTGTTAGACCTCATTTGTAAACCTAAGGCACTTAACACAGGGAAAGAGTTTTCCAGGAAGAAGGAAGAATGGGGGATACTTGAAAATGAGAAGATGAGGTACCTCACACCCTCTGAAAACACCACCAACAGCACATACCTAACAGAAAAGTTCCTGCCTTGTCTGACAAAATGGTTATTCCCAAAGGCAACAATTCCCTTACAGTCAACCCTTCATTGTTACTTAGTCCAGAGTCAGACTCCAACATAGAGACTGGAAGTAAAAATGTGACTGTCACAAAAATAATTATAGGTATCTCATGATTTATATATATAGTAGTCCCCTCTTCTCTACAGGGACTATGTGCCAAGTCCTCTAAGGAATATCTGAAACCACAGACTGGACGAGTCCTATAGTATAACTCCTTTTCCACTTGACTAAACACTCCACATACACTGTAGCTGTAAGTCTCACAGTCTGGGATGTTAACAGCAAAACCAGCATTGATTTTTTTTTTTCTGTCTCCACAGTTGCATGGCTGGGAGATTGTTCTTGCCATAGATCTTAGTAAGCACAGCATGTGATCGTTTCCTTCCTTATAATTCAAGAACTCTCAGCTTCTCACTTAAAGAAACTACTTTGCAACTTTGGATATCCAAATTGTTGGCATCACTATCCTTAGGCACTGGGGCCATAGAAAGGATGGAAAATACAGCCTAACTCTCCAATTACCCCCAGGAAGCTAGAAGTTTAAAAATACTATCTAAAAAGCCCTAAAAACCTCAAATTCCAGACCCAGCCCTCTGCCAGTAAATAGGCAAGGTCACGCTCCTTGCTGTTTTGAACAGACAGGCCCTTGAGTACGTAATCCTGGCCTAGTTAGATAACAGAAGATGAGCTGACTAACTGCTTATCTGACTTGGTAAACTGCTTGTAAAACCCCCACCCCAGTGACCTATGTGTGGGCTTTGTTATAAATCCTATAAATGCTATCTCAATTCAATTCTACCCTCGAGGTCCTCAGTCCTCTACCCCTGCGTGGCGTATGACTGTGGACCGCAGTGCACTTGGAATTAAAAGTCCTCATGTTTTTACATCAAGACTGCTTCTCGTGAGTGATTTGGGGTGTCACCTTTCCTGCATGGGAGCGTGAAGGTCCATGATCTGTGGGTCTTTTACCATCACTAACAAAAATAAGGATCACTTGCACTCTGATTCATCAACAGTTGGTCTGATAATGAAAATGGCTCCTGACTGAATATACCAGACAAAGGATTGGTTCATTCATGTCCTGGACAGGAAGAGCAGGACAGCCTGAGATTTCAACATGTCCACTCAAAATGTCCTACGATTTCAAACTCATCAATTATTAATTTCTGAAATTTTCATTTGATTTTTTTTTCAACCATGGTTGGTTGTAATAAGTAAAATGCAGAAAATCATTAACTGTAGATAAGAGCATATAATCACATGTAACAATGGAAATTGTTTGTGGAAACAGAGGGTACACAAGCAGAGACAGATTCAGAAGACTCAACCAACTCAATTTGCTGGTGTGGGGGTGTCTGTCCGTAGTTGTGCAGCACACTTGTTCTTGACTGTTCTCCACAGGCCCACTTGTTAAAGGCCCTAATACCAGGGTAGCAAAGTGGGAGGCAGTGGAAGCTTTTATAGGGGAACCACAGGGAGGCCTTCAGATCACTGAGGATGTCCTCTTGAAGGAGCCAAAATAAACAATTTTTCTTTATTAGTTGAGTGTGTATATTGCTCGTATAGTGACAAAAAGATTATATACTGATTTAGTTAGTACTATTTGGAAACCTGTACCATTCTGGTTTTGTTTTTGTTTTTGTTTTAAACATCAGTAAAGCAGAAACTGGATATAATACAGAGTTTAAAAGATGACCTTTGGAACAAAGTGTCTTTCCAAGGAGTGGCTAGGAAATCAAAACTAAAGCAATTCCATCTTCTAAAACATTAGTTCTCAACCTGTGGGTCATGACCCCTTTGGGAAGTCAAATGACCCTTTCACAGGGGTAAGACCACTGGAAAACTCAGATATTTACATTATGACTCATAATAGTAACATAATTACAGTTATGACATAGCAATGAAATAATTTTATGATTGGGGGTCACAACATGAGGAATAGTGTTAAGTGGTGGCAGCATTAGGAAGATTGAGAACCACTATTCTAAAACATCATTTCTTGGGATCTCCCTACTGATACATAGGCTGCTCATTACAAAGACATCAGATGACATAGTTCTTTCTATAGAAATGAAAAGTTGCATAGTTTCTGTCCCTGTAGGCTTCCCTTCAAACCTGGAATCCTTTTGTAACATTCTTATACCTGCTTTGTTTAAATTTATTGTTGCTTACCACCTAAGAAATCAAAGTTTCTTATTCTCTTAATGTGTAATTTGAATAAGAATGGTCTCCATAAGCTCATAGGTTTGGTAACCTGGTCCCTAGCTGGTGGAATTGTTTGTGACATATTAGAACATGTGTTGGATGTGTTGTGTTGCTGGGGCAGCCTTTGAGATTTCAAAAGACTCACACCAGTGTGCTCTCTGACTTTTGCTTGTGATTTGAGACATGAGCTCTTCATTCTGACATCATGAACTCTAACCCTCTGAAAACATAAGCCCAAATAAATGCTTTCTCTTATAAGTTGCCTTGGCCATGGTGCTTTATCACAGCAATAGAAATGTAACTAATATATCTTCCTTTGGACATTCCTTAAGCATGTCAGGGCACTGTTTTAGATTCTTCTCTTGTATTCACTGCTATACAGTCTAGTTTTATGTCAACTTGACATAAATTAAAGTCATATGGTAAAAGGGAACCTCAGTTGCAATTCCTCCACTGTGGGCAAGCCAATGGTGCATTTTTCCTTGCCTGTGTGCAAGCCAATGGTGCATTTTTCTTGACTGGTGATTAATATGAGAGGTGTCTGTTCACTGTGGGAAGTGTCACCCCTGGGCTGGTGGCCCTGGGTACCAAAAGAAATCAGGCTGAACATATCAAGAAGATCAGGTCAGTAAGTAGCACTCCGCCATGGCCTCTGCTTTGGTTCCTTCCTTACACGTTACTGTCTTGAGTCCCTGCCCTGATTTCCCTTCATGATTGAATGTGATTGGGGAATGCAAGCAGAAATAAACACTTTCTTCTCCAAGTTTCTTTTGATTATGGAGTTTTACCAAAGCAATAGAAAGTGGTACTAGGTCATGGGATGTTGCTATGGTAGACCTGATTGGGTTATTTGGGGAGGATAGTGGTAGCATTTGAACTTAGAGATACAAAAGCCATGAGTGCTTAGAGCTCACTGTGCTGTTCTATAGTAACCTGGGAGATAAGAAGGTTGAATACAATAGAGACAATAGAGGCCTGGCTTGTAGTTTCAGAGGGAAGTAAAAGCTCTAGCAGCACTATCTATATGATATCTTGAATTAAGAATCTGTGGATTTAGTCAGCTAGAGCTGTAGAATTTAATAAGACCAGAACCACTAGAGTAGTTTGAATGTAATTGGCCCCCATAAGCTAATAGGGAGTAGCACTATATGAGGTGTGGCTTTGTTGGAGTAGGTATGGCCCTGTTAGAGGAAGTGTGTTACTGTGCAGGCTTTGAGGTCTCATATATGCTCAAGCCATGCTCAAGGTCTCAGTTCACTTCTGTTGCCTTTGGATCAAAATGTAGAATTATCCCAGCACCATGTCTGCTTGCATGCTGCCATACTCCCAGTGGTCATGCTCCCTGCCAGGATAATAATGGACTAAACCTTTGAAACTGTAAGCCCCACCTCAATTAAATGTTTTCCTTTATAAGAGTTGTTGTAGTCATGGTGTCTCTCTTCACAGCAATAGAAACCCTAACTAAGACAGCCATTAATGAGAAACCTTTGTTTTGCTGGTACAATTGAAATCTTCTGGGAAATGTTTACTCAGCCACAGAATCTGTGGTCCAGAGGCAGCCAAAGCTGCATCTCATTTTGGCAGCCAAATTTAGTAGCGTAAGAGTCTCCTAGGTGGTTCTGGTTTTGAAGCCATGAAGGGGGTGTCATGGAGAGTAGCTGAGGCTTGGCACTGTGAGGGGTCAGGAATGGCCTTTAGTGAAGATGCAAATTAAATAACAGTAAAAATCCAAGAATTGAAGCAGTCATCGAGAGAAGTTGAGGCTTGGCACCATGTGGCATGGTCTGAGACTCTGAAGAGAGCCCATGGGAGGTTACTGATGCAGTGTAGTAGGGAGCCCCAACATTTTAGAGATGCTAATTACGGTGCTACCATCACCAATGACAGCAGCAGCTGTGGTGTACTGCCAGGCTGAATCTAGAAGATAAGCTGTGTACGCTGCAGAAGGCAGAGCTGGAAAAGTGACTCAGGCCCTTTAGAGCCCAGAGGTCTTTTGTGAGTCCCAGATTAAGTACTGAACTTTTTATAATGTTAATTTGATTTTTCTTTGATTGTGACTGTGTCCTGGTTCTTCCCTCTTGGAGTAGGAACATACTTCTTTTGATTTTACAAGAGCCCATAGTTGAGAAATTTTGGACTTCTAAAGAGTTTTAGAGAAACTGTAGACATTTTAGAGAAACTTAGAACTTGGAAAGAGACTTTGGATATTTTAAGAAGACTGAACTTTTAGAATGTTTGAAATTTTAAGGACCGTGGGACCTTTAAAATTACTTATCCTTTATACGGTACTATTAACATGCCATTTTGGGGACCAATGAGAAAGGAATGGTTCTAGTATAAGACAGGCTGAGGAAGCCAGTAAACAGCACTCCTCTGCATCAGTCCCTGATTCTAGGTTCCTGCCCTGACTTCCCCAGATGATGGACTATAAGCTGTAAGCCAAAGTGAATCATTTCCTCTCCAAACTGCTTTCGATTATAGTGTTTCACCAAGCAACAGAAACACTGAGACAACTGTGCCTACTGATTCCAAGATAATTCATCCACATCACAGCTATAACCATCACACCTTCACGTGCACGCAGAAGACTCACCAATGTAGAGCTCCGTTTCAGATTCTATCTTCCACAAGACTTTTCAACCCACTTGTCCACAAAGTAACTCAATTCTCCTTGAAACTTGCTTCTACTGAATTTCCCATCTCAGTGAATGATACATTAATGCCATAAAACAATGTGTCTTCTTGTAATTCTTTACACCCTGTGCCTCTCCATCTTGACCTCTAAAATTCAATTATGACATTCTTTCCATTTCCCCTTATAATTCTCTTGATTATGTCTCTTTACAGTCACAACTTTATTCATTAAAATAAACTTTGATTATTTTATTTATAGTTAATTAATTTCCTGCGTCTAATAGTTTTCTCTCCATAAAGGCATCTTACAGAGTTGTCTTTCTAAATTAAAAACTAAGTTATCATTTTATAATCTGTATTGTTTTAATGTTTACTGCCCTTAGAACAAAGTAAAAATTAACCCATCTTTTCACAGTACATACTAAGCCATTCACAGTGCAAGGTAAAACCATGATTCCACCATTTGGGCTCTAGTACTCCCATTGCATTTGGTTTAAATGCATTTTCCAAACCCATTCTGCATTAGCAAAAAGCTAATTGTTATTGGTATGGCCAAAATACCTGACAGAAACAACTTAAAGGAAGAAGCATTTATTTTTGTCTCGTGGTTTGGCCCCATGTGCTTGGTCAGAACATCATGGCCTGGGAGTATGTGTCCAAAGCATTAAGACATTAATGCTCCATTAAGGACAGGAAGCAAAGAAAAAACAGGAATGTGCCAGGAACAAGATAACACCAAACGCATCTACTTTGTAGTCATCTACTTTGTCCAGCCAGGTTCCTCCTTCTAAATTTTCCAGAAAGCTCCCAAAATTGTACTCCCAGCTGGAGTTCCAAGCCCTCAGTCTACCAGTCTTTTGGGAAGAACTGCATGCTCAAACTTTAAACAGCTTCTTTCTACTAGCTTCTATCCCAACTTCAAACCTCCAATTAGATCACCACCTCCAGAGATGCTGTAGCTATACTTTCCAATCTGTGATGTTCACAGACAAGCCACCAACCACATACAGCATACAGTGCACCAGAAATGTAGCTACTCTAAATTTGGATGTTAAATGAAAAAAAAACACATACCAGATTGTAAAGACTCTAGTAGTAGTAGTAGTAGTAGTAGAATATATAATATCTTAGTAATAATTTTATATTGGTTATATGTTAAAGAACATTTGGATGCATTTATTAGACTAAACTAAACATATTGATGGGATGTTAATTCTAGATTTTTACAAACCTTTCAACCTATCTGTAGGAAACTCAAAACTACACACAGATTGCCTTGTATTCTACCTGGCCAACACCTAGGCTAAACAAGGAGGAGCTCCTTTTGGCAGTGTTCTCTAATTGTTTATACCGTTTATCTTTAGAAATTACTTCTGATAGACTACAAGCAGCTTATGAACAAGGCTGACTCTGCCTGGGAATTCCAGAAGTAAGGATGCGAAAATAAATATATCAATAATAAATTAAGTACTCAATCCTCACTATTAGGGGATTCCCCGTTTGTGGATTTGCATATACACACAAAAGGAAACTCCTTAGTGACCTCCTAACCAAACCATGTGCTTCCTAGGCCATCTGTGAAAGTGTAGAGGTTTGACCTGTCCACTGCCCTACCCACATTTTATTAGCTAAAGTCTAGTATGGTACTGTTCTCTTCTATGGTTTCAACTATCACATTGCACATAACTGTTGTTTTCCATCTATTTACTACTTATTTTTTTAGCTTTGTCTTCTGTTTTGCATTTTATGCCTTCTGCTTAAAATGCCCCCCAAATATCATGCTTGAAAAGTTCTCTGGTGTTCCTACTCAAAAGATTGTGTTATGTCAAATAGAGATGACAGGTGTGTAGATAAAATACCAAGTTTGAATTATAGTGTCGTTTGCCACTGCCACACACCCACTGTTAACCATACATATGAAATAAGTTGTCTTTTATGGAAATGAACATGACAGAATTTCCCATTAACAGTGAAAATGTGACTACATGAACCAACAAGGAACCAAATGCTGTAACTCTCGTGGAAACAAGGGCTTGCAATGTTCAAGTGTTCTAGAGACCAGGAGAAGGCACTAGAGTTGTTGAATTAAAGAGTCATTTGATTCTACACACAAATCTTATGTGAATATGCGAATATGGTGGTAGACAAAGCAGCAATTTCAACTTTAGTTCTCTGGCTGACTTACAAACTACACAATTTGGGGCAAATGGCTTCATTTTCTCTGTCTTTTCCCATAATTCAAAAATGAGGATAAAAGAATAATTGCTAATGGTTTCTGAAGTCTGGCTGGGTGTGAGGTGGGGGTGGAAAACAGGCCTGATGACAAAAAAGCACTGGAAGTTTTAGAATGAGGAAAATATTCTCTATCTTGATTATGGGATGATTATATAATTGACTTTCTTTTTTCAAAATTCATGGGACTAAAAATAAACTTAATTTTATATAAATCCCAACGTTAATCTTAGTTTTTAAAAATAACAGTAGTGAGACAGTACACTGCCTATGTCATTCTTAATTAAATATTAGCAGCAATAATAGTAGGGAAAGGTTAGGCAGCATAAGGAAAAGCAGAGGGAACTCAATAGCCTCGGGGTCTAATTTGGCTCTTTCACATATTAACAAGAGATATCATTTACTTTAGGGAAGCCATGTGCTTACCGAGCTTACACGAGATTTGTGTTCTGCATATATGTATACATGAATATGAGACCACTGAACGACATGAACTGGGTTGTGGAGTGTAGGATTCTCTGCAAGGTAAGAGAAATGCAGCTATGAAGAAACTGAAAGGGAGGCAACCCTCTGAAGAATCTTTGTCTTTAATCCTTAACAACAGCAAAAACCCAAACTCTGAGGCACACCAATACCAGGAAGATCATAGGGCAGAGTAGACAGTCTCTGGGCACGTGGGTTAGTTCACATCCTGAAGGATTGATTTCCCACCCCTGGGAATACTGCCAGGCTGCTCCAGAAGCTCACTGGTGTTTGGCCTACAGTGCAGTTATGAAAGAACACACCGCACCTGGCACTCTTCTTCGAGCTCCAAAGCATGAATTCCAACCCCAAGAAGGGCTGCAAGCTTGAACCAAAGTTCACTCGAATGCCATTCGGGACACTTAGAAAATCTGCAGGACTTGAGAGTTCTGAAGAACTTGATGTGACAGCATCCACACACCTGCCTGCCAGGGCTAATGGCTATCCTCAAGGTCAACTGGGGTCCCAACTAAAGATGAGGATGCATCGCGCAGGGTGTCACAACGAAGCTTCAAGCAGTCGACTGCAGCCAGCTTGCACGCCGGAAGTGCACTAATCCGCAGCACGTGGGGTTGCCAGGGCGCGTTTCACGTGACTGGGCGGAGACTCTGGAAGCCTCTAGCCAATGGGCGGCCTGAGGGCGGGGCCTGCGCCGCTCCCGAGCCTATCCCGGAAGTGTGGACTAGCGCGGGGCGGGCCATGACGGGGCGGGCCGGGGCGGGGAACCGGGTGTGGGAAGCGTGGCGGCCCCGCCCCGTCTCCTGGACCAGCCGCGGCCGCCAGCGCCGCCGCAGCCGCAGGGACCGGCGGACGCAGCACAGGCGTGGGGTGCGGGCCCGAAGGTGAAGACCTGCGGCCGGGCGGGCGGGCGGGGAGGGGGCTTCAGCCAGCGACGCTGGGGTCCGGGAGATGGGAGGAGCGGAGATGCATGCAAACCTGACGGCGGGCGAGCGTGAGACCGCGGGGCGCAGGCCCTTCGCCGCTGGGCCGAGACCGGGTTGCCAGGGCGGCGCCGCTGCGGGTGCTAGGCGCGCTGAGGGCCAGGTGCTGCCGGCCGGGTGCTCCTGTCCCAGCCTTGCCTGGACCTGCAGCTTGGCTGATGCCCCAGCAGCGGGGATGCGGTGGAGGCGACGGGGCCCCGTAGCGGGCACTTCTTGCGGTGGGTTGGTGGGCATCGGATCTGCTGGCCCAGTGTTGGTGCCGCCTTCACTCCGAGGCGAGAGCTTCTGCAGCTGCCTTCCCCACCTTCCACCAAGGGCTGGGAAAGTTTTTAGAGGCCTGAATGGCAAAGTATCCACCACTTAGAATGGGTGTCTTATAAATACAAAAACAACGGGCCAGTGATGCTCGGCTTGTTACCTGCCCCCAGAATGAGACATGCCCCCTACCCGTATGCCCGTTATCTAAAAAGCAAACAAACTTTTTGCATAGTTGCTTCAGAAAACCCACACATCTCCCCAGCCCACCATGGCAGACGAAATTGATTTCACTACTGGAGATGCAGGGGCTTCCAGCACTTACCCTATGCAGTGCTCAGCCCTGCGCAAAAACGGCTTCGTGGTGCTCAAAGGACGACCATGCAAAATCGTGGAGATGTCAACTTCCAAGACTGGGAAGCATGGCCATGCCAAGGTAAGCACTTCAGGTCCTTCTTTGGCTTCAGATAAGATCATTTGTGTTCCATTCTACATTATGAGGTTTCTATATTTAAAGTAACTTTTTTTCATCCCTCGGTCTCCGAATGGCCAGCTATTACACTGAATGCTCTCCTTTAACTGGGTCCTTAGAATGTTTCATTAACTAGAAACTAAAATTTTCCTGAATCCTGGTGAGTGAAAACATCTCATTTACAGTTGAAACAAACCTGTTCTTAAAAGTTTAAGAGACCTAGTCTTCATTTTCTGTGGACTCTTGTGATTGAAGTGCTGAGATCTGTAGGGTGTTGAGTTTTGATGCCATGAAACTGTCTGTCAGATGTTTACTGAATCTCAATTCTATGACCACGGCTACTTTTTTAAAGAAAGTAAGATGACCTTGGAGAGTGTTGGGGTTGTGCCTCTGTGTAATGAGCTAGGACATGACAGATAAAACGTGTTTCCTGTACCCCACTGTTAGGTACACCTTGTTGGAATTGATATTTTCACTGGCAAAAAATATGAAGATATTTGTCCCTCTACTCACAACATGGATGTTCCAAATATTAAGAGAAATGACTATCAAGTAAGTGCTCCTTTCCTTAACAATGCTGTTTCAGGTATCTTGAATGTTTGACAAGACGAGAGTAGTTTTCTGGGGTATTTCCCTCACTAATTAGTAGACTCCACTTACCTTAACAGATTAGAGAACTAGTGTTTTGTTTTGTTCTTGTTGATATTTGTGCTTTTTTAAATTTTGAAATCAGAGATCATACATCCCAGGTGAGCCTTAGATTCACTTTTCATCCAAGGATGAGCTTCAGTTTCTGATCCCCTATGTGAGAGTTCTGGAGTTACAGGTTCTGCCCGGGTATGCTGTGCTGGGGATCAAACCCAGGGCCTTGTGCATGCTCTTGGCCCCCACCCTACCAGTTGTGCTATACCTCCAACCTCTACCCCTGCATTGTAAGGGCACTGTAGTAGACGCTTGCAATGGCTTAATAAGTAAAGGCACATGCAGTCAAGCCTGGCCCTTGAGCCCAATTCCAGAAAGAGAGAACTGATTCTTATGTCCTCTGACCTCCATTCATGATCTGTGAAACACATGTACCACATACATACATCATACATACATCCACTAAGTAAATAATGTAATACATTTAAATTTTAATATTCAGACCAAGTGGTATAAGATACACTTATTGTTAATAAATCTAATATTTAGTAAAATTACTGTTCTCTCTCTTGTGAACTATTTCAGGTTTAGATAATTCCTTCCTGCATGTGTTGTTTCTTTTTAGTGAGCAGACCTAAGACTTCCAAGACTGGAATTCATATTCCTACTAACCAAGTTTTTACATTAATGAGTCAAAATCTGGTATTTTTAAGTAGGAAAATAACTTGAAAACCATAAACATAAAGTGTATGGCCACTGAGTCCAAAGAGAAAGTGAAAAAGTATATAATTATTTATATCCACTAACTGAAACCTTTTTATTAACATGGATTTTATAATATTATATATGTATATACATACACATATATAAAATTTTCAAGCTTTAGTTACAGTTACACTTGGAGATAGGTCATGTTTGATGATAGCATTTTGTGGTTTGGAGTATTGACGTTAACCAGCCTTCTGGAATGTGGAAACTCTAGTTGATCACAGCCAAAACAGTTCCTGAAAGTCCTCCATGTTTGAACCAAATACAGAGTAAAATAAACTCTACATCTTCTCTAAGTATAAGCTTGACCCTTGACCTTCAGCTGGCCTGTCTGGGCCACTTACATAGGATTTAAGAAGGTCAGCATCACTGCATTCACTCAGTGACTCCCTTTGATACTATCCATGTGTAAACACACTTTCCTAGTTTTAATTTGGTGAGGTTTTATATTTTCCATATTAATTCTATACAAATTTAAAATGTGTTGTAATTATGCCAAGCACCAGAGCAGGTGATATGTTGAGCTAAGCTGATCTAGGTTTGGGTCTAGTTCTGGCACTTCCCAGCTAGATAGTCTTTTACACAGTGTGTTTTCTCTGAGCTCTGCCTTTCAGTCTACAAACAGGGTTGAATGAGAAAGTGTATGCCCATAAGCAGCTGTGTACACCGGCGAGTGGTTCTGTTCTGCTTCACATTTCCTATGTCAAAATTCTTCTTGATCGTGTCATTGTTCTTACATCACTGGCTTTAGATGTGGC
This sequence comes from Cricetiscus sungorus, assembly GCA_030556225.1. Taxonomy (NCBI): domain Eukaryota; kingdom Metazoa; phylum Chordata; class Mammalia; order Rodentia; family Cricetidae; genus Cricetiscus; species Cricetiscus sungorus. The sequence continues at coordinate 52,469,715 of JANBXA010000730.1, forward strand.
ACATAGTAGGCACTCAGTAGACACTAGTAAATGAATACATGTTTATTCAGGGTGGAGTGTAAGATTAACCTGTCAGATTAAGGCAGGCTACATGTGGAACGTACTTTTTGCCAGGATGAATTTCTTTTCTCAAACTGTCTTGTGAGTGCTGTGAATACTCAGCATTCATTCTACTTGGTGGCTTCTCCCCGTGCTCCTACCTGTTGATGCTGCACCAAGCTGACACCAGCAGTTCACGAGATTGCTGTGCTCACGTTAACCGATCATTGATTGAAGCTTAAAATTGAATGTAAAGGCACTAATTTGGCTTGGATTTTATTCGGGTGTTTAGTGAAGTCCAAGCGTACCCCTCGCCTCATGTGCAAAAGTCAAGAAGACAGGTCTAACAATGCCAAGCCATACAGTAGCCTAAGGCAAAGAAGAGAGACTTAGTAATTGTGGCTCCTTTGCAGATTTTTGTTTTGTTTGTTGTGCAATTTTTGCATTCTCATCTTCAGTTTTCTTTGTAGTATTCTGTGGTTGGAGGGTTTGGGTACCATATCAAGCTTTGCACCCAAGAGTCACTGTGTACTTCCCCCTAGTCTCACCCTTAGTATGTAGTCCATGTGGCAGAGTGGACAGTCAAGGATGGTGTCAGGCAAGTCAATTGGATCTAGGACTCTGCTTTGTACTGCATGATCTTGGTTGGCAAGTTACTCAATCGCTCATCTCTTTTTCTTCATAAAATTGGGATGTGAGTAACAAACTTCTCATGGGATCATTTCAGGGCTTAATGAACACTTAGGACATGCCTGGTACAGCAAGAGGTTAGTGAACACTTAGGACATGCCTGGCACAAGAGGAGATTAGTGAACACATACGACATGCCTGGCATAGGAAGTGCTCAGGGTCTGCAGCTTCCCTGCTATAAAATTAACATCAAATGTTTGTTTCTAGTCACTCAGTGAGGAACTTAGTCCTGTGAGCTTTCCAGTCTGTTTACCATGCTCTGGTGGTCCTCCCTCCTATGAGTGCTGCCTGGTTAATCCCTGCCTCTGTTATTACCTGACTCCATGCAGTTCCTTTGCATCTGCTGAATTCAATATCTTGAGTGCCAGTTTGGCAGCCAGCCAAAGTGGATTGTGCACATCTATTCATTGTGATATTTTTTTTAAATGAGAGAAGAAATATGTTAATATTTACAGATGTAATTTGTATATTCTTAAAATAAGTTCAGGATGCAATAAAGTGTTTCCTGACTCCCATTCCAAGGTTGGCTCAGATTAGAATTGCTAATTTCAATTAGTTTTCTCAAAAGAAGTTATAATTGTCTGGGGCTTTGTGGTGGTGTAAAATAGAAGATGCTTTTGGGCCCTTTGGAAGAAGTCCCAAATTGTTAAATATAGAGGTGGCTTGTTTAGGTCATTCTTTGGAATCACATTTTTTAGAGTTTCTGTACTGCTATACGCTCTACTGTTTTCCGGATTTGCTGCATTTTCTCTGTCACTTGAAGACCATTCCTTGTAGGGAAATCTACTTACTACATATAAAGTGCATGTCGTAGACTCTTGGATGACAGTGGATTGCCAGAATTATGACTTTTAAATCCAAATTGCATTTATTCAACTTAGTGTAGGCATGTGCCTGCATGTGCACACGCTTGTGGAAATAAGAGGACAGTGCTCAGGAGTTTGTTCTCTCCATGTATCATGTGGGTCCTGTGTGTGTAAGGACTTGTGTGCACGCACCTTTACCCCCAAGCCATCTCACAGCCTCCATATTGCAATCTTAAATAGTAATAATAAAGAAAATAGTGATGCTGTAATTTCCCTGTGCTTTAAAATCTTTTTATCATTTTAATCTGATCTGTGAATGCTTTGTATTCTTCATGGATGCATTCTTTCTCTGAGAATGGAAAACCACTAAACCAGAAGGGCTCAGTATTTTAGGGAGAAGGGGAAAATATATTGCTAAGGGATCACTAAGGGTAACAGTGAAAAGAGCCATGTTACGTTGCTAAGTCACCGTATTCTACTTAGAGGAAAAATGGCAGCACAAAGTGTTCCCCAGCAGGTAACATGAAGGAATCTTCAGGGTCAGTACAGTGGGCAAGGTGTTTATAGAGCTTCAATGGTTCTCCCTACTTTGCCTGTAAGTGAACATTTTATTCAGAAATGAGACCTTCTGAGGTGCTGTAACAGAGATGGAGCATACTATAAACTTTTAGCGAAAGTACCACAGGTAGGAAAAGAAAGTCCATGGGGAGGCTGTCTACAGTGTTATCAGGTACTAGCTGTTCCCACTGGGAAAAGGTACCAGATCAGAGGCCCTGCATCATTTCTACCTGTGAGGCTCTGCCAGCCTCAGGGAGAGAAAGCCTGGGCCTTTAAGCCTGTTGAGCAAGTACTAAGGCAGCAATAACAAGAAGCTGAATGTCTTTCACTAGAGCTATTTCTTTATCTAAGAGCCTCTTTTACAGCTGGCACCCACCAGTGAACATCTGCTAACAATTAGAGAGGTCTGTGCACGTACCACTACCTTAGACCTCATTAGCAGTTTCCCTAGCTTGGTTTTCCAGTGTCCTTGACTTTCCAACCCAACTCTTGACTCTTGCCCATGGTCAGTAGTAATCAATACAGTAGAAGCCTCCCCCTCACCCCCGTCATGTGTCACAGCCCTTTCTGCATGGTCCCTCATATCACTCATGGGCACTAGAAACCATTCTGAAATTCTTGTTTTTACAGTCAACTGACAAGCATTCCCGATCTGGTCATTGGTGTGAGTTCTTGGGGAGAAGTGATCAGTGAGAAAAAGTGCTTTCTGAGTCTGAGCCACTTGTCAGATTATTGGAATTTTAGGGCCCACCCATGTTATCTCGTGTACGTGCACCCTCATTTGATGTGCATACCCAACATAAGGACTTGCTGGGTCAGATAATGCCCCTGCTGATGCTCCTCTTACTTGTTTAAGTGATATAATAATAATGTTCAGTGAAGGCTGCTTGTTTTAAAATAGAATGTGAAATCAAATTCAGAAACTGAGGCTGAGAAAGCACTCATAGTGACAACCTTCCCCTGCCATCTGTTATATATTAGTAATGCGAACACAGGCAAAAACAAAACCACCCTTTCCACAATCCCCCTTTCTATGCTCTTTCTTATTCTGGGCACATCATTGCCAGGCTCTGTACTCTCGAATGCCCCCTGTGCCCTTCCGATTAGTTCATCCTTTCTCAGCCCACTGTGCCTCCCCCAGCATTTAGTAGTTTCAGTGCTCTGTCTTCCTAGAATGCTGCATCTCTTTCCCCATGTGCTGTGTATTTGTATTTCATTATTTCTGTGTGTGCATGCATGCACACTCACACACTTTTATCCTTCCCCCGTATGGCCTCCAGGAATCAAACTCGAGTCAGCAGGCTTCTGCGGCCAGTACTTTTCTGCTGAGCTGTCTTGTTGGCCATATTTTATTTTTATTGTGGGAATTTCCTAATGTCAAAATCCCACATCACCAGGGTTTGGTACTTACCAATATATGACAAATCTTGTTTTTTCTGTAATCTGCTCCTCTGGAAAACATTTTATTTAGTCTTTAGTAGTTCCATAAATGCAATGCAGTTAGATGATCTACTCCCCCTCCTCAAACACCCCTGGACCTGACCCCACACACACACAATTCTTCCCAACTTCACATCTTCTCTTTATTATATAACCCACTGGGTCCAGTAAGTGCTGCCATATGCACAGGAGCATGGGAAGCCAACTAGGGGCTGCTGTGCTGAACTCACAGATCTGCGTGCCTCTGCCTCTAGACTGCTAGGATTAAGGGGTTAAGGGCATGCACCACCACACCCAGCAGAATCTTACTTTTTTTTGTAATGTTAGTTATTAGATATGCATGTCATAGTTTCATTCCGTTGATTTAAAGGAAACAAAGTAATGATCCTGTATTCCTCCATGTCTTTGAAAGCCAGACTTCTATGGAAACTCTTCATCGTTTATTTTATTTTTACCTTGAGCACTAGGGCATGCATCTCCTGAGTACATTCTCAGGCATGTGTATAAGTACACAAGGAAGCCGGTATAAATACTTCACTCTGCCTTTTCTTATCACAGATTTTACCATTTAATGCAACCTCTGTGTGTGTGTGTGTGTGTGTGCATGTGCATGGAGGTCAGGAAATTTTTGAGGGAGTTGGTTCTCACTCTACCTTAAAATTCCTAGGCAATGAACACAAATTGTGAGGCTTGACAGCAAGTTTCTCTACCCACTGAGCCATCTCACCCACTCCCACTATCTGTTTTTAAAATGACCTGCTCCAAAGTATGCACTGAAGATGATCAACAAACTGATCTTTACTATGAACTCAGGCAAGACACACTTGAGTTTCAGTACATTGTCTTTGTCTTCCATATTTACAGGTTGTTTTGTTACTGGCCAATGTGAGCTTAGTCACACTAATACCCGAGTCCCTTTGGACTGGGCCTAACTCATGGTCTTGATAGTTCCTCATACTCTATTGAACACATGTGCCAGGTTCATCATGTACACCTTCCACTCTGAACATGAAATCACCCATTTTCCCAACAGCCCTTGGTTATTTTAATAAGACCTTTTAGTAAAGAGAAGACACCACATTCTAGAGCCAGTGCACCAACTGCATGTATTACACCTGTCCTAATCTTAAAGACTGAGAAAAGATGGAATCTTGTGCAAATAATATACTTGAGATTTAACGGTAACATCATTGGCTTCTTCCTTCCTTTTTGGGAGAAAGAGCTATCTTTAGACTATAAAGATCTTACAGATACCACCCTAGGAGCCAGGTGGTCAGGGTTAGCATCACCATTAGTGCAGTAGGTCCATTTGCCTCCTGGTGTGATTGCTACTCCAAGGACACATCATTTAGATAGTTTCTTCCAAAAATACACTACACGAATCACAAGGCAACAAGGCAGACCCAGACTGAGTGACATCTGTAAGCCAAGACAGTGTCAGTGTCTTGAAAGACAGGGCATTAGAGCGCTCCACATTCAAAGAACAAAACAGCAGAAAACTGCTGGTTGTTATCCCGGCACATTAAGTCACTGCCTTACACCCTGAAGTATGGCATTCCAATTCAGGAGCAGCCAGAAGGACAGCAAGGTCTGCCTTACATGAGTGCCTGTCCTCAGATATTTAAACATTGTGCATACCCCTGACACTCCTTGTTCTTCACTGTTTTCCCAGATACTTCTCGAACATTTCAGTGACTAAAAACTCACTGTTGTGGAATATTTGTACGCTGTGTAAAGATTTGTTGCCATCATTGGTGTAATAAGGGGCTGAAGGCTAGTGGCTAAAATAGGTGGGATTTCCAGAGAGAAAACTCTGGGAAGAAGAGAGGTGGGCAGACACTAGGAAGACATGAAGCAGGTCGGAGAGACAGTACAGAGGAGAGGTAACTGTGGTAGATGGTAGATTAACAGAAGCAGGCTAATTTGAGTTCCAAGAGCTAGTTGAGAAAAGGCCTGTTAAATGGTACTCGTGTAGCACTTTGAAACTCCTCCTGCATGCTATGCTGGCTTATAGCATAGCTCTGGTTACAGAAGTCAGGGCCATGTCTCATTCCTTTTGCAGATGTTAGCAGCTGGTAGTCCAGATGGCATTCCCAAAGTGTCTTGGAACTGTAGGCACTACAATTGATGGTGGAAACTTGCTGTGTTCCTCATTGCTCTAATAAAAGGGTTGTATCAAGTTAAGAGCGGGTACTGCTGTTCTCCAGGACTAGAGTTCGGTTCCCAACAATCACTTTGGGAGGCTCCCAACTGCCTGTGACTCTAGCTCCTGAGATTCCCAGCACCCCGAACTTCTTTAAGCTCCTGCACAGAGACAGACACAGATTAACACATGCACAGCTACACACAATAAATAAAAAAAAAATTAATGTGTTTCTAAAGCATTCTATCAAAACATATGCTTTTTTATAGGTAAGTCTGGCTTTGTTTTGTTAATGTAAGATAAGGTAATGTTAAGAGTCTGTTACAGTTCCTCGCCAAGGGTCTACAGTCAGTGGCTGTTAGTGGAGGGAGAGACATCTTTGGCAGTGGTGTAGCTGCTGGTAAGCTGTGCAGGCTCTGGGAAATAACCCTCACCCACACTTCCATAAGCAAGCAACCCTGATGAAACTAACCACCTCAGCAAGAAATAAGGAAGACATGAAAATACACAAGGGACTACTTGGTCAACTGCAATGGCAGAGCCAAGAGATGCTAATGGGGCAGGGTGTAGAATGAGATCAAAATACAATTCAGATAGATAGATAAATAGACAGACAGACAGACAAATGGTTTTTAAAATCTGTTAACGGTGGTCTGAATTCCAAAAATTTCCACTTAACTTTGCTTGTAACCAAATTATAAAATTCATCATTTTAATAGTGAAAAACTAAAAATAACTTTGATGTCTACTAGTAGGAAATTTTTACTTATAGTATGTTCATGTACATGTGTGGTGGTTAGGAGAAAATAGTTTCATATTTCCTGATTTGAAAAGTTTCTAAAGCATATTATTAAAAAAAGTTACTGAAGTCCATCATTTTCCCTGGGAAAAGCTGTCTGTGTTATTTCTGAATAAGAATCCCTTGGAATGTAGCGAGCAGTGAGGCTAGTACAGGGAAGTGAATTGCACATCTCTTCTGGGTCTGTTACACATGCCTGCATTTACGTGTTTTGTTTGTTTGTTTGTTTTGGGTCTCATTATTTAGCTCTGGCTGGCCTGGAGCTCGCAATGTAGACCAGACCAGCCTTTGCCTCCTGAGTGCTAGGTAGAAAGAAGTAAAGGCATTAGAAATGTTAGCACTTTTTTTTCCTTTCTTTCTTTTTTTGTTTTTTTGAGACAGGGTTTCTCTATAGCTTTCGATCCTATCCTGGAACTCACTCTGTAGACCAGGTTGACCTCAAACTCAGAGATCTGCCCGCCTCTGCCTCCCGAGTGCTGGGACTAAAGGCATGCACCACTAACACTTGGCTGCATGTTAGCATTTTTAAATACCACAAATTTGTTAATGTTTTGCTGTGTTCTTATCCAAACAAAAGTGTGTTGCAGTTGAACTGTGTAAATATTACAACAGAAAGGACGTGATCTAATCAGTATCACCTATAATTTCTTCTATTAGCTCATATGCATTCAGGATGGCTACCTTTCCCTGCTAACAGAGACTGGGGAAGTCCGAGAGGATCTTAAGCTGCCAGAAGGTGAATTGGGCAAAGAAATAGAAGGAAAATACAATGCAGGTGAAGATGTACAGGTAAGACCAATGGCAGACTCTTAAAACCATTTAAAACTGGCCCTTTACAGTTAGCCTAAGACTATATGTGCAGACTGCAGCTTCCCAAGAGCCTCTCTGTCTGCTTTGCAGAGGAGCATTATCTGCACACCATCTCTGTGTGTGTTTCTTCACCTTTAATAAAAGTATTTTTCATCTGTCCACACACATACAGCAATAACATATAAATTTCAAAACTGTGAAATACAACTTGAAATACTGCTGAAATGTTGGAATGATCTCCAAATGGCAATTTCCATGGCCCCCCAAAGATCTCTTACCAAAGAAAGCATCAAGTTTGGGGAGGAGGTTTGTTTTCTTACTTCTAGACTGACATGGAACTCCATATTTACTGTAGTTCTACCTATGACTTTAAAAAATAAGGAGGGAGAGAGGAGAGAGGGAGGAAGGGAGGGAGGGAGGGAGGGAGGAAGGAAGGAAGGAAGGAAGGAAGGAAGGAAGGAAGGAAGGAAGGAAGGAAGGAAGGAAGGAAAAAGATGGACTATTCGTTATGGCTCAGAAGTATAACATGGAATAACTGTTGATAGAGTGTTGCCACTTTACTTGGAAGTTGACTGAGGAATTCTGCTCCAGAAGATAGGCGAACTGCATTGGATCACCCCTTTACAAATCCAACATACATAAAGGATGTGCGCAAGAGTACAGCATTTGGTGAACACAAAGCATCTCCTCTGTGTATTGCCTCCTGAGTAACTCTTTGCTTGCCCTTCCCCCTCTAGGTATCTGTCATGTGTGCCATGAGTGAAGAATATGCTGTGGCCATAAAGCCCTGCAAATAGACAGGACCACCAGGACCATCCACACAAGCAGGCCCATTAGGTCTGGATCTAGTGTCCCAAAGCTATGGCCTTCATAAGCAACCTCATGCTTTATTTTTGTTATGTTCCTATTGTTTTGTGCTGGCTTAGTTTTGCAGACAGTAACTTTAAAATAATATACAAGATGTATAATTTTGTAAGTATCTTTCCTATCTCATTCCTGTGGTTTTCAGTATGTGACCATAAGAAACAAGTACCCTAGCTTCAGTAGACGTCACTCTTCTGAGCAAATCACTCCTGAACTTAAGTGGTTAACACACCAGGGTTTTAAATCAACGATGTAGCATCTAGTGCATTTAAGTTGAATTGTCCTTTGCTAATTTCAGACTTACTATCTAGAATTCATAGATTATAAAGTGGAATTGTCAAAGCTCCAGGCTCTGTGTGGCAGACACACTTCCTGAAACTAAACTCATCAAAAAATGTCATTATTTTGGTGGTCAGATGTTCCATGTATTACCTCCATCGGGTTTTTCTTTGCCAAATTGGTGGCAGACCTACATAGCGGTTTTAATCCCTTTTGTGGTTGACAGAGGGAACAGAACTGCTGAGGGACTCTGAGCAAGTCAAACAAGTGATAAAGAAGACACAGAGGACAGCAGCCAAGGAGGTAGTGAGACTGTAGCTTTTATTTAAGACCTTTAGAATCAGCATACAAAACAGAGTGAGCTCTACTTGTCATTTTGCTTTTGGCTATGTCCTCAGCACCAGAAGGACTGGCCTCACAGAGACTCCTCATGACTTCCAAACATTATTCAAGAGTGTTCATAATGTTGGTAGTCCAGCCCTTCCCTCAGTTTTTTAAGTACATTTGTTTTGACGTTAGATTAAAATTAGGAATTCTTAAGTTGCTTTGGAATTCTTGACTTGATTTGTTAAATGTATGTATACTTTTCTAAAGTGGAATAGAAGTAAACCATGGAAGAAGTATTATCTTATTTGAAAATTAATTTATTTTAAGTGTGTATAGATATATATTTTTTATTCTCTTGTGGACTTTCTGTTACTGATGTAAAATCTAAGTAGGAAAGGATCCTATGACCTGGATCCTTTTAATATGTTGTAACTATGAACTGGATTCTTTTAATATGTTGCTAGCAATGCCTTTTCATTTCTGATTAGACTTTGGGATTGTGTGTAGATTGTGTCCAGAATCTTAGACATAGTTCTGGGTTTGTGAAGGACTCTGACAAAATCACAGTCATCCCATTGGTGTGCTTCTTAGAACAAAATCCTGAAATATCCTGATTCTCTGACACTGGCTCTCATGTCTCTTTCATGATGTCTGGTCCCCCAAAGTCCTTTGTTCCCATCCAGAACAAATATATGTGACAGTGCAACTGGTCTAATCAGCAATTTGAAATAACATTAAAAATTCCAGATCCCAAGATTTTAGTTGCTTGGTTTGTAGCAGTTTTAAATTTTGTCTTGGTCTCCACAAACCAATGCAGAGAAGAAGAAGGGACTGGAAAAGTGCCAAGAAGAGACTTCTAAAGCACAGAAATGCTGAGGCAGCAGCGCTTGACCTTAGGGTGACCTTTCAGCTTTTGCCCATGCAAAGCACAATTAGGAATTAAGTTGATATCTTCTCCCATATCTTCTGCATACAGCTTTAGATTTCTGCTGTTTTCATACTGCTTTAGATTTCTGCTGTTTTCATGTGTGCCTTAGTTGTACTGCTTGATGTGTTACCCACAGAAATTCCAAAGGTATTTATCTCTGCTGTTTCCTGGTCATCAACTGGCCAATTAACAGCCACACCGGTGTCTTTATCTCAAATTACTTCAGGACTGGTGTGCCCTTATTCTTCCTAACGTGTCAAATTTCACAGGAACCTCTATTTTCCTTTGCAGTGTAAGGGTGAATAGCAGTGTATCTCTAGCTCCATGCCTTGAATGGCAAAGGTTACTTCGGCCTACAGATTTCATTTTAAATACTATATGAAGTGTACATACTCCAACATGTAAGTATAGATTTTAAACATACAGGACTGTTTATTTTCACATAAGTCAGTAGATGTTTCTGTTAGAGCAAATTATGTCATTTAGTAAAGCTTTATAAATTGTATTAAAGAGAAGCAGGGAACATATATTTTTTACATATACATCAGAGAAATGCTAAGTTGACTCCTAGTATTTGTTGTACTTCTTATAGCAGATCTCCAGTTTCACAAGCACCATGTAGAGAATGGAGACTCATTTGGATATCACTGCGAATTTGTGTCTGTACACTTTTCCTTCTTTCTTTGTTTGCTGTTTAGACAGTATTAACAGGTTGAATTTTTAATTCTAGAACAACAGGCTTTATTTCTACTGTGAAGATTTTGTTACACTGGTACAGTCATTTGCCCTCTGACCTAGATCAGACCTTGGGTCTTTAACTTGATCTTCAAATCCTTGATGTCCTGGGGGACTGCCAGTCACTTGAAGTGATAACCAATCAAGTTCTTGACTCTGTTCCCCTTCATAGTCCAAATTTCTGTGCCAGTGCTTTATATCAGTGACCAAAACTCTTGAGGCCAGACTGGTATCTTTAGCAAAAGACACTGTAGTACGATGTTTAGAAAGTTCTGGGGAACATGCTTTTCATTACCACAGGGTATGAATGTGTGTATGAACACACATAGCTTTGTTCTTTTCTCAAAGACCTTTCAACTATTAAAGTACTGTAGTCTATAGTGCCTCAACTGTTGATTTTTTTTTTTTTTGGTAAGTTTTCCAGTATTTGATTTTATACTTTTAAGGATTTTCAATGAGATTGTTTCTATTGAGCTGGGATTTGAATGCATTGTTCTCAGGGCTGTTAGTGCTAAGAGCTGCAATATCTTTCTTTTAAAGCTAGCTGCCTACAAATAGATTGAAAGTTTTTCCCAAGTCATAATACTATAATACATAGAAGCAGAATTCTTAGTATAACATTTAAGCTATATGGTAAGTAGCTCAGAAAAATGGGAGCATTAGTAGCAGCTGTACTTGGATCTTCCCAGTGGTCTTGCCTTGAAGCCTTGTCCTTGGTGATGTATCTGTTAGCATCCTTTTGGCACAGACCCCAAAGAGGGTTTTGGAGCCAGACACTGGTGCAATGGATCTCAGACACATTCAAGAACAGACAGGAAATCCCTAACTCTTTTAAGTATCTTAAAATGTTTACATACTGAATTCACATTTACTTTAAAAAAAAAAATATGGGTCTTCTAGTATAAAAGCAAATCTATCAAAGTATATTTCCATAAAGAGCATATTGTGCTGATATTAACCTTCAAATCTTCTAATATTTATGAAATCATAATTCTCAAGCCTTTTTTTTCTTTTGGCATTCTGATAAATGATGGACAACAAAGTTTTTTTTTAAAGCTGTGGTAGAAAAATCTTAAAATTGAATCTATGAACTTAACTCTATGAAATGTGTTCTCTGAATTGGACAAACAGCATTATTATTTGATTATAGTGGGAACATTGGGACTTAGCTATGGAGCACAGATGTTCTGTGGAAACAGAGTTTGGAGTCACTATGTAATTTAATTTGTCCATTAACTAAACACCAGAATACCAACATAACTACCCCGTGAGGTCAAGTACCCGGAGAGCTGTAAACATTTGATAATGCGTCTCCTTCATGTGGAGGGCACCTCTTAGGGCAGTGAGCACAAGGCCCTCACCTGCTAGAAATGTACTTATTGCCAATCTTTTCCATCTGTACTGTTCACACTTAAAACAGGTCTGAACCTGTTTTCAGTAACAAGGGAGATTCTTCTATTAATATGAAGTTCTTGGAAACCATATCTTGATGTTGGTGGGATTTGGTTTATCTTAGTTTGAAACTGTACTTTTAAAAACACTGGATATTAAACTAGTCAGCAATGACTGAAGAGCCTATTAGAGATCATAGCTGCACTCTTAAAGCTGATTTGTTATCATGGTTAATCTACAAATAAGCGCTCGTTGTTATGAAGTGTACTACAAATTACTAGTTCTAAACCATGATTTTAAAAATGACTAGTTATATTTTATCATGTACTTTTATCCTCCTCACCAGAAGAAAACACATCAGACAACATTGTTTAATCCATTGGCACTTGTCAGTAATGGGATTTTTTTTTCTGAAATATCTTGAAATTACTTGCAAATGTTTTGGTTAAAACTTTAAAATTGTAAGATCTGGATATTATAATTGTATGTGTTACATTTTAAAAATGAGTAAACTTTGAATGTTAAATCTCCAGCTATTCTAAAAATATCCCTTAAAATGCAGAATCTTATTAATTATAACATTTTGTTACCTTAAATATATGTCTGTTAACTTCATGTTATATTAAATGAAAATAAACAAGAGTGCACAATTATTATATGTGTACATTTTTAAAACATTTTATACTACAAAACTGTATTTGCTTTGTACAGAACTTCTACAAGAAAGCTGTTCATTTTTATTGTCTCTTGTACTAGGTTCTTACTTGTGGAGTATACCTTTATGACTAAGAATAATAGTTCCTGAGTTCCAGGCTAGATATAAACTTGTCTTCCTTTAAAGTCTGAAATTCTTTGCTAGCCAGGCATGGTTGATGTCCATGGTGATTGTGGCAGGAGGGTACTCCTGAGTTCAAGGCCAACCTGGTCCATGTAGCAAGACCCTGACTCAGATAACAGACATCCTGTAGATTGATATGACCTTTGCAATCATGAACCCAGAGCTGTGGCCCACCTGCACTGAGCCCCCAACGACCCAACCCAGTCTGCTGTCAATCATGGGATGGGCTCACGAGCCATCCTCGTTACTGCTGAACTGCACTGGCTGTTAGTTCCCAGCAGAGAGGAAATCATTGTCTACGCTTGTACCCACTGCTGAGCCCACTAGGCTCCCACTCAGAGCTCTAAATTCACTGTAATGGCCCTGGTTAAACAGTAAAGAAACAGGACTGTGAAGAAAGATTATAGGTCATGGGACAGGAGTCAGATAATCTTACTACAGATATATGTATAAAACTAAAATGATGGTTTTGTTCAGTTTGGGTTATTTTTGGGTTTTGTTTGGGGTTTTTTGTTGTGTTTTTTATTTGTTTTGTTTTGATATGAGGTCTCCCAGTGTAGCCCAGAAAAATTTATAGCATTAATGTCTATCAATAAAAGTCCAAGTATAAGTTCATTCCTGACTCAAACAGCAGCCAGCAAACCAGAAGTAAATAACAAAGACATAAGCAGGAACAAGTGAGTTAGAGAAGTTCAAGTAAACTGATAGTTTAAAAAAAAAAAAAAAAAAAAAAAAGTGCCAGGCTAGGCTAGTCTACATAGCAAGTTCCAGGCCAGCCATAACTACATAAACTACATAAAACAAAACCACATAATGTAAAGAAAACAAAGAGGGATGGTGTGACAAGTCAGCAGGTAAAAGGCTCTTGCCCCCAAACTTCATGACCTGGGTTGGACCCCAAGACCCACCAGAGAAGGAATTACCCACAAGTGTCCCCTGTGTGCCTTGTCATATACATGCAATTCCATAGATCACAGTACAAAAACACGAAGCAAGTAAATGGTGGTTTTACAAATCAGCTTCTAGCAAATAGATTGGGTTTTAAGAATAAGGAAATTACAGAGACAATCTGCTCTGCATGCTACAGCACAATCCTTGGTACTGTCAATAGGACAGAGACCTTTCAGATGACCTCCAGAAGAATGTGCACCTAATGCTCTAAGAAATGTGACCTGATGCGTAAGCCCAGGACACACAGAGCTTTGGGAAGGCAGATTAGGAGATACAAACGGATCGTAAAGAAGCCTCTGTTCGGAGCTGTCCTGTCTACATTCATAGCAGGTTTTCATGGAGCAAAATACATATCCATACACATGTGTTTATTAGATTGCTTATGCATATTTATAAGCTTCTTATCTTTCCACTACAGACAGTATTGTGGCCTTAATGTTTTCCTATTGACCAACAAGACCTATAATGAGGGTTGTTAAGGATTCTTTTCCCCACTGTTGAGAACTGTTTTACCACAAATGTCAAGCAAACACATACATGTCTGGGAATTCTCAAGTCACATATCTAACCACAAAGCACTATTCTACTGTTGGAATTTCAGTATCAAATGTCTTAATTTCCATGAAAGTTCTCCTTTATTTTTCTTCTGATACATCTTCTCTGCTCTGGTATCTTTGTACTTCCATGCAAACCAGCTGGATTGCTGAGAAAGCAGGTGACAAGTGTGTGACACCATTACTTGAGATCACAGTAGTTGACAGCTCTGGAGTACTGACTTCTTTGCTGTATTGGACTTTCAATTCATGAGCCTGGTTTTTTTGTTTGGTTGTTTTGTTTGTTTGTTTGTTTGTTTGTTTTTTTGCTTTTATTGATTCTTTGTGGATTTTACATCTTGCATTCCAATCCCACTTATCTCTCCATCCCTTCTCATTCACCCTCTGCCCTTGCAACCTCCCCCCAAATTTAAAAGAAAAAACAAAATCTTGTCGTGGAAACTGTAGTGTGGCCTGATGAGCCACAGTTTTCCCTTTAGTCTATTCATCTTTTACTTGCAAGTGTTCATTGCCACAAGTCATTGGTCTGGCTGGAGGCCTCTGGTTTCTCCTACACCACTGATAAGGGGCTCTCACTGGGGCTCTTCATGGATAACTTGTTGTGCTGTGTCATGGAGGTCTTGCTGTTTTGGATCTGTAAGTTCGTCCCCTTCACATGCTCCAACAGTTCATAGATTTGGTAGATGTTGGGTTGGGCCAACGCATAGCTCTGGTTCTGGGCCTGGGTGGCAGCTGGGTTGGTCAGCCCCCGCCTCCCCAGCTTTCCATCATCGTCACTACCTGGATGAGCTGTCCACGCCTTGGCTGGTTCACCCAATGCTGCCTATGCAAGGAGTAGGACCAGCTCTCCTGCTCTTGGGCCCTCAACTCCAGGTCCCCCTCACTCATATTGGTAGGGTCAGCTCTACTGTTTTGCCCAGGTGAGGTACAGGGCCCTCTCTCTCGATTGCTGTAGATGGCATGGGGAGGGGGTCAGCTCTCCTGCTCTCATACCCTCAGGGATGGCTCACCTGCTCCCCAACAACAGGGTCTGTTCTAGTTTGCTGCCTAAGTGTGGTTCAGGGTCTGCTCTCCTGTGTGCTGGAGCTGGTGAAGGGCAGGGTTAGTTATCTCACTCTCCTGACTCCAGGTAGCAAGTGGAGGGGAGGGAGGCATCCTTCATCCATTCCACCACATGGGGAGGGGGTCAGTGCTCCTGCTCTCATACCCTCAGGGCTGGCTCACCTGAGTCCCCACCACAATGTCAGCTCTAGTGTGCTGCTCAGGTGCTGTGCACACCTGTGATGAGGGGTGAGGCCATCTTTCCCCGAGTGTGGGGGGCAAGCTCTCCCCTAAGGGAAGGGCCAGCTCTCCTGCTGCACAACCAGCCATTCCAGGGCTAGTGACTCTGGGTTCCAATGACCCCCTTGCTAACACAAGCCATGAACATCATCGGGGACTCCAGCTACAGCAGCACCATGGACCCAGATATGGCCCTAGGCAGCAACTCCAGCCCAGATGCCACCACAGTGGCAGCACAGGCCCCCTCAGATCCATGAGGATCTGGACACAGGATATCAACATGGTCCCAGGTATCTGGCCAGACCCCCAGCATCCTAAGAGCCCTTTGTGGCAACTGGAGCCATGGACACCAACCTAGACCCCTGCCTCTGCAGGGTAACGGACCCAGGCATGGCCCATGGCAGCAGACAGTGCCCAGATGTCTGCATGGCTCCAGGTGGTATCACTGGCCACCCAGATCAGCATGGCCCCAGGCACAGCATGGTCCTCAGACACTGACATGGTCTAAGGTGCCCAGCCAGACCCAGATCATCCACATGGCCCTCAATTACAACAGGAGCCCAGCATGTCAATTCAGACCCTGGCTGCTATAGAGCCAAGAACCCAGACATGGCCTGCTGAAGCATCCTTGGTCTGGATAACACCTTGGTCCCAGGTGACAGCACAGGCCACTCAGATCAGGATGTCCCTGGTGGCAGCATGGCCCTCAGGCACTCTCAAAGACACAGGTTGCAACCCAGACCCCAGCATCTATATGGCCTTTGGTGGCAACATGAGCCACAGACCCTGTTTGTGAAAGGACAACAGACCTAGACGTGGTCCTAGGCAGCAACCCAGCCCAGATGTCACCATGCAGGCTCCAAAAGCAGCGTGGCCCTCAGACACCAACATGGCCCCAGGTGGCAGCCTAGACTCCCACCCCCACATCTGCTGGGTCTTCAATAGTCTCAGGAGCCACAGACAGCAACACAGACCCTGGAGGTGGCAGGGCCACAGACCCAGACATGACCCTTAGCAGCAGCTCTGGTCTGGATGATACCATGACCCCAGTTGACAGCCATGACCATGCAAATTGGCTTGGCACCAGAAATGCACAGCCATTGGTCACCAACATGGTCACAGGTTGTAACCCAGAATGGGGGCATCTAGCCTGGTGGCATCATAGGCCAGGGATAATAACATGGTCCTAGGCATTAGCCTGGCCCCAGATGGCTGTGCAGACCATCCAGATCAGCATGTTCCCCATGGCAGTATGGCTCTTGGATACCAAATGGTCCCAGGTGGTGGCCCAAACCACGGCCCCTGCACCATCCTCGGTGATGATGGGAGCCACAGACATCAACTCAGACCCCCTTGGCTGCTCCAGGACCCTAGATCAAGACTTAGTCCTTGGTCATAGGCCAGGACCAGTAATCTCCATGGACACAGGTGGCTAGCTGGCCATCCATGACAGCCTGCCCACCCCCATCCCCCATCCCTTCCAGATCCACCTCTTACCCAGTTCACAAACCGTTCTGCCTCTCCCTCTCTTCCACCCCATACTCTCTCACCACGGTGGTGCTCAACAGCCCAGCACCAGGGCACTTGGTTGAGTACCGCCATAAGGCACGAGGTCTAGTTGTTGCCTTTCCTCTTTCCTGTGCTTTGTAGAGAGCCACGAAGTGCCACGCCTTAAAGTGGCTCTGGCTTCTGCCTTACACCTTCCCGTTAGTGAGGGCTCTCTGGCGTAAACAAGCCCTTATTTGGTTAAGTCTGTTCGGCCTGTCTGCTTCCGTGTTAGAGTAGCCTATCTGCAGGGTCCACATAGCTTACTGGGGTTGGTTAGCACAAGGGTATTTAAGCCTGTGCAGGGGTCCCCCGGGCTCCCACAGGTCAGAAGAAGCATGTTCAAGGATCCTGATTAAAACTGCATGAAGAAGATCTTCCCAGAGTAGCGTCGTCCTTGCTGGTCGGGGTAGGCGCTTACAGTGCTAGGCCTAGAGACCTTGGACAGTACTTGATATGTGGTACAAAAGTCTGGGGACGGGAGCACATTCCGTGTCCATCGCTAATTGAGGCTGGGTGGGGCCAGTGGCTCCTGGTTGGTTGTGGCCCCTGCAGACTCAAAAACGAGGTAGGGGGTCACCATCAGTGTCTACCAACAATTCAGCGAGTATTAACTGCTGCTGCCTCTTGCCAGTTCCTAATGTGTTTGTTATCTGGAAGTTTGTGTGAAATTCATGCCATCGCCTATTAGCTATATGTAGTTAGTTTACTTAGGAATGATCCAAAGTAACAGAAGTAAGGAACTAGCTGACATCAGAAGTAAATAACAATTCCCAAGAACAAGTAAGGCACAGTCCTGCTAGGCTGTACAGTCATGCAAAAATGGAGCTTCACAAGGCTACCCTGCACACTACTCACTTCTACCTAAAGGTTTCTGGGACATGAAGCATGGTGTACTCATGAAAGCTCATACTTCCTGCCAGACCTCATGCTGGCAGCCTAAAGCACATGGACTACCTCCTTAAAGAAAGCACTTATCCCAAAGCACACAAGCTACCTCCTTAAAGGCAGCACTTATCCTAAAGCACACAAGCCACCTCCTTAAAGAAAGCACTTATCCTAAAGCACACAAGCCACCTCCTTAAAGACATTTAACCCTGAAGGACAGGAAAGTGGGCAAAGAGCTTCTCTTCTGGAAGAAAGGAAACTGTCAAATGTGAGTTTGAGCACAAAGCTGGGATAACTGGCATTACTTCTTCTTCAAATGCTTGGTAGAAGTAACCAGTGAAGCTAGTTGACTGTTTTTCTTGTTGGGAGGTTTTATTTATGAAATGAATCCATTTAAGAGATGCATGACTATTCAGATAGTGTCTGTTGTTTTTTTTATTTTATTTCATTTTTTATTCTTCTCTCATACATTACATCCTGAATGTAGCCCCACTCCACCCCCCACTCACACACAATTCTTCTCCCCTAGATCCACTCCTCCTCAGTTTCCCTTCAGAAAAGAGCAGGCCTCCCCGGGATATCAACCAAACACAGCCTAACAAGATACAATAAGACAAGGCGTATACTCTAACATCAAGGCTGAAGAGGCAACCCAGGGAGGGGAAAGGGTCCCAAGAGCAGGCAAGGTCAGACAGTCCCTGCTCCCATTGTCAGGAGCCCCACAAGGACACCATGCTGTACATGTTCTGTTTGGGTTTGGGGGGTTTTGTTGTTGTTTTGTTTTGTTTTTTATGAGACAGGGTTTCTCTGTGTGTCTGTGACTATCCTGGAACTCACAGAGGTCTGCCTGCTTGTCTCAGCCTTCCTATTGCTGGGGATTAACAGCTGCCTCACCATGCCGGATTTTCTGTTTGTTCTTATGTAAATTCTGGTAAGTTGTATTTTCCTGGCAATTTTTCGTCCACTTTTCCATATTTTCCATAGGATAACTGGTGCTATCTTTTAACTGTTTTCTTTATATATAACACTTAGGGTTTTTTGTTTTGTTTTGTTGGGTTTGTTTGTTTTTTGTTTTGGCATGGTGTTTCTCTGTATAGGCCTGGCCTCCCTGGAAATCACTCTGTAGACAAGGCTGGCTTAGGACTCAGAAATCTGCCTGCCTCTGCCTCCAGACTACTGGGATTAAAGGTGTGCACCACTACACCTGGCTCGATATGTAGCATTTGTACTAAAATGAGCGTCATAATTACATAATTTACAACTTAATGAGTTTTCACAAACTAAACATACTTGGTAATGTAAACATATCCTCAAGATGTATAAATAGAACATTAATTAGAACATTAGTTAGTTCATTAATGAGAACATTAATAGCAAGCACTCTAACTCATGAGCGAGACATGATTATCACTGCTATATCCAAATGGTAATCTTTAGAATTACATGCAAATTAGTGATGGTTTTTGTTCAACATTTATTTCCAGCATTTTCTTCTTTGCTATGAAATCTTTCACAAGATATATGGGTATAAAACATGGAGTTGTGTGGCCTAAAAATGTATTAAATGCATCTTCAAGGTTGATTCTTTTTTATTATTAATAATAATATAATTTAAAATCTTACATGTCGATTCCAGTTTTCCCACCCTTCCTCCCTCACTCCCTCACTCCTTCCCTCCCTCCCTCCCTCTCTCTTAGCCTCTTTCCTCCCCCCCCCCCCCGTGACATGCACCCTGGCCACCATCCCCTCCCATCCCCCTACCCCAATTCCCCTTATAGGGCTATGCTATCCAGGTTGTCAAGTCATTTGAAGTAGGGACTAGAACTTCTTTCCTGTCTCTAGGTTAAGGGGGTATCCCTCCATGGGGGATATGTCCGCAAGGTCCTTTTGTGCACCAGGAATACATCCTGTTTCTACTGTCTGAGGTCCCCCTCAAGGTTTATTCTTTATAGCTGTCACATTGTTGGCTTTATTATTGCTGCTGTGACATCAGGTCTGCTAGTGGATATTTCGGATTTCCCCCCTCTGGATTCTTTGGAAGTAATTTTTTGTGTCTTGAAGGCTCACTAAAGTGTATATACAGGACTTTCTGTTTTAACTGTTCCACTTGGGATCTGAGAATTCAGCCATTTACCTGTCTTTTCCCATTATCTCTGGTACATCCCCACTGGGTCTCCCAGCTAGTGCATTTAGAGATAGTAGGAACTCCAGTATCCTTCTCTTGAATCTATACTTGCATCTATAATTTCCTTTTTTCCTGTTTGCTTCCTTCCTTGCTTCTTTCTTCCAACTTTATTACCTCTGTGTGTGTTGTCTGTGTGTATGTGTATGTATCTGTGTGTGTGTGTCTGTATGTGTTTATATGTGTTTATGTGTATGTCTCTGTGTGTTTGTGTGTATCTGTGTGTGTGTGTGTGTGTGTGTGTGTGTGTGTGTGTGTGTGATGTGTAGTGCTACATGTGTGCCTTCTGCCACATGCATGTAGAGGTCAGAGGACAGATTTTGGGAGTCTGCTCCCTCCTGTTATGATGGTTCTGGAATTGAACTCTGCTCAACAGGCTTGCAAACCAGCACTTTTACCTGCTAGACCTTCTAGTCAGTCTCCCTCTGTCCCTCCTTTTCCTTCTTTCTGTTTTCTATTTCTCTGTTGTTGTTTGTTGCCTTCAAGGTTGCAATATGTTGTTAGCTAATCTCAAACTCATGGAACCAAGTGATACTGCAACAATCTCTTAAGTTACTGGTATCACTCACTAGTCTTGGCTTCTTTCTATTGCAGTTGATTTTTCTTCAGACCTTTTTATTTTAATTTTAATACTATTTAAAACAATCGTATTTTATATACCAATCCCAGTTTCCTCTCCCTCCTGTCCTCCTGCTCCCCACACCATCTCCCCACCCCACTCCTCCATTCACTCCTCAGAGAGGGTGAAGCCTCCCAAGGTAATCAACAAAGACTGTCATATTACTAGAGGCAGGACCAAGGCCCTCACCCCTGTATCTAGGTTGAGTGATGTAAACCCTCCATAGGGAATGAGTGGACTCCAAAGAGCCAGTTCATGCACTAGGGATAAAACTTGTTCCACTGCTAGAGGCCCCACAAACTGCCCAAGCTATCCAACTGTCACCCACATTCAGAGGATCTAATTGGGTCTATGCAGGTTCCCCAGTCTGGAGTCAGTGAGCTCCTACTTGCTTGGGTCAGCTGTTTCTGTGGGTTTCCCTATTATGGTTTTGACCCCCTTGCTCCTCCCTCTCTACAACTGGACTCTAGGAGTTCAGCCCAGTGCTTAGCTGTGGATCTCTGCATCTGCTTCCATCAGTTGCTGGATGAAGGTTCTATGATGACAATTAAGATAATCACCAACCTGATTACAGGGGAAGGCCAGTTCAGGCACCTTCTCCACTATTGCTTCTAATCTTAAGTTGCCAATTTCTTAATTTTTTCTTTACCTGTGTTCAGCCGCCTGCTTAGCACAACTTTTTAAAATTCTTTATATTTCATCTTTTGCATGTTTAAGTACAAGAAGTTCTTTTGTGGTTTATGTTTTAAATACTAACAAAATTTAACTGCCTCTGGTTCCCTCATATTTTAAGATATTTTCATACTGAAAATACTTAATGTTTTGGATATTTTCAGTATATGCAGGTCTGTGATCTGATTTTATATGTATGGGTGATTGATTTTTATTCATAGTGGTTTGTTTTCCTGTGTATTTAGTGATTTTAAAAACTGCCAGCTCATATTTCTGGAAGCTTAGCTCAGGCACTTCTTCCTGACTAAATCAAAAGGTGCATTTCTCCAGAGAGTATTTGGACTTCTTCTTGGCATGCAGGCAATAGCTGCAGTTTTATAATCTCAGTTCTATCTTGACAGCTAATTTAAACTCCAGATACGCATGAGCATAGTTTGCGTTTTGGCTTCCAAAATATTCTTTTATTTTGCTATCAGCTTAACCATATATTACGAGTAATTTATAACATTGTATTTTAGCTATTTTAGGTTGCCATATAATACAGAGTTTTACAATATCCTGTGTTCTTTTAAAAAAAAAAATCCTGATGTAGCTATTCAGAATCCAATATCAAGAAAATCCAATGAGTTAAGTTTACAATTTGTTGGAAATATATCTGTCCATGAGGTATGGTGCTGAGCATCTCTGATCCCAGAACTTATGAAGCAGAGGCTGGAAGGTACCTGTGAGTTCAAACCCAACCTGGTCCTCATTGTTTCAATGATAGTCAGGGCGTCATAGTGAGATTCTGTCTCAAAAAGAATGGGGGGAGAGATATTTGTCATATAATAACTTATTTTCAAGGATAGGAGATGTGATCTTGTTGAAGGAGATGTGTCACTGAGGGTGAACTTTGAGGATAGTCCTCTCTGCTTCATGCTTGTGGATCAAGATATAAGCTTTTAGCTACTGCTCCAGTGCCATGTCTGTCTGATGGTCAGAGACTCACCCTCTAAACTATAGCTCACTGATAAACTTCTTTCTATAAATTGCTTTGGCCATGGTGTCTGCACAGCGATAAAGTAGTAACTAACACAATATATACATTGTAGGAAATCCAACGCTTGGAAAGAATTATGGATAACATTAATTCCTGCTGCCTGCACAATTCCGGTTAATATTTTTCTAATCAAGAGAAAAATATCTAATAATTTTCACCCATTATGGTTTCTAATTAAGTATTTGGGGATTACTAGTTATTTCGAATCACATATTGCTTTTACGTCTTCTTCACATAATGGTTTAATAGTTCTAAAAGTGTTTATTATTAGGACACAGAAAGTTACCAAAAATAAGCAAAACAAAATGTTCAAATGTCAATTAATGGCCTATTTTCAAAATATCTAATAACACCAAGATCACTATGCTCAATGAAGGGGAAGTCCTTGAGGAAGAAATGCCAACCCCTGTCCCAGCCATTTTTGGGATTCTTGAGGCAAATAGTTTTTAAAAAGCTAATGAAATTGTTTTCTTCTAAGCCCCCAGCACCACTAGCTTCATGCCCTACACTGAATTAACACTATAACTAATTGCTTGTGCAGAGTACATATACAACTATTACATAATAGGACCTTTTCCAAATTCACATCCCATCTCCTGGTCACAGAGACTTATTACAGCTAAACACCAGCAGGCAGGCCAGTTTTATGGACTGGCATCAGTTTACAATCATTCAAAACTCAAAGGCAGTTTTTCTATCATCAAGATACCACCATCCTAATGTACTTTGTAGACACTGGTAATTTGGTCTCAGCAAATTGTGAAGCCAGTAGAAAATAGAATTACGCCCAACATGGTTTTCTCAGAAAGACATCCTCTACCATAAAAACCTAGACAAAACATAGAACTTTTTCTCTTGAGGATCATAATCGCAATATAATGGAGAAGATCCTAAAGCAACATGAGACTCAGCCTTCCCTCGAATCCAGAAAGATGACTCCTGCACCCTTTAACAGACTCCACTAAAGCTTGAAAATCTGAGAAGCCAAGAGCGTCTCAGTTCGACTACCGCTTCCCGCTAGATGGCGCACACGGGAGCACAAGGCCTAGGCATTCGCGGCCCCAACAACGCCACGCCTCGTTTCCTAGGAGACTGGACGTGCACCAGCCAGCCTACATCCGGTTCCGAGTTGTCGCCGGCTTGCGCGCTCTGCGTGTGACGTCACGCTTCTATATAAAAGCGTGCGCGCAGCGGCGGCCCCTTCTCTTCCCACGGCCGCGGGGTAAAATGGCGCCGGTGAGTGCTCGCGCGTGCGACCACGTTAGCGGGAGCGCGGCAGCTTTTGCGTCTAGCGAGTGGGAGTGGGGGCGCCTCAGCAGAGAAGACGGGGCGATAGAGTCGTCCCGGGGTCTCCGCTGAGGTCAGAGTGCAGGGCAGCCTTCCCTGGCAGCCATGCGGCCCGGCGGGGCTGCTCGCGGGCCGCCGGTAGTCTAGCCAGGTGACGACTCGCGAGTGCGGGCTCAGGCCTCTCGGTTTCTCCCTGGCTCCTGATGGCGGGTCCGCCGCTGTGTGTGTTGACCTTAGCAGTATGACAGACGTGCTCTAAACATCTGGGGAAATGTGTTGCTGAGTTAGGATTCAAAGTTTGAGTAATGGCTAATGAGGCCGTAAACCCATCGGGATTACCTGTTGGTTCCACAGCCCTGAGTCCCATCATTCGCTCACTTGTTAGTTCCGGGTTTGTGATAATTGGAGGGCGGGGAACAGTTTACAGAGCTACCAGAGGGCGGACACTATTACTCATAAGTAATTATTTGGGTGACTATTTGTACGAATTGGAACAAGGCATAATGAAACCCATTACTGTTTATGCAGGCTGAAATATACTGTTTGAATTTAGGCAGAGCCAGGTGGTTTGATTTTCAAGTACACTGGTTCTCTGTCAAGCTACAGTAGGAAACAGTCCTTTGGGATCATGCCAGTATACTCTAATGTAGATTTGCATTTGTGAGGTATTTAGTGACAAAATGGAAAGTTCCCATTGGGGTTGTCAAAAACTTGGTTTAAGCGAAATTAGTAAGTATACCCTTTTCATACAGTATAGGCTCCTTTAGGAGCTGAGTAGTATTTCTTGTATAACTCCATTATAGAACATAACATTGAAATGGCAAATTTTCCTTGATAATGAGGGATGTAATTTGGATAAACTACCTCGATTATGTTTCTAGCAGAAAGACAAGAAGCCTAAAAAGTCAACTTGGAGGTTTCATTTGGACCTTACTCATCCAGTAGAAGATGGAATTTTTGATTCCGGAAATTTTGTAAGTGTCTTTCTCTCTGTAACTGTATAGTTCTTGGCATTTATCGTGCTTGATATTAACCTAAACTGTACTCCTAGGGTACCTTCCCTAGTGATTGTCTAGGGTTTTCTTCCCTAGTTTTGCACTTTTTCTGTTTGAAAATAGGAACAGTTTCTTCGGGAGAAGGTTAAAGTCAATGGAAAAACTGGAAATCTTGGGAATGTTGTTCACATTGAACGCTTGAAGAATAAAATCACAGTTGTTTCTGAGAAACAGTTCTCTAAAAGGTTAGTTTTTGTGTTTTAAGTTGTAATGAAATGTTTTGCAGATGTAAGATGTAGCATTTTGCTAAAATGTGTTAATCTGTTTTAAGGTGGTTGTGCAATAGAGACAGGATGAAGGGTCTCTTACAATATACTCGAAAGTCTCAAACATAATGATAGCATATTGTGGGTAGTGGGGCAGCAGATTTCATGGGATGTGAATTGTACATAGGGTTGGGAGGCTGTTATTTATTATCTGCCTCTGATCTGACTTAGTGCCATCTAACCCGGCCCAGACTGACAACATCCAAACCTACACAGACGGAACTAGACCCCCTGAGTTTGGGTGACAGTGGGTAAATTGAGCGGTTTATGAGGCTACTGGCAGTGAGACCTGGATCTATTCCCTAGTGCACGAGCTGGCTTTCTGGAGCCCATTCCCTGTGGGCTTCAATGTGATGATGGGACAGACTTGACCTCCATAGGAGACCATGCCTTCTCTGAGGAGCTGATGGGGAGAACTGGGATTGATGTGTAAAATTAGAAATAAAATGAAAAGCCTAGTGAGTTTGGAGAGGTGAATGTGGCAGTGTGTGCTGTAGTGGGGATTCTGTATTTTAATAAAGCCATGGTTTTTTGTCTCTAAGGTACTTGAAATATCTTACCAAGAAATACCTTAAGAAGAATAATCTCCGTGATTGGCTTCGTGTGGTTGCATCTGACAAGGAGACTTATGAACTTCGTTACTTCCAAATTAGTCAAGATGAAGATGGGTCAGAGTCTGAGGACTAATTGGCCTTTTTATGCTTAAATCGAAAATTGGGCTTTGTTCACAAATAAAAATCATTGTACTCTGAAAAACCAGTGTGGTTTGTAAATGTACTGAGCTCCTAGAAAAGATGCTGTTGACATGACCATCTGAGTCTTCAGATGCCCCTCTAGAAAATAGACTTTTGGGGGGCCCTTAATCCCTAGTAAAATAGGATTTGGAAGCTTTAAAGCAAAGTACAGATTAGGAGGTAGAGGCAGAAGAAAATGTTTTTCCAGTATTCAAGGGCTTAAGTGGGGCCTTGGTGGAAATTGCATTATTAGCAAATGGCTTCCAACCTGCTTTGTAGTTGTAGGTTGGCAGTTTTCCTGAGCTATCCTAGTGTAGCAAGACTGAATTCTCAGCTTTCCACGTGGTTGTCTTTTCTCTGTTGGCACTGGGCAAATTGTGTTAAGAACATCCTTTTAGCTTTTACTCATGAATACCACAGGATGTTGGAAAATATTTTGGTGCTAAAAAGGAACTTGAATAATTTCATTATATAAGGCAACAAAAACTTGGATCTGTTCTAAACAGGAAGGCAGTATAGGGCAAGGGAGATAGTCCAGTCAAGTGGAAAAAGTGATCCCAGGGTATTGATATGGAAGTTAGACCCTACCTTCCACAGTTCCGGTAAAGATCCTGGATTGCGTCATGGGACCAGCGTAAATGCACACAGGTCCGTTAAAGTGTTTTGGAGAAATGGGTGGATTCAATAAATTCTAGAGAATAAAATACAGTGAGACAGTGATGTAGTGGTATAGACAGTAACTTACCTTGCATCTTCTGGAGGGTAGCTAAGGTCCAATTTCTGGAACTATGAACTAGCTATGTGTGCCTTATATATATATATATATATATATATATATATATATATATAGTAGAAGATGGGATTATGTGTCTGGTTTCATAAGCAATCTAATCAAGACTACCCTCATAGTCATTTCTCAAAGGCCTCTCTGTCCCTTGATTTCATTGTTGCCTGGGGAAGTGTTTCAGTTTAGGTTGAAATGAATGTGAGGTGCTTTTGTCATAACCAAGAAATGACTAGGTTTGGAGCCTTAGGGATCAAGGTGAAGAGATCTAGCCTTCACAAAATGGCATGGTGGATCAGTCCTGTAACAGTGCTTCCAGAAATGTAGGCAAGATCTGACGTTCAGGGTCATCTTTGGTTTCATAGAGGCTGGGGAAAGGCCTACATCAGACCCTAGCTCAAAAAAAAAAAAAAAAACAAGGAATTGGAGAATGCAGACAGGATCAAGACCACATACCATTTTCCCATTTTCTTCATGCTTCCCTACAAGGAGCTTCTGAAAATACATCTGTAGCCATGTATTTAAAAGTTTACAAATTAATTTTACATTTAATATGCACTATGTTAGATAAGATTCTAAGGAGTTATGAGTATTTGTTTAATTTGGTAGCTGCATGCTAGGTATTTTTTGGGGATACTGCCTTAGTCAGAAAGTCCTACCTTCATTAAGCTCATAGTCCAGTGTAGGAAGACAGCAAAGAAAAAACAGTGGCGTGTGTGTTCAATGGCAGTATGCTATGAAGGAAAAGAAGGCAGTGGGGGAGCGGAGAGGGCTACTGTAGGGACAGGAAAGGCTTTACTGGGAAAGGACCCTTGCAATGTAGTCCTTCAGGTGTCTGGGGGCCATCACTCTGGGCTGTGCAGAGGCAAAGCATGAGGACAGACATACGGGATGGAGCAAGAGGCAGAGGCTGAGAGGAAAGCAGAAGAGCGAGATGCCCATCAAAGATTTACCCAGTGAGCTGCTTTCTTCAGCCACCTCCCAAGAGTCAATTCAGATTGTGAATCTACCACCCATGAAAGCAAAGCCCTCACGATTCAGTCATTTTTCTCAACTCAGGACATTGCAGCTGAGCCTGCTGAGCAATGCTGCTAGTGGGGGTGGAGCCTTCAAATATGACCCTTGGTGGGGAATGCTTCATACCCACACAGCCTGGGCTGCAGCACTGCAATTGTTGCCAGCTGTCTCGTGTGTGTGTGTGTGTGTGTGTGTGTGTGTGTGTGTGTGTGTGTGTGTGTGTGAGTGAGAGAGAGAGAGAGAGAGAGACAGAGACAGAGACAGAGACAGAGACAGAGAGACAGAGACAGAGGTGCGCTCATGCCTGCATATGTGAAGCCACAGGTTGATGTCTTCCTCAGTCACTTCCCTACCTGGTTTTCTGAGGCAGTGTCTTTCTCAACCTGAAGCTCACCATTTCCCTCTAGTCAGGCCAGTCAGTCTCAGATTCTCCTGTCTCCACTCCTCAATGCTGCAGTGACCACCACATCCAATTTTCACATAGAACTCAGCTCCTCATGCTTGAACAGTCAGCACTTCACACACTGAGCCATCTCCTGGCCCCCATAGCATTTTCTGAGAACATAGCCATGCCCGTTATTATTATTATTTTAATATTGTATTCACAGCACAGTTGAGTACTATCTAGCCCTTTAAGAAAAAGTTTGCTTTGGATTTGGCTGAGGCTGGAGAGTTAGCTCCCAAGCACACCCATGGGCTGCAATCAGATCCTGTCCTTGCTCTATGGCCTTCTCAGGGCTGCTGGGGACACACCAGCCAGTTTCCCTTGGAGGGAGAAGACCAAGATGTAAGCTGCTGTGCGTACAGACAAATCTCAGAGACAGCATGCTATCTTTCTTCTTTATTTTATTAATCGCACACTATTAGGACAGAGGAGGCAGGATTCCCAAAGGACAGGAGTCCTGGGAGAGGGGATGTCTTGGGTCTTGTGGAGGCTGGCAGGTTATAAAAGCAAAAACCCAGTTAGCCATGTTATAACAAAGCATATGTTCACAGCAGCTATATATTTCTGAAGGTGGGGAGGGGGGGGTCACTGAGTTAGGGTTACTGGGAACTTTTGTCCAGGGACTTGAAGTTAAGTATCAAGATGGTTGCCCAATATAAAATAAAGTTTCTTTAGCAATCACAGCCTACTCCATGCTCAGAAGCCTTGGAAAGAAAGTAAAAAGCTTTTTTAAAAGGCATTGTTTGTGGCACAAATGTTGCAACAAGAGATTCCCAGTGATAGTTTTGGAAGTGTGTAAATGACTCCCAGGAAAGAGCAACCCTCGGACTTTCTTTGAACCCAGCAACCACACCACCAAATTGTACCTACTAACTAACCAAGGGTTATTGTCCCTTTCTCTGCTAGCTCTCTGCATTCCCAGCCTTATGAACAGGAGCCATAGGGCCTTCTAAAGCCAGGAGAGATGTGCCTTAGGACTGTCCGATACACAGAGAAACACCCTGCATCCCAGTGTAAGCCACACAGTAAGTATTCTGACCTGACATGGCTACTGTTGCCTTCTCAGGGAACTATGAATTCCTCACATTTCTCAAGCACCATTTATCTCTGTGTGTTTCTAGATAAACATCCAAATAACTCCAAGTCAAGTAATTACAAACATTACTCATCCCTCCTAAGTGAAGAAAGGTGACCAAGTCCACTGAAATGAGCAAAGTCAACAGCATTAAAGAAAATGATTAGGATATACACGTTCAAACAACTAACCTAGAAGAAAGTTTCCCCCAGCTGACTGTAATCTAGGAAGGAAGAGAAAAGCTCAAAGTCGATACTTCCTGAAGAGAGTTCAGTGGTCTAGAGGCTAAAGAGAACACATCCACACACAAACAAGATACATTCGGTGGGAACGGGAAGCACAACGAAGTGCCTTACCTGCAAGAACCTTCAGTGTGACTTTCTCAGTACAGGAGCACCCAACCCAGTCTTGCCAACTCCAGGCTGCATGCCCTTTGTAAGTTAGAGTCTTACAGATCAGCTGGTACCTTGCATTTTACGTATTTAGCTTATTGACTTGTTTGTTCGTTTTGGCTTACTTCTTGTAAATCCTTTTCCTGAGTTCCAAACCTGCCCTCTTCAGGCCACTCTACTCCAACTCTGCAGAATACACAAGTGAGTTTTTACTGCTGTAGACTTTCAATGAACTAGCATGTGAGTTTATACCTACACATAGTAGATTCATCACCTCAGTCCTATTGCTTAAGAACAAGAATACCAGGCTGAAGAGGTGGCTTGGCAGTTTAACAGAAATCGTTTCCAAATGCACTTTTATTTTCCAGCTGAAGAAAACAATTTGAATCTCTAGATCTAAATACTGGCTTGACAACCCTCCCCCCCAATAACAAAACAAACAAAAAAGCAACCAAACAACAACGGTAGCTAAATCACATGCTAACTGCCACCAGGAAAATTCAATGACCTAGATCCAGAGTTCTAGAAATTCTAAAAGATAAATAACCAGTTTTTTCAAAAAAGAGTATGTTTGCAACATTGATAGAAAGGGAAAAGCCATATTGTAATATGTGGGCTGATGTGGTTTGAATTTGAAAAGTTGCCAATAAACATGTATTGAACACATGGTCCCCAGCTGGTAGTGCAAGGCTTTAGGAGGTTTGTCGTAGCCAGAGGAAGCAAGAACAGAGGAACTGAGAACATGATGTTGAAGGGTATACCTGTTGTGTGTGTGTGTGTGTGTGTGTGTGTGTGTGTGTGTGTGTGTGTGTGTGTGTCCTTCCTATACGCAATGAGGTGAACAACCTTTCTCCATGTTTCCATCACCAAGTTCCTCTACTTTACCCCTGGCCCAGAATCAACAAGAACTAGAGACTGAACTCTCTGAAGTATGAGGCAAAATAAATCCCATTTATTTCTCAGGTACTCGGTCGCAGTGAGGATAAAAGTAATAAATAGATAGGCTTTTTTGAAATGAATTTAAGAAAGGTGGCAAAGCTAAATACAGTATACATTTTTGATAGGCAAGCAAAATTGAACATGAACCAGCTGCTAAAAACAGTAAAAATTGCTGGGCATGGTGGTATATGTCTTTAATTCCAGCACTTGGGAGGCAGAGGTAAGTGGATCTCTGATTTTAAGACTAGCCTGGTCTATACATTGAGTTTCAGGCCAGCCAGGGTTACATAGTGAGACCTGCCTCAAAAACAAAAAGCAAAGAAGTAAGAATTACACCAGCATCAAAGACTCACTCTGGAGAGAACCCTTTTACATGTTAGCATTGTAGAAAAGCCTTCATCCAACACAGTGCCCATTATTCATGGGGAAAAAAAATATTCCATACTGGAGAGAAACCCTATGTATGTAAAAGATAAGGGATAGCATTCATTCATTCTATCATTCCGTGAGAGAATTCACAACTGAAAGAAATCAACACGTGAGCATTGTGGAAAAACATTACGTATTCCACATCCCTTCACAAGCTTGAAAGCACTCAAAGTGAAAAGAAACTCAGTGGGCAGAACTTATACAAGTGAAATCACGTGACAATGTCTGTGGTCAGCTCGCTTTTATCTCAAGTTCTGAAAGAAGAGTGTGGACGATGGTGCCTGCCAACAAGACTAACAGTCTAAGTTCCATCCTGGCCCTACATGATAGAAATAGAGAACTGATTCCAGAAAGTTCTCCTCTGACTTCCACACACCCGTCATCAGATGTGTACATGCACAGACAGACACAAATAAATATATAGGTAAACAAATAAATGTAACTTCTAAAAATAGTAAAAGAAAACTCTGAGAACAAGACCCCAGCGGTAGGGCGAAATAGGTAGACAGAGATGGTTGTGAACCACTGTGTGGGGCTGGAATCAAATCTGGGTCCCCTGTTGCACAGGTGTGGTAATGCAGGTCTCTGATCTTACATCTGAGGAGGTGGGGCACAGTAAAAGTGTAAATACCTTGAGTGATTTATTTGTGTAGAATATTACTGAAAATAAACAACCTGCAAGAAGTATACTTTCAAAAAGAAAGGAAAAAAAAGTAAAAATTAAATATTTTTAAAGTAGTAGTTGTTAAATTTACTGGGTATGATCATGATAATGTAGTTATGTCTTTATTATTTATTCTTCTTTTATGGATGCATGAGTGTTTTGCCTGAATGTATGTCTATGCACCACAATGTGTGCCTGAGACTCGCAGTGACCAGGAGAGGGCACTGGGTCCCCCTGGAACTGGAGTTCCAGATAGTTATCCCCCATGTAAAGTGCTGGAAACTGAAACTGGTCCTCTGGAAAAGCAGTTGGTGCTCTTAACTGCTGAGTCATCTCTCATTTTTGAGACATGGTGTCACTATGTAGTCCCAGATGGCCTCTAAGGTGGAGAGGTCTGCCTGCCTCTCCTTTTGAGTACAGGGTTAAAACAGTGTATCAACATGCCCTGTATCTTTTTAATCTCATAAAGTATTTGTATATCCTGCTGGAGAAATGACTCAGCTTTCCTGACTTTCCGTAGTCCCTCATGGTTTATCAAATAGGTCTTTGTTTGGAGTCATAATTTTAAGTGTTAGCAGAGGCTGTTCGGTTGCTCCAAAGATATTTGTATCATTGGCCCCATTTGCATATATTAACCTATATCATCAAGTTTATAGCATCTAGCTGCATGGGTAGCAGTGTCCTCAAGAGGGAGATGCTTTCAAATAAACTGCCCTTTGGTTATAAACTTTTCTTATAAAAATCTAGAGGAGGGGGTTGGGGAGATGGTTCAATTAAGAGCACTGACTGCTCTTCCAGATGGACTGGGATTCAATTCCCAGTACCAATATGGCAGTTCATACCTGTCTGTAACTCCTGTTCCAGGGGATCTGGCATGTTCATACAGATGTACAAACAGGCAAAACCACCAATGCATGTGAAATAAATCCAAGTAAATTTTTAAAAATCTCAGGGAAGACCCAGCTTGTTAAAATATAAAATTAATACAAGAAATGTCAACTGGAATACATTTAGAATTGAGGGTTTTCCTTTCTAGCCAATGTGACACATAAATATAAAGAAAATTTGAAAAAAGTACATTCTACAAGGAAACTTGAGTTTCCTTTATTTAACAGACAGCTATTAAGAGAAAGCCTGCGTTTTGAAGAGATGAATTGCAGCTGTGAGATCCTTTTCTCTGACTCTGTCTTCTGGTCCATCTCCGTTCGGTCTTGCTATGGCTAACTGCCCTCTCCCTTCTGCGCCTCACCCCCCCTCACATCCCCCAGCAGAAGGGCTGGGGAGATGGCTTAGCAATAAGAGTGGTAATGCTCTTAAAAAGGACCAGAGTTCGATTCCCAGCACCCCTGTAAGGCAGCTCCTGAACAGATATAAGTCCAGTTCCAGAGGGTCCTACACCTCTGCCCTATGTAGGCACCTGTACTCATGGCACATACCCTACCCAACCAATATACATAATTAGAAATAAAATCTGTCTGAAACTAAAAAAGTACTCCCAAACTACCTGAAAAAAAAAATAGCTTCAAACCCATGCTGTGGTGTATTTGTGCATCTCCCTTCCTAGGAAGAAAATAAATAAAATGAAATAATCAAAAAAACATTATTGAGCAGGCTTTTGTTTTGGTTGAGGCTGCATATAACAGTAGAACAGAGTCTAAAACAGGCTATTTTGTTTTGACAGTGAACTAGTTTGGGATCATTCTGGGAAACACACTGGCACAAAGATACAAGTCCTCAGGGGGACTTCTGAATATACGATTGTTAAAATGACTTACACTGTTGGGTGCTTTGACAAAGGATTCAAGGTAGTAGGGGCTTGCTCAGGTTAGGGGTCCAGGAACTCGTCCTATGACTGGATGCTATGTTATTTGCAGCTCTCCAGAGGAACAAGACAGCAGAATGAGTATCTATTCAAAGGGGGCTTGTTAGACTGGCTTACACGGTATGGTTGGAGTAGCTGCTGGTCTTTGGTCTGTGCTGGAAGAAGCCCTTAGGTGCTGGTTTTTAGCAAATGAATCAATAGAGACAGCAAGAATGTGTGAATCTGCAGTGAGCATGGAGGTAACCATGAACACGAAACTTTTTTCTGTTCTTTTCTATGTGCAGCCACCAAAAGGTGCCATCCACATTTAAATTGATCTTCCCACTTTAAATAATCTGATCCCAAACCTCTCACTGGAGTGCCCATAGCTAGCACAATCCAGATCCACTCAACTGACTACCAAGATTAGCCGTCACAAGCATCCTCATGGTTTCACCTTGATGGGAGGACAAAGCCAGGGCTGAGCTGTTTCATTGAAACAACAGTTCCTTGTAGTAACTAAGAGAAGGGATATATTTTGGGGTTTTGTGCATTTGTCAGGATTCTTGACTTTGTGTTCAGATGTGACTCTAAATTGCTTTGTTATTGCTTTGCTATTTCACAGTTAGGGCACGTTATGAAAAAGTTTGTTTAACAGAATATCTTGATGTACCTGTGGTTGGCAAGCTAGATCCTCCCTGCTTTTCTGTCTTTCAGTGACTAAGTTTCAATAAGTTGTAAGTGACAGAAAAACAAAACAAAAGCAATGGCATTTTATATGCAAAGAGTAAGTTCAGAGCCAAAGTCTCTGTGGTTGGAGTGAGGCCAGGTACCCTCTCCTACACCAGTCCTAGAAATAACCAGTCAGCTTAACCTAATCGTGGAAGGGAAGTATGAAGAGTGCATTCCACCCCTACCATGTGTGAAGTGGGAAAGGTAGTCTTCCCTAAGGAAACCAAGAGTCCACTCATTTTCACTCGAAAAACAAAAGCAAAACCCAACTGTGGATACTAAAATTTATACAAGAAGATTAAGGACCCATAATAGTGAAAGCATTTTGAACTATTGTAAAATGGGAAAGCCTGAGTTCAAGGCTTGTTTTCTAGGAACACAAATCAAAACTGGGTAGTGGTAGTAGAGACTCTAAAGTCCAATGCTATGTACAAGACTTTCAATGTATTTATCCTATTTGTGTGCATCAAGTATTGTATGGATATGGGTGGGCACATGTATGTGTGAGTGCACTTATGTATATATACATAAGTGTACGTGGTATATGTACTTGTGTGTGAGTGTGTGCCTGTGTCTGTATGTACTTGTGTGTGAGCGTGTATGTGTGCCAGTGTGTGTACCTGTGTATGTGTGTATAAATCTGTGTGTGCACTCACGTGTGTGTGTGATGTACCTGTGTGTGTGTATGTACCTGTGTGTGTACCTGTGTATGTGTGTGTATGCCTGTGTGTATACTCATGTGTGTGTGTGTGTGTATGTGTGTGTGTGTGTGTGGTACCTGTGTGTGAGTATGTATGCACACCTGTCTGTGGAGGCCAGAGGCGGAATTTGAGTGTTTTTTTCTGTTGTTCTCCACCTTAGTTTTTTTTCTAAGATTTATTTATTTATTTATTTGTTATTTTTGTATGCATCTCTGTGTTTGCCTGTCTGTATGTATGTATGTGCCTGGTGCCCGCAAAGGCCAGAAGAGGGGATTGGATCTCTGGAAATAGAGATACAGACAGCTGTGAGTTGTCATGGGTGCCAGCAACCAAACGTAGGTCTTTTGCAAGAACAGTAAGTTCTTGAAACTGGGCCATCTCCCCAGCCCCTCCTTTTTTACTTTTTGAGACAAGGTCTCTTACAAATTGGAGCTCACCATTTCAGACTGACTGGCTCACCAGTGAACCCCTTCACCCCTGTCCTGATCTGCCTGTCTCCAGGTCCCCTCTCATCCATACCTCTCACTTCCATCCATCGTCCTCATCCCCTACTCCTCACCATGATGAGAGTACAGCCAATCACAGCCAAGTCAGGCTTTTCTGTGGGCTCTGGACATCCAAATTCTGGCCCTAATACTTGTGCAGCAAGCCCTTTACCTACTGAGTTCTATCTCTAGCTTCTGTTGGGATCCATCTGTCTTAGTGTTTCATTTCTGTGAGGACACACCATGACCATGGCAACTCTTATAAAGGAAAGCATTTAATTGGGGCTGGCTGACAGTGCAGAAGTTTTAGTCCAGTATAAGCTTGGTGGGAAACAAGGCAGCATGCAGGCAGACATGGGTCTAGAGAGGAGCTGAGAGTTCTACATCTGGATCTGTAGGCAGTATGAAGAGAGAGTGAGCCACCAGACTTGGCTTGAGCTCCTGAAAACTCAAAGCCCACCCCCAGTGATACACTTTCTCCAAAAAGGCCACACCTACTCCAACAAAGCCACACCTCCTAATAATGCCACTCCCTATAAGTCTATGGGGGCCATTTTTATTCCGACCACCACACCATCCTAATGATGAATTGAGACTCATAACAATGACATAACAGCTGGAATCTGAAACACTTGCCACCAGTCTGATTCCACAACCTGTCTTCTACCATTTCTAATCTCTGAGGTGTGAACAGAAGGAAACAGAGATACAGACATGGCATGAATGGAAGAGAATGGGGAGCAGAGAGGAAAAGGCTAGTGAGTTAGCAGAAAGAGGGCAAGAAATTGAAACAGAAATGAGTGTGTTTTTACAGGAAAATGAAATGCTGTAGGCTGAAACATGCAAAATATATTAGTTTGGAGAGATTAATTGGCAAAATGGCTTGAGAAATTAGCAAAAGGCTAAGAAATGTATGAGAAAAGAAAAAAAGAAAGATTATAATGGTTACTCAGGTGGGGACTAGTTGAGGGTTTGTCTCAAAAGTGTGTAATGGATGGACATGGTACATCTTTTTTCTCATTTAAAACTTTGCACATATTTTTTGAGTGCTTACTATGAGCCAAACATGATATATATTCTCTATCCACACAGATCTCATGTAAAAACACAACAGGACTCGACCATGGGATGGAGAAAGAATTGAGTCACACGTGGAGATAAAGTTGATTATGAATCAACTTCAAAATTAAGAAATGAGGACAAATGTTTACTTCTGACTTGATATCACTAAGTTTGAGTTTTAATATATATATATGTATGTATATATATATATATTATATTTTTTTCTTGTGGGAAGTTTTGCACACAAAAGGCTGGACAGATGGCTCAGTTGTTAAGAGTACACATTTGCAAACCTGGTCTTGCAAACCTGGCTTTGGTTCTCAGAGCCTACACCAAGTGACTTACAGTGTGACTCCAGCTACAGGTGACGCCTCTGATCTTCGAGTACAAACCCACACACAGGCACATGTGCACAATTAAAAATAACTAGTTTTACAATTTAAAAGAAATGAGGGACAAGATCACTACTGTGATTTATGCCAGACTCTAACTTCCTAGACCACAGAGCCACTTACCAACAGCAGGCCCTGGTTTCCTTAGTGTAAAATATGTGTGCTGTCTGGAATTTGCTTTGGAACAATGGAACCACTTAAGGGAGATTTCACACACTGTCCAAGCCTGGCTACTCCCTGATGACACTTACAAGGCTATTTCAGACAAGCTGGTTCCCAGACACAATACAGAACCCCAAATTTTGATAATTTCTAGTACCCCTTCCTTCTCTGATTCCTGAAGTCAGAAAGTTAACACCGAGGGTCTAATGTGTAGGTGAAAGCCGACGGGGGTGGGGTTGATGGCTATACACAACAGAAACATATCGATAACGCAAAATCCAACCCTCGGGAAGAGACTCCTGTAAGACCAAGACCGGATACTTTAGATTCCACATAACTACAAAAAAGAGACATACAAAAGGGCATCCAAGTGTGTGTGGACAGCATGCATGTGGCAATTATATTAACATTTTGTGTAACTCCAGATTCCATGAAAAGCTGCAATCACAAATTTTGGCCATTAGGTGGGACTATAGCTTTGATGCAACACAATTTTGTGGTCGATTAAGAGGATGGTTCGTGGATAATGAATTTTAAAGCAAAACGGAAAAGAATTGCTTATAAAAATGCCTGTCATAAATTGTTTTAGACTATCATGTTATTTGGAGTATTTGAACTATCTCAGTCATTGATCTGGTTGGCTTTGCTATGGATATAAACATATTTCACCATTTTTTTTGCCTTTGATTCCTTTCAAAAGGGCTCCAGTCACTCTAGGAAGAGTAGTCTTAAGGTATTCTATACCGAGAATGGTGTTGAATGCCTCTGATCTCAGCACTTGGGAGGCAGAGTCAGGTGGATCTTTGTGAGTTTGAGGCCAGCCTGGTCTACAAAGTGAGTTCCAGGACAGCCAGGGCTACACAGAGAAACCCTGTCTCCCCAAACAAAACAAAAACAAAGTGAAACACAAATAGTATTTCAATTGACATCTTTATAACTCCTTATTTACAATTCTAATATCCAACTAGTCATATTTGGGAAGCAGTATAAATTATACTCATTATACTTGTATTCCAGATATAAATTGATCTCTTTTAGTATGTGTTCCTTGGTTAATACTTGGGATGTATGTTAACAATTATTTGGTCTCCAACCCTCTTACAACACACAACACAAATGAATCAAACAAAACCAACAATTTATCTATTGTTTATGTGAAATTCAGATGTTACTAATGGTCTCCTGATGATTTTTGAAACGGTCTAAAACCTAGAGGCTTTTATAACTACTTGATTGCAAAATATAACTTAATTGACTTGGAGTTCTTTGTAGCCTTAAACCAGATTGTATTAATACAGGCATCATGGCAAAGATACTGTTTGTGTTTACTGAAGGTGTTGCCCCAGGTTGTGCACATATATGTCAGTGTTTATATATGGATATACACAGATTAAAAACAGATTTTTCTGAGTAACAGTTCTGGCTGTCCTGGAACTCACTTTGCAAACCAGGCTGGCCTTGAACTCACTGAGATCTCTCTCCTGAGTGCTGGGATTAAAGGTGTGCACCATCACCTCCCAGCTAAACAGAACTTCTTTAAAATTAAACTTTTAAACTTAAAATATTATTTCAGAATGTCATTCTATGCATACTGTTTTTGATCAAAATGTCCCATTACCCCCTTCCTCACCTCCTTTTCCTCCATGCAATTAGCATTCAGTTAGGATTGTCTGCAGGAGTGGGAAGTTATTTACTTGAGTGAGTCACTGTTCCAGTGGCTACACCACAGAAGCAAATTACTCTCCTTCTTCTCTAACTCCTGGGGAAGCTTGGGTCCTTTTGAATCCTCTCCTCTCTCCTCATTCATGATGGGATGTTAATGGTCCAGTCTTGGCAGGTGAAAGTGTCTCTAACCCAAGCTGGTCTCAAACTCGTGATTCTAAGTACTACAATAGAGTTATAGGTATATATCACCATGTTCAGCTCCAAATTATCTTCTATTAAATGTTTAAAGTACTGGGTTTCAAAACTTTATTGTCTCCAAGATGTTTGGATGTAGGACATTGTCTTATTGTTAACTGAGGTGGGAAAACCTACTCTGAATGTGCGGAGACCATTTCACAGGCGCAGCTCAAAGCCCTCTAAGAGTAAAGGAAGCTAGCAAGCCAACAAGCAGGGTCTGAGGCTGCATCCATTTTTCCCTCCTTTTGACCAGTGGTGTGATTGTCTCAAGTTCCCACCACTGACTTTCCTGCAATTATATACCAGGAATATAAGCCAAATAAATCATTTCTTTCCCTATGTTGTTTTCTGTCCGGATATTTTATCAGAGTCACAGAAATGAAACTAAGACATATGCTAACCTTAAACAATTAACTAATTCACCACACACATTGGTCACAGGGCATTGGGAAACCAACTGGATACTGACCAGGGAGTTTTTTCCTTCTGGCCTGCATTGTGTCAGGTCTGAAGGGAACCCCCAATCCTCCCCACACTGACCACCATCAAAAGAGGCAGGCCCACTGGCTTGGTCCAAGATGATAGTCAGGGTTCAGATGAAGCTGGACTGTGGAAGGCTGCCGGTGGTGGAGAGATGAGAGTCAGTAGTCGAATTCCTCAGGAACCTGTGAAACCGGTTTCTGTTGAGAGAGAGAGAGAGAGAGAGAGAGAGAGAGAGAGAGAGAGAGAGAGAGAGAGAGAGAGAGAGAGCGCCATGTCCTTGGCGTCTACCTGTGGTTACTTACCAAAGCCTGTGCTCTAGAGCCCTCACAGTGTTTAGTGTTCCCCATAGGTCTTTTTCTGGCATGTCTTTTTATACCAAACTGATTCCTTCTAATGAATTTTTAAAAATAGGCCTGAAGATCTGGCTCAGTGTTTAAGAACACTTGCTACTCTTGCAGAGCGTCTGGGAGTGGTCCCATGGCTGGTTATAATTGTCTGTAACTCTAGTTCCAGGAGATCTGATGTTCTCTTCCAGTGTCTGAGGGCAACAGGCACACATGTGCTGCACAGACAGACAGACACTCATACACACAAAATTTTAAAAATGTAAGGTTTTTATAAAATATATTACCTAATGTCCTGATTTTCTTTTATAAACACTCACACACATTTTGTTTCTATCTTCCAACTTTGTAAAATAAGACCAGCCTGGGCTACAGAATAAGTTCAAGGACAGCCAGGACTACACAGAGAAACCCGGTCTCAACAAACCAAATAAATGAATAAGTGTCTTATTTATTTCTATGAATGTCTTTCTGCATACGCATCTACACATCCGAAGGGGGGGCATCAGACCTCATGGGACCACAGTTGTATATGATTATGAGCTGCCATGTGAGTGCTGGGAATTGAACTCATGACCTCCAGGAAAGCAGTTAGTACTTCTAACCACCGAGCCATCTCTCCAGCCTCCAGACATATTTTCTTAAGCCATAACTTTTTATCTGTGGCTCACAAAGGCATCATGTTCAGCACTCCACAGCCAAGAAATACTGGAGCCTCAGTAGTTAGAAACTTGTTCGAAAACCCATGTCCCAAATCTCTTCTGAGACTCAAGACAAACTTAGCTGTGAGCCTCTAAAAACTAAAGAGTGGGCTGGAGAGATGGTTCCGTGGTTAAGAGCACTGACGGCCTTCCAGAGGTCCTAAGTCCAATTACCAGCAATCGCATGGTGGCTCACAACCATCTAGAATGAGATCTGGTGCCCTCTTCTGGCCTGCAGGCATACATGCAGGCAGAACACTGACCGCATAATCAATAAATCTGAAAACAAAATTTAAAAAAGCAAGCCACAAGCTTCTGATAAAGAGAAAAAGAAGAATTGGAAGCAAAGCAGGACTCACACTCGGCAAGGGTAACACACCTTGTAATCATGTAAGCAGGGCACACGATATTCATTCCAAGAGATTCGGCATTTTTTTTTTTTTTTTTTTTTTTTTTTGCCCCCGTTTTCACCTGAGCTGGTCTGAAGTATTGTCTGTGGCTTTCCTAAGTAGACATTATATGCACCTAGCACGTCTAGCTTCCTGGGCTCTTCATTCATGTTTAGCTTCACTCTCAGTTTCACACATCAGGCTCTCAGGGACTGCCTGCAGGAATTCTGACCCTGTTACACATTGCTTGATTCCCAGGACTTCCCTTGAAACCTGAGTTTTGACATCTATCTCCTCATAACTTTTGTATTTTGTGAAGTGGACACTGCCAAGGTTCGCTGCCATCCCAAGATGTATTGAGGCTTGAGG
The DNA here is from genome assembly GCA_030556225.1 of Cricetiscus sungorus. NCBI lineage: Eukaryota > Metazoa > Chordata > Mammalia > Rodentia > Cricetidae > Cricetiscus > Cricetiscus sungorus. The sequence continues at coordinate 52,510,704 of JANBXA010000730.1, forward strand.
CTTCCTCTGCCTACAGTTATAGCAACTACTGGGTTCCTGGGGGGGGGGGGGCTGAGCACGGGGAAATAACTTCCTAAGTTGCTTTATGCAATCAGGGTCCCCTGAAGGCTCTCCTCAGTGGAGTCTTTCAAATATATTTACTTTTTTTTTTTTTTTCCATACACTTGAGCTTGCAATGGGTAGTTTTCTTAGTTCTTGAAATGTGCCATTGTCCTGATGGAAAACTCTTGGCTGCTTGCTTAGTGGTCTTCAACTGTTTAGAAACTGGTTTGGGGGCTGGAAAGATGACTCGGTGGTTAAGAGCACATACTGATCTTGGATAAGACCCAAGTTTGGTTCCCAGAGATAAAGGGCTTTAAATGTACTTTGCAGGGAGGTCCCTCCTCCTGATACTTCCTGAGCTGGGCTTCGTTTTCCCCATTCTTAATGGTGTTCTAGGATGTAATTATTTAATTATTCTTCATCGATATAAACTCAGGAGTCATAGCAGGGCAGTGGGGGTGCACACCTTTAATCCCATCACTTGGGAGGCAGAGACAGGTGGATCTCTGTGAGTTTAAGGCCAACCTGGTCTATAGAGCTAATTCCAGGACAACTAGAGAAACCCTGTCTTGAAAAAAAACCACAGCCAACCAACCTCAGGAGTCAGATATTGGGTGGGGTTAGAACCTGAATGATCAGAGAAGTGGCAGAGAAGCAACCAGTGACCTATCTCTTTCATTTCTCTATCAAGAAAGGCTGGCACTCTCAGGTGCACCCTATTACTTCCTGTGCCTATCTGTCCTCAGTCCTCCAAACCCTCTATGGTTAATTTTGGTCAGCTAGTAGCTAGCTCCACCTTCTGATTCAAATCAATCTTTATTGTCAGTGTCTGGAGCATCAGAACGTAATCAAAATATGACACAGCAGTTCTGCTCTCCTATGTTTCCCCCTGATCTTCCCTCTGCACTTTTCACGTAGCACTCATGGAATTTTCTTACACATTTCTCAACTTCTCTAGTCCCTTCTGCAAATCAGTTTCATAGCCCTGAGAACTAACCACGTGGATGGCTTAATCACAGCCCCAGTGTCATTCCTCGACTGCCAGTATCCTAAGATAGTCAGAATTCTTGTCATAGGGACAAAGTCCCATTCAAAAACCTGAACAGAGAGGTGATGCATTTTTGGCTCACATTTGCAGACGTTTTAGTGCATCAAGGCAAAGCATAGAACACAATAGTTTGCATTATGGTGGTCAGGAGGCATAGAGAAAAATGTCTTAATTTCTGGCTTTCTCTTTCCCCCCTTTTTTCCCATCCAGCCCCACAGACTGTAGGATAGTGCCATCTATATTCAGAAGTGCTCTCCCTCACCCTTAGTTAATCCTCCCAGGAGACATCTTCACAGAACCCCAGTGGTGTACTTTCCTAATAATCTAAGTGCTTCTTAAACTATCAAATTGGGAATTAATATTAACCATCACAACATATTTGTAGTGGTCTGTCTTGGTAATTAAGAGAATAGCTCATTGCTTTTGTCAGTATAAAGTTTATCATATCAAAAGGGAAACAAGACTTGTTTAGTATCACTCTATGAAGTTATTTGTTCATATAATATGCACATACACACATACAATCTAGATTTTATCATGCTATATGCATTTTATGGCTTTTGAAAATTAATAGTTTTAGGTGTTTCATATAAATTTACCATAATTTGCTTAAATAATCCCTCTGTTATTGAACATTTAGCCTGTCTAAAATTATTTTACCACCATGACATGTAACACAATGTATCAGTTAAAAATGTGGGATTCTTTTGGCTAAAGTTCCAGTAGTTATATAGATATTTAAATAAAATCACAATTTTCAGTCTCTTAATACACATCCCCATCTTCCAAAAGAATGGTGCCAAAATATAGTTCCATAAAAATATAGGAAAGTGGGTGTTGTCAAACTTGTCTACATTACTTAAAAAGGGAGATATTTTCCTAACAATTTTTGACTAGTCTTTATACTGCCCAAGACTCCAACCTAAGACCTGGTGGTGTGTTCAGTTACTTTCCCACATCCAATGAAAAGGACATAAAATATAAAATGGGAACATTGATTTATTCGTAGTCTTGAGAGTATTTGTGAATAGAGCCATTCTTCACCCCCCCCCTTTCCCCATAGCAGCGTTAACATATATAGAAGGGATAAAAAGGGGATGGAGCTATGCATAGATAGAAACAGCTGTGAACCCAGGTGAGTAGGCTGGGGATAGGCCCTCCTGCTGGTCCCAGGGCCCAGTGAGTGGGCTGAGGATAGGCTCTCCTCCTGGTTCCAGGGGCCAGAGCCTTGAGAGATGCTCACTCTGCTTTCAATACAAAGTTTTCCAGAGTGAGCAGTAACTAAAAACAAAAATTTCTTTAAAAATCCTAATTTCAAGGTAATGCTATTATAATTACTTGAGATTTTTACTTCCAGGTAAATAAGGACATTATCTTAAAATGGCTAAATCTATTTTGTAATGAATTATGTGCAGTTCAGGCTTTTCCTCCCTTTTATTGAAAATAGATTTTTTTTTTCCCTCTTATATAAGGTATCCTGATTACAGTTTCCCCTCCTTCAACCCCCTACTCCCAGGTCCTCTCCTCCACCTTTGTCATCCAGATCCACCGACTTTGACTCTCATTAGCAAAGGCTTTGTGGATAATAACAATAAAATAAAATAAAACTAACACATTGAAATTGGACAAACACAAACGGAAGGGAAAAAACCCCAAAGAATGTACAAGAAACAAAGACCCACTCGTTCACACACTCAGGGTTCCCATAAAAACACTCAACTGAAGCTATTATGTGTCTGCAGAGGACCTGGTGCAGGCTGGGTTGGGCCCTGTGCACACTGCTTCAATCTCTGAGAGTTCATATCAGCTTGCTCATGTTGATTTAGAGGGCCTTGTTTCCTTGGGGTCCTCCATCCCCTCTCTTCCTTATACTCTTTCTGCATCCTCTTCCACGGGGTTCCCTGAGCCCTTAGGGGAAGGGATTTTATGAGACATCCCATTGAAGGCTGGGTGTTCCAAGGGTTCTCATTCTCTGCACAATGTCTATCTGTGTGTCTTTGTATTTGTTCCCATGTTCTGCAGGAGGAGCTTCTCAGATGATGATTGATCAAGGCACTCATCAATGAGTATAGCCGAATCTAATTAAGAGTCATTGCTACATTTGGTGGTGGTTTTTTGCTTTGTTTTGTTTTTAGAATAGTAATATTTCATTTTCCTTTAGGTGTCTGGGCTATCTAGTTTCAGGTTATTGGTCACTCAAGCAGTGTTGGGTATGAGTTTTATCTCATGCAGTGGGCCTTAAGTCAGATATTGGTTGGTTACTCCCACAAGCTTTGTGCCACTATTGCATTAACATGTCTTGCAGGTAGAACACCATTGCAGATCAAAGGTGTTTTTAGCTGGTTTGATGTTTACATTTCTCCTTTGGTAGTGTACCCTTCCCCTTCTATATATGTTACATTTCCCCTTCTATATATGTTAATGCTGCTATGGGGAAAGGGGGGCGAAGAATGGCTCTATTCACAAATACTCTCAAGAATTCCTTCCTGTTCCAAAAGTGCTAGCATGAAGGGGTAAAGGCTCTGAGTAGGCACAAGCTCAACTTCTCTATGTTCAATGAGTTGTGTAGGTGTCTTCAACAATGGAGCCTTGCCATCAGTTTGTGGAGAGCAACCTATACTCATCTTGGCAATAGTCTGGTTTGTTTGGAGATTTCCATGGGATGCCTTTGGCCAAAAGTTAGTTAAACCCTTAAAGCTCATTCCATGATTTATTCATGTAGAGTCAGAAGTGGTGAGTTTCTGATATTTACAAATCAAAATGGCTGACAAAGTGCATCCAGGCACATAGAGAGCCTTTATAACCTCCAAAGGCACAGAAATTAAGGGAGGATAGTGTGCATGCTCCCCTATTAAGTTAGCATTCCTTGTGGTGACCATTCAGCTTGTTCCTTGATATTTTATTTCTCTATCTGAATGTATAATGAGATGATTTGTTCTTTGAGGCTAGCAGTGTCCCCGTGATTTGCTTTGATTGGTTAAAGGAAAGAGCAGAATGACAGCTGTCTGGTGTATATGCTGTCACTTGCCCCCTTAAACACCTGTATGATGGTGGAGCCTGTGCTGGTATGGAAACCCCACAAGCTGGGTCCCTGATTGACTGTAGGAAACAGAATATGCTTCTCAAACTCTGATAGATGCATAAATGCTGGCAGGAAGCAAACATTCATTATGCTAAGCTCTTGGGACTTTTAATCCTTCTTTGTCACTGTAGCAAGTCCTAGCTCATACTAATGGGTGGACTCCTCACAACCCATTTCCCAGCTCCTGGGAAAATGGACACTCCTCATGTACGGCGAGCATGTGAGTAGTCTCACTCCTGTGGATAGCTCTTCAGGAGTTCCCACTGTGCTCCTTTGTAGGTAGCTTTGTTCTTCTACAAAGAGTATAGGGTATCTTTTCTTGTAATTACCTAGATTTTCTTTGTCAACTGTGTTTCCTCTGTTTTAATGCAAGAAAAAGAAAGTAACTACATGTGTGTAAGGATGTAGATTAAAAACTGGGGTGTGGCGGAAAGGAAAACACTGGCAGTTTCCACCCATCACTGGTCTTTGCCCTCACTTTCTGTTCACTTGGTGTCATTCATTATACTTTTATAGCTGTGCTCATTCATAACTCAGAGAAGTAAAAACAACTAATGAAAATGCAAATTTTTGTCTGTGCAGATTTTGGAGTTTAGTTTCATTTTTGTTGCTGTGATTAAAAAAAAAAAGAAAGAAACCTGGCAAGAAGCAACTTACAGGAGACAGGGTTGATTTCAGCTCACAGTTCCATCCCAGTTAGTAAACCAATGGAGCAGCTAGCCATGTAGGAACCACAGTCATGAGCTGTGAGAAATGGATGCATGCATGCTGACTTACTTCCTTGTTTGTGCTCAGCGTTATTTCTCCATGCTTAAATAGTTCAGGACCTCTTGCCTAGGGAACACTACCACCCACAGTGGGCTGGGTCTTCCAAAGTACATTAACTTAATGTAGACAGTTCCCCAAAGACATGCCCACTGGCCAATCAAATGTAGAAAATCCCTCACTGAGACTCTCTTCCCAGGCCTTTCTAAGTATTGATAGGCTGACAAGCTCAGCACAGGAATTCTTAACCACCTGTACTTCTACTCCTATGGTCCATCTCACACAAAGAATGTGCTAATGCATACCTCTTTATAGAGATGTGGTTAAAAATACATGGTTCAGAGCATCAGCGTCTGATGCTGACTCACAGCTTATCTGTGTGTGTAAAAAAAAAGCTTCTAGAGTTGAATTTGCCTTGGAGATCTTCATTATTAAAAACAAACGAAAGCATGATACTGTGTTTGTTTTCTGTCTTGCATTAAAAAAAAAAATCCAACCCTGGAAAGATGGTTTATTAGAGCACTGGCTGGTGCTGCTCTTTCAGAGACCCCATGTGTGAATTCCACTACCTACATGATGGCTGTGCAATTGCAGTTCTAGAATTTTAAGCACTAGGGTTGATGGAGTGTGAATGTCTCTCTTAAAGGCTCACTTTCTGGCCTTACACACAGGCACACACATGGTGACCATGCATACAGGAAAGCAAAACACTCATACACATAAAGTAAAACTAAATAAATATTTTTTTAAAAATCAAATCTTGTATATAAAGCTATCAAAATTTTGATTATTGGGCATTTCCTACTCATTTGTGTGAGGTTTATATAGATAGCTGTTGATTGCACAATGACACAGATGTTGTTTGTGTTGAAGGTATGGAGACCCTCAGTGTGTGTGTGTGTGTGTGTGTGTGTGTGTGTGTGTGTGTGTGTGTGGCCTTTCTCAATATAAACTGAGACTGATGGAACCTATCTAAAATTTTGCTATATGGAACAGTATGAATTGAACCAGAAAAGATGAGTAAGTTGATATGAATAAGCTCTCTTCCCTTTTTAAAAAGTTGTTTTAAATTGCTGATAACTGGACTAAAATTATATGAATGGCTATTGTAAAGATGATGGAGTGTGAATGTCTTTCTTAAAATTATTTTGATCTATTTGCTTTATTATTTAATGTATAAGAGTGTTTTGTGTGTCTATGTACCGCATGCATGCATGGTGCCTACAGAGATCAGAGGAAGGTGTGGGATCCTCTGGAACTGGAGATACAGACAGTTGTAAGCCACCATGTAGGTGCTGGGAATTAATCCCTAGTCCTTTACAAGAACAGCAAATGCTCTTAACCACTTAGGCAATTCTGTAACCTTGAGATACAAATGTCTGGAGAAGCCCACACTCATGTTCCCTGGTGCATCTCACTGTCTTCTCTAGCACCTCAACCCTAGTGCTTAAAATCTGTTTTTAAATTGTCTTCTACTAAACCCTAATTCAGCTACATGTCACTTAATTCCAAAATTCTTTTCCGAGTAGAAGCTGAAGACCCAGATTATTTTTGTGTTGTTTTATTTTGTTTTTGAGACTGGGTCTCATTATGTAGCTCTGGCTGTCCTGAAATGCACTCCACCTGTCAGATCAGGCTGGGCTCAGACTCAAAGAGCTCCATCTACCCTCTGCCTCTGCCTCTGCCTCCCAAGTGCTGAGCTTAAAAATGTGTGCCACTATGCCTGGTTTAGGGATCCAGTTTACCTGAGAAGAATTCTTAAATACAAAGGGGACTGACTCATCAGGCTGTTAAGGAGTGCCTCTTTCCCTGTCACTGGAGCAGTGTGACATTTTAAGTTTTAGCAATTATGCCTAAGAGATCCATGAAACAAAAATGCCTATTATCTACAAGTTCCTGACCAAGGACAGAAAGTTCCTGAAATACTGGAGACTATTGTTTATGGGAGATAAAAGCCACATGTTTTCACTTCCCAAACAAGCTTGTTTGACCCATCTGCACCAGATGTGCTTGGTCACGTGTAGGGAGAGGTTTACAAGATGGATGCTTGCTTCTGATTGGACTGATGGGAAATGCAATGAATTATGGGCTTTCCCCCTTAAGCTACAAACTGTGATTCTAGGCTGTTTTCCCAGGAACCTGGGTATGGGACTACAGAGTCCATTCACCTGCCAGTATTTAATTAAAGCTTGCTTCAAATTTGGCTTTGAAATGTGGTGGTGTTCTCGGTCTCGGTCCGTGGGATTAACAACAGTTTAATATTTTTAATTTTATAATAAGCTATATCTTAGTGTTACTAAATTTTGGGGCCCCTTTTATGGTTGCCAGATGATACAGAGAAAATCAAGGTTTCCTCTTGGAGTTTGTCCTGGGTTGAACTTTCCTTTCTTCCCTTCCTTTCTTCCTTCCTTCCTTCCTTCCTTCCTTCCTTCCTTCCTTCCTTCCTTCCTTTTCCTTCCTTCCTTCCTTCCTTTCTTCTCTCTCTCTCTCTCTCTCTCTCTCTCTCTCTCTCTCTCTCTCTCTCTCTCTCTCTCTCTTTTTTTTTTGGTCACCTTGACATAAGCCAGAGTTATCTGAGGAGACCTCGGTTGAGAAAATGCCTCCATCGCATTGGTCTATAGCAAGTCTTCGGAACATTTTCTTGATTAGTAATGATGTGGGAGGGTCCACAGCCTACTGTGGGCAGGACCACCTTGGTCAGGTGATCCTAGGCTGTATAAGAAAGCAGGCTGAGCAATCCAAAAGAAGCAAGCCAGAAAGCTACACTTCTCCATAGTCGGCTTCAGTTCCAGCCTCCAGGTTCCTGCCTCGGGTTCCTGCACTGGCTTCCATGGATAATGACAAATAAAGCCTTTCCTACCTCAGCTGCCTTTTGGTCATGGTGTTTATGACAGCAACAGAAAGCAAACTAAAACAGGGACCCTAGCCTCATTAATAATAACAATAATAATGATACTCATAAAGAAGCTCAAGAACAATTGTATCAGCATTTAAAAGAAAATCCCTGAGGTAGGAGATGTATAAATCACAACAGCTGCCTGGAGAATGACAGAGAGAAGGAAAATCAGTGCTGTGTGATCTGACATGGAACTTAGACATGTTGCTAAATGCAGGTCCTCGGCAACAGCAAGTGTTCTTGCTGACTGAGCCATCTTTCCGGCCCCTATTATGTCTTTTTAATATTCTTGAGCTTTATAGAGCTTTTCATTCTTTGTGATTATTCCGTAAGTACCAGAGAACTTAAGAATTTGGAACCGCAGAAGTAACATTGACTTCTTTTTAAAATAAACATTTATTTTTTTATTTTATATGTATGAGTGTTTTGCCTGCATGGATTTTATGTGTACCACATGCATGCCTGTGCTGGCAGAAAACTGAACCCTGCTCCTCTGGAAGAGCAGCCTGTGTGTTTAACTGCTGAGTTGCTCCTCAGCTTCCAACATTGACTTCTTAAAATGATCTCCACTTACTTTCTTAATCTGTTTAATTATACAGAAAGAAATCAATTGTTTCACATAATCAGGGCTGATACATGTGTGTGACCAAGTAGAGGAACATGCCGGTTCTGTTTCTTATTATCACAAAGCAATACAACGTTAGTACTTCCACTATTACATGCTTGTTTTCAACCCTATCGTTATAGCATCCCCCGACCTTTCCTCAGGCTGTCCTCATCCTAGGCTGCTCTTCTGCTCTAGCTAGGAGGGATGAATTGGAAATAAATTAAAATAATCAGAACTTGATCTATTGACATATATTACTAAATTCTGGGTGTGGTTATAGCTCAGTGGTACTTGCCTAGTAGATTCAAGGCCCTGGATTCCATCCTAGCACTGCCAAGAATAGAACAAAAAAAATTCTTAAATCATATATGCACAGCTTACAAAGTGCTAAGTTACTATTGTAGGTGTACATATGTCTACCTTAGGATATTTGACACATTTCCGTTTGTTTAACCACAGAAAGATTAACACAAACTCTACAAACAGCTCAGTGGGAGTAATGTTTGTTTTGTTTTGGGGGCAGGGTCTCACTAAGCAGCACTAGATGGTTTGGAACTCACTATATAGATGAGGTGGCCTCAAACTCACAGAGATGTGCCTGCTTCTGCCTCTGCTGGGATTAAAGGTGTGAGCCACCATGCACATCCATGTTTTGTTTCCGTTTAAAACAATATTTTTTTATTAATCGGGAGCAAGCTTTTATAGGGCAGTGTTTAGCCCCCTCTAGTGGACACGTCCAGGGGTACTCCCCAGATTGATTAGCTGTGAAATGCATTTAATTAGATAGATTTTCTCAAGCACACCTAACTTCACTCAGTTAAACAAGAGAAAACTGGCCACCACTACCTCCTTCAAACAAGCATTCTTTCCCTACACTGTTACAAAATCATGGTGATTAAAAATTAACTGAGCAGGGCATGGTAACCCCTGCCTGTCCCCTTGTCTCAGCCTCTTGGGAGGCTAAGTGAAGAGGTTCTCCTGATCTTGGGGGCTGGTGTGGCAATACCATGAGATTCCCAACTCAAAAGCAACAAACTAAAATAATACTATGAAGTAAAATAAGTAAAACATCAGTAGTAATTTCTTAGTCAATTAAATAACACAAGTGTGGAAAATGAACCCAGTTAATGGGAGGAAAACCTATCTTTGGGCACATTTCTCCTTCAGGATTCTTAACTCCAAGTCCAACTGTCTCTCACAGCGAGCGCTAGCCACGAGGGGAATGCACACTATTTCCGAATGCAGCTATGTATGGTGTTGCTGAATTTGGGAAGGAAACTCCATCTTCACACAGAGTCCACAGCTGGCTGTGCTCAGTCACGATGGACATCTGTTCAACCTGGGTGCTTTGTGGCTCCAAACACATTTGTGTTCTCCAAATCCTAAGGCCTCTGTGCACTCTCTGTGCCAAAGATAACATCTCCATCAGCTATTTCTCATAAATCACTCTAACATGGAACATGAAACAAGAAGACAAAACCAGGAATTCAATAATAAATACGGCAAGGAGCACAAACAAGAGCTGGAGCCAGATGGAAGGGCCCTTTCGGTACAGGAGGCCAGGGATACCTCCCACTCCCTCAAGCCGCAGAATAATCCCCAACTGTGCCTTCTCTCAGCCATCAGCTTATGTGCCAAGTCAGTTTGGAAATACTTTTGTACTGGATTTAAGGCTTTAACATATGACTGAAAAATTACTACAGTTTATTTTAGTTTGTACAAGGCCTTAGGCCATATGTAACGAGTGGAAAAATGTGTTTATTGTCCTTTTAGAAGTACAGTGCTTATATACCTTGAAATACGTTTTAGATGTGTTTGTTATATACATGTAGCCAAATTTATGCTGTATTTGTATATTTAAAATTTGAGGTCACATGTTTGGTAAAATAATGTGGCAGTTTGCCTAAAAACAGATATAGTAGAAAAAAAAAGTAATAAAATAGGGTTGTTATCCTCTCTATATAATTCATCCAGTACGTAAAGCTTTTGGGGGGAGGGGAAACTTTATTCTATCTTATAAGAAGGCCTCATTTTGTTCTATATTTGAATATTTCAATTTAATTTGAAATGCATAAGGACAGACACCTTTAAAGACATCCCATAGGATGAAGCTACAGCTTACTTGATGCAGGGCTCACAGCCACAGGGTCCAGTATCCTCAGCATGGCATAAACAAGGCATGGTGCCTTATACCTGTAATGTTAGCACTTGGGAGGAGGTGGAGGCAAGGGGATCACACGTTCAGGTCATCCTCAGTTACTAGTTCTTCTCTTTGCCAGCCATGTATTAGATCCAACCTGCTTAGTTGCTTGGCTATCCCGTGCCTCAGTTTTGTGGACAAATTGGAAATTAGTGTACTCCTACTTTATGGGCTGCAGGTTTGAATGAATTCCATTTGCAGCAAAGAGTTTCTGCACATGGCAAATCTCACTGGGCATTTGTTGTTTCTAGTCCACTAAACCAAATACTAGGTGAGCCTCTCTGCTGTGCAGTTGTCCCTCTATGTCCCCACAGGGAGGAAATAGCATTTAAAACTGTATCTTACAGGCTGGGTAACTTGTGTAGACCTTATTCTTGACATCAGTCCCTAAACAATACAGAAAGCAGCTATTTATATACCACTTAGATTGTATTAGGTATTGCTAGTGATTTGGAGGAGATTTAAGGTACTGGAAAGTCCTGTGGAAAGAAAAGAAAGTTGTGATGAGAGAAACACAGAAAGAGATTCCCAGGAGATTCCACATCCCCAAGAATGACTTAGGCACAGAGCCTGCTGCTGCCTGCTGGTATGAATTTTGGTTACTTTTGGTTACCAGAGAAATCAAAGACTTACACCAAGAAGCTGTCAGACTCTGGGCTCATGACCATCTTTACTACATATGTACATTCTTTTCTTTATCTTCTTGTGGTCACATAAACCCTGACACACAACACTGTTGTATTTTAGCTTCAAAAGGTGTCCCTTCAAGGGGGATTTTTACTGCCTTGTGCGATAGACCATGAAGTTCATGTCTCATCTTTGGAAAACTTACCCAGAGCTCATTGAGCAATCTACTGCAATTCCAAGGGACTTGAATGTCTGTGTATTTTGGTAACTGTGAAGTCCTAGAACCAGTGCCCCACAGATGTTGAGAGATGACGCTATATGTATTTTTCTTTTTAAAGTAAGTTTATTTTTAACTGATATATAAAATATAAAAATTATACATATTTATGTGGCAGCATGTGCTATTTCAATATGTATATATAATTATATAATGTTTAAATATGGATAAATGTATCAGTCACTTGAAACATTATTTCTTTACACTGAAAATATTCAAAATTCTTTTTTCTAGCTTTTAAAAATATATGGACATATCTTTTTAGATTTATGAATGTGTGGAGAACACTTTTCTATGACTGTGAATATATTTTATAGCCGATAATACCACTTATAAATGTGCTGTAGTATAATAAAAGAACTTTCAGAGGTATCACCATCTCCAATCTCAAACTCTACTACAAAGCTGTAGTAATGAAAACAGCTTGGTATTGGCATAAAAACAGACAATAGAATTGAATGAAAGCCCTAAACATAAATAAATACACCTATGGACACCTGATTTTTTTTTTTTATAAAGAAGCTAGAAATACACAATGGATAAAAGAAAGCATCTTCAGCAAATGGTGCTGGTCTAACTGGATATCAGCATGTAGAAAAATGCAAATAGACCTATATCTATCATCCTGCACAAAACTCAAGTCCAAGTAGAGCAAAGACTTCAACATAAAACGGATACACTGATCCTGATAGCAGAAAAAAATGGGAAATAGCCTTGAATGCATTGACATAGGAGACAACTTCCTGAACAGAACACCAATAGCACAGACACTAAGGTCGAAAACCAATAAATGGGAACTTAAGAAACTGAAAACCTTCTGTAAGGCAAAGTATACTGTCAATGGGACAAAATGGCAGCCTACAAAATGGGAAAGGATCTTCAACTCCACATCCAACTGTGTAGACCCACATTTATAAAGAACTCAAAAAACTAGATGCCAACAAACCAAATAATCCAATTAAAAAATAGGGTACTGACCTAAATAAAGAATTCTCAACAGAGGAGCCTCAAATGGCTGAGAAACACTCAAAGAAATGGTCAACATCCTTAGTCATCAGGGAAATATAATCAAAATGACTTTGAGATTCCATCTTAAATCTGCTAAAATGGCTAAGATCAAAAACACAAGTGAAAGCTCATGCTGGCAAGGATGTGGAGCAAGGGGAACACTCCTCCACTGCTGGTGGTAGCGCAATTGATTGCCACTGTGGCAATCAATATAGTGCTTGTTGTTTGCTGCAGCTCCAGATAATGAAACTCGAACCAGAAAACTCAACAAAACTCACGTGGGGTTTATTGGGAAAGGGAGCGAAGGGAGGGGGTTGGTGTCAGCCATTCTGGAGCTGAAATGGAAAGAGAGACAACAGGTGGAAAGCGTTTTCTTAAGAGGGAAAGCTTGCACATTTATAAAAAAGTCTTTTCACAGCCACGTAATGCATGACGTAGACACACAACCCAGGGCCATTTGAGCTGTCTAAATATCTGCCCGAATGCTGGTGTGCGTTGTCAGGGGTATCAACAGCAGTTCCTCAGAAAATTGGGAAATGATCTATATCAAGACCCAACTCTACCATTCTTGGGCATTTATCCAAAGGACACTCTATCCTACCACGAGGACACTTGCTCAACTACATTCACAGCAGTTTTATTCATAATAGCCAGAAACTGAAAAGAACCTACATACCCCTAAACTGAAGAATGGATAAAGAAAATGTGGTGCAATTACACAATGGAATATTACTCAGCTGTTAAAAATAATGATATCATGAAATTTGCAGGCAAATGGATAAAACTAGGAAAAAATCATCCTGAAGTGAGGTAACTCAGACCCAGAAAGACAAATATGGCATGTACTCACTTATAAGGGGACATTAGCTGTTAAGTAAAGGATAATCATGTTACAATCCACAGAGAGAAGCTAAGCAACAAGGAGAGCTCAAGGGGGATACATGGATCTCTGTTGGAGAACCCTGCATTTAAGGTTGCAGTCCACCATGCCTGGATAGCTTTCTGAGCAAAATGAAGAACTCCCTTTCTCAGCAAGACTCCCCTTCTCTGCCTGACCTTTTTTGGACAGTGTCACTAAGCTGACTTTATTTGGAGGATGACTCTCCTTTAAATGCACAGAGCTCCCAGCAAACGCTGTATGACTCAGCACATAAGTCCTGCTCTTTCCTCCTGCCCTGTGGTAGTTAGGCGCTGTGTCATGGCCAAGTATCCCCCCTGCCTGAAACCCTAAGGTCCCTTATATATCTTACCTGTGGAATAATAAAATGAGCTGCCTCTCTGAAGCTGACTTGCAGAAGTTCTTTCTATTATGCTCAGTGTTGTCTGACCCCTGATCACTTCTTCTGCTCCTTTTGTCCTCATGGGCCAATGGCCAATGACCCATGAGGAAAAGGGAGACCCACAGATCTCCCTGGGGGATGTAGAACAGATTTTGTGGGTGGACTGGGGGCAGGTGGAGATAGGAACAGGAGGGATCAGGCTTGGAGCAGGGATGGAAGGGGAGTACTGGGAGAGAAGACTGGATTTGGAGTGCAGATGGGGGGCAATGTGCTATGGAAACTCCCTGGAATCTCTAAGAGTGACTCTATCGAAGACTCCGAGTAATGGGGGGATACAGATCCTGCAGTGGCCATCTTCATTAAATAGGCAAGACTTCCAGCAGTGGGACCTGGACCAAGAGCTCTGCAGAAGCTCTTTTATTGATACACAAAAGGCCTTTTAGCAAGTCACTTTCCACATACCAAAATCTATAATGTGAACTAGAAGTTATCTTTAGGAAGACAGTCATAAGAATTCCAGGTTTGCCAGGAATGTCTTATGACTGAGGTTATGCTAAGGTTCTGAAATTTCCAAGAAAGAGCAACCCCATAAATCTTAGATAACAATCAGTGATATTTACAAGAGATTATTTCAATTGTCATCAGAGTGGTGTCACCCAACAACTGAGGGGAACAGGTGTAGAGACCCACATCCAGACAGTAGGTGGCAGATGGGAACCCCACAGAAGGGAGGGGAAGGTCACAGGAATCAGAGGGATCAAGGACATCACAAGAACACAGCCCACAGAATAACTAAGCAGGGCTCATAGGGGCCCACAGAGACTGAAACAACCAGGGAGCCTGTATGGGTCTGAACTAGGTCCATTAAGTATGTTGTTTGTGTAGCTGGATTTCTTTGTGGGACTCCTAACAGTGGAAGTGTGAGGTATCTCTGACTCCTGCTCTTGAGACCCTTTCCCCCCTGTAACAAGTATGTTTTGCCCCGCTGCTGGTCTGGTCCTGCCACCACGCCAGCCCCAAATAACACACAGAGACTCTGTATTTGATATAAGGCTGTTGGCCAGTTAATAGATTCTTACCGGCTAGTTTTGTCTTAATGATTAACCCATTTCTACTAATCTAAGTATTTCCACGTGGTCATCTTTCCAGCCAGCCGGTCAGCATGCTGTTCTCTTTCGGCTCTCTAAGCTGACTCCTCCTTACTCCTTCCTCTTCCCCCCTAGTCTGTTAGCCCCGCCTATCTTGCTTTCCTATTGGCCAACAGTCTTTATTCATTAACCTGTATGAGAAACATATTTACAGAATAATATCTCCCATCACCCCCCTTACTGGGCTGCCTCATCCAGCCTTGATATGGGGGGAGATGCCCAGTCTAACTGTAACTTGTTACGCCATGTTTGGCTGATATCCCTGGGAGGCTTGCTCTTTTCTGAAGGGAAATTGAGGAAGACTGGATCTGGGGAAGGGGTGGGGGGACTAGGAAGAGTGAAGGGAGGGGAAACTGAAGTCCAGATATAATAATGCTTGAGAGAAGAAATAAAAGGAAAAAAGAAAAGATCCTGCCTATCTACCTACCCAACTCTACACCTTCTTTCTCTTTCTTTTTAGGAAAATAAGCAGGCAAACAAAAATTAAGAATTAAAAGATAAAGAAAAAAAAACGAAGAAAAATAACAAAGAGGAATTACAACACATACACACACCACATTAAAAACAAAGACCCATGAAGACATTGGAAATTACAATATGCAAACACAAGACAAATAAAAAGGAAAGACACCCAAACAAAGCGATATGAGATAAAACATCTACAAAGACATCCTTGAGTTCACTGTGTTGGCCATGTTACATATACAGACCACACTAGTTTTTACAGCTGTCAAGGGGCCTGCCCTTACATGTGGTTAATACACCTAGTGAGACCCCACTGGTGAAAACTAAATGTTCCTTTTCAGACAGTTGTTAGTTAGAGATTGCTTCTTGGCTAGGGATGGGAGCTTGTGTCTGCCTCCCCCTTTCATTGCTGGGACCACATCCCCCTTTCATTGCTGGGACCACATCCGACTTGGACGAGCAGACCTGTGCATGTTGCCACAGTCTCTCTGAGTCCTGTTGTGCCTGGAAGACACTGTGTCCCTTCCTTCTGGCTCTCACAATCTTTCTGCCCCCTTTTCTGCATAGCTCCCTGAGCGCTGGGGAGGGGAGGGGCAGGGGTGATGAAGACATCCCATTTAGAACCAAGCATTGCAAAGCCTTTCACTCTGCACAGTGTCCTGTCATGGATCTGTGTTTGTTCCCCAAATGCAATAAATATTTAAATCTAGGGCCAGAGTCCTCAGGGATAATGAATTCTGACCAAGGTGTGGTCCAGCCCGCCATTGGCTTTCATTCTTGGCTCTAGTCCCTCAAATTCCGCACTGAAGGGGGACCCTAAGATATTATGCTAGGGTAAGATGTCCATTAGAAGTGTCCACAGGAGACAGCATGGCAGGGGCTCTGAGAGGAATCAGCTCCATGTGGCTGAGTTCCTCTGCACAGGTTTTCCAGGAAGAGTCCAGCAGGAGCTCGCAGAGAGGCTCTCCAATTCCCCAACAGGCAGCGGGGAAGGGGTCAGAGAGCAAGATATGTGACCAACAGGAGTCCCCATGACGTGTCTGAGCCTGTACACTGCCTTTCCTGAGTTAAAATCATCGTACCTGGAAGATTTGGATTCATCAGCGCTGCTCTCAGTAGGGAGCTTGTGTGTAGTTGTGAAAGGGAAGGGGGGAGGTTTTGAGGGGGAGGGGTTGAGGGAGGGGCCAGTGCTGTGAGTTCTGCTGCCCGGTACCGTCAGGCCTAACAAATCACCTGCCATGTGAACCTGATGATGTGGGTTTGGTCCCTGGAACCCATGTAAGTAGCCAATCCATAGCAAGTATCTGTGATTCTATCTCTCCCGTCCAGAGACCGGAAGCAGGGATAGGGCCAGCGGTCCTGGACTATACAACCCAAGAACAGAGACAGCAGGAAAGACTGCCTCATCAAAACAAAAGCAGATGCCTGACTCCCACAATGTCTATAATATACCCTCTCTCTCTCTCTCTCTCTCTCTCTCTCTCTCTCTCTCTCTCTCTCTCTCTCTCTCACACACACACACACACACACACACACACACACACACACACACACTCACACACAGCCTGCATGCACACACATTTAAAATGTGTATATTGCTTTTACAGATAATATGCATCTGACAAAAGAGGAAAACCTCTGATTACCCCCAGGAGAAATAACAGGTGGAGGGCAGATAGTACTACTGATGGGATTCTGAACTTCATGAATGTCATATGCAATCAAAAGTAGAAAAGGAAAATAGATGAAGACTTCATGGCCAAGAGAAAATCTTGTGTTATTCCTTAATTTACACCATGGTACTGATATTTGGAAGACCGTCCTGCCCTGCCCTGTAATGGGACATGTAATAATTGTGGAGAACCCCTGGGGTTAAAAGGAAGTCTTCTGACAAAACAGGTTATTGTAAATGTCTATTATCTGAACACAACTGGTTTCTGTCATATAAAACCTTCCAGATTATCTGCATTTTCATTTTATGTTTAGTAAACATGAAGGGCTTAGGAGGGAAGGGCGGCACTTGCTTCTAGATTTTGCCCGATCAGAGGTAGGGCTGGAAAAGAAACCCTGAACTTAACTTCCCTTTCTACCACAAAGACGAAGCTTATGATGTTTGGCCACCCACAGCTGTAGATTGTAAGAACATTTTGTCTTTGTGTTTTGAAAGTACTCTAATAGAATGCAACCCAAATGGTTCACTTGGACAAGCGGACTTGTCAGTTAAGGAAAACAAGCACTTCATGAAAACAGCATCTCTAAGCTTAAGCCTCCTATCTTTTGTCTTTACTGTTTTCTCAGAGAGCTCAGTGAAATGGATACACACTAGCCTCCACAGGGGGTAAAGAGAGCTCTCCAAACATCACAGCACAGGGTCCTGAATGCTGATGACTTCCACTCTCTGCTGCACAAGGCCTGGCTGGTGGTGTGGACAGCCATGTCTGGCCCCAGCGCAGATACTTGCAATGTGTTCTAGAAAAGCAGCCTCTTTCCTCAGGCCCAGTACAATATCCTCTCATATCTGAAAAGGCTTCCATGCATTTCCCAGAGAACTGAGCATAAACATCCCCTCTAGGTCTAGGTTAGAGTTGAGTCTTAACCCCTTCTTCCTCTTAGGTCAACTTTCAGGATCTACTTCCACTCGTCCATCTATTTACCAAGCCCTTATTGCCCGTGTGTTATTAAACACAGCAACGGGGAGGGTGAACCAGAGGACACAGGTGTGTAGGGCCTTGAAAGCACTTTTTGGATTCACATTGTGCTACGTCTGTCAGAGTCCATCTGTCCTAGTTTGCTTCTCCGCTGTTGTGATAAAACCCTGAGGAAAGTGAAGTCGGGGCAGGAAAGGGTTTGTTTAGTCTTACAGTAAGTACATCACTGATGGAAAGGGAGTCAGGGCCAGCCCTTAGGGTGGAACCTGGAGGCAGGAACTGAAGCACAGGCCTTGTGGGGACGTTGCTTTGTACCTTCCTTCTCAGGCTCATGTTCAGCTCCCCCTTTTAAAGACAGCCCAGGATCATCTGCCTGGGGATGGTACCACCCACAGGCAGTTCCAAAGGGAACTCCTTTATCAATTAATAGTTTAAAAAATGCCCACAGGCCAATCTGATGGAGACAATTTTTGAACGGAGGTTTCATCTTCCCAGATATGTCTGTTGTTTTTAACTAAGACTTAGGAGTCAGATATTGGATTGAAAACCTGCTAGATCAGAGAAGCCCAGATGCAACCTGCTGACCTTCTGTTTTGGCCTGAGACCCGGCAAGAGAGCATCTCTCCACCCCTTCCAAACTGAAATGGACCACAATCTCTAAGTCTCTCCCTTCTCCTTTCTTTGTATCTCTCTACCTGTATTCCTGACTCTTCTGTCCTCTCTAAGGCTAATTCTTAACAACTAAGCACAAGGCTCCACTTTCTGACCCAAGGTTAATTTTATTAACAGTCTCGGAGTTGCACATATGTCAAGCTGACAACCAAGATTAGCCATAATACCACAGAATGCAGAACATAAGTTAGTCCAGATGTGAACCAAAGACTGTGTAGGTGTTTTACCTGCGAGTATGTCTTGTCACCATGCCCATGCAGAAGAGGTTGTCAGAGTTCCGAGAACTGGAGTTGTGTCCAATTGTTAGCTGCCATGTGGACGATAGGAATACACATCTGGGTCCTCTGGAAGAACAACCAGTGCTCTCAACTGTGGAGCCATCTCTCCAGCCCAACTTAGTGGCTTTTTTGAAATGGGATCTCATTACAGAGCCCTGCTGTCTGGAAATCACCATGTAGAAGGCTGGCCTCACATTGTAGTGATATTGCCTCCAGGGTTCTAGGGTTACAGGCATTTGGCATCACATTGGCCAGACTGTTGAATCTCAACCCTGATCTGCTCAGCCTTAAGGTAGACTGAGGTTTTTTTATTTTATTTTATTTTTCTCTTGAGATGTTAGTGTTCAAACTCAGGCTTTCTGTGTGCAAGGCATGGGAACATGTTCCCCCAGTGTGCTATATCTTCTGCTTCCTTCCTCCCTTCCTCCCTCCCTCCCTCCCTCCCTCCCCTCTCCCTTCCTCCCTCCTTCCTTCCTTTCTTTTGACAAGGTCTTTCTGTGAAATCCAGACTGACCTTGAAGTACCATTCTTCTCCCACATGAACTGTGCTGCTGACTGGTGAGGATGCTGATCAGTGAATGAGGATGCTGATCAGTGAGTGAGGATACTGATTAGTGAGTGAAGATGCTGACCAATGAGTGATGATACTGACCAATGAGTGAGGATGCTGATCAGTGAGTGAGGATGCTGACTAGTTAGTGAGGATGCTGATCAGTGAGAAATGATGCTGCCCAGTGAATGGGGATGCTGTACAGTGATTGAGGATGCTGACCAATGAGTGAAGAGGCTGATCTGTGAGGATGCTGATCAATGAGTGACGATGCTGACCAGGGAGGATTCTCGACTCTAGAAGGTAGCAAGTAAGAGTTGACTTCAAATTATTCTAAAGGGCAACATCTGAATTTTTCTCCTCTTTCTCTCTTTCCTCTTCTAACTTACACTTTTTCCTAG
Source organism: Cricetiscus sungorus (assembly GCA_030556225.1). Classification (NCBI taxonomy): domain Eukaryota; kingdom Metazoa; phylum Chordata; class Mammalia; order Rodentia; family Cricetidae; genus Cricetiscus; species Cricetiscus sungorus. Next base: position 52,530,698 of record JANBXA010000730.1, read on the forward strand.
TTATAAAAACTATTTCTTACCTTCAAGAAACCATAAGGAAGTAATACTAATATGTTTTTGCCTTGCATATCTTATTTGGTTAGTCACCTACAGAAAGAGAAATAATAATTCTCTGGGTTATTAATATGAGCTTACAACTAGTTTTTGTTTATTATGTTCATTTAGTTATTTATGTGTGTGTATGTATGTGTGTGCTTGTGCACATATGTACATATATTATAAATACTATAAATATATGTACATCCCATGGTGCATGTATAGATGTCAGAAGACAACTTTTGGGAGTCAGTCAGTTGTCTTCTCTCACAATGTGAGTGCCAGGATTGAACTCAAGTTTTCAGACTTGGCAGTAAGCCTCTAAGCTATCTCACTAGCCCCAACTATTTATTAATAATAGAAGGATGGTTTCTGATGATGAATGGTAAAAAAGATTGGTAATACTATAGGCTCCCTGATACCAAGGAATATTTTTTATATTTAAGGTTTGTTTAATCTTTTTTTCAACATAAACATTTGAAAAATAAAGTGTTCAGGAACACAGCTAAGGGAAACATCTCAGGTCAGTGCAGGGAAGAGAAGGTCAACTTTCCAAAGCCAAGAAAAGCCTTTCTTGTCGTCCTCAAAGCTGGAGCACTGAAGTCCTCTTCTTAGGGTTCCATGAGTCCCTGGAAGTTGAATGTTAAATGCTGTGTTTGCATGTGTGCATTTTTCTGGCCAAAGGATCTATGGCTATCACTGGATCTTCAGAAGGGCCATGGCTCAGAAAAGGTTTTAAAATTTGTTAGGTTGATGCATAACATATTATTGGTCTTTTTATGTAAATATATAAACATATCTGTGTATAATATGGATTTTGGAAACTTTAGCTATGCTGTCAATTTTGGCAAAAAAAAACTATCTCAGTTTACCATGTTCAGTGGCATTGTACAGAAATAGACAGCCATAATATAATGGTCTATGTCAGCAGTTCTCAACCTATGGGTCATGACATTTTTGGGGGGGGTCAAAAGACCTTTTAGCAGGGGTCACCTAAGACCATCACCAAAAACCATCAGAAAACACATTTTAATTCTTAACAGTGGCAAAATTACAGTTATGAAGTAAATATATGATTGATGGATACTACAACTTGAGGGATTGCATTAAAGGGTCACAGCTGGGAAGGTTGAGAATCACTGTTCTATGTGATGGCTAATCTTGACATACCTGGGGAAAGGGAGCTTCAATTGCAGAACAGCCTCTGGTAGATTGCTAGTTGATGTTGAAGGGCCCAGTCCACTGTGGATGGCAGGTGGGCTTAGACAGTTGAAGTGAGCCTGAGGCAAGCCAGTAAGGAGCATTCCTCCATAGCTTCTGCTACAAGCTCCTGCCTTGAGTTCCTGCCTTGGCTTCCCTTGACTTCCTTTTCCTCCCTAAGCTGCTTTTAGTCATGGTGTTTGTCCCAGCAACAGAAAGCCAACTAGGACGGCAGTCTAGAAACAAAATCCTAATATTTCCCATTTGTACAGGGGTAACACATTGTTATAAATATGCAAGAACTTATTACAGACACTAATACGGCGTTCTCTAAATTATAAGAAGGAACTGCTGGTGAGGCTTGCTTGATCAAAAGCCACATTCCCATTTTTTTGGCAATGAAAGCCAATTTGTAGCAAGGAAGAGTGAGCGGTTTACTGAAGGAGGAGTGGAGTAGTTTCTTCCGTTGAGCTCTGCAGGAACCAGTGTTTCTGCCCTCCCCATTGGTAGCAGAGGTAATAAGGGCCTCCCAACTGATGCTGAAATGCCCTAAGAATAGTACCTGTTGCAAAACAGGTGCTAAGTAATTGGGGTTAGTAACAGTAGATATCATGGTTACCATCCTGGGGACCTTCAGAGGCAGAGTAGGAGTGGATTATTGTGGGGAGGGAGGGTTGGCAGAGAGAAGGTGTGTGTGTGTGTGTGTGTGTGTGTGTGTGTGTGTGTGTGTGTGTGTGGTGGGGGGGGAAGTGAAGAGAGGAGGGAGGGGAAACTCCAGTCAGGATGTAACATAAATAAGTAAATATTTTAAAAAATGTAAAACCCTAATATCTACTTATGAACAAAATAATAACATAGAAATATTTTCAAATAGTTTGTTTCCTAAGAGAAAAGTTGAAAATAGATGGAAACTTGGGATACTGTTTTGATGTAACTCAGCTTTTGGGGCTGATGCTAACACTCAGCGGCAATGTTTACTGTGGGCCCCAGCTAATGAGCCTCTTTTGTTTTTACAGCCCCTCCTCTTAGCCAAGGCCCTCAGTAGGGTAGCTGCTCCTGCTGCTCAGAGGTGAGAGGGGCTGTTACAAATGCAAAATTCCAGAGCCATCCCACACTTGCTGGATAAAAATGTGTATTTTGTGGCACTGGAGCACGAGCACTTGTGTGTGTGTGTGTGTGTGTGTGTGTGTGTGTGTGTGTGTGTGAATGTGTGTGCCTGTGTGAGTTCATGTGGAGACAGGAGGACAATAGATGTTTAGCTTTTTCACACTCTATTCCCTCCACAGGGGTCTGGAGCTAAGCTGGTGGTCAGTAAGACCCACTGCTCCTCCTATTTATGTCCCCCATGGTGCTATGGTCACAATCACGTGTGGCCTCACCTGCTTCTGTGTGTGTGTGTGTGGTAGAGAGAGAGAGAGAGAGAGAGAGAGAGAGAGAGAGAGAGAGAGAGAGAGAGAGAGAGAGAGAGAGAGAGAGCGACACGCGCGCCCACGTGTGACCTAGAGATCTGAACAGCCTTATGCCTGCACACTGAGCTCCATCCTCGCCCCTAATACTATAGGGACCTAGGGTGATTCATATGCACTTCCTTGTTGAAAAGTCAGTCTCTTGCCCACCAGAAACCTGTTGCAGATGACAGTTTCCCAGGGTGAAGTAACTTCCTGCTTCTTGTTTTTCTTTTAGTACTAGGGCACAGCAGTCACACCCTTAAATCTTTTCTTTGTGGTTCTTTGCTGCATCCCAGGATGTGTCCCACTTTAATCAGGGTTAATTTCCTCCATACCTTGAAAAGCCCAGAGCCACCAGAATCAGAGCCAGGTAGAGGCCGTCCTTTCTTTCACTAGAGTTCTCAAGCAGAAGGCAAAGACTGCATTGCCAAGACAATCCTAGAGCCAGTTAAAAGTGCCTTAAGATGAAAGACTGGCCTGACTCTAACCCATGACTCACCAAATCATGCTGGGGGGAAGGGAGTGGCCAGGGAGTGTCTGGAAGAAATAGTGTGTGTGTGTGTGTGTGTGTGTGTGTGTGTGTGTGTGTGTGTGTGTGTGCTACTTGTGACAACTGTGGGAGATAGTTCTTTCCTCCCCATTTGGGTCCTGGCGACCAAACTCAGATTGCCCAGCTCTTCTGAAAGCATACTTACTGCTGAGCCATCTTGCAGGCCTGAGAAAGATCTACTTAAAAAGGAAAAACCCTGTAGCTCAAACTGGAAGAGCTGCTTCCTAGCAAGCAGGAGACCCTGGGTTCAGTGCTCAGAACCATATAAACTGGGCAGGTGGCATACAGTTGTCATCCTAAGCATTTGGAAGGCGGATGCAGGAGGAACAGGAGTTCAGGTCATCTTTGGCTGCATGGAGAGAGTTGGAGGTTGGCCTGGAATATGTGTGAAATCTCTCTCTCTCTCTCTCTCTCTCTCTCTCTCTCTCTCTCTCTCTCTCTCTCTCTCTCTCTCTCTCTCTCTCACACACACACACACACACACACACACACACACACACACACACACGCATGCACTATTAAGCAGCATTAACAGTACCATGGCTCTTGCTACAGTCCTATTTTATCTACAAGCCACTTAACAGAATGTCTGGGCTGGGGATGTGCTTGACCTCAGTTTCAAGGTGATTTCCAGGCAGCACACTTGCATGAAACAGTTAATCTGGGGCAACTCTTCCAGGGCAAAACCCAAGCTGGCTCTATGGATCGTTGTATAGCTATTTCACTCTGCACTCCAGCTTTAGGGGAGCCAGAATTTGTTCTAATAGGAATGGTAAGGCATGTAGGCATGGAAATAACTAATATGAAAGAAAGTTTTTGTTGTGGTTTTTATAGCCACTGATCCTATGAACAGGAGGCCATAACAGGCCACAAGTGGCCACATGATTCTTAATTACATAGATGAAAATAACAGGTAAGAGCCACTGCTGTGGTTTTCACAGGAGGGCTGAGTGAAGCAGGGCTAGCAAGCTCAAAGTAACTTTGAATAATTTTAGAGGATTATAGGGTGGGAGAGCAGTGCCTGGGGTCTGACCCTAGGAATTAGCATGGGTAGATAATGCCCCAGGGTATGAGAAACCTGCCGGCACTCACAAAAAGAGGTGGATACTCAGGATTAGTCGTTATGCATATAAAGGGAACACTCAGCTGCTAGGTCAGAGAGGGGCAGGGCTCTAACCTTGACCCAGGATTAGAAAAGAGCCCTCCCACTCCATGTTAAAGCATCAGAATTTTTTTAAACTTTCTTTTTATTTAGTCTTTGTGTCTTTTACATTATGCCTTCCAAATCCACCTGTCTCCCCCCAAATAAAGCAAAATAAAATATAATAGAAAAAAAAATACAAGAAGAAGGGGTAAATCTCATCATGGAAACTGCAGTGCGGCAAAGTGAATTACCCCTTTATCCATACATTTGTACATGTAGGTGTTCATCACAAAGAAGCATTGGTCTGGTTTAAGGCCCCTGGTCTCTGCTATGCCATTGATGCCGAGCCTTCCCTAGGACTCTTCTTGGACATCCTGTTGCTGCTTGTGTTGTGGAGATTCTGCCCAACACTCCCTCCCCGCCCCCACCCACAGACACCATGCTCCAGCAGACCAGGTTGAGTGGACATTGGGATGGGCCAACATATAACCCTGGTTCTGGGCCTGGGCAGTTTCAAGGTTGGTTAGCCAGCCAGATCTTCCTGTCTTTGACACCAGAGTGAGCTCTCCAGCATTGCCTTGGCTAGTTCACCCCATGCAGCCATGAGCAAGGGAGGGGCAGGTTCTCTGGCTTTCACATCCTTAGAGTAAATTCTCCCACACCTACACCTTCAGGGCCAGCTCTACTGTGCTGCCCAGGTGAAGTGTATGGTTCACTTTCCTGAGTGCCACAGCTGATGAAGGGTACAGACAGCTCTCCCTTCTCTTATGTAGGAAGAGTTTTCCTATACTGGCATATGCTCCAGAATAACCACTTACAGTGTTAATATTAATTATAAATGCTCAGCTGATAGCTCAGGCTTACTACTTACCAGCTCTTACAACTTAATTAACCCATTTCTATTAATCTATGTATTGCCACATGACTTGTGACTTTACATGTCCTCCAGCATTTCTTGCCCCCTCTATGTTTCTTGGTGACTCTTCTGACTCTGCTCTTCTTCTTCCCAGCATCCTAAGCTGGCTCTCCCGCCCCATCTCTTTCTGTCCAGCTATGGACCAGTCAGCTCTTTATTAACCAGTGAGAGTAATACATATTTACAATATACAAAGTGTACTTAAGATCTCACATTAATGTTCATTTATATTTTTAAGTGTATCCTCTCTCTCACCAAACTTTCACTTCTTTCTGTTCCCAAGTTTTTACAGGGGATGATTCTTGCTTGAGTGTCAGCTTCTGATTCTTCTCCAGTGTAGGGGAAATGGGGAAAGAGAAGGCCAAAGAGCATAACTGATGCAAGTTTGTGCTAAGGTGACAGGAGAGGCCTGGAAAGACGGTCAGGAAAGTACTTGCTGAGCGACCGTGAGGACCTGAGTTTGATCCCCACCACCCAAGTAAAAACCTGGGCACAGTGGCATGTATCTGCAATCCCAGCACTGGGGGCTTGTGAGGTGGGTGGAGACGGGATCTCTGGCACTTACTGGGGAGCCAGGCATAGGCCCACTGAGCAACCATCTCCAAAAAGTAAAGTGGAGAGTTATTGCAGAAGACAGATGGCATCAAGCTTAGGCTTCCATATGCTTGCACACATATATGCATGTGTACCCATACAACTCCAAACAGTTACACACACATACAAGTAAGAAGTAGAGATAAACACACCTTTAATAGAAGGAAACAGAAGGAGAGAGAAGGGTGAAAATCTCGTGTTAGCTAGACATTAGAACGAGTCACGGAGGAGACATGAAAGAGAAGAGTGTTAGCAGAGTGAGGTTCCTTCCGGAGAGAAACCGAGGAGCCACAGGGCAGGAGATGAGACGAGGAAGAGTAGGCCACTGATGGTGGACCTGGCATCTTTTATGCCCTTCAGCAGATTCAGATTTAAAGAACATTTTGCACAGATTCAGATTTAAAGAAAATTTTGCACTGGTGACTTCCTTTTTCTGACCATTATATCACTTAATTGTAGACTGGACCACGAGGGATTGATCTGGGACACAGAACCAACCCTGGAGCACCTGATGCCTCTTCTGACATCCCCATGCATCCCCTCCGTGTTCTCATCATAAAGATGAAAAGAGGTAAGCACAAGGAGAAGCATGGCCTCATTGAGCTGTTTCCTCATCATCTTTGTTGCCTACAACCTGCAGTTCAAGTGTCTCAGAAAAACAACAGAACAAAAGTGAGACTACAGAGGAGGCTTGGGGACAGGGGACCAATGGATCAGGAAACAAATTTTCACAGGACTTTTATTTGGAGAATGGTGATGCTCCTCCCAGTGGAGAGGGCGATTGGCTTCTCTTTACAATGTTTACAAATTTGTGTAACTACCTTACATGTATATACAGATGATTTTAAACAAGTCACTGGAGGGCTTCTGCCTTAATAGAAACCAGGATGAAACAAAGAATGTAAAACCTCACAGGAAGGTTGCACTTTGTTATGTTCCTAGGTGATTAAAGAGATTTGAACAAGCAGTTAGACATCTGGATTACAAGAAAGCTTTTAAAATGTGCCTTTGTATTCTTCAAAGGGCCAAAATCCTGATTTAAAATAACCAGTTGATTTCGTGTGTGTGTGTGTGTGTGTGTGTGTGTGTGTGTGTGTGTGTGTGTGTATTGTGTGTGTGTGTGTGTGTGTGTGTGTGTGTGTGTGTGTGTGTGTGTGTGTGTTTCGTGAACCAACAAGTTTTATTGGGATATTTAGGGAATATGGGTAAGAGGTTGTTTATAGGAACAAAAAAACAGCTGAATCTCAAAATCCAAAACCAGGGTGACAACTCACAAAAACTAGAATCCTGGAGTACCCTGAGCAACTGTAGGTATCTCATAATTTTAGACAGCACCCTTTCCAGGTAGCAGAGTGGCCAGGGGACAGCATCATGAATATCTTGGGACAGAAACTTTTGGAGTCCATGGCAGAAGTAATAGTGGAGAAATAGGAACTAAAGCAAACAACACTCTTCCTGGGCTGACTAGGAGAGAATAGAGCTGTTCCAAGAGAGATGACAAAAGGGGTTTTTAGTTTATGTTCACAAGACCTTGCTGATTCACTGAGAACCAGTGGATCTTTAGGCTAAAATTTACCTGAAATAATTGGAGATCAATTTCCCAATTCAGATGCATAGCCCCCTAACATGGGATCACATCCCTGTCATTCATGCCTGTGTGTTCCTGTGTGTGTGGACAAGCTTGTATGGGCAGAAGCCAATCTTTTGTTTCTTCTTTTATTGCTCTCCATCTTACTTTTTTGATGCAGAGTTTCTCATGGAACATAGTCTGGCTTACTGGCAAGGCAGGGGTTCCCAGTCTCTCTCTCTACCTTCCCAGCACTGGATTATGGAGCATGCTGCCATGACTTGCTTTTTCACATGCATGCTGGGAATCCAGACTCAGGTCCTTACGATTGTATGGTGAGTAATTTGCCCGCTGATGTCTCTTCAACCTTTTGATCTTCTGAGAGGTTCATTCTTCCTAAATTTCTATACCTTTAGTAGAACTAAAGTAAGTATCTTGGGCTTATGGCACATTATATAATTATCTTAATCATTTTCTTCATATAATTATCACATAGCTTTATTATGTATTATTATAGGTAATGAAAATTACCGATATCTGTAGCCCAGGATGACTCAAATGGCAAGGCATAGAAGAAAGACTGTAGCAGGCTTTTTTTTAGGCTACCAACCACTCCCAAATCATGACACAGAGACTTCCTATTAATTATGAATGCTCAGCCTTAGCTTTTGCTTATTGCATTAGCTCTTACAACTTAATTTAACCTGCTTGTCTTCATCTGTGTTTTTTACCTTGGGACTTTTTACCTTTCTGTTCTTCTCTACATCCTACTGTCTTGCTGGCTGGTGGCTACCTGGCTGGCCCCGGGTTCCTCCCTCTCTTTCTCCCTTGTTCTCTTTCTCTCTTCTCTTCTCTCCTCCTACTTACTCTCTCTGCCCATCAGCCCTGCCTCTCCCTCTACTGCTAGCTATTGGCCATCCAACTTTTTATTAGACCAATCAATTGCCCTAGGCAGGCAAGGTAAAACAGCACACATCTACATAATTAAACAGAGGCAACACATCTTTACATCACTAAACAAATGCAGCATAAACAAATGTAACACACCTTTCATAGTTAAAATCACATTCCACAACAAAAGACATATCAGTGGTGTGTACTGGAAAACAGTGCTGCTAGGCTGCTCACTTACTTCCCCTTCGGAAGAAGGGCTGTTTGCTCCAGGAGAATTGGGTCTAGAGTCACAGGCTCGGTGAGACAAGAGAGCAGGACACGGTGAAGTAAAACTTACTATATTAAGGGGCAGGTGAGATAGCACAGAGGGTCAATGTACTTGCTGCCAAGCCTGACAGCCTGAATTCAATCGCCAACACATGTGGAAGAGAACTGACTCCTAGAAATTGTCCTCTGACTTCTACACTTGTACAGTGGCATGTGCATGTCCCTCTGCCCCACTAAATGATTCAATTAATTAAAAAAAATAGCATATAAAGGAAACCAGACCAGAAACCTTTCCCTACCAAGGCTGACATGTATTAGAAAAAAACATGTGTACACACATGACCTAGATGGTCTCAGTCTGCTGGTCATGGATGCCCTGAACTTCTAGCTCTGGTTCACTTCCTTCCTTGGACTTTCTCTTTTTTCTCAGTATGTCTCAGCACAGTGCCTGGCACTCAATAAGGACTTAATAAATGTTAGCATCCCCCTCATGTTGGTGACAAGGACACTCACTCCAGATGGTTGCTTGTGAGATTACTAGGAGGGACAAGGTGGGAATATAGTATTAGTTTCATCTCTGAGAAAAGGGTAGAGTATGCAGTGTTCATCCTGAAACCCTTTAAATATCAAGAATTTTATGGAATTTCTATATAAACAACATTACACATCCCAGTGACTTTTCAAGAGTCCATAAATGCTGCCAGAATTCTTAAAATGCAACTTCATTAAAAATCTGTTTTGAATGCATGGTCACTTGGCATTCAATATGGTCTCAATCCATGGATGCTAAAAGTACAACTACGCCAATATACACCAGGACTTCCTCTCCCTTTCAACCACCTGTTTTATTTAGTTTTACGTCAACTTGTCACAAGCTGGGGTCATTTTGGGGAGAGGAAACCTCAGCTGAGGAAATGCCTCCATAAGATGGTGTATAGGCAAGCCTGTGGGGCATTTTCTTGACTAATGTGGGAGGGTCCAGCCCACTGTGAGTGGTGCTAACTCTGGGCAGATGACCCTGCAGCAGGTGCTCAGCAAGCCTTATGTGAGCAAGCCAGGAAGCAGCACTCCTCCCCTGTCTCTGCTTCAGCTCCTGCCTTCAGGTTGGTACTGTGAATTCTTGCCCTGATTTCCTCCAATGATGGCCTGTGATGTAGAAATGAAAGCCAAGTAAACCCTTTCCTTTCCCAGTTGATCATGACTGATTTCTTCCTTCCTTCCTTCCTTCCTTCCTTCCTTCCTTCCTTCCTTCCTTTTTTTTTGCAATACTTCTGACTGAATGTAGGAACACAAGGCCACATATATGCCAGGGAAGCACTCTACCATTGAACTACAGCCCATATTTTTACTTTTCATTTTGAGACAGTCTTGTTAAGCTACCTAGGCTGTCTTGAACTCACTGTAGTCCAGACTGGCCTTGAGCCACGCCTCCTGCCTTTGACCTCCACTCCTGGAGTAGCTGTGATTACAGACCCACACCATCAGACCCAGCCTCTCAATCTTTTACAATTTCTGGAATTAAGAAGCTGTGGGTGGGCAGGTCAGCAGGGGACCTTGGTGTCCAGAGACCTGTGGGAGCCTGTGCTGTAGGGAGCTCACAACAGGAGGGTGTGGCCCTGAAAACCTGAGCTGTTCCCAGAACAGAAGCAAAGTGTCAGAAAACGAGTGTCAGCTTTCAAAGGAGCCTGGCACTGTATGTGTGAGTTTGGAAGGCCCTCTGTGAGCAAACCAGGCAAACCGGGAATTCTGTTACCCCCGCCCCCCTTCAATTTTCATTCCCTTTGTTTTCTCCTCAGTAACACTTTTCTTCTTTCTCAGTTTCTCTGTGGGTGTGAAAAGAAACTCCTCCCAGCTGTCAGGAAAACTTGTGAAACAAATATTTTGGATATATTACAAATCTGTTGTTTTCCTTTTCCTCTGACTATTTACATCTCCCTCCCTTCCTGGCTTCAGTGGGAATGAGGGTGGGGACCATGTAGACAAGCCCTGGGACATAAACTAACACATAGATGACTCCACAGCCCTGTAATGTGACCTATTATGAATGTCACTAATATTTCCACCCCCAGGCAACATGCTTTCAAAGCATCTGAAGAAGACAGAGGTATAAATGGCTTTCTGCCAGCTGCAGCCAACTTTGTGATGTGACAGCTCTCCAGTCACTTACCATTCCAGAGGCTTTGAGTCACATTGTGGATGCTAATTTATGTCTCACTTTATTTTATGTATGTGCATGTGTGTGTGTGCATGTGTGTATGTGTGTGCATACGTGCGTGCGTGCGTGTGTGTGCACCTGTGTGCATGTGTGTGCATGTGTTTGCGCATGTGCGTGTGTGTGTGCATGTGTGTATGAGCACATCTGTGTATGTGTGTGTGCATGCGTGCATGTGTGTGTGCGTGCATGTGTGTATGTGTGTGTGCATGTGCATGTGTGTGTGCATGTGTGTATGTGTCTGTGTCTGTGTGTGTGTGTGTGTGTGTGTGTGTGTGTATGTGATGGAGAGAGACATCAATTGTCCTCTTCAGTGGCTTCTCTGCCTCATTTTGAGACAGTTTCTCACCGAACCCAGAACTTGCAAATTTGGCTAGACCAGCTGGCCAGGAGCCGCTGAGACCCTCTTGTCTCTGTCCCCAGGGCTGAGATTATAGACATGTTCTGCTGCAGCTGGTTTTTATACGAGAGCTGGGGGGTCTGATTTCAGGTCTTCACGTTTGTGCAGCAAGCACATCTTACTGACTGAACCGTCTTCCCAGACCTTTATTTAATATTTTATTATTTCTTGTGGTGAAATATGTTTGTAAAGAAAATTTTTCTCTAATGGACATGTTATATTACATAGCAACATCTATTTCATAACTGTCCGTTTTTGGAACATTAGGGGATTCCCAGTTTCTTATTGAGCTTCACCGCTTTGACTATCTTTCTGAACAAAAGTGCCATCTGCATTTGTGACCCGCTCCTTGGGACAGTTACGTCGATATGGGCCAGATGTTGTGAGCCTCTATTGGGGGGGGGTTCTTAACAAACATTACCAGAACATTTGCATTGTCTTTCTCTTTCATACCCACTCTCCCTACTTTGTTCTCACTGTCCACTTGAGTGTCAGAGGGTCGAACAATGGAATACTTGGACAGGGCCTGGCAGGTGACAGTGACTAAATGAAGAGACTGTGGTCGCTGTTGCCTCTCCCTTCTCCCAGACTCATCCCAGTGCCCCATGCAGCTCTGGGTTGCGCATCACCTGCTCAGCATTGCCCAGGTATTTTCCTGCAGTGTTGCCAAGGGACTACTTCAGACACTGACAGTTTCCTTGAAATCAGGGTCATTAGAAGGTGAGTGGCTTACAGGTTTTTCAGCACTGGATTTTTTTATTCATGACATAGTTCTGATCTTAACCTGTAGGGTAGACTCCCCAGAGAGCTTGATAAAAAATGAAAGGAGCACAGCCTGTGTCCATGGAGAATTTACAGTTCGGGTAGCAGTAAGGCATGAGGACCACTCAAAGCAAGAGAAGGTCATCTGGGAATGGGCTGGTGCCACGTGGGACCTGGTGATGGACTTACACAGACACTGGGTGCTTCTTTTAGTGCTACTCAAAGATGGCAGCATAAGCACTGGGTGGAACCCTCAGTCCTCAACATGTTGGCATGTGTTCCTGTTAGCAGTCTCTGGTGGCAAGAGTCCCGCTCAGGAGTCAAACCTAGGATGGAGGATTTCACACTCTTCTGCCATAAGCTGTCCCTATAAAAAGTATACTCAGTGCCAGGCATGATAGTGTGCATATGTGATCCCAGTCCTAGGGAGCCAGAGGCATGGGTATGTTTGTGTTTGAGGCCACTTAGGCTACATAGCAGCCTCTCTCTAAACAAACAAATAAATACGTGCCAACACATGCTTAGATAATTTACTTGATGCTTTTGTGCTCTGTGGAGCTGACTTCTTATTCCAAAGAATAGAGCCTGTGTGCTGAGGACGTAGGGTAGTTACACAGTGCCTGCCCAGCATGCATGAAGCCCTGGGCTTGATCCTCATCACCAAACAGACCAGACACAGTGGCACACTTACAGTCATATTGCCAGGGAGGTGCGGAATGATCAGGTCAGCCTCTGTTCTGTTCAGTTTAGGCCAGACTGGGACAGGTAAGATGATGCCTCAAAAACAAAAAGCCTGCAACGCCGACTTGACTAGTCACATCTGTGCTTTGATCAGGTACCCTGGATGGGGTGTGTTCTTGGCACAGGCCTGGAGGAATGTGGCTGTATCTATTCATCATTTTATAAATATTGATGAGAAATGATGTTTTAAAGGAAACTTTATCTGAGGGAGTGTCTTGGAATTCAGCTTTTTTTTTTTCTTTTCTTTTCTTTTCTTCCTTCCAACAAAGTCTTTTAGATCTCCTGTTTTGGCACTGAAATCTAAATAGCCAAGGTGGGTGGGCCAGCCCCCAGGATTTATTTGTTCACTATGGATGCATCCCAGATTCTCTACAGAGCGGGCTTGAGCAACGGGGTCCTCAGGTAGTGTAGTTGCGGCAACCAACCCTTTGCGCCCTAGGTATGACGAATATTTAAAATCGCAGTGGTCCCAGAAGGAAATGGTGAATTGCTTCACATTTTGTGGACACCCTTCAGTGCAGGAGTATGAGAGGAGAAGCAGCTCATTCTGTAGCAGAGATGCTGCTGTGGAGAAATACTGCCCAGTCTTCATGGGCACACCCACAGTGGCACGGGCCAGGAAGAAGGGAAGTGTTGTCTGAGAAGGTGTGCCACAATGGAACCTGCTTCATCACATTTCTCTTCTGTACTCACTCACTTACATGTTAGAGACAGGATGAGGATGTAGCCCTGTTGGAAGAATGCTTGCTCAGCACATGTGAAGCCCTGGATTCCATCATTAGAACTGTGTAAAACCAGTCATGGTGGTGCATGTCTGTCATCCCAGCTCTTGAGAGACAGAGATAGGAGAATCAAAGTTCAAATCCATCCTAAGTCAAAATTTACCAGTCCACGGCTTCTCTGGTCTGGGTTCTCTCTTGGGTCTCTAAGTCCTTCTGGAAAATATCTGGCTGCTCTATGAGTCTCCTGGGTAACAGAGAACTGCTTGCCACCATTTCAGCCCACCTGCCTGGCTAACCCTTGCCACCATTTCAGCCCACCTGCCTGGCTAACCCTTGCCACCATTTCAGCCCACCTGCCTGGCTAACCCTTGCTACCATTTCATCCCACCTGTCTGGCTAACCCTTATCACCATTTCAGCCCACCTGCCTGGCTAACCCTTGGCGCCATTTCAGCCCACCTGCCTGGCTAACCCTTGCCACCGTTTCAGCCCACCTGCCTGGCTAACCCTGGCAGCATCCTCTCATGTTGCACTTGAGACCATCAGTGCTTGCTGCTTCCTTCCTGAACTCCACCCAGACGTCTAAGCTACCTGGGGAGTTGTGCAGTAACTCCCTTTCCTAAGACTAGCTTGCCTGGGGCAGAAGTGGAAAGACTTCTCCCAAGTGCTAGTCTTCATGATTTTACTCGGGAAACCTTCTGTGTCTTTGGAGCAAGCACACTTATTGTCTTCCAAATCCATTGCTTATTGTAATCTTCAGGTCCTGGGGATTTACAAGCCAAACTCCAAAGCATTACCCTTTCCCAGGGACACAAAAACAAAGACCTGTTTGCTTCAGACAGGACTCCAGTGAGAGATAAAAGGAATAACTGTAGAGCGTGGCAAACCCATGAGTCTACTGAGCTTACTTACAGGGACATAGATGGGGGCCTACTTATGTGCGCATGGGTGACTTCAAAACAACCATATCACCAAAAAGTACCAACCCGGTGTGGGGGGTGACCTCCCAAGAGCTTCATAAACAGGGCTCTCTCTTTTAGTTAGCACTCTGCATCCTGTACATTTTACTTTCCCTGAGACCACCTGTAGCTGTGGTTAAGCACAGGAGGAAGCAAGTGACTGGGATTTCAGGTGAGGAATTAATGACCCTCGCCAGCTCCTCCATGAAGAAGCATCAGGGTCCCATCACATGAAGGCACCTGAAGCTGTTGTTATTAAGATGGTGTCAGCTCAGTGATGCCCGGAGGGCAGTGTTCCACCACACTTACCAAAGGGTATCTCTTCTGCTTTCCTCTTAGTTTCAACTTCAGGTACTGGGGAAGGCTCCAAGTGAATGGAGAAGGAAGGAGAGTGCAATTTTATAAAAACATGGGATGGGGGATGGTGGTGCTTCAGAATACCATATGAGATTTTTTTTATATGAAAAATTTACACTTTAGAATGATTTATTATTTTAATTTTACATGTATGCATATGGGCCTGAGTATATGTATATGTGCATGAAGTTGCCAGTAGAGACCCGAAGAGACCACTTCTGCCTCAGGCAAGCTAGTCTTAGGGAAGGGAGTTACTGCACAACTCCCCAGGTAG
This sequence comes from Cricetiscus sungorus, assembly GCA_030556225.1. Taxonomy (NCBI): domain Eukaryota; kingdom Metazoa; phylum Chordata; class Mammalia; order Rodentia; family Cricetidae; genus Cricetiscus; species Cricetiscus sungorus. The sequence goes on from JANBXA010000730.1 coordinate 52,545,740, forward strand.
CTTAGACGTCTGGGTGGAGTTCAGGAAGGAAGCAGCAAGCACTGATGGTCTCAAGTGCAACATGAGAGGATGCTGCCAGGGTTAGCCAGGCAGGTGGGCTGAAATGGTGGCAAGGGTTAGCCAGGCAGGTGGGCTGAAATGGCACCAAGGGTTAGCCAGACAGGTGGGCTGAAATGGTGGCAAGGGTTAGCCAGGCAGGTGGGCTGAAATGGTGGCAAGGGTTAGCCAGGCAGGTGGGCTGAAATGGTGGCAAGGGTTAGCCAGGCAGGTGGGCTTAAATGGCACCAAGGGTTAGCCAGGCAGGTGGGCTGAAATGGTGGCTAGCAGTTCTCTGTTACCCAGGAGACTCATAGAGCAGCCAGATATTTTCCAGAGGACTTAGAGACCTGAGAGAGAACCCAGACCAGAGAAGCTGTGGACTGGTGAACTTTAACTTAGGATGGATTTGAACTTTGATTCTCTTGTCTCTGTCTCTCAAGAACTGCGTCCTCTGCCACTGGAGTTATAGGCAGATGTCAGCTACCTAATGTGGATTAACCATTGAGCCATCCTTCTAGTCCCAGGGCAGTCTGTGCACCTCTCTTGATGGATAGAGCTCTTAGCTCTTTTAGGACGGCAGGGACATACTCTTCACCAGGTGCTACCGACAGTACTTTGTTACCTTTGTTGCCATCTTTGTTATGACATCATCACCAATCATCAGTTGAGAAAACCTTTAGCTAAGTGCCTTGCTAAAGGTGCCCTGTCTAGTGACTGATGGCTTTCACCTGGATATCACCCGGCTAGCATCCAAGAAACATAGTACAGAGACTTCATTGCTCTCTGGCTCATCATAGACCCCAAAGTCATATTTGAAATTCTGGAAGACACAAATCTCTGAAGCTATATTCAGAGCTGTAAAAGATTAAAATTCCAAGAGCCTCAATTCTCATGAAGAATGTATAAGAAAGTTAGAAAACTGATTCTGAGGAAGGGATTGGCCATGTGACTTGGCAGCAACACACACATCTGGTTTAAAAAGGCATCTTTTGGGGCTGGAGATGTGACTCACTGGGTAAAGTACTTGCATGCAAGCTTGAGGACTCCATTTCCAGTGCTCAGCACCATACAAACAGCTGAGCACAAGAGCGGGCCCCTGTAGTTCCTGCACTGGGGAGGTGGAGACAGATCCCTATAGCTCACCAGCTAGCCATCTAGCTGAACTGTTGAGTTCTGAATTCACTGACAGACCATTTCAAAAGACAAGAATAACTGGAGAGCACACAAGTTGCTGACTTCTGCTTTCCACATGGGCAGGGAGGGGTGCAAGCAGACACGCACCAACACATGTACACACTTGGGAAAACACATATATACCTTGGAAGGGGAGAGGTAGACAGAAAGGAGGGGCAAGAGGAAGGGAGATGGGAGAAGGGAAGGAAGAAAGACTTTCCTTACCTGCATTGACATTTTTCCCGGATGATGAAATCTCAGCAGCCTTTACTGAATGGAAGCTCGTTTTCCCTGGACACCAGGGAAGTCATTGATTGAAAAGCATTATGTGTACAGTAGGATGACAATGTCCTGAGTATCATATCACTAAACCTGTGTCTGTGTGAGTGTAAACTCAGAACTGATAACTGAGCACCCCTAACAGCCGACAAGATGGGACCTTTAATGGAGAGAGACATATGGTGCATTCCATATCGGCATCTATCAAATTGTAAAAAGATTTTAAAAGTACCAGTGTCACATGGAAACTGAGTGGGGATATATTCAGTAGAGCCATGCTCTAAAGGAAAAATGACAAGGAACAGACATCCATCCTGATGAAAGACTTTAAAATACAACCAATAGCCTTGGAGCTTGGCCATCTCTGAGTTCTTCTGGCCTACCATCATATATCTGTCCAGCCCCGATCCCTGTAATAACCACTTTCATACATTGAATCTTGTTTCCAGCATTTTTGTTAGGATTTTCCCCACTATCTTAAATCCCCAGCATTGTTTTCCACAAGTGGCTATGATATGCATTTCAACCTCATATAATTCTCAATATTGCAGACACCTATTACATGACAATTTTTCAAAAGTTCTAATGCATTGCTTTAGTCTTTGTAAGTCTCACTGTACAAACTGCACTGTTAAGACAGTGACTTTGTAAGCATTGTATGTACTTACAACACAATGAAACTTGTTCCAGGAAGAGCTCTACATCTTTTTGTTCATGGGAATTAGAAGGACAGCTTCTCCACATTTCTACTCTGTGGGTGACTGCATGTGCATTGCTGGTCTCTCACCGCTTTTGATCCATCCTATCAAAAGGCTTAGGTTGCCCATCACTGTGCTGCAGATGACCACAACCATCAAACAGAGAGAAATTACATAGCTACCACATAGCACCTTAACTTTTGACCTATTTAGGAATAAATGCTACACATTGGGATTATTATTACAACTGAGTAATTATGCTTACAAAATATCTGTTATGGTTATACCCAGGAAACTCTGTGAGTTTCAGGTCAGCCAGAGCCATATGGTCTCACCCTGTCAAAGACAAAACAACATTAAGAAATGTAAATAGGGTTATGGATGTAGCTCAGATGATAGAATGCTTGTCTAACATGTATAAAACCCCAGGTTCTATCCCCCAGAACCTCATAAGCCAAGAGTAACAATGTGTGCCTGCAATCCAAACACTTGGGAGGTAGAGACAGGAAGATAAGAAGTTCACGGTCATTTCTGGTTATGTTGAGTTCAAGGCCAATCTGGGCTACATGAGACTCTGTCTCAAAAAAACAAGAACCTGAATAAAACAACCCCCCCCAAAATAAATAAATGAATGTCAGCAATGCAGCTCGATGGTACATGCTTGCTTTACATGCAGTAGGTCCTAGTTTCGATTGTCAGCAGTGCTATTAATTAATTAGTTAACTAATTAACTAATTAATTTATGAATAAGTTTAAAATTGCTTCCTGCCCTCCCACCAGCATTTTATTTTTTGGGAGTTTATAATTTCACTATTTGGGATTGTGATATCCAGCATTGTGCCTTTAGGTTTATAGTACAGACACGCTCTTCTGTATTCTTACCCATGTGTTTAGTTTCTATGATCAAAGATGCAAAGATTTTTCATGGCCCACTGGAAGCCCTGAGCCTTCTCACATATGTGCAGTGAATATTTATTTATTTATTTTTTTAAAGTTACTAGTAATGTTTTTACAGGTGGTTAGATGTCTGCTATTTAAGCGAGATGAGGTTCGTGATGAGAACCTGACACTCGTTGGCTCATCTTCAAAGGCAGCCTGCTGTAAAACCCCATTCAGTCTGCAAAATCCAGTTCAGTGTGAGACACCAACACCCATTCCTGGGTATGTACAAAACTTTACAGAGAGATTCAGAAGGGGCACTTGGGGGCAGGGAGATCCATGCTGGTTCCCTCCCTCTTCTGGAAGGAGGGGAGTTGAATTCCCACACTTGTACCCATGAGCTCAAAGAAACCAGTAGGTGGAAGTGAGGAGCATCATGATAGCAAGTGTTTCTCCCCGGGGCAGGGCAAGACTTCGTGCATCATGGGGTCTCTTTCTTTCTCTGGAACTTAGAACCACGTTGTGGTGTAGTCTCCCGTGAGCCTCATATTACTTGATGCCCCAGTGGTGGAGCTGTTTGGGAAGGCTTTGGAGGTGTGATCTTGCTGGAGGAAGTATGACACCAGGAGTGGCCATTGAGGTTTCAGAATCCACAAACCACTCCCAGTTCATTCTTTCTGCTTCCTGTTTGTCACTGGAGAAGGAACAGTTCAAGCTGCCATGCCTGCTTGCTACCATGTTTCCCTGCTATGATGGTGATGGGCTGTGATCCCTCTGGAATCATACACCACAAATAAACCCTTCCTGTTGTAAGTTACTTTGATCGTGATATTTTAACACAGCAAAAAAAGAAACTAAGACACCAAGACAGGTCTCAAACCCGATGTATAGTCAGAGATGGCCTTGAGCCGCTGGTTTTCTTGCCTCTATTCCACAGTGCTGGGATTAATGGGCATGTGCTGTCATGCCTGGTTTCTGTGATGCCAGCAATTGAACCAGGCTTTCAAACATGTAAGTACTCTACCAACTGAGCTACTTCCTCAGCCCCACTACACAGCCTTAATTCATTTTCAGTTGCTGTAACTGAATAAATTCAGCAGGCTAGGTAGGTCATAAAGACTGAACATTTATTCAGCTCATTGTCTGGAAGACCAGACAGCTCAAGATCAGAGTGTTGACATCTGCTCCATATTTGGGGAACCTCTCCTTGTGTGTTAGCTGGGCAGAGGATGTCACATGGCACAACTGAGCAAATGTACCAGTTTGGGTATTTCTCTTCCTCTCCTTAGACAGTTTCTTTTTCTTTTTTCTTCTTCTTTTTTTAAATCATTATTATAAATTAGGAGCAATCTTGTTTTACATGTCAATCCCAGTTCCCTCTCTCTTCCATCCTCCCCTGCCCCCCACAAACCCCATATCCCACCCCCTTTCTGCTCCCCAGGGAGGGTGATGCCTTCCATGGGGGATCTTCAAAGTCTGTCACATCATTTGGAGCAGGACCTAGACGCTCCCCCATGTGTCTAGGCTGAAAGGGTATCCCTCTACGTGGAATGGACTCCCAAAGCCCATTCATATACAAGGGATAAATGCTGATCCATTACCAGAGGTCGCATACACTGCCCAGTCCTCCTAACTAACACCCACGATCGGGGGGGGGGGTCTGGGTCAGTCCTATGCTGGTTTCCCAGCTATCAGATTGGGGTGCATGAGCTCCCCCTCGTTCAGGTCAGCTGTTTCTGTGGGTTTCTCCAGCCTGGTCTTGGCCCCTTTGCTCATCACTCCTCCCTCTCTGCAACTGGATTCTAGGAGTTTGGCTCAGTGTTCAGCTGTGAGTGTCTGCTTCTGCTTCCATCAGCTACTGGATGAAGGCTCTAGGATGGCTTGTAAGCTAGTCATCAATCTCATTATCAGGGAAGGATATTTAAGGTAGCTTCTCTACTGTTGCTTAGATTGTTAGTTGGAGTCATCCTTGTAGGTCTCTGGACATTTCCTAGTGCCAGATTTCTCTTCAGACTTATAAATGCTCCCTCTATTATGGTATCTCTTTTCTTGTTCTCCTCTATTCCCCCCCAACTCAATCTTCCTGCTCCTTCATGCCCCCTTCTCCCCTTCCCTTAGAAAATTCCTAATACCTCCATACTCTCCTCTAACCCTAATTACCTCTTAAAGGGAGACTTCCAAATATGATTGACGTATGAATTTCAGAATAAAGTTTCCAGCACATGCCTAGGGCCACACTCAGGCACAGCACACAGCTGGTTGCAGGTATTTCCCTAAGAGCTTCCCTTTCTGTTGATTTTCAAGAGCCTCCAAAGCAAACCCAGATCTAGGGTATCAAACCAGGGCTTTAGGACATCTTTCTACCTGCAACCCCCTTTGCCGAGACTCCCTCACATGGATGAGTCTGGGTAGTTGTGTATTCATTAAATACCCACTAAAATAAATCACATATATTTAAATCAATTATTTATTGTATATACAGCTTTGACTTTTTAAGGATGAATACAGATTTAGATCCTAATGAGAGGGATGCCTCTATTTTTACATTAAGAATTAAAACTTGGATGAATATTTGATATTGTAGGACACACAGCAACATCCACTTTTTTTTTTTAAAGAATTGATTGATAACTTGAAAAATAAAAGAATTGATACAATATCTTTGTAATTGCCAATGCTGACCACACCATTCCACATATATACTAAGCATAACATGACCGATGAAAGTTTAGGTTCATTTAAAAAATTGTTGGAAATTCTGTCCTAAACCTAACCCAAAATTCATTTTAAAATTTGCATATGTATAAGCATTTATCTACATATGCAAGCATACTGTATGCATGTCTAGTGCCCACAAAGGCCAGAAGAGGGTGTCAGAGCCTCTGGGACTAGAGTGACACATGATTGTGAACTGCCATGTGGGTGCTTGGAAATAAACTCTACAAGAGCGGCAAGTGCTCCTGACCAGGGTCGCCTCTCCAACCCTCCTCCCCCAATACATTTTCTTTTAAATGAAACTCAAGCTAGAAGGTTTTCAAACAGTTATGTTTAAAAAGCAAGCCTCCTAACTAACACAATCCAATCCAAAGATGCTAATTTGATTGTTGCTGGAAATGATAGTAAGTAAATACTGTCTTTGTTCTCCATCATCAAACCATACTGCTTTCACAGAAGTGGATAGCTGTCTGTGTGCATTAAAAACAGTGCCGTTTATAAGCCACAATAGCTTCAGATGTAAGCTAGGCCTCCCAGGCAGGACCTGTTGGCACAGCATGGTGTGAAGGCAGAAGCAATGCAGAATGAGCATGTGGCTTCGGAACCAAGGCTGTAAAGAAATCATGTGATGCAACATGTGTGAAATAGCCACAGACACCCAGGATTCATTACGTGCTTGATTTTGAATTAGTATTTATTCATGGCTGCTTAGAAACCTTTTACTGCTCATTTTTTTCCCTCAACTCTTACATGGTTATAAGGCCCAAGATAAAAGACATGGGATTGTTGTGAAATATTATTTTAACTAGGCAAAGGTGTATTACATTTGTTTCTGCTGCCTTTGTTTAATCGTGAAAAGATGTGCTGCCTTTGTTTCACCTTGCCTACCTAAGGCACCTGATTGGTCTAATAAAGAGACAGAAAGGGATAGGTGGGGCTTGGGCAGAGAAAATAAATAGGAGAAATCTAGGCTCAAAATGAATAAGAGTAGAGAAGAGAGAATGAGGAAAAGCAGGGGAGCGTGCCTGGGTCAGAAGCCAGATGGCTGTTAGCCAGTCAGACATAGAGACAGCAGTAAAGTAAGATGTACAGAAAGACAAAGAAAGGTAAAATGCCCCAAGGCAAAACATGGATAAAGAGAAATAGATTAAACTGGGAGCTAAACTAAGGTTGGACACTCAGAACTAATAACAAGTCTCCAGGTCATGATTTGGGAGCTGGTGACCCAAAAGAAAAAGCCTGGTACATGGGGTCACAATTAAACAATAGACATTATTAGTTTTATTATGAAAGACCCGCAGAGCATGAACCCTCATGCCCCAACTCAGGAAAGGCGGCCCCCCAAATCACTCACGAGAGGTGGTCTTGATGCAAAAGCATGAGGTCTTTTATATTCCAAGTGCACTGGGGTCCACAGCCATACGCCACGCAGGGGTAGAGGACTGAGGCTGAGGACCCTGAGTACAGATTTGAGACAGCTTTTATAGGGTTACAACAAAGCCGCACATCTTAAACCAATCATCTCATAGCATCCAGAGCCCGCGCGGTGTGGACCAATCAATTTAAACCATCAAAGTCCGTGCTTTATAGACCAATCAGTTTTCTATAGGTCTGGGGCTCCTGGGTGGGGTGACAAAGCTCACTTCCTGTCTCATGCACTCACAGGTGCTGTCGTAACAACCCTGTTGTAAACAGCAAAGAACATAACCTTTTGCCTACTTACTGCCAGGGGACAGGGTTTGGAGTTTAAACTTCTAGCTTCCTGGGGTCAGTGGAGAGTGAGGCTAAATTTTCCCATCCTTACAGTTATACCTCTGCAGGCCAGAGGTTCAAGACCAAGGTGTCCTTGGGTTTGTTTCTGGTGAGGACTTAATTGCATTGCATTTAGCCACCTTTTGAGATAAGCTCACCTGGCCTCACTATCAGCCTACAGGGAAAACGTGACTCTTCACCTCTGCATAAGAATGCCAGTCCCCAGACTGCCCTGCCCTCAGCTAGCATTAATTACTGACACCCCTGAAAGTTCTACTACCTCCAAATACAGCCACTTTGGGAACTGGAACTTCAGTATAGGAAATTGAGGGGTTGAGTGAGGGGCACAATTCAATATTTAACACTTTTCTTGCCCCAGATACTTCCAATCAATTATCCTGTGTTAAGTAGGCTTTGTGATGGCTAGTTTTATGCCAATTTGACACAAGCAAGTGTCATCAGAGAGAAGGACCCTCAAGTGAAAAATGCCTCTATAAGATGAGGCTTTGGGTGAGCCTAAAGGTCATTTTCTTACTTAGTAATTGCTGAGGCAGAAGGAGGGCCCAGCCTACTGTGGGTGGTGCTATTTCTGGGCTGCTGGTCCTGGGTTCTATAAGAAAGTAGGCTCAGCAAGCCATATGAAAGCACACCAGTAAGCCACACCCCTCCATGGCCTCTGCATCAGCTCCTGCCTCCAGGTTCCTGCCCTGCTCGAGTTCCTGTTCCTACTTCCCTCAATAATGAACTATGACACAGAATTGTAAGTCAAATAAACCCTTTCCTACCCAAGCTGCTTTTGGTCATGGTGAACATGGTGCACAGCAAAAGTATTCCTAATTAGCACAAGCTTGATGTTATGGGAAAACAATTAAGAAAACATTGCAAACCCCAATAAGGAACTCATTCTAGACACTGACTCTCTAAGCTATTCAAGTGGCAGAATGTTCTGGACATGCTATGACTTACAGCATTCACTCTCCCATGGCCTTTTCTATGGCTCTACCTTGAGAACATGTCTCGACAAACATCCTGAGTGAGTAGCAGCTATCATTTTCTTGGCCCCACAGAGCTTCACTGGGCCCCAAAGGGTCCCAATGAGGTGGATTTCTGGGCATTACCAACCAAGAATTGTTATAAATCTTAGTAATTGGATCAAACTTACAGTGAGTTTCACTGGGTCCTTGAGATTTATCTGGGACAACCTCCCTGACCCATGACCCCATTCCCTCTCTTATGCCTGCAGGGCAGAACCAAGCATCTTGGCAGGAAGGCTGTGGCAAAGGTTTCCAGAGAAAATGGGGGTGGAAGGATAGTTGGGAGGAGGTACAGGGGGTTGGAGCAGGACATGGGACACTGCCAAGGATAAATCAATTAGAGAATGCTGTAATTCTGAAACATAGACTGAAGGCTTGTAAGGTTTTAGTTTGTTTGTTTGTTTGTTTGTTTGGGTTTTTGAGACAAGTTTTCTCTGTTTAACAGTCCTGGCTGTCTTGGAACTCACCCTGTAGACCAAGCTGGCTTTGAACTCACAGCCTGACTTTTAAGCTTTTTATTAGCTGCACTGAACTTACACATTGCTACCCATGATATCTTTCCATTTAACACTTGAGACTGGGTTGACAAGGGAAGTACAAAAGTTCTGAGAGTGTGATTGCTGGAAACTCACCACCAGGGGGCACTCAGGTTTTCCTGCTCTGGGACTAGGAGCCAGGAAGACCTGTATTATGAGGGATGATGAGGGTTAGGGTACTGGGTAGAGAGGACCTTAGATGTTATTGTGCTGGCAAATGAGGGTCACTTAAGACCCAGTTACTAAAGTATAGTGTGTATTATTAACATAGACAACTCTGAAATACTGGGTGCAGAGTTCTGGGGTGCACTATTCCAAAGAAATACTCACATAAAGATAGCTTTCTTGTGTGTGTTTTGCATCACAAGGGAGTGTGTATTACACATGAGAGTGTGTGCACACATGGAGAGGTGTCCTTTCCGACTTAAATATATTACACGCTGTTTAAATATTGCTTCAAGTTTAAGAAAGACGCTATGTCCAAATCACTGCATTTTTTCCCCCTAGAAGATGTTACCTAATTTCAGAAAGTCTTTGCATTTCATTTTAAATCTCAGTGACATAGCAGTTGAGGCTACCAAAAGCCAGCAGGATGAGTCACCAACCTGGAGACATCAATTAGAGCTGACACCAAGTCCCAGTTCGAATTTCTCCTTAACTGTACACAAATTCATAGCTTATGGCTGGCACCATTTATTGTTGACCTCCCATTGATCCTAGAGTCTGCCTTTCTCTAAGGTCTTTTGGGCTCTGTGACCACCTTTCTTTTTCTTTCTTTGTGTATGTATCTGTTTGTCTGTGTGTGGGCATGCGTGCAAGTGCCTAGGCCAGAAGAGGGCATCAGACCCCCAGAGCTCTGATTTGAAATCAGATATTCAAAGTTAAAATCTAGCTTATTTTCTAGCCTTGGGTAGAAAACTATGAGCTAGTTTACCCAAACTACTTGAAATGAAGGATCTTATAATGGCAATGACTCTATGGGTGGTAATGATATCAACGATAACAGCAGCTGTTATCACCGGCCGACCAATGTACTGAAAACCAAAACTTTATTTATTATCTTCAGCTTCTTGAGAGGCTGTAGTTACCATTTCACAGATGAGCCTTGACCTTCAGGGATGTTGGGAACCAAATCAAATGTATGAGAAACAACCTATATTTGGTAACGTTCAAAATTAAACCTAGGTTTACTATTTAAACCACTTTGCTACTCAGTGTAGAGTGAAAGCTACCGGCATATGGACTACCTGCGGATTCCTTAAAAACCTGAAATGATAGCAAAGGGAGTGATGTTATAACTTTATGTAGTATGGTACAATGATTCAACTGGAAAAATGCTGCCACGCTAAGACAGGAAGGTATTTCACTGTCCCTGTCTAGGAAAAAAAAATAAAAAACAAAAGCAGCTCTGATTATTTCCAATTACTCTGTCCTTGGACTGGAACCGCCAGACGGCTGCTGTAATTGTACAGGAAGTCAACCTGGATGGTTACTGTTTGTCAGGGGCCCATTTCATCACTTCTGTGACCAGTCCACATAAAAGGAATCAAGTTCACCGATGTTTCCGGTTCGATGAATCCCTGCTGGTAATTAAAGTTGAAAGAATGAATGGCTATTTCATTGCAAGCTGCTGACACCAGGCTGTAAAGCCATAAAAATGGGAGTGTTCAGGGGAAAGTGAAAGTGTGGTTACCCCTGAACTTGAGTGCATAGGTCTCAGCCATCAAATTTGAGTCAGTAACTCTGCAGTGTTAGGGATGATGTGCAGTTCGAACCCCTTCTCATCAGTGCCTTGGAAAGAATCAAATGTCAAAGCAGACTTCTGCAACTATTCAGTACTCCCTAGAGAAACATTTTACATCCCCCTCCCCTGGAAGTTTGAGCATTTCTCTAATAACCTCGCTAAGAACAAGCACCAGAATGTGGTTATAAACAAGAAGCAGATGGGTCTCATGAGCATATAGGGAAATGCACAGTTCTGCCAGTTGGTGAACTGAGCATGTGGTATTGCATGTCATCTTGTTATGGAGATGAACACAGGAGAAGAGACCAAGGCACAGGGAAAACTCACCCTAGATGGCAGCAGTGGACGAGGATTTACAAGAGTCTTAGGTTGTGGGTGGAGACTGTGATCTGCTTGCAGACTGTGCAGTAGGTGTCGAGTGATGCAGTGTGACTCACTGGAGTCCTTGGTAGTGAGGAGTCACAATCAGGAAGTCTTTGTTCAGGGTGGTTCATCCCTGGCTGTGCCTACTGGGGCTTACTCCTCTGTGCACCACCAGCTTCACCGAGCTTCCTCATCAGACAAACGTGAGGATGTGAGGGCATCCCCGAGTACCTCAGACCTCATGTGACTTAGAGCCTGATGCACTTCTGAAACACTCAAAGCTATCTGTACAATAAAAGGGGAAAACATTGGTGCTGTGGGAGAGACAGTTGCACACATGCCCCAGAGACAGTATGCCATTGTCTTCCTGACACAGGCACTAGTGTACACACCTCCACAGACAATCCCAGTTCTGTCAGAGCAGTAGCAAGGGCATTTTTATGTGTTCGTTTGCCTAACCAGCTCACCTGTCACCCCTTCTTAAGTGGACCCTGCTGTAGGTCAGCAGCTCTGCCCGCAGAGGTCACAGTCTTTCAGCATCAGCTTGGAGCTAGCTTTGGCTACACCATGATGGTTTGTTCTTTTACGACGTGGGGCCACTGTATTTAACACAGCTCACATATACACACCTCTTTTATTCTACCTTTTATTCTATGCCTCTTGTTAAAACAACAAGTATGGTGTCCATTTATGTACCAGATAGTCTGGTAGGAGCTTCACATACGTGACCCTCTTCAACCTTTGAGACAACTATGGCTGAATACTAGTCCTCAGTGTTATTCACAGGCTAAAGTTGAGGCCTACAGAGGCTGTGGCCAAGGCCATGTGGCTGGTAAATACCAGGAACAGGATTCAAATCCTGTAGCCGCCTCAGATCTTACAGGGCACCATGCTTTGAAGAGGACTGGTGATCCATGCATAGACATTCTGCTCTTCCAACTAGATTAAAAGCAGGTCTTGGAGCTTTATTTTTCCTCAAATTTGGGAATGTTATAATCCACCTTTATTCTTTTGCTGGAATTTATGTTGTGGTAATGTCATCACAGTGATAAATCAAGCCCCACCAAAGCACTGTGACATTTACACATTTGCGGGGCAGGGGGCGGTGTATGAGGGTGGGACAAAGGAGAGGAAAGGAGAGGAGAGGAGAGGAGAGGAGAAGAGAGGAGGGGAGGGGAGGGGAGAGGAGAGGAGAGGCAAACATCATCAGGTCAAAAGGGGCAGATGCTTTTGGCATTAGCTGTAGGATAATTGACAAGAGATGTGTAAGGATTCAAGAAAAAAAAAAAATGTCCTAACCTGGATGAATCCTTTGCAGTGGATACAGAGATGGAAAAGATGAAGACATTGATGGGGATGCTAACCATGGAGCAACTGTTTAAACCCAGCAGCTCTTGAAAGACTATGACCAAGGGCTGGGGATGTGACTTTGTTGATAGGGTACTTGTCTAGCGTGTAGGAAGCCAGAGTCTGACTCGGAGCACTACATAAGACCACTGTGATGGTAGAGTCTGTGATCCTGGAAACTTGGAACTCAGGAGGTGGAGGCAAGATCAGAAGTTTAAGGGCACCCTTGGCTGCATAGTGAGTTTTAGGCCAGGCTGGGCTATGTGAGAGAGACCCTGTCCCCCTCCCCCTCCCTGCACTGTGTGTGTGTGTGCGTGTGTGTGCGCGCGCGCGCGCGCGTGCATTTACCTACCTATATGTCTGTCTGTCTGTGTCTACATGTATAACTGGAGTCCCATGTTGCAGAACTCTGAATTTTCCATGGCTAACTGTAGGATGCTCAGACTATGCTTCTAAGTCAGTGGTTTTCAACCTTCTCAGTGTTGCAACCCTTTATAAAATCTTTCGTTGCTACTTCATAACTATAATTTTGCTATTATTATGAATCATAATGTAAATATCTGTTTCCCAATGGTCCATGGTGACCCCTGTAAAAGGGTCATTCAGCCCCCATAAGGGTTGTGACCCACAAACCTCTGTTCTATGGCTTCCAATTTTAACTGTTGGGGAATGGCATACTCGATTAATGTCTTTAAATGATCTCTCTGTGGAAGTGAGCTTATATCACAAGCTGTCATCCATTTGGAACACAGAGAGAAAACAAGGCTTGGGAATGGGTTAGCTGATGATCCATTGCTTAGGGTAGCTGAATGGCCCGGAAGGCAGCTTAGTAGTCTTCTAAGATCCTTCTCTCTCCATCCTGTTCCTTTGCTTGAGCCTCAGGGTAGACGCAGGTGCTTACACAATGTCTGCTGAGGCAGATGTGAGCATGGGGTATAGCTTTGTCATATTTTGTTCAGAATCTAATGCGTCACAGAGGTTTTTAAATTCAAACTTTGAGACAAATTGGCCATTGGCCACTGGCTTCAGTTTCCTCAGAGAAAAGGAAGACTTTGCTGAACAGCCAAAGGCTTTTATTACTGAGGAATTCAAATCTCAGTCTATCTCTCTTCCCCAGGGAAGAAACTAGCTGAGCCTAATGCCACAGCTCTAAGAGTTGGTTATTTACCTGATGCCATTTGGGTCACACGTCCTAGGCCCAGTGACACTTGGCAAGTCCAGAGAGGCTCTTCCCAGAGTGTGTTTGGGTTGCAGCTGTACTGATGAAGGCTCATGCTGTGTGTGCTTCCCCCACACAGCCTCCCCCAGAACTGCTCCTTGAAGAAGGCTGGTACAAAAGAGACAGTCACAGAAGCACCTGCAGTGCAGAAAGGACTAGGCTGCTTGGGATGAGTCTTGACAATACTCTGAAGCCTTTAGCTTGGGAGGAAGCTATTCAGCAATGTATTTATTTATTAATGATTTATTCTCCTTTAAAAGCCCCCCAAAAGGCATGAGAACAACTGATCAAGTGAGGAGATATCAGCTGTCACTGCCCATAAGAGATTTTAACTTACAAGGCTCATTGGAAACTTGCAACAGATCTCAATCATTCGTCATTCATCATTCGCAAGTCTAGGCTATTCCCTTTGAGGAATTAATGTTCTATAGGCATTAGTTTAATGGGGAATAATGAAAAACAGTAGTAGTATTTTCCTAGGATTTTGTAGCCCTATCAAACTCCTCTAAACACACATTTTCAGTTACAGGAAATGGGTTATTAATATTTGAAGGTGTGGGTGTAGGAGCCACGAGCTTCTGCTTGTATCTAGCAAACAGAGCCCACCAGAGAAAATGCTGCTACCAAGAAGCCATGCTTGACTTGGTTCTTCTGTTTAGAATCCCTTTTTAAGCTTTTGTCAGGTTTTACATGGAAATTATTGCAACCCACCTTGCTGCTACCATTTTGAAGGTGTGGGTGTAATGAGTTCACTAGACCCAAGATAAATGATAAATGGATGTTTTATTGGGGAACAACTTACACAGAACAATAAAGAACCACCACAGCCTTTTCTCTGTCCTTCCAATCCGTTCTGTGACCTAAAAGAGAGAGACCTCGGGAGAGAGAACAGTCCTCATGCTTTTCTCTTTTGGGTTTCATCCACACCTGAAGCCATGCCCAAAGGGCTGTGGCCAGTAACACAAATACACTGACAACAATAGATGCTGCTACAAATATTTCTAATTTGTTTTCTAGACAAGAAAAATTAGAGACGTCAAATGGCGCACCTAAAGCCTGTACACAGGTGGTAAGCAACAGGCCTAGCACTTGACTTACAGGTGTCTGGCTTCAAGGCCTACTGATGTTGACTCTGGAGAGAGCCGCCATCACTAGTCCAGAGTAAGGTCACAGATGTGAGCTTTCTTCACATTCCTTGATAGACTCTTCCCAGGGGACAGTACTTCTAGTACCTAGCTTTCTCTGAAAGTTAGCTTTCAGAGTCATCTTCAGCTACATCTTGGTCTCTATCCTCATACCTAGTTGAAAGCCATGCATGTCATCAGGGAGAGAACATTTTCCTATGGGACATCCTTGAGATGGGCCTTGTATCAGGACAGGGCAGATGTCAGGCTTGCTGTGATGTAGATGGCACGTTCCAGTGGTTTGTCTTCTTGTCCCTGGGGACAGCTATCACTGTCCCATCTTTTGTCTCCTTTCAGCCCACCTCAGAGCTCCAGTGAATGTACACATCTTCATACTGCATCCAGCTTTAAGGTCCTCTCAGCTCATGTCTTCCTATTTCTAATGCAAGGATGGCTGCTTTTCTCTGTGGTCCTCTGTGGCATCAGGGATGCTCGCTAGAAGATATTTTCAAAATCAGGGGGTGAGTTTATTTCCCTTGTGTGGGGAACAGATGAAGTCCTGATTGACAGTGACATGAACACAACCATGCCAGGGGTCCTAGTGTCTTAGATATGGAAAAAGCAAGGCATTCCCTGGGCTAGGGCAGGGAAATAACAAAGCCTTCCTCCCCTAGGTTCAGTATGAATGTTGAGTGTGTAGGAAGCACCTATTGCAGCATCCTTCTCCGGGATGTTTACAGCCTGAGCTGGCTGCCTACAGAGACATTCCCATCAAGACTAGCTAACCCCCTTTCTCCTGCTACACAATAAACACACTGAGTTTCTGGGTTGCTCCCTCATCATGAGCATACCCCACCTGATCCCAGATTTTCTCTTCATGTGTCTGTTGTTTCTTCATTTCTGGGTCAGCCCAGTCAGGTTTCCAGGACCAAGCCTCATAGGATGTGGTACCCTAGGGTGGTTTGTGTCATATACAGTTTTTTATTATGAGTTGCTGAAAAGATTTCTTTTATTTAAGTTAGTCCAGCCCATCAGATTGAACTAATAAATATGTAAATAAATTATATTATGTATAAACATCATTTTTGGATAGTGAAAGGGTTGGAGACACTCCAAGACCAAGTTCTCAGCTCAAAGAAGACAGAGGGCAGGGAATAAGAGACAAAGACAGAAGACCGAGGACAAGGAAGAATGGTAAAGGAACAAGAGAGAGGGTGAGGGGATATTTTCTCTGGAGGGACAAAGGACTGTCTCTGGATAGAGAGGAGACAGATGTGACCCAAAGGCTAATGACAATTTGTAAAGGGGAAAAAGAGAAAATCCTGTGTTAGGATGAGGTGTTTATTTTTGTTCATTTTTTAAATTAATTTTTTACATTCCAATCCCAGTTCCCCCTCCCTCCTCTCCTTCTACTTCCCCACTCCCCCCTCTTGCCATCTGCTCCAT
Organism: Cricetiscus sungorus; assembly: GCA_030556225.1. Classification (NCBI taxonomy): domain Eukaryota; kingdom Metazoa; phylum Chordata; class Mammalia; order Rodentia; family Cricetidae; genus Cricetiscus; species Cricetiscus sungorus. The sequence goes on from JANBXA010000730.1 coordinate 52,562,088, forward strand.
GGAGAGGGTAAGGCCTCCCCTAGGAGGTCTACTAAGTCTGTGCCATAATCTTGTTGAGGCAGGACCAAGGCACCACTCTACCCCCACACCCCTGTGTCTAGGCTGGGCAAGATATCTCTCCATATAGAATGGGCTCTGCTAAGTCAGTTTGTGCATTAGTGTTAGGTCTTGGTCCCACTGCCAGTGGCCTCATATATTGTTCCAGCTGCACCATTGTCATCTATATTAAGGGAGTCTAGTTTGGTCTTATGCAGGTTCCCCACTTGTCAGACCTCAGTCAGTGATCTCTCACTAGCTCGGGTCAGCTGATTCTGTGGGTTTCCCCATCATGGTCTTGACTCCTTTGTTCATATTATCACTCCTCCCTCACTTTGATTGTACTCCAGGAGCTTGGCCCAATGGTTAGTTGTGGATTTCTGCATCTGCCTACTTCCATCTGTTTCTGGAAGAGGGTTCAAGCCTCTCTGGGATTGTGGATTGTAGGCTGGGTATCCTTTGCTTTATGTCTAGTATCCACTCCATTTATGAGTGAGTACATACTATTTTTATCTTTCTGGTTTTGGGTTACCTCACTTAGGATTTTTCTTTCTAGTTCTGTCCATTTGCCTTCAAGTTTTAGATTGTCATTGTTTCTTACTGCTGAGTAGTACTCCATTGTGTAAATATACCACATTTTCTTTATCAGTTTTTCAGTTGAGGGGCATGTAGGCTATTTCCAAGATCTGGCTATTACAAATAATGTTGCTGTGAATATAGTTGAGCAAATGTCCTTATGGTGTGAATGTGTCTCCTTCGGGTATGTGCTCAATAGTGGTATTAAAGTAGGTTGATCCGTATTTTTCTGAGAAATTGCCATACTGATTTCCAAAGTGGCTGTACAAGTTTGCACTCCCACCCACAATGGAGGAGTGTTCACCTTTCCACATCCTCTCCAGCATAAGCTGTCATCAGTGTTTTTGATATTAGCCATTTTGATCGGTGTAAAATGACATCTCAGAGTGGTTTTAATTTGCATTTCTCTGATGACTAAGGATGTTGGGCATTTCTTTAAGTGTCTTTCCACCATTTGAGAATGTTTTGTTGAGAATTCTCTATTTAGATCTGTACCCCATTTTTAAATTGGATTATTTGGTAGTTTGCTTTCTAGTTTCTTAAGTTCTTTGTATAGTTTGGAGATCAGCCCTCTGTCAGATGTGGGGTTGATGGAGATCTTTTCCCATTCTGTAGGGAGCTGTTTTTTCTTGCTGACCATGTTCTTTGCCTTACAGAAGCTTCTCAGTTTCAGGAGGTCCCATTGAATAATTTTTGATCTCAGAGTCTGTGCTACTAGTGTTCTATTTAGGAATTGGTCTTCTGTGCCTATGTGTTCAAATGTATTTCCCACTTTCTTGAGGTGTTTAATTTTAATTGGTCATGCTAATTAGGTGACCCAAAAGGGGGGCTTCTGATTGCTGGACTTCAGTACTTTGATAGCCCATCCTTGGTAGTCAGCCTCAGGAGGAACAAGTGGCCAATAAGGGAATGGACCTTGGTGCCTAGCTTAGGAATATAACCTAACTGTGTAGCAAGGTGGAGGTTATGGGGGTAGGGCAAGGCCCGCCAGAGCCATGTTTGCCATGCTCAGGCCTACTAGAGCCCATTAGATGGTAAAAGGGCAGTGTGAAAAGGGCTTTGTAGGAGTGAGAGCCACTACCCCAGTCCCTACTGTTCCCCACAAGCCAACAATCACTTGCCCACTTCAGATACCTTTCAGGCTATACGTTAAGGCTCTCATCATGGTTTGTGACTCTCTTAAATGCACTGTGTGCCAGCATTCTAGTAAGTTCTTACCTCCTTGAGAGTTTTCTAAATCAACTGGAAGACCTTCAATGACTGTCCAACCCGATGCTGATCACACAAGCAGTTTTTGCCTCTTCATTAGTTTCTCTATGGAAGAAAAGTCATACCTCTCCCAGAGTGTAATGGCAAGGATTAAATGCACTGATATGACAAAATGCAAGCAGAGGGGTTCTTCATAGCATTCACAGTCAACATTATGGCTTTCCTCTGGGTCTTATGCCTTTTTCCTTTAAAAGTTGCTTCCTTGGATTAAATTCTTAGGACTGTTGTTACAAGTGAAATCAGGGACGATATTTTATAACACACACACACACACACACACACACACACACACACACACACACACACACACCCCAAAGAGGTTTCCAGAAGGATTTATCCTTAAGAACATCTTTCATTTATTCTCTAATATTTTCATACATGTGCGTATTGCGACCACAGCCACTAGAGTTCCTTCCCGTTCTCTTGTGACCCCCAGCAATCCCCCTTCTACCCTCTCTAATTTTTGTGAGCCACAGAATTCAATGGCTGCTTCCCTCTGAAATGTAGACTGGGTCTGTTGATGTGAGCCTGTGCATGTCACCACAGCTATGATGCCCAGAAGAGTTTTTAAAAGTCCACTGATGGGGGTATTTGAGATGGTCAGTGGCGAAAGTGCCTGCCACCATATCTGCAGACCTGAGTTTCATTCCCAGACACATCTGGTGGGAGGAGAAAACCAACTCCAAAAAGTTGTCCTCTGATCCTTACTTGCATTCTATGGAGCACATGCCCCTCCTACATTAAAAAAACAAGTTTATTAAACTTTTAAAAACATCAATTGATGATGCTTCAGCACAGTATGAGAATGTCAGTTTTACTAAAACCTCCAGATTTGGATATAACCTTTAAAATGTATACTAGTTTATTTAAGCTGTGACCATGCATAATATTAATATAAATATATATGTACATATATACTTCTGTGATAAGTATGTGCATTCTTATTGTAGGACGTGTGCTTCCTTCAGTGAGTTATGATTCTTCTTTTTTTTTTTTTTATTTTCCAAGACAGGGTCTCATTATATGGCCCTGGCTGTCCTGGAACTCTCTCTGTAGACCAAGCTAGCCTTGAACTCAGAGATCCACCCACCTTTGCCTTCTAGTGCTGGGATTAAAGACATGCACCATCACACCCAGCTTGAAGCACACTTTTGAATGCATTGGCATTTTCATCTTCCTACAATTGGGCTGTAAAGAGTATACGCCTGGCTTTTCTTTTATATTCTTCCAGGCTTTTCGGTATTAAGAAATAAACATACGCTCAGTTAATTCAAATGACCAGAGACTAATGGTGACTGATCCAGGAACAAATAGGATGAATCTTGCGTCCTCAAGCTCAGGCATCATGTAAAGAGATGTTCATCAGGCTTGTGGGCAGAGGAGAAGAAAGGTGTATGAATTCAAGGTCATTCATAGACCAGAGACTAGTGTCCCCTTTGAGGCTGAACTGAGATGAGGTGTGTCTCAGCTACCCTGACAACCACTCTCTTCCAAATACATGTGTCTTCTGATGGCTGCTGACTTCAGTCCCTTTGCTTTGTTTGCTCTTGGCTTTCCTTTCTATCTGGTCCTTCTCTATGTATTCTTCCCCCTCTACCCCCTCTTTCTATTCTTTCTGTATGTGAGTGGAACTGCATAAATACATGTGCTTAGGTGGGTGTGTGCATATGTCTGTGTGCATAGGTGCATGCACTATCTGTGGAGACCAGAGTTTGGCATCACATGTCCTCCTCTGTCTCTTGACTCCCTGGCTTTTGAGGCAGGATCCCTTGCTGGACATGAAGCTCACTATTTCAGAAAGACTGGCTAACCATGAAGTCCCAAAATCTGCCTGTCTCTACCCACTGGACTGGTGTTGCAGACACACCACAACACTCTGGTTTGTCCTTTCCATTAGCTTCTTTGCTTCTAATAGCTTCTGACTCCTCTAGCCTTTATCTGTCTGCTCATGACCTCAGCAGCTCCCCAGCCTCTGCTTCCTGCCCATGTTTGATGGTTAGTAACAACTGTCAACCTGAAAGACAGAATCACCTGGGAGATGGGCCTCTGCACATGCCAGGAGCAGAGCATCTTAATTGTCTTCATCCAAGTGGGAAGACTGAGCCAGTTTTGGTGGCTCCCTTCCCTTACTGAATCCTGTGCAAGTGGAGAGAGGGCCCAGCAGCAACGTGCACTGTGAGCCGATGCTGTACATGATTCTCACTGTGTGTGACACAAGCTTGCATTATTCTTCATGTTGTGAGTTTTTAAAACTCCCCTCTCCTCAAAGTTGGCCTATCTCCTGACACAGGCCTTGCCTCCCTCCCACTGGCAATTTAATGCCAATAGCATGTGTGTTTCTGGAGAGGCAACTCATGTAAGTGCCAGAGCTTCCCTGGTGCTGTATTCTTTAAAACTGAAATGTTTCAGGAGGTTATCCTGAGAGTGGCACAAACTCAGGGGATTCCTATATGGTAATTTCACCCAGAGTTCACCCTCTGTGACCAACTGAACATGGTTCCAGGAATGGCTTCAAGAAGATCACAGTCAGGGCTTGGGATCGGTCAGTTTCATGGATCCAAGTTGTATAACTAGATCCCATTTAAAAGAAAATCAGACATGGTGGTATAAGCTTGTGATCCCAGCATGGAGGCAGAGACAAGCAGGTCCTCAGAATTTGCTGAAAGCAACCTTAGCTTATTTTATGAGTGTGAGGCTAATGACAGACCCTGTCTCAAAACAAAAAGGTAGATGGTGTCTGAAGAATGACACCTAAGGTTGTTCTCTGATCCTTTTCACACATATATACACATGTACACACACACACACACACACACACACACACACACACACACGCACACACATGTACACGCATGCACACATGCACATGCATGCACACACACACACACACACACACACACACACACACGCACATGCATGCACTCATGCATGCATATACACTTGAAGGTGGTGCCTGACTTGCAGCAGGAGGGAAATGAACTCTGGGCACAGCGGGATGCCACTAATATACTGATAGATGAGCCTCTGAAGAGACAAGGCTAAAAAGAGTCACTGCCAAAGGCTCTTCAGGCCCCACTGTATTGGAAAATCCAGTATCCCATTTGTGATTTATGATTCTGGTATAAGCAGCTCAGAGATTTTACTGCCTAGAGAGGGAGCAACACCTCAGCCCGTGGTATTACTACACATAGTGATTTACATACAGTAGGAGAGAGAAGCGAAAGGCAGAGCTTGGATTTTCTTCATGCCAGGTGCTGTTCCTATGCCTAGCTACAGAAAAGAAATTATATTTTATGGTGGTTTAAAAAGCTTTTGCATCCCCCAACTAACAATCTGAGCAATAGTGGAAAGGCTACCTTGAATGCCCTTACCTGATAATGAGATTGATGACTAACTTATCCACCATCATGGAGCCCTCATCTAGTAGCTGATGGAAACAAAAGCAGAAACCCACAGCTAAACACTGAGCCGAACCAGATGCAGAGAGGGAGGAGTAATAAGAAAATGGGGACAAGAACAGACTATAGAAACCCACAGAGACAGCTGACCTGAACAAGGGAGAGCTAATGGACCCCCAGACTGACAGCTGGGAAACCAGCATTGGACCGACTCAGACCCCCTGAACATAGGTCTCAGTTAGAAGGCCTGGGAAGTCTAAGGGACCTCTGACAGTGAAACCAGGATGTATCCCTGGTGCACAAAAGGACTTTGGGAGCATATTCCCCATGGAGGAATACTCCCTTAACCTAGAGGCAGGAGGGAGGGCCTAGTCCCTACTCCAAATGACTTTACAGATTTTGTTGATCCCTCCTGGAAGGCATCACCCTACCTGTGGAGTGTGTGTGGGGGAATGAAATGGGAGGGTGGTTGGAGGGCATGGGAGAGAAGGAGACAGGAAGCAGGGAGGGAGGGAGGGAGAAGGAACTGGGATGGATATGTAAAATAAGAAAAAAAAAAAAAAAAAAAAAAAGCTTTCGCATCATAACCTGAACACTCATGGAATTAACTTGCTCCTAAATTCTTTCTCACTCCTCCCAGTAAGGGCAGGGTTGTTTTCCTCCTTGAACCTGGGTGGGCTTGTGGTTACACTGCAGTAAGAAGACCCTGTCAGGGCCATACCTGTATGTTAAAAGACAGGCAGCTTCATTCATGGGTTCTCAAGAGTCTTGACTATCATTTGGAACTGTAATTAACCTACCTGAGAAACCACACAGAGAAACCCTCAGCCTGCATGGTGGTGAGCTAGCCTTAACAGTGAGAGGCCTTGGCTATCTAACACATCCTAAGAGCTAGTGAATGTGTCTAAGAGACCCAAATGGCATTGTGTTAAGCAGAACACTTGACTAGTTAAGCACCGCCCAAATTTCTGAATTACTATGGCACGTGAGACAGTAAAATATTTTCTGTTTTAATTCCCTCAATTTTATAATGGTTTTAAAATGTGGAGGTAGATAATAGAAATATTTATAGTAGCAGAAAAGGAATCTAGGGTGGGCTTGCACCTTATGGGCGAGGCTGACAAAAGTAGCTAATAGATGACTCCTAAGAGGACTACCTCAGCTGAGCACTGAGGAGCCTAAGGTAGGACCACAGCCCCTGAAAGTGCAAGTAGCTGAACAGCTACCAGCACTTCAGAAACTCAAGACCCATCTAGCCACTGATGGTGTCAAGGGTGATACAGAAGGAGTCCTAAGGCAGGGTCAAGGTCACAATCAGGTGATGGGGTATAATGACCCTTGCTTTTCTGATGGGTTGTTTATCCCCCAAAAGGACATTGTTAAGTGATGGAGAGAGTCTTTGGGCTTCAGATAAACGGCCTGGATATCTGGAACAGAATCTACCTCTCAAGGAAGAACCAGAAGACACATGAAGAGAAAGACCCAATCAGGTAGTGTCTGGAAGTGGAGAGTGACTCATGGAGAATGCTGTTCTATTCATATAGCCAGAAAGTGTGTGTGTGTGTGTGGGGGGTATGAGACATCCCTCGACAGATGAATGGATTAAACAAAATGTGGTGTATTTATAGAATGTAATATTACTTAGCCATTACAAAAAGAAATCTGCTGGTAAGCCTGACCCAGAAAGACAAACTTGGTATATACTCACTTATATGTGGATGGATATTAGCTGTTAAGTCAATGATAAGCAAGCTACAGTCCATAGAACTGAAGAGGTTAGGTATAGAGTAAGGGACTATGGAAGACAAATCTCCCTATGAAAATCAACAGATAGTTATGGATGGATGTGAGAGCTGGGAAACTGGAGAATCAAATGGGGGAGGGTGGGGAAGAGGGCAAAGGGGACAAAGGAGGGAATTCAGGAAGAGACAACTAAAATTAAGGGCCATTTGAGGGGTGGTATGGAAACATAATACAGTAGATGCTTCCCAAAATACATACTTATATGAGGATGGTCTAAAGGAAAGTTGCCAAACAATGGGGAAGACAGAACCTGAACTACACATCTCTTGTCACTAATTGAAACTGCCAGTCCTGGGATTCAGTTAAATCTAATTGAGTTGTTGGTCAAAGGGACCCCATGGGAATCCCTAAAAACCCAGGCTGTTGCCAAGACTATAGGTTTCTCTCCACAAACTGACAACAAGGCCCCATTGCTGAGGACAGCACCCACACAACTCATTGAACATGGAGAAGTCAAGCTAGTGCCCACAAAGAGCCTTCACCCCTACATGCTAGCATCTTTGGTATAGGGAGGCATTCTGTACACTACCAAAGGAGAAACATAAACATCAAGCCAACTACAAACCCTTTGATCTACAATGGTGCCCTGCTTGCAAGATACGCTAGGGCATTAGTGACACAAAGCTTGTGCCAGTAACCAACCAATAACTGACTTGAGGCCCACTCCATGAGATGGAGTTCATACCCAACACTCCTTGGGTGACCAAGAACCTGAGACTAGATAACCCAGGAATATAGCATAAAAGCAAATGCTATTGTTCTCCTAAAGGAATGTAGCAATAAAATGACTCCTAATGGCATTCTGCTTTATTCACACATCGTTACTTTGCTCAGACATCATCAGAGAAGCTTTATTCTTCATTTCATTGTCACAACTCGTTGCTGGAGAAATTGGCATGTTGATGTGACTCTTCTGGGAGACAGAGGATTCCTGACTCTACTAGACATCACATCATCTCATGTGCCTTCTGCTTTGTGGAATTCACTTTGTATCCTTTCATTAAGATAAAATTGTAGACATGGTGACAATTACATGTTGAATGATGCAAGTGGATCATCTAGCCTAGGAATGGTATAAGGGGAGTCTCATTAGAATGCAGCATTAAGCCAGACATGGAGGCACACACCTTTACTCCTAGCACTTGGGAGGCAAGCAGATCTCTATGAGTTAAAGGACAGCCTTATCTACATGCTAATACCAAGCCAGACAGGCTACATAGTGAGACCCCATTGCAAGCAAGCAAACATAACAGCATTAGGGAAACTTCAAGAATGGTAAGGTATTCAGTATTAGCAACAGCAGGAAACTTATCAGGGAGGCAAGAAGAGGCAGTTGCCAGGCATCAGAAACAGAAAAGGGCCCATGGAGAGGCCCTAGCACTTCTCTGTCTCTTCCAGCCTGACCTCGGACACTCAGTATCTCACTGCTGTCTTATGCTTGGGTGCACTGTACTGAGAATTGCCAGGACAAGTTCAGAAGCAAGGTGTGTGTGTGTGTGTGTGTGTGTGTGTGTGTGTGTGTGTGTGTGTGTGTGTGTGTGTGTGTTGTGATGTGAACTGGGCTTCACATTAGCTTTTTATTGAAAGGTAGTAATTGGTAACACCACATTCCCTGACAACTCTGGGCAGACTATCATTGCATATACAGAAATAGAAGTCCAAATGACTCAGCATACCTTTTCTTAAATAACAAATCCTTAACTTTTATTGTAATCCATCCTACACTGCAATCTGCTGCTAAGCAGTTGAAGTGCATGTGCAATAAATGAATATTAAAATTAATCACAAAAAAGCATTTACTAAAGATTTTGCCAAAGATGTTAGGATTGAAGAAAAAGCCACAAATAGGAAGCCCTTCAAAAATTAGTGGCATTTGTATGGGTAAAGAGGATCATGGGTGATTTAACCTTGCTCTATTAGCAACTTTCACAATTGGTTCATAACCAGAAAAAGAACTATTAAATGATATTTAAGACATTAGACAACTGGATTGTCAGATATCAGAAATGGCATTTTACCATCTGTTCGAAGGATCCATTTGAACCCATGATTGATCTTGCTCAGTGATAATTACTCAACCTTTAAATAAAAAATAGTCTCCCTAATTTCACTTTCCCTAATATCCACAATAACCAAGGACCTCCCTTCCAGTTAATGACAACCTCATGTGTTGTCATATTAAATAAAACTCTCAAATCCTCTTTCAAGCTGGCCATTGTTTAGCTCCTACTCTGTCTTAGGGTAATCATCGCTGTGACAAAACACCATGACCAAAGAACTTGGGGAGGAAAGGGTTTATTTGGCTTACACTTCACATCACTCTTTATCATTGAAGGAAGTCATGACAGGAACTCACACAGGGCATGAACCTGGAGTCAGGAGCTGATGCAGAGGCCATGGAGGAGTGCTGCTTACTAACTTGCTGCTCAACATGGTTTGCTTATCCTGCTTTCTTATAGAACCCAGGACCACCAGCACAGCATGGTATAATCCACAATGAGCTGAACCATCTCCCATCAATCTCTAATTAAGAAAATGTCCCATAGACTTGCCTATAGCCTGATCTTACAGAAACACTTTTCTCCATCACCCTAAGGGAACCCAGCAAGTTCTTCTGAGCAGGCAAATGAAAATCTTTAGGTCCAGTGTTCTTTCCCAGGCTCCTCAGTTTAAGGGTGTAGGCCATGAGCAATAGTTAATCCAGGAATGCCCAATGGACCCTCACACATTGGTTTTTCATGTTTGGAACATTGCAAGTTGTCACTCTGGCACTAATACTTGGGTATTTGGTACTTGAATACAATTACACTAACAATGTAGGCTCTGGTCTTGTGTTTCTGTGGACACCAGGGCAGGACCCTATCTACTAGGCTTGGCACAGCCCCTTTGCAGACTAACACTGCATATTTTCCATTTTCTTATTAGGTGATCATTTTGAAGACAGTGTCTGATACATAATTGCTTTAGCCCTTTCTATGTTGACTGTGCAGTGAGTGCTCAATATAAATTATTGAACTGGACTAATGTAAATAAAATAAGTCGAATTGTTTCAATATTTTAACCTTCTAGAAAGGCCCTTGAATTTGTTGTTTGTGGGTTTGTTTTGAGACAGGGTCCCATTATGCAGCCCAGGCTGGCTTTTGAATGTTCTAGCCTCCTGCCTAGGCATTTAAACTAGTGGGACTATAGGTAAATGCTACCACACTCAGTGAGGTTGATTTTAGCAGACAAAGTGAATCAGCCATTTCAGAAAAAAAAAAAAAAAAAGGAGAAAGTTTCTGAGTTATGACTTCCCATTCATTCAGGGATAACTGAACACAAGGTTACAATTTGTAATTTTAATGATAAATTAGGTTTTAACAATTCTTAAAAAAAAAAAACAAAAACAAACGAACAAACAAACAACCCTAGCTCAGAGATATTACCAGAGATTCAAAGTCACTCTGGGAGCTATTTTATATGTGCATGGGCTTTATTTCTTCCTTTCCTGAGGCCATGTAGAATAAAAACTTGATTAGAAATAAATTTTTCATATTCTGCTGGGTGGTTGCCTAGCAACAAGAAGTGAAACAATGGTGTTAGTGCATGTAAACCAGATAGACACTTCACCTGGATTTTTTTTTTTTTTCAGCACAGTTGATAAGGTTACCAGATCATACATATGATCTGTCAGGCAATAAATTCCTTTTGGAGCAAAAGAACTAATGGAAAGGAAATTTTTACTGAATTGGCTGTTTTATACTTTCATAGGAGTACAGATGAAATTATTTTAAATTAGTCTACAAGCTTGTCATTTGACATCCCCACACACGTTTGGGGATGACATCAAAGTGTGGTTTGTGTACTCTTAGCTCAGTATCTGTTCTGAAAGCCTCCTTGGTAAGGAGCCCCACAGGAAAGCTTGGTCACACAGGAAGCCACCTGAGGGTGCCATCAGGGAGCCAGGCTCTTGGTTTTTTGTCTATTTGTTTTACTGCCCTAATTCAGCATCTAATTGCTTGACTTATCTCAAATATACAGATAATATGACATGTTTTAGTCATTCCTAGAGATGACTAATAAAATATATTTATGAGCTTAGAAAGGCCTTTGTGTGTTTTCCTTTTAACCTTAAAAAAAAAAACTTTATACTGCTATGTGAGAGTGTGTGCATGCATGGTTTGTGTTTGTGTGTGTTCACATGTCTGTGTCTGTGTGTTTGGTCAGAGGAAAACTTTGTGAAGTCAGCTCTCTCCTGATGGGAGATGTCATTCTGTAAATATGTTTCTCTTATTGGTTAATGAATAAAGCACTGTTGGCAAATAGGAAGTCAAGATAGGTGGGTCTACTAGACAAGGAGGATTCTGGGAGATGTAGTGGAGCATCAAGACATAGAGACTTGAGAGAAAAGAGATTCGGACCCTCTCTCTGGTAAGGTAAGACCATGTGGAAACACTTAAACGAATAGAAATAGGTTAATATTTAAGACAGAGCTAGCCAATAAGAAACACTAGTAACAGACCAACAGCTTTATATCTAATACAGCATCTCTGTGTATTATTTGGGGCTGACACAGCTGTGGGACCAGGCTGGTGGAAGAACTGCTTGTAACACTCTCCTCACACATTTACTTAGATTTTGGGCACAGCAAGTGCTTTACAGGCTCAAGCATCTCAACAGCCCCCTACTATGGTTTAATAAAGCGTCATCGTGTTCAACTTGTTGAGTGTTTGTCGCTCAGTCAGACGCTTTCCAGCAAGCTTTTAGACTCAGAAAAATCGGCCTTTAAAAACATAATTCAGTGTTGTTGATTCATGTAGAGTCTTGCAACCTTCAACACAATCTCATTCCACACAGAAACACACATGCACACATGCATGAACACTCGCACACACATGCATGCATGAATGCACACACATTCGTGCACATGTACACACATGCACACTTGCACACACATGCATGCATGTGTGCACATACATTCATTCACATGCAGACACATGCATACATGTATGCACACACATTCAAGCACATACACGGACAGACACACACACACTAGCACACATTCATGCATATGCACACGCTTGCACACATATGCACACACTCACACATACAGACACACATACACATTAAATTAGCCATCACTCCTTGTCTTTCTCCATATGATCAGTGTCTGTGGATTTGCCTAAATGACATTGTCACCCCCTTGCAATCCAAATGTATAAGCCTTCTCCCTGGGTTCTCCGATGAAGCCCAATGTTCCCAAGGCCTACCCATGCTGTAGCATTCATATCTTTTTCTTTCTCTTCGGTTGTGTCTGAGATAGAACACAGAGCCTGGCATGTGCTAGCCAAGTAATCTACAGTCATCTCCACTACTTGTCTCACTTCATGCCTTTTAAAAAGTAAATTCAATCATTAATTTTTATTTTTATTTATTTTTGTGTGTATGTGTGTGGGTATTTTCCCTGTGTACAGGTTAGATTTTTCTCAGCTTGATACAAGTGAGGATACAAGAAGGAACTCCAGTTGAGAAAGATACCCCATCAGACTGGGCTATTGGCAAGCCTGTAAGACATTTTCTTGGTTAATAACTGATGTGAGAGGACCAGTCCACTGTGGGAGGTGCCCACCCTGGATAGGTGGTCCTTCGTGGTAAATGAAAGCAGGCTGAACAAGCCACAAGAAGCAAGCCACTAAGCAAGCAACCCTGTGGCCTCTGGTCAGTTCCTACCTCCAAGTTTCTACTTTAAATTCCTTTCCTAACTTTCTCAAGGACTGGCTGTGATCAGGGTGTGTAAACCTAAAAGCTCTGTTCCCTCCTACTTGCTTTTGGTCACAAGTTTTATTGCAGCAAATAAAGCAAACTCTTGATACTTGCATCTGTGGACCTGTTGCTCACAGAGGCCAGAAGAGGGTGTGGGGAAGCCTGGAATTAGAGTTACAGATGGTTGTGAGCTGCCACTTGGGTGCTGGGAACTGAACCTGAGTCCTCCACAAGAGCAGTAAATGCTGAGCCATCTCTTTTACCCTACTTCATATTATATTATTACGGAATAATTTTCTATTATAGTTATGCCTCGCAGAATTTTATAGATATGGGTTGTAGTGAATAGAGTTTCTAAGATGATCACATACAAGTTTTTGTCTGACAGCCCCTTCAGTGATACACATCCTATGTCTAGCTGCAAAGTTTTAGATTCCATGGTTATTCTGGGTCTAACATTTGAGTAGCTGTCAAATGATTCTTCAAAATTATTATGCCATTTTTGTTCACTCCTCAGTGGTTGAACATTATAGTTTCTCTGTATTTCCACAAGGACATCCTATTGTCTATTCTTTTTTTCCTTATAACCATTACTGTAGGTGTGACATGATGTAAAAATTAATATTTTCTTTATTCAGTGTGTGTGTGAGAGACAGAGAGAGACAGACAGACAGAGAGACAGAGAGAGAGGGAGAGAGAGAAGAGAGAGAGAGAGAGAGAGAGAGAGAGAGAGAGAGAGAGAGAGAGAGAGAGAGAGAGAGAGAGAGAGAGAGAGAGAGGCATGTATGATTGATTGGATGTTCTCTTCCATGTGGGGATATGTGGAGGTCAGAAGTCAATAGCAAGTTTCTTCCTCAATTGCTTCTCTACCTTAACATTTGAGACAGGTTCTCTCACTGAACTTGGAGCTCACACTCATTCACTAGGCTGCTTGGCCAGTGAGTCCCAAGGCTTCTCCTCTTTATGGATTCCCAATGCTGAGATTACAGACACATATCATTTGCTTTTATGTGGGTGCTAGGGATTTGAACTCAGGTCCTCAAGTTCTAACAACATACCCACTGAGCCACAGGGCCATTTCCCTGGTCCTCTTTTGATGTTCTGGGTTTTTTTTTTGGTTGTTTGTTTAGTTGATATATATATATATATATATATATATATATATATATATAATTTTTCTTATTTTACATATCAATCTCAGTTCTCTCTTCCTCCTTCCCTCTCTCCTTCCCTCCCATGCCCCCCTATCCCTCTCCCATCCTCCCCCACTCCACAGGGAGGGTGATGCCTTCCAGGAGGGGTCATCAAAATCTGTCAAGTCATTTGGAGTAGGGACTAGGCCCTCCCTCCTTCCTCTAGACTAAGAGAGTATCCCTCCATGGGGAATGTATTTCCAAAGTCCTTTCGTGCACCAGGGATACATCCTGGTTCCACTGTCAGAAGTCCCTTAGACTGCCCAGGCCTTCTAACTGAGACCCATGTTTAGGAGGTCTGATTCGGTCCAATGCTGGTTTCCCAGCCATCAGTCTGTGGGTTCATGAGCTCCCCCTTGTTCAGGTCAGCTGTTCTTTTGATGTTCTGGATAGTAACATTTAAAAAATGAACATTTTTAGTTTTGATGAAATTCAGTTTGGGTATTTTGTTGATACCTATGTTTTTAGTGTCATATTTAAGAATCTATTTCATAACCTGAGGTATGGAAGTTTAGTCATATTGATCAGTTAGTTTCATCTTAAAGCTCTTTCACGTAGATCTATACTATTTTGGGGTTGTTTAATTTATTGTGAGGTAGAAATCTGATGCCATTGGTTTTTATATTGATATTTTTAAAACCTCTCATTTCTTTGTTTGGTGACCTTAGTATCTTGTTAAAAATCAATAATAATAAATGCAAGAGTTTACTATGAACTCTCAATTCCCTTCTTATTCTCAAACAGCACTGTCTTGATTAATTTAAGCTAGTATTATGTTTAGAAATCAAGAAATGTCATTATTCCAACTTTGTTCATCTTTTTCAAGATTATTTTGAATATTGTTAACTCCTTAGTATTTTGATATAAATTTTAGAATAATATCCTTGTCACTTCCTCCATAAAATTACACTGGGGTTTTTATTAGAATACATCAAATATAAGGGCAAATATAGAAAAATAAATAAGAAAAATAAATAAAGCATTATTTTAGTCCCTGGTTATTTTAGTTATTGTTCTATTTCTGTGAAGAAATAGCATAACCAAGACAACTAACATGCTTACAGTTTCAGAGGTTTATCCATTATTAGAGCAGGGAGCATGGTGGTAGGCAGGCAGGGATGGTGCTGGAGAAACAGCTGAGAATTCTACATCTTGATCTACAGACAGAGACATTGGACATGGTGTGTTTTTTGAAACCTCAAAGCCCACCCTAGTGATAACTTCCTACAACAAGGTCACACTTCCTAATCCTTTCAAACATTTCTACTGTTCAAAGATTAAACATTTAAATATACGAACCTGTGGGGGCCATTCTCATGCAAATAACCACACTAGACCATGACAATGGGGTATCTTTTCTCTCAAGTATTTTTCAGAATATCTGGGAATGGTATAATGCTTAAATTGTAGGTCTATTTTGACAAATTTATTTATAAGCATTTAGGAAAGATATCAACTAAAAAACACTCATATGGGTGAGTAAAATACAATAGAAAACCCAAAAGTAGACTTTTATCAACTTTATTAGCTGTCCTCTGACAAATCAACAAAGACAACAAAATGAACAAAGGTTTGTTTCCCAACAAATATTGCTAGAATAGTCAAATGTCCACTTGTGGAAAAAAAAATGAACCTGAACAGAAACCTTGTGTAACATAAACATTAAGTAAAAATTTAATTGTAGACATAAATGTAAAGACCTAAGAATGAGAATGTCTTGAAAATAGGAGAAAATTTTCTTGTTTTTGTGACTGTGATGGATCTGAAAACAAAGTATCAGATGATTCGATTTAAAAATAGCAAAATAAATGAGCAGTTATGTCAGCAGAGAAGATACACAACAGCAAATAAGTGCCTAATTATTTAGGCATTAAGCCTCATTTGTCACAAGGGCACTGTATGTAGCAGTGACTGCTGCATACCTCTTGCAACCGCTAAAACCCTAAGAGCAGACACACCAGCTGCCACAGGCAGACAGGTTGCAGGAGTTACCTTTCATGGCTGGAATACAGAACCACATATAAATTCTGCAAGGTCACCACACTGTACCCGTAAGGATAAAATAGGACTGGCTGTGCCATCCAGTGACCTTGCTATGTAAATTATTTACTCGACTAATTTAAAACGTGACTACATCAAAGCCCATGTATTCATGCTTATAGCAGCATTGTTTACAATAGAAAAGTTCCTGGAAACAGAAACAACATCTTCCAAAATGTGAATTGGTAAATGAGCCACTCACTGCAGTACTACTAGTTGATTAAAAGGGAGGAGCTTTGATCAATCTTTAATGAATATCTTGAGAGAGAGAAACCAGTCTGAAGCTTTGTATTATTAGTTATGAGTTATTTAGTGTATGAAATTCTGAAAAGACAAGCATGTCATTATGCCAGTCTTGTTTAAGCAATATGTCTATTGTCTATAATTGTTACTTTATATATATATACATATATATATATAAGTATATGTTACTGATAAATATATCAGTAATATATTGTAATATCAGTAATATTGTAATATATATATGTTATAGTAAACAAAGAAGTTTTGAATTTGAGAGGCAGTGGGGTCACAAGAGGAGCTGGAGGAACAGAAGGGGGGTGGAAATGGTCTAAATACTGTGTTCATGTATGTAATCTTCAAAAAGTAATTTACATTGAAAACGAAATCTTTTTTTTTTTTTTTAAAGGAAGTGGGAGGATCCTAGGCTGGAATATAGAATGTTGCATAGGATATAAAAGTAGCTAATATTCTACCAAACTGTGTCTATGGGCTATCTTTCTTTTTGCTGGGCAGAAATTATCACAACATATTAGTTTTCTCTGTGTTATTACACAGTTCCACAGATCTTGTCTGTCCTTAATAGCAAATACTAAAGCAAACACAAGTACTTGGTTGGCACACTATTCTTAAAAACCCAGATAGCAAACAGGAAACATTTTAGGCTTTCAGCACATTTGGTGTGCATTTTTTATTTTAACTTAATTTTTAAAATTTAATTATTCTATGTACATTGTGTTTTGCCTGCATATATGTCTATATGCAGGTGCTTGGAATTGAACCCGGGTCCTCTGGAAGAACAGTCAATGCTCTTAACTACTGAGCCATCTCTCCAGCCCCCTTTGGTGTGTATTGTAACTCTGGAACTGCTAAATCATAGAATAAAAGCAACCACAGACTGATTCTGTCTGTCTGTCTAATGAATGTGGTGGTATTCCACTCACTAAAATTTCCTTTTACAGAACAGGTTTGTCAGCCTGTGAACCAAACCATGGTGACCGCTGCCCTTGAACATGAAACGTTCTTAAGAGCATCAGAAAATGTCGTGATGTGACACCAATGGACTTCCTGTATCCACTTGCCTTGTCTCTGTCCCAGTTAGTGGCCTTCAGCATAGAGCAGGATCAGCTCCAGGATATAGTTGATTCTTTCTGTGATGTTTTATAAGCATGAACATACTTTGATAGAAGGCTGTTGCCTCTCTGGTCAATGCCGTGTGCCTTCACCTATCTTGAACAAGTCCTGACTTCAGGGGAAGATTGGGCATGGGTGAAGGTGTAGAAAGTCTCATCCTGCCTTGGCGGGTGTGCGTGCGTGCGTGCGTGTGTGTGTGTGTGTGTGTGTGTGTGTGTGTGTGTGTGTGTGTGTTCATTATACCCCAATTTACCCATTGCATCCCGAGCTTTCATTCTCAAAAGAGTCAGTCTTATGTTCTCAGTGCTTAAAGCTGTCATAAGAGTTGAAGCAGGTCAAATGGTTTCAGAGTTAAGAATACAAGCTTTGGTCCTCCAGCCCAGTCTCCTTGGTCTGTACTGGCCACAAGGAAGGTTTTGACTTTTGAATCCTCACTGAGAATTTTTACTTAAGACAAAATCCCCCTCTTTGCTTTTGGTATTCAGGGGTCAGATGCCCTGCTTTGGAGTCCCCTTACTGTCCTCCAGTTCTAAGTGGTGACTCCACACCCCCCCACTCAGTTACCCTCCCTTCTTCAGTGTCTTGCTACTTTCAGAGTATCACAGGTAAGGATGTGTGAGGTCTCTTTAATCTTCAACAGCCTGCCTCCTGGTGTTCAGAGAGGGATGGAGTGATTGATGGAGCAAAGGACAGTGGAAAGGGAGGCTCATGGAAACAGCTGCTGAGCTTCAGTTGTCTGGAACAATTCAGTCTGGTCCTGAGTTTGCAAGTTCCCTTCAGTGAAATAAAAACTCTCCCTCTATGATGGCTATTCTTGGTTGTCAACTTGAATACTTCTAGAATTAACTGAACCCCTAGCAACTGTGTAGACCTGTGAGGGAGATAGTTAAATTATTTGAAGTGGGAAGACCCACCCTAAATCTGAACCACACCTTCCTATGGCAGCCTTCAGAAAGCACAGGGAAGAAGGAGGCTTTCCCTCTGCCTGCTTGAGCTCACTCTCCCTGACAAGTCCATCCCACCATTGGCATTGGGGCCTGACTCTTTGGGATTATTGTGTAATATACTAAAGGACACATACTCCTTTACACACACACACACACACACACAATTTCATGGACTAAACAAAACAACTACTACATTCTTGGACTTTCTATCAGGTGACAGCCATTGTTGAAGTAGCTGGACCACAGCCTGTAAACCACTCTAATAAATCCCATATATAATATATATGATATATCAG
Source organism: Cricetiscus sungorus (assembly GCA_030556225.1). Taxonomy (NCBI): domain Eukaryota; kingdom Metazoa; phylum Chordata; class Mammalia; order Rodentia; family Cricetidae; genus Cricetiscus; species Cricetiscus sungorus. Next base: position 52,580,762 of record JANBXA010000730.1, read on the forward strand.
TTTTGTTCCCCTCGAGAACCCTGACAATTTCTGTTTAAGTTACTCACAAACCTGTTCTGCCTGGCCCAAGCCCTTCTGAGTACCTCCAAAATCCTACACATATTCTGTAGATAGCACTTAATTGATTATTGAATTATTTTTGTGGCCTTCCTTTACTGCTGGGAGTAGTCTAAATTATCATTGTACCCTCTGCTTCTACACTCTTGTGCCTAACACACAGTTCAACTTTATCAAGTGTTATTTTAACTAAATTGTACTGAACACTCATTATTGAAAATGTAAACATAATATTATAGTAGTATAAAGAATTATTTATCAATTTAATTAACACATTTTGTTTCAGTTTCTCATTAGTATGACTGACATTATGTTTCAATACAATCAATAACATTGATTGTATGAACTTGGATACTTTCTGAACAAGATTTGTAGAATGCTTTATCAAGGTGCTAGCTTACTTCACTTCTGCATTCCAAAAAACGCCAACAGAAAAACATCTGGTAGGTTTTGGTAATTGCTCTGAATTTCCACTTAGTGTCCTGATGCAGAAAATTACTAACTGCTACCTGGAGGAATTTGAAAACATAAATACAGCTCTCAAAGAGCCCTGGGAAGAAAAGTTTTGTTTAGGAGAATGGGTTGCATTAACTCTGATAAGGAATCAGCAATAGATTGTTACACAAGCATTTTTGTACTAAGAATATGAACTCATGTGAGTAATGAATGGTTGCGCTATGGGTATAAAAATACTGTTGCAGGGCTGGAGAAATGGCCCAGTGGTTAAGAGTGTATTCTGTTCTCGCCAAGGACCTGAGTTCAGTTCCCAGTACCCATGTTGGGCAGCTCACAATTACATGCAATTCTAGCTCCAAGGAATCGGATGCCCTATTCAGTCCTCTGTGGGCACCTGCACTCCTGTGCACATACTCCTTCCCATACACAGACACACAGACACAGACACACACACACACACACACACACACACACACACACACACACACAATCCTTTAAAGCAGTTGGTTCTGTGTGTGACAGGGAAATGTGAAATGTCAGGAAGCTTGATTCCCCGAATAAAAATGGCATGTATATATGTATGTATATTACATGAGTGTATTTGAAATTAAACTTCCATTAAACAAATTATGTCTTCATTTTGTAGCTCCTATTTAGTTTCTAAAATGTAAAGCGATGAAGGAATTATTGCTGGACATGATCGACTTCACCAAATTAGTTTTAGACATTTTAATATAAAATGCTTCACATGTATAGTAAAAGCTAGAGTTCAGTACCTGTTTTGTTAACATATACAATAACATGCAAGAGTAGATTGTTGTTATTACTCTTTCATACATATACATGATTTCAGTCATATCCACATCCTATCCTTTCTGCTCTACTTCTATTTTTGATATCTTTCTCCTACCTAGTGAATTTGATTGAGCTTATTTAAAGAAATGTGAGCAGGGGCATTTGTAGGTGAATGTGTGCCTGACCAGTGGCTACACCAGCGATGGAAATATCTCTCCCTCCTTCATCAACCATCAGCTGTGTATGAATCCTTATGTACTGGGAAGGGCTATAATCTAATAAGTTAAAAATATTTACTTGTATTATATTTAATTATTTGTGTGTGTTTGTGGGTATGTGCAGAGTACAGTGTCCACAGAAGCCAGAGATGTTGGATCCCTTGAAGCTGGAGTTACAGGCAGTTATGAGCCACCTGGCCTGGGTTCTGGGAACCAATTGCTGGTCCTCTACTAGTGTAGTATGTGTTCTCAACTGCTGAGCTGTCTTTCTAGCCCAGTGTTTTTATGGTCCTTTGTTCTATGTAAAGTCTGCATATCGTTCAGGGCACAATGGAAGGGAATAATAGGCACCTGAGGCTCTCACAAGTAATTATCACTAATTGGGCAGTTTAAAATTCAGAAAACTGTTCTTTCTGGGTTGTGGAGCTCAAAGACTGAAGTCAAAGCATAGACAAAGGTGGCTCTGTGGTTTTATCTCCATGATTTAAAGGGATACTGGAAAGCTCATACCTTGAAGTATCCAATTAGCTTCCAAAACTTGCAGGTAGACAATGGAGGAAGGGCAGCTGGAGGTGTAGCCTCAGAACTAGTAGAAGTCTTCTGCAGTAGCAGATTGTACAACCATGAATGAACTGATCAATTCTGGTCAACACTTGGCCAACAGAAGTCCTTTCCTACCAGAATACATTTGATCATGAAGCAGGCTTAAGTACAAGCACAGTGCACAGATATTCTTCTAATGTAAGATGAGTGGAGTTGAATTTGTTAGGATTGCTGACTTTCTAACCCAGGCTTATGATATTGTCTGTATTGCCAGTGGCTCTGCAGAAACACACTTGCCATGCAAGCCTGGTGACCTGGAGAGCCATGAAAAAGTGGGAGGAGGCAATCTGTCCTCAGCATGGTCTTCTGACCTCCACATATACTCCAGGGCATGAGCACACCTGCACAACTATAATACATAAAATTCATTAAAAAATATCCAATACTATTAGATCTTGGATTCCTAGAAATCTGACCTATTTTTATCTGAATGAAGTCTATATAGAACTGATCATGATGCATATAAAGTGTGACATGTTTCTGTATGCAAAAAAGGAGATTCCGTGAAGTAAATCAGAATAGTTTGTCATAAAATACTGACACTATTGTGCTAGAGACAAGTGTGAACATTGGCCAGGAATTTGCCTCTAATCCAAAGGCCATGAGACTGTAAGTTCTCCTTGTTATTCCACACAGGGCAACACAGAGCTTGTTAGAAAAAAAAAACCCCAAAGGACAAGACAGCAAGATGGGGTGTCATTTAAATAGAGAAAGGCTTCCCTTAGGTAGTAAGAATTTGCAGCTGGCATTTTGCAGAATGTATTAAAAAAATAAATCTTCTTAAATTCCAGCTTGCAATGAAGGCTTAAAGAATGAACTTTAAAAATCATTGCCACCAAGAGATTTGTGACTTCTCTAAAATAGAATTCCAATCTCAGCTACAAGGAGGAAGCCACTTCAAATGCAGACTGTATAAAAATGGTAAATGCCTTCAATATGACAAAGGATCTGTAACCTGGCAGTAAATGGAAACGAGACATTTCCTTTAACACCTTTGGCTAATGGCTACAGCCACATTTAGTTAATAGGGGGACTGAAGGATTGGAAAGTATTACCAGATGTTAAGCAGTTTGTTATTTGTTTTGTGCATACAGCTGCACACAGAAATAGTTATGAATATGAACAGACACAGAGACAAATATATTTACTATAGTTGTTTTTTTTTTTTAACTCTTTGCTCTTCGGGGACCCTCCACCCAGCTCCCAAATAAATACATGAAGTCTTATTCTTACTTGTGAAGGTCCGGCCTTAGCTTGTTTCTAGCCAGCATTGCTAACTTAAATTACTCCATCTACCTTTTGCCTCTGAGCCTTTACCTTTCTTTATATATATCTTTCTTCTTTTTCTTTTTTTACTCCATGGCTGGCTGTGTTGCTGGGTGGCTGGCCTCTGGCATCCTCCTCTTCTTCTCCTTTTCTCTCTCTCTCTTCCCCTTCTTTCTTTTATTCTCTCTGCCTGCCAGCCCCACCTATTTCTCTCTTCTGCCCTGCTATTGGCTACTCTGCTCTTTATTAGATCAATCAGGTGTTTTAGACAGGCAAAGTAACACAGCTTCACAGAGTTAAAAAATGGAACAAAAAAGGATGCCACACATTTTTGCATCATTAAACAAATGTTCCATAGCATAAACAAATGTAACACATCTTAAACTGATACTCCATAACAATTCACAGACTCACAGCCTTTCTAGAAGGATTACTGCACACTTGGCCTTTTAGCTTTGTGCATCAAACTTCTAAAAACAACACATAAAAAAATACAGATATTAGTAAAGACATCATAGGTAAGGATACTGTACATAGTCCTACCCTTTATCTGGAGGAATATATTCCAAGACCCCAAATGGATTTCTGAAATCATGGGTAGAACTAAACTCTGCATGCAAATATCCTATGCTTTCTATAGTAAAGCGTGTTAAATGTCTATTTATAAATTAGGAAGAGTAGCAACAGCAAATAATAAGAAAAATAACAGGTTCTAGTAAACTATCTTATCTTACAGTATTAGTAATAATACATAGTATCTAGTAATCCCAGACTGTGATTTTCTTCTTATTAAGTTGGGATCTTTTTTCCCCCTTAGAGGAGGTACTTTATGGCTTCTCTTTGG